>CM061531.1:221711231-222342271 GCA_030545055.2 Neoaliturus tenellus
ATTATTCAATCATTTTAACTGAATAGTAGTGAAAATTCATTCGTCAAGTTACGTGGCGGGGGTTATAACACGATGGCATTGAATGGCTGGAAGGCTGGATCAGGCTATGTGCTCTATGAAGCGTGTTTTTTATTTGTTTGAGGAATCGACACTTTAGTGTAAATTTGTTTAAAAAACTTAAATTTTCGTTGCTTTTTAAAATTATTTGGATATTGTGCAATTTATTCCTTTTGCATAATGAACACCTGTACTACATGTACTAAACAGTGATCGATAATCCTTGAGATAGTAGAGCTTGTTTACAAGTAACGGCGGCTTATAAGTTATCATATCGCAAATGAATTCCCAGTACAGGTAGTGTAATCTTTTCGTTACAGGTTAGTATACTACAGCATGAAATGTGTGAAAATACCATTAACAATCCATTTTTAATCGTTGTTTGCATATTTTATGTTTAGATAGTTAGTGTAAATTCGTCAAATCATTTAATACTGTTTGTTTAGTATAATTTCATTGAAATAACCCGAGTTAAAGTTTTTTTTTCAACCGACAACATTTTTTGTGTGTGTTACAAAAACAGCAAGAAATACGGCGTGTCTAAGAAAGATTTAATACTGAAATCAAAGTAATCACTGAATAATTCTAAATAATAAAAAACTGAATTGTTTTACTGTACGATAAAATGAGGATTGAAATTTGGGAGAAAATAAAACATGACTTTAATTTACATTTAACTTTATACAAGAGATTTAAATCCTATTTGTCCAACTGCAACATCGCCATATTACTAAGACACTTTACTGTCTTACTGTCTTATACGTTCATGAACTTGAGGAAGAGAAGAGCAGTGTAGACTTGAGGATGAGTTCAAGAAGAGAGGAAATGAGAGGTGTATTCTTGAGGAGCAATAATCTTGATGTCGGCTTTCGCCCGAGGTTCACAAGAGGAGAGAGTAACTTTAAAATCTTGTGAATATACGTTACAAATGAGATGAGAAAAGAGAGGGAAGAGAAGTAGGGTGAACTGAACTTCTTCGACTTAAGAGTCATCTTCACCCCTGGGCCAGTAGCCCATAGTTGCGCCGTAGGCAATAATGTTAATCATACGGCTTTTATGCTAAAACATGGTATTGTATCCCCCTGTTTCGGACGCCGTTTTTCAACCGATTTTCTTGAAACTTGGTAAGTGTTTAGTTGAATAGTTATACTAGGTTTCTCATACCTCGAAATTTTGAAAAGTTTACTAAATTTTGAAATATTACTAAGGAAAATCGAGCTACTTTTGCGACGTCTCAGAGAGTAATATTTGTTAAATTTTCAAAATTTCGAGGTATGAGAAACCTAGTATAAATATTCAACTAAAGACTTACCAAGTTTCAAGAAAATCGGTTGAAAAACGGCGTCCAAAACAGGGGAATACAATACCATGTTTTAGCATAAAAGCCGTATGATTAACATTGCCGACGGCGCAACAATGGGCTACTGGCCCAGGGGTGAAGATGACTCTTAAGAACAGCTGGGCTAACAATGTTGAGTTTCACATAAATCAGTTATTCATGGGGACAGTAAATTGGCGATTATGGAACTTGAAAATAAAACATTTGCATATTATTGAAAACAATTAAAGTGTCTGTTATTTAACAAAGTGAAATGATTGGGAAAAAATTACAATAAAAATTACAAAACGGAGAGGCTTATTTTCAGTATAAATATTTTATTTACTTTTGCTTTAATCCATTTTTTGTAATATCTGAATTAAAACCAGTACATCCCTGTGTAGAATATTACGTATAGGCTAGTGTGGAACGTCTTTTCAAAAGCGATAATCTACCGCGGGACATGACCGATGGTCAACGGCTGCCAATCCGCATCATCGCAGTCAAGTCCTAACATTTCACTCGCCTTTGTGGTTAACACGTTTTAACACTTAACGCTTCTAACTTTACATTTTGTTGTTACTATTGAGAGACACATCAGCTAAACCTGTCACACACGCCGTTGAGTTTACTTTGTTGAGAAATTGAGGCCTTCCTCGGCCTGGAATGCTTACGACGTGGAAGCGAACAATGCTTGTGAACTTACGCTGTCACAAAGTTGTAGTTATTTTAAAGAAAATGTAATATTTTAATGAATTGAACATTTCTTTTACTGTAGACAATGCATTTTAAGCACATGTTGTCTTTCAGCTGCTCTTTTTATGTTTCAGTACCAGGTTAACCGATCTTTTCTCGTTGGTTTTAGTTTACTTTTGTTATAGTGTCATGGTAACTAAGCTATTAAATCTACTCCAGACTCTTCACAAATAACAGCTGTTAAAAAACTATGCTTAAAATTAATGTTCCTTTATTTTTATTTACTTTTAGCTCGTATTTCGTTACCAAAATAGCAACCCATAAGACAAATGTTAAAAATTTCGATTTTTAAACTTAAATTTAGACCAAATTCGATTTTTTCTGGGATTGAGGCTGTTTTAAAACTTATTTTTGGGACAAAACACTCTTAAGTGCAAAGTTTAAGCAAAATCTACCCGCTAGATATCGAGATCGTGGAACACACATCCCTTCGGACATTGCTCGTAATATAGTATAAGATTTAAAAACAGGTTATGCCACTTTAAATGGACCGTTCAGGAGTTTCCTGTTGCGATGGTTCGAAAACTTTTTCCTCATTTTATAAATTATAACCTGAAATTTAATAATGTGCCAGTATACTATAAAAATACGTAATGGTAACACCCCACGCACGTTTTAATCGTGAAGCATAAATTTCAAAAGCCTTTGCCATTGGATTCTCCAATTATTATGGCAGCTCTGGAATCCCTAATTAAGATTATCAACAATGTCAATATACTTTCTTTGTCCTCTGCCGACGTTCTTTACATAATTCACCACATTATTGTTCTTTTCAATAGCAATAATATCTCAATTTTATAAAAGTCCTTAAAAGGCCTCAATTTCAGATAGAGACCTTTATTAATATCTCTGAAAGTGAACAATTTAATATGGTAAAAGTCCATATAATAAGTAAAATTATGCTCTTAGGACTTAAGTTAGTTCAAACGTGGGATAACTGTTTCTGTTTGAGAATTTCTCCGCTTAAATTTGGTATCATCATTACTTTTTACTTTTTAATCATTACCTGTTTATGGTACTTTATTTTGAACTCCATTATTTTAGTAACTTTTGGATAAAGATATATTTTAAGAGTTCTAATGAAAACACGTTATGCTTAGTATAAAGCTTTAATAATTGTAAACTTGGCATTTTAGCGGAAAGGCATTTGTAATTGACTTCTAGCGATTTTCCCTATAGGGAATACGCTATTACGGTAGTAGCCGTGGTAGGACCTAAGCCCGGGACCATGCTACTTTTTCATTTTGAAGTCTCCAGAAGCCAAAAATACCATCCGTTCATTGTCATATATTCAACATAATCAAACAAGAGAAAACATTTACCAGTTATCTGATAGCTGGTAAATGTTTTCTCTTGTTTGATTATGTTGAATATAATATATTAGCCGATTGGTATTTACTGTAATAAGGATATATATATTTGGTTATTAAGTACATTCTTTTAAATATATCATTTTTCAAATAATCAACTTTTATGTTAGGGACGCTCTTTGATTTACATTTTCAAAAACTGTTATACGTATATGTTATACGGACGTCTATGTAATTTTTTAGTTAAAAATTGCGTAAAAAAATAAATTAAACAAATTTGTCTTGAATTGTATCACGAGAATCCAATGTACTATGAACTATAAATTTCACCGTCAACCTCCGTTTTTTATATATACTTAGTCATGCTTTTACTTACTGACCAATCAAAAATATTAATATTGTACGATTTTTTTTAAATATTAAGATGTTTGAATTTGAATTAGCAAATACAGAGAGATTATGATATTTCATTAGTATGCAGGGAAGTCGTCGTCGGCAATGATATTCAAATGCATATACATCAACATGCCCGGCCATAGATTGCGTTCTCTGTCTCCACAGAACACTTTTAATCCTGCCTGCTAAACCTGTTGGTGTAATTTGCTTCAAATGTTCGAAAAGGCCAACAATCAGATTATCAACTTAGGAGTATTAACTTAGGAATTTTCTATTAATTTGTTCGGAATGATTCATATAGCAAGTGAACTCAATATAATTTGCTAGCCGTAGAGAAAATGTGTACGGCTACATTTTGGGATCGTAGTCGGTGAACAAAAACTACTTAGGCTGAAAATCAATTCAAACGAATTTCTGAATTTTTTGAATTTTAGGAAAAAATACTTAAAATTTCTTTCCTAATTTCTTTATTGGATTTTACTGTATGGTTTGATAACCACATTGTTCCAGGAAAATTAATTGAAATTAAATAATTAAGAGGACTTCTAAGTATTTAGCAGATTACATCTTTGTTTACAGTGATTTATGTTTTTGTGTGGTGTTTACTGACGCTGGTGGCTGTGAGCCCCTAAAATAAATAAAGAAATAATTCAAAAACGCCCTTAACATTATTTGTACAGTATATACGTTTCGAAATACGTATATCGAATATTGTTTAATATCCTTAACAAAATGACAACAACTAACTGTATGTCCAAGTCAAACATTGCTAGGTGACAAATATTCGGGTACCGGAGGAAGTAATATGGTTTTAAACTTCTACAATTATTTTGGTGACAAAGAAAATCAAAATGGATTAAATTATCTAAATGTTTAAAGTAGATCAGAGAGAAGGTATCCAAGGCCTGTCCAACAGCTCCAATACATACTTACATACTTATAGTAAAAGGAATGCACTTTTTTACAACCAACAACTTTAAATATTTTATAATATTTTTTATATTTATTTTACTTAATATTGTAAATTTGGATGTCCAGTGTTTGTTAGACTCTCATGCGAAAACTATACTCAACCGATCATCATGAAACCTTGAACACACCTTCAGACTTCAGAGTGTCGAGGTTCTTCGAGGTATCAGAAGTAATAGGGTACTTTTTATTTTAAAAGAATTATTTTTTACGAAAGATTAGAAAAATGTGTATAAAAAAGCGAAAATCAATTTGATTTTTTTATTGGTTGCTAAGAAACAAATTCAATAAAAAATTCCAATATGACTAAAATGCGAGCGGAGCCGCGGGTAAAAGCTAGTATTTTATATAAACGTTAAGTACTCGCCGAAAGCTTCATAATGTTTACATCTTTTCAGTTGTAATAAACAATTAAGGAAGCCTTTTTTTAAATGAAATTATATTTAATTTGAGATCAAATTATTATATGGAATGATCTTTATAGTTAGATCATATTCCAAATATGATCTAACTATAGAGATCTAAATATAAACGATTTTTAATTTATATTTAAAACTAACATGTAATAATAGGCCTAATATCTTCATTTTTTTTATCCTCATTTTTGTAATCTAATTTTTATTTAACAAAGTTTTTTCTTTTTTTCTGTTTTATTTTTTTTATTTTTACTGTATCATTGATTGTTTTTACAATTGAACAAAAATGATGTACCCAGACATAAATACACAATTGTGACAACTATTTTTTATTATCTATTTTGCACGTCGTGTCCTTATCAAACATACTACCATATCAAGTTCATAATATGTACTGGATGTAAAGCATCTTTTTACAATACAATACAATATCTGGAGAAGAAAGCGTCCAAGGTTTATAAGGGTGTTATTTCTCATATGCGAGCTTACAAAGACATCTTTTGCAATCCCAAGAATACCGCTTTTCAGAATTTCGTTGTTTATTTTTTTTTTCTAGAAAATGTTACATTCTTCGTACAAATTTGTTTTATATTTATCATTCTTGTTTTACTTTGTTCGACAAAAAAGACAAAATTATACACTTTAAACTTTGAAGAGATAAAGTTGTGTCCGCACTGGCCGCGAACATTTTCTCTGAACAAAGTCCTTCCGAACTTTTGTTTGTTCGTTGCTAACATTTTAGAATGTAAATCATATGGTCGGTAAATGTTCTTTAAGAATGTTTGTTAATTATTGTTCGCCGAATAAGTTCACCACTAATGTTCCGCCAGTGCGGACGCGGCTTAGTAGTGTATACAAACTAACATTTTGCCATCCTGCAATGTGAACAAATATACAGTATAACTATAATGGTTCATTCTTTGATATTGGTTCAAAATATAGTATGGGAATTCACAAAAACTAAAGCAGCTGAAATATGTCAAGAATTTGCACTCATTAAAATTTTATTTTAGTTTACTGTACGGTAGTTATTGTATAAGATTTTTATCCTTATACAAGTATCATTATTTTGTAGAAAATTTAATTGGGAACAATTAATGTCCCGTAAAGTTAGTTGCTAAATCGCAAGGTTACCGAGTTTTTTCATTCAGAACACCAAAAACACGGATTTTTCCCTTTTCATCCCTTTTTCAACTCCTAACTCTTGAAGCTCCCTCTTTCAAGCGGGTGGACGAAAATATGTTTTTTTCGGACCCTATTCTGTAGTGATTAAAACAGGTTTTAAGATTCCCCCTCTTAACATCCATCTCAACTTCTAATTCGACTCAACTATATCGGATGAGGCACTTGTGGTTCCTTTCCGTTGTGGCGTTCTCCGGACCTCAATTATAGAACAGCATTCATTATTATTATGAATTTTTATGAAATCTTTAAAGTATATTTGACTTGGCGTAATGGCGTTTTAACTATCGGGATGAACGTGAATTATTCGTGAAATACGGGAAATATACGAGAATTTTGTGAAGTTAATTTTGTGGACACCCTGTAAATGCAATAATCTATAAACATTGACTATATATACTAACGTGAATAGACTTCTTACAGCATAGGCGTGTTTGAAACCAATTACTGTGGTGCGATCTTCTGCGGCGTACAAGGAAGTACAATAAACATATGATAGGTAAATCAGTACTTTAGTGTATATAGTCAAAGAAACTACGGCCCTTCTCAATCAAGGATGAACAATTTTATAACTGAGCGTTATTGTTATGTTGTGATAAAATGTTTTTGCAGCTGAATAATTGCATCATCGATTACAACTACTCTGGTGCGGCGTACACGAATAACGTTCCAAATTTCTGAATAATAATAATAATAAAAAATACATTGGATGAGAAGTCTATTCATGTTAGTCTACCTAGTCAATGCTATAAGTAAACTCTCATTATATTCTATGCTACCCAAAAATTTTATTTAATCATCAGAGGTTAAATTTTTATTTTATGGCTTAAAAATAACTGCTATCTCAGTATCCTCGCTTTAATTTTTTATATGTCAATGATATAGGAGTTGTCTGCTTTGTTTACTAAAACAATTTAGTAAATAACAGTAGTGGTGTTAAATTTATAGTGTAGGACATGGATAACTTTTAGCAGTAAAACAATCGATAAAATACGTCTCGATTGGTCTAAATTAGGTTTAGTTTTAATTTTTCGGGATTATAAGGCATTTTCCCAAGGATAACATATTTTTCTTAACATCTAGGGGCCATAAGAAATCTGTTGAAACCGAAATGGTATAAATGATTCGTTCAGTAGTCTTCTCTCTAGAAACTTAAATGCAATCTTTTATTATATAAGATTTTCCATGAGAATACCATGGGCTTTATTATGTAGATTTGCTGCCATGCAGGTTTTTGATCAAATATTAGTTACTCCCCACCAAGCGCGCCAATAATTATACCAATTAATAATTATACCAATGCGTCAATAATTATACCAATTTCAATAATAATAAAACTAGGGTTAGCTCCCTTCCACTCTTGGGTAGTACTAGTAATCGAACCACTAGACATTTATTCTATAGTAATTATACTCACGGTTTTAAAGCTACCGCCCATATCAATTTTACATATAATAGAATCTAAATTTCTAACTACTCCTGTAATGTTTGTGTGAAGGTTCATACAAAATTTATAAAGATATGTTGATAACTAAATGGTATATAACTTAAGTTTATCCCGTAAGAATAACATCGTAAACTTTATTTTAATTTTCTCCGTAAGCAAAGCTAATGATTCAAGATACTGCATTGTTTGTTTTTTATTGTTCTTTTTAAATGGTTTTCATATTCATTAAAATAGACGATTCCTCTTTTACTAACATAATAAATCAAACATACATACTCATATGTACTGACAATTTTGCAATTGTATATTTTTCTTCTGACAGTGTAATCTCGACCATCCCATAGTAATCTAATCTGTGCCACTTTAGAATCGATTACCGCCAGTATTTACCGACGGAACTGTCGTTATCGACCGTAGTTTCCCTCCATTAATTATCACTCACTGTGCATAGTTGTGACACGGAGGAAGTGACACTAAAGACTCCCGCGTCGTTCACGGTCCTTGGTGTTGACAAGTTGATTTGGGAATTACAATACAGAACCCAGCTATTGCGGCCTCTGTGCTTCCTCGGCGAGCTACTGGCTACACTTGCAAGGTACATGTTACTGATAGTGCAGGGTTTCTACAGTCAGGGCAAGTCAGGGAAACAGACTGCTAGTCAGGGAACTCAGACCCAAAGCTCATTTTACGCTGACTGGATACCACAAATGAATTTATGAACTATAAATTTATAGACAATGCGATTCACTATTCACTCTTGATTCTTATGCACCCCCAAGGGGTATGCGTAATACAGGTTGGGAAACGGTAGCATTAGGTATGTTTGATAATTCCTAGTTTAGATAAATTTAGTTGGGTTATGTCATTTTTATTTATGTCAATAGATTTTAATATTACTTTATGAAATTTTGAAAAAACACCACGCTCAAATAGTGCATTGAATGCAAGTTTTTGTTCCCAAACACTTAATTATAAATCGCAAATGACGTGACGTTGTTGGATATTTCGGTCAGGGAAAAGTCAGGTAAACGAATAATTGAAATTCTGTAGAAACCCTGTAGCAGAGCTTTAAACGGTCTAAGATACTGCAGCGATATGGGCACTAAAGCTATAGATCGCGGGGACAAGTAATAAGTTAGTTAAAAACTAGTGAAGTTTTACATTTTGCAAGGGACTGTTGCTTGGAAGTTATGTTAAATAACGGGAGATAAATAAGGACAGTGCTGAGTTTAATGGTGTTATGATTGCCTGCAAAATGTTTTAATATAGACTATGTATGTTGCTCAGCACTTTGAAATATCTTTGGACAATGTCGCGACGGATTTCAGATAAAATATTACTCAAATATTGATAACAGAGAAAGGTAATATTTTGTATAAATCTTCCTATACGTCAGTGATCCTGTGTAAGTTATTGTTTGTTAGGCTTGTAGAAACGATAAACAAAAAGCCAGGATTGTTACGCTGTTTCACTTTCCATAACGTAATACATTTTGCAAGATGTGGTATAGTTATAAGTTAAAAGTTACGTGATTCTTGATAGTAGCAGGTTGCATGATAAATATCAGTAGTTTAAATGTTATAACATTTAGACATAGGCCCTAATACAAACGTTAAAAAGAAAATCGTAACTATTTGTATAACACAAATACAACACTCAGTTGTAATGCTAGCACACAATGGAAGAAGATCAGGAAGAACAATTGTTTCGGACCAAACGGTCGTTGGCGTCACCTGCTTGGGCGACTTTATTACTTCCAGCGTAATTCTTTTGTTAATTGTATTTCTTGTATTTTTGTGTCTGTCTACGCCAGTGGCATTTTTTTAACGTTTTGACGGGGAACGGTCCAAACCCCAGTCTTGTTACTATCTAACATCGACCAGTTGTTAGAAAGCATCATTAATTAATAGCCCAATGACAAATGGCAACTGGGTCCGGAATCGAACCTTTAAAAAGCTACTAACTTTTCTCAGGATCATGTTGTTATTTTGCTGGGAAAACGAACATTTTCTTAAATTTAAGGCCTGCATATGACTTTTCACGATTATAGGTTTTTTAAAGGTTTTTATTTCACCTAGTGACATATCGTTGAGATGTGGTTAGTATAAGTCATCTTGGTCAGATGACACTTTGCGCCATTATTTTACTTGAGGTCGTCATCTAATAACTCCCTTCACTTTATAAATAACCTCTGTATGTTACTAGACATAATTAGATTTTCTTTTGAGTAAAATTTCTTTGTAAATTTTCTTTTAAAACTTGTGAACCATCCTATTAACAAGCTATCAAAGTAAATTTGATTGGCGGGATACAGTAATGATGAGATTCACTTCCTGAGCTCACGCCAGCAACCTTTGGCAGCGGTCCCTGCAATTAGAATGCTCGGCAATCCTTCATTTCATTGATCAATGGTTCCTTTATATTCTCGAGCCGTCGCTGTCAATACCCAATTAGTTCAAAATTAATAAATTCTTAACGAATTAATTGTAAGGAAGACAGTCTTTAATTTTCTTTTAGTGTTTAATCAACATTACAATCGTATTGCTTTCAATAACGATAATTCAATACGACGAGTTCATGTGTTTAGCTACAGAAATTGTAATTTTAGTGAAATTAAATACCCCCGTCGCAGCAGACCTGCGTACTCAGCGAATTTCCAATGGAATTTCAGATTATTTTTACTTTCCCCATAAAAACACCATAGGATCTCGAGTATGTAGGTTTGCGGCCATGGGGTGTTGTTAGAAAATCTAAGTTAATCAATAATTGGTGAATGTAAACAAAAAATTGTATCAAGCCCTGACAATTTTTTATTTTCCCCTTAAACCCCATGGGGGTGAGTATTTAGGTTTGCCACCATATGGGTTTTGTAAGAAAGTATAAGTTAAACTATATCTAGATAATGTACATACCAAATTTGATTAAATTATGTCGATAAATGGGTAAGATATAGGGTTTCCTTGATTTCCCATAAGAATAACATAGAAAACACATATTTGGATTTTCTCTGTAACCATTTAAGCTAAGATAAAAATTCAAAATACTAAATTGTTTGTTTTTTAAGCTCTTTTGAATGGTTTTAGTTAAAATTCATGAATTTTGAAAATTGAGGCCCGAAAATGCCAAAAACCCAATTTTGACCCCTTTGAAACCCCATAAAACCCCGTTCCCATAACCCGACAATGCTGGTTCTCGAACTCATGAAAATAGACCTGGTCTTACACCTTCATACCAAATTTGATCAAAATCGGAGGTTCGCTTCAAAAGTTATCGGTACCACGGACACACACACACACACACACATATATATATATATATATATATATATATATATATATATATATATATATATATATATATATATATATATATATATATACATATATATGAAAATGAACGAACGGTGTTTTTGGCTTCTGGGGACCTCAAAATGAAAAAGTAAAGTGGTCCCGGGCTTAGGTCTTACCATGGCTACTACCGTAATAGCGTATTCCATATAGGAAAATTCGCTAAAACAATTATTTATTATGATATTATTAATATGTATTGAGTAGGCCTACATGGGGTTACTTAACATTTGACTTCTTTGCAACACCATTGTAAAAGACGACGCATTTTCTTTAAAAGTCGTCCCAGTTAAGTTTTAACTGCAGACCTAGTGCCAATAATACTCCCTGTCACTATACTGTACCTCGTTTAAATTAATGTTCGGTCAAATGGCAGAATTGGATTACCCACCACGAGGAAAATTCAACACCTTCCTGATGGTTTTCCCTTACTTTCTCCACAATCAGATGTTAATTTAAGTTTGCTCTTGAAAGTCAGAGTAGATAACATGTATAGGGGATCATGTTATTTCCCCTAGTTGTCGTTGCAAGCGTTATTTATTAGGACAACTTTATTATTTTTAAAGGTTGTAGTTTTATTAATGTAAAACAATTTTCAGTGTTAGTTCACCTATAACTTTATTTTTTTGTTAATCTGTTGTAAAATATTTTTACAATTTCTCATAGTTTAAATATTTTTAAGTATATATATATATATATATATATATATATATTAAATCATGTTTTGCTTTTGTTTCAGGTAAGTTTAGAGTCGAATGTTATTCATTGGGCTAAATTTATCTTGGTAAGGTAATAGTTTTTGTACTATAAAAATTTGTTATTAGCATCAATATTTTGTAGTTATTTTAGATTAATTACGGTTGCGTTATAAAACTATGTCTTCCTAGCCTTGAGATTAGCAAAATTATTTTACCTATTATAATTCTTTATTTATATGGGTCAGATCTCCGGTTTGCTTACATAATTTGAAGGGGTTTGATCACGATAGGGGGATTGTTTTGGGCATCTTGGAACGAAATACCTCTGGCTTTGAGATAACAAAAAAAACCTTTTTCTTAAATTTAAAATGTCCAAATGAGTTTCGCTGCGGGGGTCTGTTAATGTTGTATGCTCAGAAACATCCACAACACCAGTTGACTTTTGACTGATGTTGCGCGGCGGCGGCGGTGGCGAGGTCTAACATAGAGAGGGTTGATTTGTCACATATGAACGTGTCCTCGACAGCCGACAGCCGCTCCCCGATTGGATCAGTTCTGCGTCTCTTGTTTCCTGTTATTGAACAATTTTTCATCGCACTTCCCTAAAAAACACAGATGTCTTAGAAAATGTTGAGGTTAACTGAAAAAAATTTAATCAATTGTCCATCTAAAGCGCACACGAGGACTGTTGTGAAAGTAAGGGCTGTTTTTATCTGATGAGAAAAAAGGGTGGGGTTAGATAATATGATTGTTAGTATTGGGTTGTTGGACTTTTTCGGAATCTAAGTCCCTAAGGTCGGTAGGGCCGTGCGCTATAATTCAATATTATGGGGTGTATTATGGATTTCAGCAGGAGCATGCGCCCAACATTCCTTTGAAGGGTGTTTCCTAATCAAATCATGTCGTTATATTATTAAGTTTTGCGGTATCAGGAAAAACCTTTTGAAACCAAAATGCAATTTTTTTAACAATAAAACACTGAACACAGTGAATAAAAATAGCATTTTTAGCAATCGGTCTTCAGCGGCAATTTTCTTTCCCATGAAATGCAATTTTCAGTTAAAATAAATAAAAAAATTAAATAAAATTTTGCGATAATAGTTCATACACTAAATTGTGATGGAGGAATCCTTTTTCAAATAACACATTTGTGTTAGAATGAAAATGTTTGAAATTCATATACATTATAGATTTTACTCTGTGTTTGGTTTTCAAATTATCATCGAACTATCATGAGATAACACAGATAACAACTAGATTAATATAAAGGAATCAGGGTTAAGTTTATTTACTTCAATTATTTGCTTCCTAGTTGCTTTGCCGTAAGGTGGCTTAATTTTGGAAATTTTCGCACGTCCTGATTCCTAAAAAAACCAAACAAACAGTGTAACCACATATGGATAAATAGTGTTATCCACAAACTATGCATTGAACGTAGTTTGTCATAACATGTCAAACGTAGTTTTTATGTCAGGTAACATGTCGGGTAGTTTTTATGTCAAACTACGTTTGACATAAAAAAACCTGGTACTCATCGACGAACGAACATACTTAAATTTCAAACATTTACAAACTATAGTAGTGATATAAATTAATTGTATCTCCAACTAAAAAACCATCCTCCTCGAGACGAGTGTCTATTCAATACGTTTAATGTACCATAACAACTCTTGTTATAAGTATTAATGAAGTATAAACAAGTTGTTGATTGAATATTGCATAATAGTACAGCTTTAACTTATCTCCGTATGTAAAGGTTGGATTTATGATTTTTCCCCGATATATTCTCCATGTTTTTCCTGTGCTTTGCTTATAAACCACACTACCCACTTCAGACCAGTGATTGTTTCCTAACTAAGCACTTCATTCCCAAACTTATGATAGTGTTCGGGAAGTTTACTTTTTCAGTGATCTCCTACCCTCCCTCTCTGCCAATTGACCTACAAATCTACAAAAATTATTTAAGTATATCAGGTAGGGAAACTAGGGATGAGAAATAAAGGTTTGAATGCAATGTGAGAAAATTGTAGACGTTTTGTAAACTTGCAATCTATATTTTTTTGTAAATCGTTTGTAATTTGTATATTGTTGTCCGCATTAAAAATATGTTTATGTTTGTTTTCAATTACTTCGCCGTAAATTTAGGAAAATTTATTTTTATATGGTTGGAAAATAACTTTTAGACCTCGCGTTACCTATAGGAAACGAAACAATATTTTTCTCCTACGAAAAGGTCGCCCTTACGCCTTCCAAAGACCCTTACCTGCATGGTAGTGTTTAATACGGAATAATGGATAACTCGAGTGTGAAATTGCTGGGTTGGATTAAAGAGAATCCTAAACGATGCGAATGTCTGAGCTCAAAGGCCTGTGGCGAGAGAGCGGCCAGCTAGGTGTTACAGGAAGACCACATCTTGCGTTGCGGCTGCGGTATGTTAGCTCGAGTGTACAGCACCAGTGTTGCCATTGTAGGATGAATCATCTTTGCCCTACCTAGACTTGAGTGTGATATGTGCCGGGCGTACAAATAGTGTTCATATATTCGTTGTCCACATTGATTTGAAACTGTAAAGACCAGGAAAATTATGGTGAGGTGGGATGAATAAATTCGGAAAGAAAGAGGAAAATACATGCTCTAAAGCACTCCTTTATGGCAACTGCTCTGACCTGTGATATAGATTAAACGAATTATCGTGAAAAACATTATTTAGTTTTTGTACTTTCCTATACATCTTTTTAGTTGAACTAATTTCCGAGGAAGTATAAACAAAACGTCAGGGTTTATCTGAGGATTATGAAGGATATATTCAGATGAACCCACCCTGAGGTATTTAGCTAAACGACGATAATTAGTAACTAGTAAAACAGTGGCGTCTCTATGAAAAAAATAATGTCAAAATGTTGGAGAGTAAGTTCAAAATAAATATTTCATGCTCATATTGATTTTGACCTAATCTTGGGGGGAATAATTCGTAACGCAAAAAGTTTCTAAACTACAAAAACGAGCATTACGAACAATTTGTTGCATCCCAAGAACAATTTCCTGTCGTCCAGTGTTCCAAAACAACAAAATATTAACACTTTCATCCCTTCACATATTACAAAAGGCTGGTTTTATCCACACTACCAGGTCAACATTTCAGTGAATAATGAAAACTTAAACCTACTTACTATATGAGAGAAAAATAAGAAAAAAACACACTCACACGCAATACCTTTTACTAAAAGGGGGCAGATTACATGATGATAAAAATTTAGAATAATCTGTCGTCAGGAAAATTATTGTGTAAAATTAAAATTAATAAAAAATTCAAAAAGATTTTTGAAAAAAACCTATGGTAAATATTACTCCAAAATTTCTTGAAAGAAGATTATTATATATTGAGATAGTTTTAATATAAATTAAAATGAAGTCATATTGTACCAATGTTACGATCTAACCATACAAATATTTTATGGCAATTATATCTCAAATAAATTAATAGTGCGGTCAATTTGTTTCAACTAGCACTGTAATAATTTCGAAGTTGTAGTAAACCTAAAGCCTAAAATACTATGTTAAATACGATATTTTAAAATTGAATAAAGTGGTTTTGCCTTTGATTTAATCTTCTGTGACGTTATCCTGAGCGGCGGCAAATAAAAGTACAAAAGAAACGTTGAACCATCAACATGCGACGTGAGACATAGGTTACAGTGACGCCAAACTGGGCTATTATTTTACCTCTGTTTATTAGTGTTCTAGGAGTATTAAAGTAGTAAAAAATTATAAAGGTTTAATAAATTAGACAATTCTGAACTAAGTGCATTTTAGTTCATTTTAGTGCATTTTAGTGTTAGTAGGGTTACGTGTTTCATTTTTTTGAAGTAAAAATGACTACAATTTATTTATTCAGCATCAGTTCACTTATTGCATATAAAATAAACATGATTGTCGGGTCGAGATGTCTACCATTAAAAACCTCTTTGTCCAAAAGTCGAAATTTCATTTTCATCACACAGCACGGGAAACGAATACTTTGAACATCAGCTTCGGCGTAGAAAATAACTTTCTTCCGCTCTAGTGTGAGAAAATCAACTGATGACTTTTCCCACACTATAAGTAAGGTTCACGAAAATAGTCCGACGGGACTGTAAAACTGTGTCACCCCTCACATCCTCCCGCCATGTAATGTTGTCAAAAAATTCACTTTTGCTATAGTGTCATTATAATAAAGCTATTGAATTTTCACCAACTACCAACTATACCTCTTCACAGTCAACAGCTGTTTAAAAAAACTGGTTGACATTAATGTTCTTTTATTTTTTTATACCTTTCGTTGTTATTTCCTTACCAAAATAGCAACCCATAAGACCAGTGTTAAAAATTACGGGCTTTAAACTTAAATTTAGACCAAATTCGATTTTCCTGGGATTGAGGGTGTTTCTAAACTTATTTTTGGACCAAAACACTCTTAAATGCAAATTTTAAGCAAAATCTACCCACTAGATTTCGAGATCGTGGAACAAACATCGCTTCAGATTATAGTATAGGATTTTGTTGTTGTTTACGATGGGTAATATCATATAAATATGTGATTTTGTATAGATTTTTCAACAATGCTTCAACTCTCAGCGGACTGTTTTCATGAACCTTACTATACTATTAGTTTTGATTTTTTATACCAGGAGCAAGTTTATAAAAGCAGCACTAATAGTAGCGCTAAGAGTAATCAGCAGTTCCGACTATTACAACATATTTGAATGTCATTGTACTGTCAAAATCTCTGGTTGAAAGTACTGTATTAATCAGAGCCTTGATCGAAATTCGGCGTTAGGCTGACGCCTTGCTTGTAAAACTCGATCGCAGCCTGGAAAGGCCACTTTCGGTACTTGTAATTAAACACTGTCCTGTTTCTTACTAATCTGTAAATGCCATCTTTATCTACCAATGGTATCAATGGTGGACATAGTGCGTCGATATAATAGTTGTGGGCCAAAACTTAAAATAGCCATAGTAATACAAGTCGTTGTAGTTTTTTATTTATTTATTTATTTATTTTTTTATCTTAGTGCCCAACCTCCATTGGACTTACAATGTTTTGACTCTAAAAGTTAACACGAACCTACCTTTTTCTTACTTTTTACTACATAAAAAACAACCTTCAATGTCATTAGACACGTCAAAGGTTGTTTTGCCTTTACGCTGAATATTTGCTGTATACTATTTAAAACTGCCAACGAAGAAGAGTTTTCCTACAATAAAAACTATAACAAGAGAGTATTGAAGGAAGAATTGTGGTAAATATGGAACGAAACAAAGGCAATAAGTGTGGGTAGGATGGGGTCGGCTGTGCCGTGTGTTGGGAGGCTGACTGCTGCTGCTGCTGCTGCTGCTGCTGCTGCTGCTGCTGCCGTCAGATACAGTATATTGCTGTAAACTACAAGTGTCCATAGGCGGCTCTATAAAATGGTTACAATACAAATATGACCGTATAGTGTTAACACAACTTCATTTGCAAATTCCTTCATAAAAGTGATTTGATTTATTTTTTTATTTTAACTGTAAAATGGTTTAATTTCATTTTTTAACCAAAGGGAATAAATGTTCAAACCTTAAGACAAGTTTTATTTAAATGGCGTGATAAATTTTTATTGATATTTTTCTTTTGGGTTTTGAGTTTCCACTTCTTGCTTTCGTATTATTTAATAAAAATTTTATTCTATCGAGAGGAATATGGTTCTCTAATAGCAATTCACTTGCTCGATACTTTTTTGCCTCGGTATTATACGAAAGTATTTAAAATTTCGAGTACAAACCCAGGATATGCCATAATCAACGAGGTTCAACGAAGTGTACTTTCTTGACTGATTTCCCAAAGCCCGTTTGAGTGTTTGCGTATCGAATGGTAATTGACAAAAGCTATACGTGTATTACGGTTTATTGAACTGCAAATAGGATGTTCGGTTACTGTTCATAATATTGGGAACCTTTGACCTAACCAACACTTCACAATTGTAACAGGTGGAAAATAACCAACGCTTTATACTTATTTATTTTAATCAGAGGTCCTCTCCACCAATTAAAACATTAGACTTTCACTTGTCCATTTTAAGAATTTACACTGCGTGAGTTTTAATGGTAGAGAGTTTTTGCACAGTTTCTAAATAAATACTTCTAAACGCTTTTTAATCTATGGTGGATTTAACTATTTTACTGCGTAGACTTACGAAAAACATGTTGAAAAGATCAGTGGCAAACTACGGTATGTTATTTATACAATTTGACCTTCCTGCACAACGGACTATCCATAGAGTCACTAATATAATGTAGCGTTTAGCGGTCGCCGTAAGATTTACCGTTTGTTGCAAAAACTCCCCGAAATAGTTAGTCGTTGAATGGTAAACTAATTGTGCTGGCAATATTACTTAACTAGTGTACTTGATGCTTGAAATCGAACAATTTAATTTCGACCGTCACATGTCATTGCTAAAAAAGGAATATGTTTAGTTTTAAATAAGTTACTCCCGACATTCTAAATACCTCGCACCCCACCAATCTAATTTCGTGATTATCAGTAGTTATCATCCAAAATTACACCTATTTACAGCTGTTTGAAATGATTAACCCAATCCCAAGGAGCTCGTTCACATCGTCCACCACAAACTGTTTTATACACGGTATTTGTGGGATTTGTCACGTGATAGGCAAAAACAAAAACAAACCAGTGCCGTGAATAACCGTGAACGAGCCCAATGTTTTTGCTATGGGAAAATTACAAATTTAATTTATATATAGCGCCTTTATTTTCAGTCCAGTTCCCAAAAATTTTGGCGGAAACAACTACACACCAATCCCTATCCAACGACAGCAAAAATTAGAACATCAATTGAAAATTGTTGGACATATTCCAGAAAAAAGGATACCATTTTTACGAGAGTTATCGTGTCTGGGGCCTCATACATGTATACATACCGTATATTATACATGTATACATACATACACACACACACACACACACACACACACACACACACATATATATATATATATATATATATATATATATATATATATATATATATATATAATTTTTAATGACTATTATTTTGGGTCTCTGGGCACCTAAAAACGAAAAAGTAACATGGTCCCGGGCTTAGGTCTTACCATGAGACCTACGGTAATAGCTTATTCCCTATGGAAAATTCCCTAAAAAACTCTTAGTTATTAAATAAGTTTAGATATTGTACTCACATATACATTGCTGAAACGCTACATTTTCAGTAACTGCTATACCCTTCTTAACAATTTTTATGTTAATAGTTCTGGGGCATATGTAATTTCGTGGGATTTTGAATGAAGCAATTATATGATTAGTGGTGAAGAATAGGCATTGGCATGTAGAATCGTGTACTACCGGGTGTTTTGTCTGAAAGTGTGACCGAGCTGGTGTATGACGTCATACTTCCAAAATGGCTGCTAACGGTGACCTTGATGCCTTTCTATCGCTATAATTTCTTTACGGTTGATTTTATGAACACTTTTTGAAAGTTGTTTCTTATTTATAACAAGATAAGGAACAAAAAAGATAATCCAGCTTGAGGAACATGCCGCCATTTTGAAAAGATGGCCGCCATCGTGGATCCACTCATAAATGTAATAAAACTGTGAAGTTTTCTGCTGATAATTTAAGGAAGGTGAATACTGTATTCTGACTGGGTAGTAATTTTCTGCCGCCATCTTGGATCCGCCATTTTGGATAAGGTAATTTAAAAAAAAATGTAAACATAGTGATGTGGCACATCATTTCACACTGTTTTTTCATGCTGGTTGCATTTTCGAAGTCCGTTTTTGAATATATTTATTCATTTTCGAGTTATAATCAAATACTATTCTTTCCTGTACATTTCTTATGGACATTTTGAACTTTAATTAATATTTAGGATTATTTTTCACATAACTCCGGTTCTGGTCTCAATATGCAGTTCGTTGAAGTCATAAAACACTGCAAGGGCTTCAATTTGAGCTGCTAATCATTCAAATTTGATGAATTATAAGCGAGTTATAAAGTTCAATTCATCAGAAAATTTATTTTTATATATTTTAATACAATTTAATTTAGTTAATTTTTTATTTCTTGGGTTATGATCAATATACAATGATCAATTTAGTCTTAAATAAATCACAAAAAAATATGTTTTAAAGCCCTTTTAGGGCTCTGCCCCCACTTGACTTCAAAATTACTACAGAGCCTACGGGGTTCAACTTTGACGGGGATGGTTCCCTTTACTCATATGAACTCACTTATAAATGGTTATGAAAAATAGTTGAAATCCTTTAGGGCTCTGAACCACTGGACTTCAAAATTACTCAAGGACCTACGGTGTTGAAACTTGATTGGGACGTTCCTTTTTACTTATTTGTACTCAATAAGAAACCGTTTTGCAAATGTGGTTTTTTAAGTCCTCTGAGTTTGAAGAGCTCTGCCCCATGCACTATGACCTATTTCTAGGGCCTACGAGGTTTAAATTTGACATGGACGTTCCTCTTTGCTCATAAAGGAGCTCACTTAGAAACGGTCTTGCAAATATAGATTTTGAAGTCCTTTATAGGGCCCTCCCCCCTACAGGACTTAAAAATTACTATTAGGGCTTATGGGGTTGAAATTTGACATGTTCGTTCCTCTTTGCTCATAGGTGCTTACTAAGAAAAGGTTTTGCAAAATCCAATGCTCTGCTTCCACTTCTTCAATGTTTTAATATAATTCTTAATGATGAAGATTTCGTTGCTCTTCTAAGAGATTTTATTATATATAAAATAAATTCAATCACAGGCAAAGCCGTGACGGGCAACAGCTAGTTAATATATAAATTGACTGTCATTTGAGCTGTAGATAGTAAAAATCGTAAGGATAAGTCATAGTGCTCTATCCATATCAACATATGTAATTCAATAAATTTTATGCTTTAATGACAGATCATGTCTCAGATTAAAATTGTCTGATTTTAATTATCGGCATTTCAAATAAGCCAATATATTTGTGATTTATTTAATACTAAATTGATCACTGTATCTTGAGCATAACCCAAGATATAAATAATTAATTAAATTAAATTGTATTTTAAAAAAAGTTTTCCGATGAATTGAGCGTTATAACTCGCCTATAATTCATCAAATTTGAATGATTAGCAGCTCAAATTGAAGCCCTTGTAGTGTTTTATGACTTCAACGAACTGCATATTGAGACCAGAACCGGAGTTATGTGAAAAATAATCCTAAATATTAATTAAAGTTCAAAATGTCCATAAGAAATGTACAGGAAAGAATAGTATTTTGATTATATCTCAAAAATGAATAAATATATTCAAAAACGGACTTCGAAAATGCAATCAGCATGAAAAAACAGTGTGGAACGATGTGCCACATCACTATGTTTACATTTTTTTAAATTACCTTATCCAAAATGGCGGATCCAAGATGGCGGCAGAAAATTACTACCCAGTCAGAATACAGTACTCACCTTCCTTAAATTATCAGCAGAAAACTTCACAGTTTATTACATTTATGAGTGGTTTTAGCGAATTTCCCATAGGGAATAAGCTATTACCGTAGGTCTCATGGTAAGACCTAAGCCCGGGACCATGTTACTTTTTTGTTTTTAGGTGCCCAGACACCAAAAATAATAGTCATTAAAATTTTTATATATATATATATATGTATATATATATATATATATATATATATATATATATATATATATGTGTGTGTCCCTAGACACGATAACTCTCGTAAAAATGGTCCAATCGACACCAAATTTGGTAGAGATGTGTAATCCTACGTTTATTCGGATGAGTTCGTAAACCAGACAAATCGACCTATGGGAAGGGGTAGTTTTGGGGGGTTTTGTCCCCAAAAATGGGTTTTTTGCATTTTTCATATGTAATTAAAAAAATTTTCAGATTTTTGTTTTGACCATTGGATTTAGCTCAAAAAAACACACAATTTAGCATTTTGAAGCTTTGCTCTATCTCCATTGGTTACCGAGATATTACAAAGTCTAAAGACAGTACGTTGTATTTTGAGGCTCCAATGTTAATCTTATGGAGAATAAGGATGTGTTAATATTTCACTTATTAACCAATGTTTTTGGATGAAACTTGGTATTTAGCTTCATTTGGTTGAGATTCATCCATTTATGGTAAAAATCTTGGTTTTTGTGCTTATCATGGCAGCAAACCTGCATACTCTTTTCCCATGTTAATCATATGGAGAATAGGCAAACTCCTTTAGCAATTGACAGATATTGATGAAATTTAGTGTATGGCTTCATATGGTCAAAATAATATTTTTTAATGCTAAAAACCTATTTTTAGTGTTCCCCATGGCAGCACACCTGCATACTCTTTCCCTACATTTATCATGAGGAGATAAACATTTATTTCCCTATTTATGAGCTTGTGGTGATTTTTGGTTTACAGGTTTGTCTGGTCATAATTAACACTACTAATTTGGAAATTCGCTGAGTACGCAGGTATGCTGCGACGGGGGTATTATGCTTTAATATTAAACACAAAGGACCAGATCCACGATGGCGGCCATTTTTTCAAAATGGCGGCATGTTCCTCAAGCTGGATTATCTTTTTTGTTCCTTATCTTGTTATAAATAAGAAACAACTTTCAAAAAGTGTTCATAAAATCAACCGTAAAGAAATTATAGCGATAGAAAGGCATCAAGGTCACCGTTAGCAGCCATTTTGGAAGTATGACGTCATACATCAGCTCGGCCTGACTTTCAGACAAAACACCCGGTAGTACACGATTCTACATGTCATTGCCTACCTATCGCCACCAGTCATATAATTGCTTCATTAAAAATCCCTCGAACCTTCCTATATTGACATATATGCCCCTACACTATAAATTAAATCAAGTTAATAACAACTTAAATACCTCTTAATTTGCAGAACGTTTATGCTAATGTAACCAACTTAAAGAATTTATCTGACCAGTGGTTGACCATTTAGGCATTTTGACGAGTCATTAAAATACGATATTTTCTTAGTTCTATTACTTCTAGCTACAGTGCCTAGCGCATTCAATAACCCAGCTATCTGATTTCCAAATTTAAAATAAATTGAATAGTTTTTAAGGTTATATACAGGGTGATTCAGACCACCCGTCCACTATTTATAGCAGGAGAAAGGTTTGAGATAAAATCATGAAATAAAGTTTTTTCCCACTAAATCGCATATGGGCTTTCCAATAAAAATATTTTCATCAATGCCAGTATACAGGGTGTTCCAAAACTGGAGTTCACGGGTTCGAATCTCAAAATTTTCTTAAATAAACATGCAGATTTTTTTTACATAATTTTAAACGTATTAGTCAAAGAAGCATTTTCGTGAAAACAGAATGAGTTTATCTTTTTCCGTTTCAAAATGGCGGCCATTTTTGTAAGAAAAATCAACATTTACGGAATACCCTGTAATTCTTTTATTATTTGTCATAAATGACTCCTGATTCAATATCCTTATTTGAAATGAGCTAAGCTTTACAATGATATGTCACAAGAACACATTTATTAGAAAACTAAAAATTCCAAAATTTTATAATTTTGAAAATTTTAACTTAGACAAAACTCAAAAATTCTAAATGTAAACATATGTCATATTGTATATCATCTTAAAGCTCTCATTTAACTGAGCAACTTTGTAATTTACACTATTACCGTATCTCTTGTGGTTTTGTAGTAATACCGTAAAAATGTCATTTTCCTATATGATTTGCATGTTAATTGTTCAGGGCTTTATAGTATGGAAGTCCTCCTTTGATTGTTGCCATAACATTGAATTAACATGCAGGTTATATGGAAAAAATGCATTTTTACGTTATTACTACAAAACCTCAAGAGATACGGTAATAGGGTAAATTACAAAGTTGCTCAGTTCAATGAGAGCTTTAAGATGATATACAATATGACATATGTTTACATTTAGAATTTTTGAGTTTTGTCTAAGTTAAAATTTTTAAAATTATAAAATTTTGGAATTTTTAGTTTTTTAATAAATGTGGTCTTGTGACATATCATTGTAAAGCTTAGCTCATTTCAAATAAGGATATTGAATCAGGAGTCATTTATGACAAATAATAAAATAATTACAGGGTATTCCGTAAATGTTGATTTTTCTTACAAAAATGGCCGCCATTTTGAAACGGAAAAAGATAAATTCATTCTGTTTTAACGAAAATGCTTCTTTGACTAATACGTTTAAAATTATGTAAAAAAAATCTGCATGTTTATTCAAGAAAATTTTGAGATTTGAACCCGTGACCCCCAGTTTTGGAACACCCTGTATACTGGCATTGATGAAAATATTTTTATTGGAAAGCCCATATGCTATTTTGTGGGAAAAAACTTTAATTTCATGATTTTATCTCAAAACGTTCTCCTGCTATTAATAGTGGACGGGTGGTCTGAATCACCCTGTATAAATAATTTGTTAATTCAGAAGTTAGATTAAAACCAACGATAATATAAAAGAATAAACATTAGTTTTTTTTATTTTATCGGCGTTTGGCTATTAAACTTTTGTTAGTTCCAATCCATATTTATTTATCATCGACAATCGCTCGTAAATTGAGATAAATTGAACGTTTCTTTGTCATATCGCTCGTTTTGGGCGAAGAAAGATGTTACATTATGTATGTAAAATTCAATATGACGCGGCGCGGCGCGGCGAGAGGGCGAGGTGTATTGGGCGCACTCTTTTGTGAGTTCCGAGAACAATAAATGGCCTGTTATGATATTCATTGGGTCATTTTGTTACATTTTTTTTACTTTAATAAATCCTTCTCCTCATCCAATTTTACTCTCAACTTTGCAGTTGCTTATCGGCCGGTTTCAAACAGAAGATAGAAGTTTATCTTTTCTTCTACTATATATTTGTCAAATACCACTGACTCACGTATCAACGCACAGCCTAAACTACTAGACCTAGAACCTTGAAATTTTGTATGGACGTTCCTTTTAGGGTGTAGGCATCCACTAAGAAACGGTTTTTGAAAATTTCTTCAGGGCTCCGCCCCACACGTCTTCAAAGTTACCATGTTATTCTTATGGAAGTAAAATTTTTGTATTGGAACATATGATTACATTAAGGAATATTAATTTTGTAAACAGCTGTTCTGATTCAAATTATTGAGGGGAGATTGGTAATAAGAAACTAGAGGATAGTTGCGGCGAGTGAGCTTAGCGACCAAGCTAAACCTGACGGGGAGTGATTACTGACTGACTCATCATGAAATCTCAGGAACTACCAAACGTATTTACTTGAAACATTAAACACAGGTTCGTCTTGCCTCTTAGGTGCTCACTAAGAAATGATTTAACAAAATTCCTTCAGGGCTCCGCCCCACAGGCCTTCGAAATTTTAATATAACGGTATCCGCATGGCCAATTTTAAATACGAATTAGGAAACCTGCACGGTTGAAATTTGGAGTGATCTTTTTTTTCTTAGGTGCTCAAAAAAGTGCTTTAAACATCCCTTTTAGGGCTCCGCCCCACAGGACTTCAGAATTACTTTAGGGCCTCCGGGGTCGATATTTGACATGGACGTTTCTCTTTGCTCATGGGTGCTCACTAAAAAACGGTTTTCAAATACAGTTTTCGAAGTTCTTTAGGACTCCGCCCTACAGGACTTTAAATTACTTTAGGGCTTCCGGGGTCGTTATTTGACATGGACGTTTCTCTTTGCTCATGGGTGCTAAGAAAACGGTTTTGCAAACACAATTTTCGAAGTTCTTTAGGGCTCCGCCCCACAGGACTTCAAAATTACTTTTGGGCCTCCGGGGTCGATATTTGACATGGACGTTTCTCTTTGCTCACGGGTGCTCGCTCACTAAGAAACAGTTTTTCAAATACAGTTTTCCAAGTTCTTTAGGGCTCCGCCCCACAGGACTTCAAAATTACTGTTGGGCCTCCGGGGTTTAAATTTGAATCGGATGTTCCTCTTTGCTCATAGTTACTTACTAAGAAATAATTTTGAAAAATTTCGTTTAGGGCTCCACCCCATAGAACCTCAAGATTACCATGGATTCTAGGGGGTATAAATTTAACGTGGATGTTCCGTTTCGCTAACAGTTGCTCACTACGAAATGGTTTTGTAAATATAGTTTTTGTAGTTCTTTAGGGCTCCACCTCACCTGACTTCACCTGACACTAAAATTAATCAAGGGCCAACGTGTTTTAAATTTGACATGGACGTTCCTTTTTGTTCATAGGTGATCAATAAGAAACAATTTAGCAAATTTTTTTTTGGGGCTCTTCCCCACGAATTCTCAAATCTACTATAGATCCTACGGGTTAAAATTTAACGTAAAGGTTCCGGTTTGCTAATAGGTGTTCACTAAGAAACAGTTTTGCAAAAGTACTGTTTAATGTTCTTTAGGGCTCCGACCCACATGTCTTCAATATGACTGTAGAGCCTACGGGGTTGAAATTTGAATCGGACGTTCCTCTTTGCTCATAGTTACTTACTAAGAAATAATTTTGAAAAATTTCGTTTAGGGCTCCACCCCATAGAACCTCAAGATTACCATGGATTCTAGGGGGTATAAATTTAACGTGGATGTTCCGTTTCGCTAACAGGTGCTCACTACGAAATGGTTTTGTAAATATAGTTTTTGTAGTTCTTTAGGGCTCCACCTCACCTGACTTCACCTGACACTAAAATTAATCAAGGGCCAACGTGTTTTAAATTTGACATGGACGTTCCTTTTTGTTCATAGGTGATCAATAAGAAACAATTTAGCAAATTTTTTTTTGGGGGCTCTTCCCCACAAATTCTCAAATCTACTATAGATCCTACGGGTTAAAATTTAACGTAAAGGTTCCGGTTTGCTAATAGGTGTTCACTAAGAAACAGTTTTGCAAAAGTACTGTTTAATGTTCTTTAGGGCTCCGACCCACATGTCTTCAATATGACTGTAGAGCCTACGGGGTTGAAATTTGACATGGTCGTTCCTATTTGCTCATAGGTTAGGGCCTTTTCTATTTAAGAACAGGTTTTGCGAAATTCCTTCAGAGCTCCACTCACACTACTTCATTGTTCCAATGTCATTCTCAAGGAAGTAGATTTCGTTGCTCTTCAAAACGATTGTATTACCTATAAAATAAATTCAATCACGGGCGAAGCCGTGACAGGCAACAGCTAGTAGTACATATGACCGTATTGAACACGTATCTGGGTTTGTTATAGTTCCTCTACAGCCATCGAGTTGTTTGTCAAATGTTCTTCGAATATATGAATTGCATTGCTCTGAAAATCTCCAACGCTCATTGCTATAAAACGTTGAAAATTTTAGTTTTCAAAGAAATTCGTCTTGTCTAAAAAGAATTGTTTGCGTTGGCAAAATTTTTCCCATCCAAGGATTTTAAATTTTTTTTATATGGGGTTTTGTCTAAGAGGAATCTATTGGGGCTGGTCCCATGACTGGGAAAATCCGGCTTCCGTCATACAGCCCTTCAAAGTTCTCATTTTATCCTTATGGGATTTATAGTAGCTAACTGTGGAAATAAACTAACATGTTACGTTTTCAACTGTGGTTCATGAAAGCTTCCTCGGCCTGGCGAGTGAGCGAAGTGAACTAGCCCCTGGAGAGAGGGGGGGGGGTGTGAGTGGGAGGAGCGAACGAGCTGGTCTTACATGTTTTACAAGTTTGCCGAGTAAATGCTCGGTCCCTGAATACAAATAATATGGATAAATTTTTTCCCTCATGGTGTTGTGTCTTGCGTATTTTAGAGTATAGTATAAAAAATGTGATTGATTAAGAATAAACGTTGCCGTGTACTACCCAAAGCCAACATAAAATAGTTATTTGTGCTTCTAGGGACTAAAGTACAATGTTTTCTCCCTGAAGGGAAAGTGTTGTCGCCCGAAGGCGAAGCCGAGGGCGACAATTTCCCTGAGGGAGAAAAGTACTTTAGTCCCTTGATGCACACAACATTCTTCCTCCACCTACACGAATAAAATTTAGGCCTAATATGCCTACCGTAGATAATTTAACTTTACCTTCATATGATCCTTTGCTCCGTCAAGCTGGATCTGTCACATCAACATAAAAACACACAAGTTAGGCCATATCAATTTTGAAGAACACGAAAAAAACAAAATATAATTTAAGCCTAGTCAAAAGTTTTACACTTATGTTTTGGACTTCTTATGTTAATAGCCTATCCAAGCAAAATGTAAACAAACACCTACACTGCCACGGCCATCTCTAATACTAGAGATGCTGCTCACCCACTGCTAACTAAATGGTCAGCAGTGGGTGAGCAGCAGCTACAGCTGCTATTAGTCAACAATGAGTAACGAAACAAATACAAGTAACAGCTGACTGTGGCTCATGTTCTTTTTAATCTCTCTTTTAATGTTATTCTTATGTAACTAACTTTAGCCCCGTGGTACGAAAAAACTCGAGTTTTCCCTAGGTAGAAAGATTAAGTATTCAAGTCACATGGGATAGAAATTAGTACTTTACTACTCTATTCCAAGGAGTAAAATACGGCTTTAGATAGTAGGTGGAGGAAAAAGTAATTTCTTCGCGATTAAATTGCTTAAAATTCTTTTTACAAATTTAACATGGTAAAAACTGTCACATTAAAATCCGATTTTCTTTTGTAAATCCATACCGATCTTTCAAAAGAGAACTTGTTTGAACCGTTACTTATGAAAAAGTAAAATAAATAAATAATAAATAAAAAAATGCTGTAATGGGTACGGTATTAAAACACATTTAAGACCATGTTAGTTCAGACAGCCTTAATATTTTAGCAAAAACTTTATTAAGATAATTTGGTGTAGCAGCAAAATAAAAATGTTGAATGAATCCAGGATTCAATTTGCGCTGAGTGAAAGAAAGGTTGGATGAGACGTTCGGTCCGATCTTATATTGATCCGACGAACTGTTATGGTTTGTGGGTTTGAATCCCTCATTAAACCTTATTTGAATTCAAATAAATGGAAATGCAATGCAGCCAGTTAATATACGAATGCATTGCAAATTCCCCTGATACGCTAACACACGGTTGTACTTGATAGTGTAGTTTCAGATTTTCTGTTCATGCACAGTGTTGTTTGTGACAAAAGGTAGGCCTATTTATTTTTTTAACCTTAAGGATTATTTGAAAATGTTCATAATTTCTATTTGCAATCCTGAACGTACTCATTCGAACACTTAAACTCTAAACCACATTTCGGTATTTTTTCCTAGCATACAGTTATGGTAAAAAACAGATGTTTAGGTTCACTGTTTCTAATCTTATAAATTGCAAAAAGTGATTGATATATACAAAATATATTTTTATTCTTTCAGTTTATATTATTTAGTAGTGAATTATATTAACACTTTTACTTATTATTTAACACCGCTGAAAAGTTTTTACATTTTAATACATGAATGGAAAATGAAAGCTGTTACATTTAGTTTAATCTTACTCCTAGTTACTTAAAACAAATAAATTTGTTTTTTTCTAGTACGGTACTTTATTATTAGTAACATTTCTATTATTTTAAAACTTTATTTTAAAATCACAACATATAATTAATATTTTTTAATCTGAACTACAATACAATTTGTAAACAGTTTAAAAATAACGTAGCTTGAGAGTATTCTTTAGCTTCAGTGTACAAATGCCACAATTATTGATACGGCCATTTTTGTGCGGAAGCGCTTAAAACTTGAGTAGGTGTTATTTATACCAGTACTTTACTGTATTGTAAACGGTCTGTAAGCGTTGAGTGGCCCTGGAGTGGTGTCAAGGGAGTGGCGAGAGCTCCTTGATGTGATTATGTGACAATCTCCCCTCTGTCCCGGCCCGACCCTCTCCATTCAACATTACTCCTCTGGCAATTAGTAACCATGAGATTTAGTTATGCTTGGCTACCCCTTCGTAGACTACCACCTGAGTTTATGGGTTTGTGTTGATATTTTGCAATAAAGTTTAAAAAAGTGTAAAATTATCGTTAGAAGGTTACTTTACCATCAATAGCAACTTTTAAGGATACTAGTCTACTTGTTGCTCGAAATCGAGCAATTTAATTTCGACACCACCCGACCAGTCCAATATTGTGGTTATCAGTAATCACTCATTTAATTTATTTACAGCTTTACATCAACAGATGTTTAATGATCAACACACTCCCAATGTTATTGTAAAGGTAATTTTCAAATTTTAATAATGGATCACCACCTTTATTTTAACTCCTATTTTCATCACTTTTTGGCGGAAACAGCTACAGACCAAGTCCTCTCCAGCGACACAATAAATTAGAAAATGTATTGAAAGTTGTATAAGGGGTTCAAATTACAAAAACAGCCATAGCGTATTAAATAAGAACATAGATTCATTTTAACCCATGTAAAGCTTAGTTTATTTGCATAGTGTCGTTTTAAAGATGTTTGATTTAAATCAATAAACTGCGTACCCCTAAAGGTCTACCTTACTAAAAGTTATTTTTTTATTTAATAATGCCAGTAGTGTGAAATTGTTGGTGCTGGCCCAGTTCAAGGTCACCAAGGTCACCCGAGGGATGACGTCATCGAGGTCAATGACCTCACCGATGACGTCATCGATTGCGTCATCGATGACGTCATCACCAATGACGTCATTTCTATGACGTCACACCCATGACGTCACAGAAATGACGTGCTGATGACGTCATCACCCCTTACGTCATCAAAATGACGTCACCGACGCCACTAAGGTCAAGGTCATGCCGAAACTTAAAATTTTTTGGCACTTTTGCCGTTTCTCGTACTACGCTCCGAGTTTCAGTCCGAGTCCCCGTGACCTTGACCACTTGGAGCGAATTTTGGACGAGAAACGGCAAAAGTGCCAAGGTAAACCCGAGTTTCTGACATGACCCAGCCTAAATGGGAAATCGGTTATCCCTCAGGTGACCTTGAACCAGCACAACACCAACAATTTCATATTACTGTGACCTTGAAAACCTAACAACGGAGCGCCGACACCGATGCGCACCCCACGACAGCCACCGAGTGACTGACTGTCAGGTTCTGTGTACTCTAGGTGTATGGGGAAGTGGAGGGGGAAATCTCAAGGTCATCCAAATGGAGTTTTAAAAAAGTCGAAGAGTAGAAAGACTACTCTTGTGCTTCCTGGGCGACTTCATCAATTTCCAACGGATCTGTAAATTAATCCGATCTGTAGCGGCAGGAGTCCAGAAAACAGGTGCACCACCCATCAGGTTGTCCGTAGCACTTCCGACAATTGGTAAGATTGGAGAAGTGAAATTTAATACACCGCTGCGGACAACAAGTATAAAAGTATTTGGATTTGTAGATTTTGAAAGTTTGTAGTACCGGTGGTGGCAGCTGTTGGTTCTTGCATCTACACCTGCAACATCCGAAGCATTCACATTGCCGGCAGGCCAGCCCATCCACTTGCCACTTTGGTAAGAGGAAACACTTATCCTCACAGCAATAGGTTGTCCCCGTCTCTTCCTCCCAACGCTTCTTTGCACAATATGTGACGCCTTGTATCTCCAAACACCTATGCTCGCAACATGAGATGCGCTTACTTTCCATAGTTGATGTTGCTTTGACGAGGGAGCACGATGAAGTGATGCTGTGGTCAGTGGGAATGGGGTTTATATAAACTAAGGTGAGTGGAGGGGGAAAGGTCAAGGTCATCCAAATGGAGTTTTAAAAAAAGAAAAGAGTAGAAAGACTACTCTTGTGTATCTATAGCGATTTCATTGATAGTGAGTGCTTCTGTATGCCAAGTTGATCTGTACTGACAGGCTCCTAAATAATGTTTGCAAAAACCTGCAAAATGATTGTTGCACAATTTGCAGCCAGTTAGCTGTTTTAGTGTGAATTCAATGCAACGTTCAGGGCAACAAGTGTACTTATGCCCTCTCATCTGGTACACATGGAATGTCTTCAACTCTGGTTTCGGCTTCTTCCAAGACTTGCACTTACACATGCATTGACCAAAAGCTTCACATTTTCTACACGCCAGGCCATCCGCAACATCAATGTCATTTGGCCATGAAAAACATTTCTGTTCGCAGCAGTAGTTGAGTCGACTCTCCATGTTGCTGTGGTGAAGGTGCGCGATGAAATGATGCTGCAGTCATTGAGAGTGCACCTTAAATAAACTCAGTGGAGGGGGAAAGGTCAAGGCCATCCAAACGGAGTTTTAAAAAAGATAACTAGTCGTCCTCCTCCTCCTCGTCCGTTGTACTTAGAGAGCTGTCAGACGAAGAGCCCCGTGCAGGTGCTCCCCAGATGAAAAACAAATCAATTTTAAAACGAAGACCAGGATCTTGCATCATCAATTCCTTTAATTTGTCACATACTAAGTCGACCTTGTGTAAGGTGTCAACAACAAGCTTCCAATTCGTTGGCTCAATATAACTTGTAGTAGAGTCTGCCTCGCTGATAACCACATCCTCCGGCCGTATTGGAGTGTAAAGATGTGTAAAGTTCTTCGGCTGTAGCTGAGGCTCAGGCTGGCTGGAAGTGGAAGGTTGAGTGTGGACCCCTGTCGCATCGAAATCCATAGTCATTCTACATTCAATGTTGGGGTTTTCGTTTAATACATACACCAATTTCTCATGCAACATATCCACTTCTGCCGAGTCTTGCAGATGAACATTCCAGGAAAATGGCCATTCTTCATCCGTAGTGGAGTCAACTCGAGAAAGAGTGCTGTCCGCCATGATAGCTAAGCAAGGAATGATGTGAGCTACAGACTGTGGTAACAGTATTGAAAAGTAGAGGGGGTAAACCAAAAGTATGTGGAGGGGGTATTTTCAAGGTCATTTAATTTGGGTTTTTAAAAAAAGGAAATAGTGGAGGGGGAATTCTCAAGGTCATCCAATTTGGGTTTTAAAAAAAGGAATGAAGGTTACTCCTCTTCAGCCTCGTTGTCCCCCACATCCTCATTAGCCTCATCTTCATCAACGTCAGACTCGCCGTAAGGGTAGATCGGGGACATCGGCGAATATTGTGGAGATTGTTGACCGTTGTTATCGTCCCCTTGCATTCTAACTTGGGACCAATCATAATTTTAATTCATTTGTATTATGATCCCAGGGTTGTCCCGCAGTATTTCCTTCATCCGTTCGCAAATTGTTTCCAAATAGTGTACACTATCGATCGACAGTGTGCAACCCGTACTTGTACCAACATCAGTAGTGGAGTCAGCTTGGCTGATGGTGTTGTTGTCTGCCATGGTTGCTTGTCGGACAAGGAATGACGGTTGATGTGATGCTCATGCAGGAACATGGTGAAGTGGTGGGGGGTGTGGTGGAGTAGTGGGGGAATTTTCAAGGTCATCCAAACGGAGTTTTAAAAAAAAGGAAAACCTACAAAGTAACATTGAAACTTTCCAATTGATGGTGGCGAGCGTTTTCTTCTGCAACCTTGCCGACACATGTGACTATGCCATACAGTATGAAAAGTACAACCATAATAAGGCCGAACAATAAAAGATAGCCGTTGACTATCATGATATTTTCTGAGTGTATCTGCTTTCTTCGTATCGCCCTCTCCTGCATCCTCTTCTCCAACTCGTGGACGAAGTCACAGCAAACGTGAGGACATGTTTTATCCGTTGGTACTTTTGCCATTGTTGATGTTGTCGGTTTGGCTGTTGAAGATGGAATGAGGTTTCCAATTGTGATGTGCCATGTACATTAATAGTCAGGTGGTGGGGGTAGTAAAGCAGTGGAGGGGGAAGTTTCAAGGTCATTCAAACCGTGTTTTAAAAAAACCTATCTTGTTACTGAGCTCATATGTCAGTAACAAGATAGGTGCTTTTGCTCATTTACTTCTTTAATATAATGAAAAAAAAAACATATTCTACAATGGTTAGAACAAGAAATACAACTGCTAGTCAGCTGAAGTAATCTAAGTTGTCCGGCTCGGTCTTCATGGACGTCGGTGAGGAAGCTGTCGAGGAGTGTCCAGGCTCTTCCTTTGACTGCCGGGTGTTCCGTATATTGCAAGCGTAAACTTGCACGTTTATACGGTAGCCTCGTGCCACCATCAGCTGCAACTCCTTGTACAAGTCGTTTAGCTCCTGCTGAGTCTTGATGCTCACCTCCTCGTAACTTGCGCAACTGACGTTCAGAGACATCCTGATGTTGCTAGGTTGGCTGCTGGAGTAGAAATGAAGCCGAGGCACAGCGTTTGGAGGTACATGAAAAAGTTGTGGGGGTAATGGTGGTGGGGGTAACGGTGGTGGGGGTATGGAAGATCCAATTAAACACTTCTAAACTTTTTCCATCGATACAATGGGATGGAGCAAATAGCACAGGTGTCCTTGTAGTTTTCAAATCTAAACATCGGTGCTAGAAATCCGAACTGTTTTCTACCACCTTCCTGTACGAACTGTCGAAGGTCTCTGACGGCAGCATCGCCACAAAGCCTACAAAACTTTTCCCCGTCTTGGAACCTATACCAGGAGTATCCCGAATACCCTCTATTATCTTTCTTGTACTCTTCGATATCCTGCTTTACTGTTATAGGGATATTATCTTGTAAAGCCGTCTGGAATAAAGATGCGTCAGTTATAACTCGTTGTAAGCAAAGCTCGTACAAGGTGCTCATCGTTTGATAGTTGGCAACAGACTGACCGTGTTTCGCATCCAAGCAGGTTTGAATCCTAGTGTGGTAGTGGGGGTAATTACGGTAGTGGGGGTAATTGTGAAATGCAAAGGTCAAAGGTCAAGGTCACCCGCGAAGTTTAAAAAAAAATGCAACATATCACTACGTGACAAACTTCACATATTGATATGTTGCATTTTTTTGTTTTCTTATTTTTTTTGTCTTTTATGATTTATTTATAAAACATTACAATAACATATGTACAACATTAAAACTTAAATCTAACACTGCTGCTTGTCGGCAATGTGGATGGTCAACTCTGTAGAGTTGCTACCTGTGCAGCCGTGGGACACCAGGTATAGACAGCCGGGTTGAATAGAGCGAAGGTCCTCGTTTTGTAGAAGATGGACGAATCTCTTGGGCAGGTACACCTGGAACTTGGGCTCATCCCCCGGAGTAAATGGTGCCTCGCTGAGACTGCAGCAGATGGCTTCCCCAACTGTAGTCTCCATCTTCTTCATAGCATGGATTATGTAGTGCTTTTCATCTTTTAGTTCAGAGCACTTCTTCACAGGTAATATTGTTGACTTGGAGTGAGCATTGAACTGCTCGACCAAAGTTTGAAGGAACTGGTGAGATGCCATGGTTAGGTTACAGATCGTCTTCTTGCTCGGAGATGTTGTCGTCTCGGAATCTCGAGTAATACTCATGCCAGGTCCCGGTCTGCTCCTCACTTATATACTCTCCGTTACCCCCACCACTCCCCACTTCCCCACTTTGAAGGTAAGAGGCGAGTTTATAGGCATTTTTTAAAGCGCAATGTCTATCTTTATCATGTTCTGGGCTTTTTGTACAAATACATATTGTTTCCAGCATGTATTGATAATTCTTATCCAATTCCACATCACTAACCGGAACATGAGTAAATCCTTCGATCCATCTTTTCTTTTCCAGCCCCTTTGTGTAAATATTGGTAAACTTGTCTGAAAAATGATGCATAATGTGATACAATTCCGTGTAACTTGTAAAACCATCATACCAATCGATATGATGGAAGTGTTTTGAAATCCATCTGTTGGTAGTAGCGGCTTTACTAGTTAAAGATGAATAAGAACATGGTGGTTTAAATAAAAACGAATAAGGAACACTTGTATTCATGTCCAAAAACACAAGTTCTTTTATAATGAATCTATCATCATTACCACGAAACGCTTGAAACTCAATAATACCAGGCTTGGACTTTACTTGTTCTTCTTCTCCCTTGTCCATTTTGAAGGCCACACGTCTGCTCATTACGAAGTCAGGAGGTCAACTGATTTCCACACCACGGTAGGTACTACTTTTATACCAGGCCGTACAGTTGTTGGCGCGTTGGTGTATATTTAACGTGGGCACCGTCCCCAATAGGCCTAACCCCACAAAAAGTTGGTTATTGTTTTAAAAACTAACCATTGTCATTTAAGTTTCCATCTTTATATTTTCCTTGTTTTCGTTTTCATCACTAACACTTGATTCTTCTCCTCCATCTTCCTCTTCTTCCTGTTTTACTGATTTCTTATGTAGTTGAGCGTACTTTTCCAATTGTCTCCACATTTGTACTTCATGAGGAACTCTATTAAATATAGAAGTATCCACAGGTCCGTATATTATAGGTGCGTCCGGTTGTTTGTCCAAAGTGTCTTCCTGATAATCTTTAATAATCGAACTTGAAAACACCAGTTGTCTCAAGTATCTTGTTATAGGTTCAGTAGCACAAGTTAAAATGAAAAACTCCTCTCGATTAAGTTGAATTTTGTTATCATGTCTTGTTGTGTCTCTAAACCGCAGCTGATGATCACCACGTTGTTTAATAATATCGATTTCCACATTTGAATCCAAAAGTCCTACTCTTGTCTTTCTTCCAAACATGTTACTACTTAAATAGCATTCTAGCAGATGCAAGTGTTTCATAAACGATTCCCAAGCACTGTCCGTAAACAAAATCATTTTGGGTCCGTGAGTTAAAATTACAGTAGGGGAATAATCTGTCGATTTCATAACACCGATTAAAACACTTTTGTCCAAACTGGAAGAGATTGGGTAAAATATTCGCAAAAATACCTCACTCAATATGTTTGGAGAAATATTATCTTCAATATCCCTTTTTCTCTTTTGTATAGTCTTTCTTCTTTTACCTTTTTCTTCAACATTATTACTGGCGTGAAGTTGTCCGCAAACGTTTTGTTCACCTCCTTCCTGGTGACCTTGAGGATCTAAAAACTCAGATATCTCCTTCTCAATATCTACCACATTTTCAGGTGTACCACTAGGAGAAGCCATATTGAATACGATGCTACCCATACAACAGTAGGCAACAAACTGATGAGGAGCGGCCTGTACGCTCTGCTTTTATACTCGCGGAATGAAACAAAACCGGTTTTTACAGTACATTCTTAACAATTCCAGTTAAAGGTGTGTATGTTACAATTTTATCATGTAGAATTAAACAGTATGCAGTTGTATTAGCCGGTATAGCCGCGTTGAATTCCATTTCTATTTTTATATCCACACTTGATGATTTTACTGATTCATTTTGTTTAGAACAATCAATTACAACTATTGGGTAGGCATCGAAATATTTTGAAGGTGATAATAAAGGTGTATTTGCTTTACCGTAATATGAACTTTGGAATCTTGCGTACATATCGTACAATATACTGTATTTCTTCTTAGTGAATGACACATTTAAATTGTCGTATGGAAAGAATTGTGAATTTAAATAAACTTTAATATTTTTCAAGTCACAATGATCAAATTGTCCTGCATGTTTAGTGATATCGTCTCTTCTACCTGTTTGTAAACCAAATATAATATACCTGGCTCGTTCTACATAATTTGATGTTTTAACAGTCCAAGTGTGTCGATCCGTAGTAGTAAAACTGGGATGCTCATGGAATTCCCAACTTCTAAATGGAATAACAATATCACGATCGGCTTTTAATTTTCTTAAAAGTAGCATTCTATGCTCGTCAGCTAATTTAACATGTGGAACTCTCCATACAATTTTGTCTAATTTTAATTTCCATTCTAAAGTCGCATCAGTCGTATTATCTGCAGCTTTAATAATGTCTTTATCGTTAGAAGACCTCAACAAAACTAATTCTTGTTTAACGTTTAATATTATTTTCCTATAATCCTCAGCAAAACCAAGCAACAAACGTAATGGAATATGAAAATCAAAATATCCATCTGAATTTGGAGTGATCGTGTCAATTGTAGGTAATACCCATCCGGCAGGTTTAAGTAAATTGGTTTCATTGGGTGTTATAGATGTTAGTCCTTTTAAAGTCGTTGTAATACCTACTTTTTTAGTAGAATCAACTGTTACACCTGATATTTCATATCTAATTTCATCAAACAGGAAAGCCATAGGATTATTTATAAATGGAACTGTTGTACCAGCAGTAGTACCGTCCTTTTTAGTAACTTTTCCTTCAATATACAAGTAACTTTCACATGGTAGTGTGTAAATGTCTTGATGTTGTATGGGAATACGAATTTCATCGTTATTGTTTAATTTCGATGAAGTGTAAGGGTTGTGGGTGTGATATTCTTTTTCCCATAGGGTTTCGTCGAATGTTGGACCCTGCGCTATATCCAGTATAACCATAATCGGTTAATTTTAATCCAACTCTCTCTAAGAAACGAATGTTCTCGCGTGTTAACTCCTCCACAGCTGAAGAGCTACTAATGCGGTTTCCCGTAGGTTGTTCGCTTTTAAATGTTAAACCCATGGTTTTGTATTAAAGTGTCGATTTTAAATGTAATCTAATCGTAATAGGCTCTTCTCTGAAGTCTACCAAGTTACCGTCTTGATCCAATACGCTCAACACGATGTCTGAAATGAAAGTGGTGTTCAACGGTAGATATACCAGGTTTTGTGGCTTTTCAACAATTTTAAATCCAGGTGGTACACTTGGGTAAAATGTATGTATGATATGGGTGTTAGCCCCATCCCTGTAAGCTCCTTGTATAATGTTACAAGTTATGTCTATACTATTGACTTTTAATATTGTTACTGTTTTCTTACCGGAATGTGTTACATCTGGTTCTAAAACAGGCTCATCGTTGGAAAATCCTAATAAATCACCAATTGAGTTTGGTTGAGTAAAATCTATATAATATTTGGAAGTAATTTCAGCTTTCATCGTATTATTATTACCTTTTAATGTTATATTGTCTTTTCCCATTTTAGTTTGCAAAAATTCATTTATATGATCAATGTCATAAGAACCTGTGGGTAACCTGCACTCTTGTAAGTCTGTAAATGTCCCACTGGCATCTTTTCCCTTATAATAATGCAATACGTTATTTTTACCTTCCGTAACATTGGGAATAGAGTTGTAAGTTGTAAAATCCAATAGTGCCGCCTCCCAAAACCTTCCTTTTTGCAAGCGTAACGCTGGAAAAAGGATACTTCGTAAAGTGGACGATTTTCCTGTTAATGATACCGTATAGGAAGACATCTCAATAGTGACTGATACTTTTAGCTAGAAATTCCAAACATAAATGGCCGCATATTGAAGTATTATCAGGTTGTTCTCTTTTATAGTTATAATATATGTTTTTAGCAGATTTAAAGTAATTTTGAAGTTCTTTTGGTGGTGGCAAATTACCGAAACTATCAAAATAATATACATTGTTATTTAGTTTCTTATAACAAACCCAATGGGTGCCAGGCCCTTCAGTATTATCCAAATTTACAATTCCAGTCTCATTTTGCCACATTTTCTTTGGTAAACTGTCTTTCATTAACACACCGCGGAAAAATGGTATTTTTAAACAGGAAATATATTTAAATAATTCAATATTAGTTAATGCTTTATGTGGTATGACCAATTGATTTTTTTCATTTAATATGCACGATAAGGTCTTAGGTAAAGACCTGCCCCGTTTTTTACCATTGACCACACGGTGGGCTTCTTCCTGCCTTTTCTGCTAGATCGTCGTCTTCTTATATTTCCTCCATGTTTTCTTGTGGTTGACTTCCTTTTTACCCTTCTTCTCCTCCTTTTCCACCTCCTACTGCTGTTTTAGCCTTCATACCTGCTGTTACTGCTAAAGCTGCTGCTTTTTCTGCTATGCTAGCGTCACTTGATTTTACTCGTTGCCAAGCTATGTCCGCAAGCTTTCTGTCTGCTATCGATCTATTTTTTGAATCGGCAAACGTGGAATATGCGATATCGTGTTCTTTACAAGCCTGATCTAACTTGTTTATGCCTGGATCACCTCTTTCCAGTCGTTTTTTCAATTTAGTTCCTGGTCCGCAATACTGATAACCTCCCGGTATATGAAATTCGTATGGTAAAGCGTCTATTGCTCTATTTACGATAGATCCTACTGGAATACGATTTAAAGCTTTACTTAACAGAGAAACCGCTGTGGACGTAATACCACCTCCTTTCCTTACAGTGTCTCGATATGGACTGATGTACTGGAATGTCATTATTGTCCTTTTATAACCGCAATGTACAACTTATGTGTTAACTCTATGACGAGTTGGACATAAATGAAGTAGTTTATTGTGTTGTTATATTAAATATCAATATCACCCCAATCTGATGATCTAAACTTTTGCGTATTAGGGTTAATAAAGTATTTATTAAAAATTTCCTTTTTAATCCAATTACCTCTCTCGGATTCAGACACCCAATTACCCCAACGTGTACGGGTTGCAATAATATTGAACATATCAAATAATGCATTTCCTAAAACTTTAATAAGAAAATTAACAGTAACAGCATTATCCACATGTTGAGGGTCTTTAAGTTCTGTAATACGTTTATTATTACAAGTATATACTTTATGGTCCTTTAATGAAGTTGTTATAGCCTGTCCTACAGTTGCAGCATCATTTGGATCACTTCCTTGTTTTAAATTACCTATTTTCTTATCATCTGCATTAAAAATATCACCAGTTGGTTTATCTAATATCAAAGATTGACTAACTACAACACAATCGAAATCGTTGATACCAGGAGATACGTTACGTATTTTTTTAAACCTACATATGTAAGGTTCATCATTATATGGATTAGAACATATAGTTTGTGCTACAACTGGAACATCAAAGAATTCTGTACCCATACCTATATATGATAATTTCTTTCCTTTACCATCCCAAGCATTATTCTTTTCTTCAAGTAATGTAAACTTTTCATTTCCCTGCACAAATACATCCCCTTTCCGCGATACTACTTGGTCTTGTTTTACAAATCCAGATGTTTCTTGTTTTAAGGTTTCCATCATTTGACCCACTGTTGCACCATCTGATGGCGCCGAACCATCTTTAACATTTGCTAAACAATTATTAAAACAATCTATAACCCCTACATCACGTATGATACAATGATCTTTTATATATTTGAGGTTTACAGCATCATTTTCATTTTTTGGATAACCTATATCGTTAATAACAAATTTATAAAAAGAAAATCCATCTTTTGTCTTTTCAGGTATCAAGGAATGTAAATAGCGTCTATTTACGCTGTCTTTTGCATCTTTAGGGTCATCTACGTTGGATATACGTTTATTGTTAGCACTATACGTTTTCCCATTGAATTTTAACGTATTTTTTAATTTAGATGACAAATAACCTTTGTTTATTGCATCACCGTTTTGATTTGGTTTACCAACGTTGATGATTCTATGATCTTCTGCGTCATATGTGTTATTTTGTAGTCTTAATGTTGGCGATATCTTTTCCTTTAATATTTTTAAATTTATTGCATCGTTTTCATCCGTAGGATCTTTTATGTTTTTTAACCTTTTATTACTCATATCATAATCTCCATCAGGTGTTTGTGGTAAACCAGCACTTCTTTTTAAACTATTGGCATAATATAACCCATCCGAGGAGTAACGTCCGAACTTGTCAACACTCATGGTGCAACTGAATAGTATTCTAGGGAGTAACGCATTTTTATGAGATTACCCCACGGTTTCGGAGTTCATCCACTAAAGCCACCCATTCGTTTTCCAATCCAGTATGACCCGCTTCTTTAGCTTCATGTATTAGTTTCATTCTATCCACCAATTTATTGATATTATTGTAATAAATCACATTTGTGTTATATAGTTTCTTCATTAAACCTGTACCTGTAACAGACTTGTTTCTTTTTCTTGGTTCTGGAGCACTTATATCCAAAGTGGATGACACAAACCTTCGTTTTACAGGTTTTCTTGGTATTATTGGCATTGGTTGTCTTCTCGTTGTTGGTATTAACTTGGATACAAATTCTCTATATTTTAAAGACTTTGATCTAAAAACAGGTTGGTCAGCTGAATACTTCCTCCTGTATGCATTAGTTTGTTCCAAAATCTTTTTATATGCTTCCATGTCTTTTTCTTTAACTAACAATTCTAAAGGCTTATTTTCAAATAATAATTCAAATAATCCCCTTGTGCCCTTATATCTTTGATCACCAACAATAATATTATCATGTTCATCAATGTTTACCGGGCTATTACCAACCATTAAACCGTCTTCTGTTAATCTTACTCCATAACTATGGTAGTTTTTATTAGGATTTGTTCCAGCTAACATTTTTATCATGTATTTCCTTCCTAAAGGTCCTTTGTTATGAATGTTTTCACCCAACAAACTTATGTTTGACGGACCTTCCCTTGTTTCTTCTTCTTTTTCCTCTTCACTAGCAGTTGATACAACTTCATGTCCTCTTTTGGCTTTTACTTCATATAATTCTCTTATTCCACTATAGTCCGGTGATTCTAGCTCTCTTTCGGGTTCTCCACCGGTAAAACCACTATATGTAGAGGATTCCGGGTCTTCATCACTAAACTCTTCTGATTTTACATTTTCTCTTTCAAACTTCGTAATAGGTGCAATCGCATCTCCTTCCAATACAGGTTTAGCAAATTTTTTGTTTAATTGTTTCAAGGGTTCAGTAATAGGTTTAAAAGTAGATTCAAGGAATTTCTCCCTCTCGCTTATACCTAGTTTCAATGCTCTGTTTTTAGCCCGAATAGAATCACTAAGTGATTTTATTTCTTTTACTAATTTTTCTTGGTTAACCATGTTTGTAGCAAGACGTGTTGTACAACAATGAATGTTCTATACCACGTTCAATGTATTAATATAAATTTATCAAATCCTATCCTGTATCGACCATTGTTTAGCGGTTGTTCCTTCATAATTGTTAGGAACCCATACTTTTCAGCCCAAGCCTTTCCACACAACTCTTTAAATCGTTCAAATGTCATATCCGCATTTACATGATCAAAATATATATGTTTTAGGTTGGTTTCGTCCTGTTTAAATACAATTAACATGTTTGCATTGTCTCTAATGAGTTGTTTAGGTATTTTGCTGTAAGTTTGGCCAATATAAATGCTATCTATGTTGTTATGTTGACCCATAGCGAAGTAATTCCTTATTGTGTTTTGGTTTTCACAAGATACATCGTCGAATATGAACACGGAGAATGGTTTAGCTTCTTGTGGTTGCATGACACTCTCGCTTGCATTTAACTTTAAATATTTAACTTCAGGCACATTAGTCAGTATCTTTTCCAATAATTGATACTTTGGTTGTTGTAGTGATTTTGAAAATACATATAGATTGTTAAAACGTAATCCTTTAGGGTTTGTAATCAAATTGAATACTACATTAGTTTTTCCACAGTTGGAAGGTCCGGTAACCAGACAACGAACGGTGTTTGGTAACAAATTGCCATGTTTCCCACTATTGAATTCTGAATTATCCACTGTGAGTTCATCTATATTATTAATAGTAAAACTCTCTTTTTGTGGTACTATCTCCATCCTTTGTAATGGTTCAACCTAAAATGATTCTCTATCGTTATATCAAATCCTTTTTAGGTATCCAAGAATCTTCCGTCTTATTAAATCCTAACCATCGTACTTTGACCTTATCTTTTTTCCGTTGCAACACCTTTTCAACTAAATATACATCGCCTACTGTTGATTTTAACATTTCATGTCCATAAAACCCTTCTTCAAGCAATTGTCCTTTATTATCTTTTAAAATATATGTCTCAGGTATTGTAGGTTGTACTTTGAATACAGTAAAAACCTCATTGGTCCAATTTGGCAGGTATCTTTTACTGAATACACCTTTATATTTACTTATTCGCACTTTATCACCCACATTAAATTTTTTAGGCTTTAGTTTTTCAACTTTTGGTTTAGTATTCGTTTTTATACGTTTTAATACAAGGTTTTCATTTTTACTAGTTACTTGGTTTGGTTTCATCCCGATAGTCCTATGAAATTTGTTATTGTAATCGTTTATAAGTTTTGGTAACATATCAATCCATATGTGCGATCCTCTGTTGGAAAACATTTTATACATTGCACTTTTTAAAGTTCTGTTGAATCTTTCGATTATTGAGGCTTTTACTTCTGAATTGGTTGAGTAATGGTTTATATTGTGTTTTTTCATTAAATTTGCAAATTCCTTATTAAAATATTCTTTTCCATCATCTGTTTGTAAATGTTTAATAGTATGTTTGTCTCTTTGTATAGCTGTTTCCATTGCTTTTGTAACACTTTTGCCACTTTTATCTTTTAGTGGTAAAGCATCTGCCATTTTTGAAAAACAGTTAATAACAGTCAATATGTATTTATATCCTTTATTTTGTTTGCTATAAGGAATCATTTCGATTAAATCCGCTTGATATAAATCATTAATTCCTTTTATCACCGTATTTCTTCGTGGAAACTTTCTTCTTGCAGGTTTATGAAGTTCGTTGACAATTTGTTGCTTCAAGTCCTTCATATTGCAGGTTTCAATGTTTGTTGTATCACATGTATAATCACAATGAATGTTGTTTTAAATATTCACATCATTTATATGGGTCAAGGTCATCCAAACTTGTGTAAAAAAATGGGGAACACGGCGTTGGACTTGCCGTGTTCCCCATTTTTTTACGGAAGGAGAAAGGAATAAGGTCGAAGTTGTAGAAGGACGAAGAATAGGTTACTAGTTGATAGGGTTTAGGGAGTAATGGCCGAAAGGAAGAGTGCGGATTTTGTCGGGCAAAATATGTCTTTTATCATCCCGAGCTGACAGTGCTTTTTTAATTTCGGTGACACTGTAGACTTGATGCTTGAAGCTTCGGATATTGTTGAATGTTGCTGATATTGTAGTATCTTCAAACAAACAAGTCTTGTAGTGGTCAAATGTTACGTGTTTTTTCAAATAAGATGTCTTTACTCCTTTTGCTTTCTTGACTGTCGGTGTGTTGTTCTCGTGGTACATCTTAAATGAATACAATTTCGCCATCAGCGCTACTATTTCTTCTAAAGGCATTCCATTTGCTTCATCTTTAAATTTTCCAATTACTTTTTTATTTTTTTCATTAAAATTTGGATGGTTCTTCGGATAGTCTGAAAAGTCGAAATCTTCTTTGTATGGAAATGTCCTTAGGTCTTCATACATGTCCAAAGTCTTTATCTAGTAGATAAACGCGTCCGTATCCATGTATGCGACTCCAATGTTTTCCCTTCCGTAGTGTTTAACCATTTTGTTATAATGGAAATCATACATCAGGGTTTTACTTATGTCCAAAATCGACATACCTATGTATAACGGACGGTCCATGACTATTGTTGTTTTCTTCATACTGACGGCGACTAGATTTTCGTTTATAATCATGGATGTTCCAAAATTTGGTTTTTGCACTAATTTTTCCAATTTTCTAGGATCACTCACTAATTTTACATTTTTATGTTTTCTTTTGTTCTCCAAGGTCTTCCCAAAGATGGCGTTGTTCATTAATTTATAGAAGTCCTTTTCAAATGCTGTTGTCGCTGCAGCTCTTCTTGTAGTGTTGGAATCAATGTACGGTTTCAACCAACAAGACTGGGTGAATTCAATTGCTCTATGAATTCTCACTATACGTAGACCCAATTCAAGAGCCTGTTGAACTACCCAGTAGTGAGCCACATAGCGATCTTTATTCTCCAAGGTCATCATCAATTTTGGCCATATTCCTGTCGGTGAAACTTCAGTCTTGGCTAGGAGAGGCAAGTCGTAGTGATGGTCATGAAGGTGCTCCGGGTATTCAAAATCACAGTCCAAAATATAGCCTTTTGGACCATCCTTTGGAATCTGTGAAATGTCTCCAATGGTGGCCGGGTCGATCCATTTGAAGTCAGCGTAGGGAAGCGGATTTGACATTGCCCAACCATAAAGGTTGTTTGCGTCGAAGTAGCCAAGGTAGACCGATGGTTGTTGCTCGTCGAAGCCGGGGATGTACTTGTTGTTGGCTTTGACATGACGTGTTACAGCTTGTGTCAAACCGCCCCGTACACCAGATTCCATCATGAGCACCATATCAATATCCGTTAGAAGTTCCAGTCGACAGTTGGTTGACTTTAGCATAGCTTGCCATGCTAATCCTGGAGATGTGTACGAGTGTAGAGGGTCCAGTCCATAGGCGGAGAAGCAGGTGTTTCTGAATTCTTCCATCACATCGCACAGCAGAGTTACGTCCAATTTTATATAAAAGTCAGAATATTCCCCTAAGGTTTGAATGTTTAGTTGGTTCCAAACATTACAAGCATGATTGTAGTCTTCAACGGAGATTTCACTTTCGTTTAATTTGCTGTTGAAGGCTTCAATCGGTGGTAGACTGGTTTCTTCAAATTTTTCTGTAGAAGTTATATAATCGTAGGGGAACACTCCTTTACGTAATACTAAGTCCAATTTATCTTCAGGTACAATCTTGCTGGTTTCTTTTAGGTCTTCTCTTCGTAGATTCTCAGACAATCTGCTCAAACTAGATGCCATAAATCTATAAGAGTCTACAAAGCGAAGTTTAATTTTACCTACTGTTTTTGAGAAACTGATATACTTTTCCAATGTTGTAGCAAGAACATCAATTTTACCATTATCTCTTCCTAACTCTGGAATAATGAAGTGGGAGTCGTAGCCGCTAAGATTGTGTAACACGACAGGGATAAAGTGGGGCAGTTTGTTATTTATATTGCATGAATTACAAGCAGCTCCTCTGTATAAACCTGTCAGGTGATCATGATCTCTTACTTTTGGATTTTCTTCACTGAAGCTCTTCTCGCATAGATAACATCTTGATGTCATATTGTATTCTTCTTGTTGATTCTCATTCAAAGGTTCCATAGGTACGACATTACCATACAAGCGTTGTACCTTTTCAGCAATGTCATACAACAGGTCTACGAAATACTTAGCGGCTTCTTCACCACGGTAGAGTATTGGAGTGGATGTTAAACCATAGTCTTGCAATTGGTTTTCAGACAAGGTTGATTTAACTAGTAAACAAAAACTGTTGGGTTGATGCAACTGATATTTTGTTCTTCTAGTCACTTCGCCGTCCGGCAGCTCCTGTGGTACTAACGTTGATTCAAAATCTGCGTAGACCACTAGTGGAATTCGATATTGGTGAACCGTCTTGTTAAATTGTATTGAAGCTCGGGTAGGCGGTGGAAGACTTATCTTTACTTCATAGTTCTCGTTGCAAAGTCTTTTATGTTCCAACAACCAGTCCGATCCTCCACGTCTTGAATCTTTCCAAGAAAAGCAGAAACATCTCTTGCAAACTGTAATCCTATTTACTCTTTTGGTCAATTGTTTTACAACTAAGGCTTCAAAGTCCTTTATCCATACATAATGGGAAATTTCACCCTTAGTTATCAATAGCAAATCCGTGTGGTTTCTTTGCTCAACCTTTACTACCCGCAAAGGATAAACGTTGTTTGAATCATCCAGACCAAAAACATTCACTGAAACGCCAGGATTTTTCTTTTCAAATTTGTCTATGTCTTTCAATGTAACTGGGTAGGTGAGGCCTTGAAAGTTGTAGCGGTGTTCATTTTCGTAATATTCTCTACCAACTCTTTCAGGATGATCTTTAACATACTTGGTTAACATTGCATACTTGAAACATTCATTACCTTCATTTTGCACATTCCTACACGATTTAGTGTTTTGAATTTTCTTTGGTAAAGGGATAAAACTACTACCCCTTAAACCATATCCATGCTTGTGAACCCTTACATCCATACCTTCAATTGATGACAAAGTCCATCCAGATCCTCTTCCTTCATGTTCTTGAAGTTTTGTTATAAGTTCTTCCAAGCATTCTTCAATAATATCATCAATGTTGGAGGTGGAGGTAAGGGTTCGGTTTTTGGTAATGAACGCTCTCAATGCTATTTCACCATCAGTATTGTTAAACATAGCCTCTAACACCATTCCAAATTTAATAAAATTTAATCTTTGTAGTTCTTCCCTCAAGGTTCGACCAACAAGTTCCTTAGCCTGGGTTATAAATGTTTCCAGTTCCAATTTAACATTATTAATTTTGAAATGTGTTACAACTCGTCCTGGCAAGGCTGTGGTGCGCAGTTGTTTCACATCTTCCAGTTCTTCTTCAGTGTCCTCTTCTTCCGTGTCCTCTTCTTCTTGCATATAATTTTCTTCTTCATAAGATCTTCTAGCGGTAGATGGTCCAGCACCAGCAAATTGGATCACACTAGGTCTTCTTCTTTGCATTTGCTGTAGATAGCTGTCGTAGTAGTCCATCTGCTTCTGGTGCTCTTCCAAAAACCGGTCAATTGAGTCTAAGTCTATTTCATCCATGGTAATATCTTCTTTTCTATCTTCGTCTTCATGTAATTCTCTGTGTAGGGTGAAAAAATCTTCGTCTTGAAAGATTTCCCCACAAATGTCGCAAAGAGCCATTTCAAACAGTTTGGCTTTGAATGCACACTCTGTGAATGTCCACGCAATAATGAGCAGCGCACTCCACAGGGATCCTTTATATCCGAGGCAGATAGGTGGGGAAAGTGACGTCATATAGAAACAGGTTATCAATCATGTGCTAAATTTAGCCTTTACACAACCGTTTGTAATAAATTTATCAGTAGGCTTGATAAATTGATGATATTTGGTCTAGATTCAATAATTTGTACAAGTTTTTTTTAAAGACGTCTGTTTGAGCAAAATTTATATAGGTCAAGGCCATTTGGAATTATTATTTTGAGCGGGGGATAGAGCACTAAGCAGCATCATTTACTACAAAGTGCTCTATCCCCCGCTCACATTCTTTTTTAACTTTTTGTTTAAACTTTTTACAAAGGTGAAACATCACCATCAGAGTCGGAATCATTCTCATCACGAAATAGGTAGCGATGACAATACATAATTCTTCTGGCTACTAACGTCCTATCCATTGGACGATGAGGAGTGTCTTGTTCTTCTTCAATTTCCGACTCAGATGATGACTCTAACGTTTCGTAGGCGTGCAAGTCCATTTCATTATCCGTTAAACCAGCTTCGTCAGAGTCCGTTTCAATATCCATAATTTCTTCCTCCTCCTCTTCCTGGTCAACCGCAGGTAGTTGGTCCTCTGCTTCTATAACTTCTACAGGTATTACCTCCAGAATTGAAAGAATTCTGTCGCGATGGAACACGGTGTTGTCAAGTGGAGCCATGGTATGAAAGTGGTGTATCTATCCAATTGGTTTGCCCTTTTTATACCCCCACCAACTATACATTTTATGTGGGTCAAGGTCACGTAAAGATACCCTTTGAGCGGGGGATAGACCACTAAGCAGCATGCTAGTCCATTGCCGCAAAGTGATCTATCCCCCGCTCTATTCCGCAGACCACACTCAAGTCCAAGTCCGCATCCAAGTCCACATCCATATGTTACACTTTATTACTACTGCCACCAAGTAATTGTCACTCGCACGTTTACTTGGTTTTGATAAAGGTACTGCACAAACTCCATATTGGTTGTTTGTTCGTTATACAAATGCATCATGAAATATGCAATCTTATCGATTGCGGCATTGTCCAACGGTTCGCAATTCACAAGTTCCAATGTGCCCTGGCTGGTCTTATCCTCTATAAGTTCCACCACTTCGTTGATGTCTTCTTCCAAGAGGATGAACTCAACACTGAAGCTCTCCATTGTTGTTGATAGTGTCTAGACAAATGCTTGACTAAATGCTTTATTCATCAGTCCTACATATATACCAATTTCCCCCTCCCATTACCCATTCCCCCTCTACCTTTATATGGGTCAAGGCCATCCAATAATACCCTTTGAGTGGGGGATAGACCACTAAGCAGCATGCTAGTCCATTGCCGCAAAGTGATCTATCCCCCGCTCTGTATTCCACACAAGTCCTAGTCTTTACACACACATAAGCCCCCCAGTCTTTTACACTTACTCATATACTCTGTCCTCCCTGCCAATTAAGAGTTCCCCATGTTTGCCACTATTTTCAATTAACCTTTCCAAGTCCCAAAACACAATGTCCAAATTAACCAAGTTCGCTCGTCCAATTTGAAACACACTATTCCCCCCAAAGTCACTTGCTCTCACTTGTTGTCCTGTATACTGCTTCTTCTTCCACGCTACAATCACTACCCTACCTTCTTCAACAACCATTCTTTTAACATTATCATACACCTTCTTCAACATCCCTCTACAGTTTAAATAGTTTATGGTTACATACTCCCACTCCTTACCAATGATCAGTGATCCACTCATTTTCTAGCGTTCCACTGGAAGGTCCAAAGCAGAATGAAGTCGGGATGTACAGACCCCCTCTTTTATACCAGTTAACCGGTTGTCCTTCGTTTAAAGTGGGTCAAGGTCATTCAAAAGTACCCTTTGAGCGGGGGATAGACCACTAAGCAGCATGCTAGTCCATTGCCGCAAAGTAGTCTATCCCCCGCTCTGTATTCTACACACACACATGTCCCTGTCCAAGTCTTTCATTACATACCTAATATATATTCACTTCCTTCATCATCACTATCACTCATCACTGCCTCCACAAACTCCATCGGGTTAAAGTTAAATTGTTTTAATTGTTCTTTTAGTTTTTCAATTTGTTGGTCCTTCACTTCCAAAACAGTGTGGAGGTGTGATATGTAGTCCGCTGCCTCGGTGACACTTGCTACTCTTGGGTCGCCTAACTTCAAGCTGGGAACTACACCCTGCAACTTAAAGTATGCCATACGCCTCTCTTGCTCCTGCCGTTGACCAGGACTAAGCAAGCCTTGCCCGTCTCGACTCACCTCCAGCAGGGTCCGTAGCATCGGAGCTTTGCAGGCGTTTGCCCGAGCAACGGTTATGCTATGGAATGGTCGAGCAGGTCCACGAGTTGCAGGCAGGACGTTGGCAGCACGCCTTCTTGAAGAAGAAGAAGCCCGAGAGTTGAAAGCCATGTTAAAAGTGTAGTATTCAGCTAAGCGGTACAAAGCAGAATAACCAAACTGCACATCAATACCCGTATATATACACTTATCAGTGGTGGGGGTACTGGCTAGCCTTGGTTAAGTGGGTCAAGGCCATCCAAAAACATTACCAGAACGGGGGATAGATCACTAAGTGGCATGTTAGTCCATTGCCACAGAGTGATCTATCCCCCGCTCTGTATTTCACATTCACGCACACATTCATACAAACACACAAGTCCCAGTCCAAGTCTTTACCCCACACACCTATCCACTCTCATCCTCACTATCATCACTGTCCAACAGGCTTTCACACTTCCTAATTAGTTTTTCCCATTTACTCCGGATATGAAGTAGCTCACTGCGAGTATTCTCTAGCATTCTGTCCCTTTGCTCTATGACTTCGTTGTACCACTCGATGATGCTTGGTGAAGTCTGAGTTGATGCATCCGTCGTGGTTGGTTGAGAGGCTCCGCTGCTTCGCAACTCCTTCCTCACAGGACCAAAGCCGGAGAACCGGACACGACTCCTTGATGAAGACCCCGATCGGATTGGCCCAACACCTGAGGTGGAGTTAGAAGAAGAAGCTGAAGACATGGCGTTCGGCTTAACGGTTGCAAGCTGAATGAGCGGACAGTGGATTACCACTCCTATATATACCTATTTGTAGTGGTGGGGGGCGGGGTGGGGGAGGGGGTGGGGGTTGGGGGGGGGGGCTTAAGGACTTGCAATAAATTTCCCTTAGTCTTCGCGGTCATCGGTTTTACATACCTTTAACACACCCATCGTTTTGGTTTCTTCAATAACTTTACACACCTCAAAAACCCAAGCAAACAGCTCATCTATGTTGTTATAATTAATTTTTGTCCAGTGTTCATACTTATGAGTTTGGTTGTTTATAATACATAAATAAAATGTAGACCCATCTCGTCTTATACAACACTCAACTTCCATTCTATGCCGGTTTAGCACTTCCCAAGCATTGTGTTGATCTATCAAGAAGTCACCACCTTTGTAATTGTACCGTGACATGTTTACCACAAAGCACAGGAACAGACTGAAGCACATGAACGGCTCATACAAGCTTAGTAAGAGCGTTGGAGTGGGGGTATTACGTGATACACTACATTAGTTGTAAGGTTAGCACTTTACTTTAAACTGTAATTTATATGGGTCAAGGTCATTCGAACTTTGAAAAATTTTTACCTCCAAACACTTGTAGCAAGTTACAAGTGTTTGGAGGTAAGTTTTTATTTCTTAAAGATTTTTGTAACTTAGTCTTCACCCTCAAGGACACGGTTTGAGATTGTCCCAGTGACTTTACATCACCGCCAGGTTAAAGTATTATACAAGTCAAGTGTTTTTTTTTATTCCTTGACTTGTATAATACCCCTCTCCCTTACTTTAAGAGGGTTAAGACTAAATTTAGAAAAATTAATTTGGAAGAAGAAATTTACTTAATGTCCAACACTTTTAAACAATTTTGATTTTTTGGTGAGCCCATGTCCTAGTCCATTTCCCAAACAGATAGGCATCCTTTTCTTCGAATTAAATAAGCCCCGGGGACAAAAAATTCTCTTTGTACCATCGCAGGTGGTACTTTCATTCTATGAAGGCGGCCATCACCTTTTAGAATGATTTGCACATTTATGTTAAATGCTCCATAAGCTTGAACAATGAAATAATATTTTTTGTCCCTCTTGAGCCTATTATTTTTCAGCTTCTGCGGACTGTTGGGGTGTTTGAACTTGGACTTTTCAGGCATAATATTAAGGCTATAGGGCTTTGGTGTCGGAATTTTGATTTTCTTATTCAAGTGTCGTTGGCAACGATTTTTTTCTGGAAGAGCAAAACTCGGACAACAAAGAACCACAGCCTCTCTGCTAAACCAAACATAATCGCATTTATCACGCTTGCCAGCAGGGCATTTAACACGATTACGTTTCTTTTGTGTTGGACTCTTAGTGTTTTGGAGCGGCGCTTGATCTAACTTAGGCTGGCTGGAAAGGATGGAGGGTGATGGTTTAGCACGGTCAAGAGGCAATTTGCAAACAATTTTGGGTCGGGTAGGAGAATGGGTTAGATCAATGGTGGTTTTAGGTGAGGTAGAATTGTCTGGGGAAAAGATCGATTTACGGGATGGTTTGACTGTAGATGGAATGTTGGCTTTGGGTGAGGTAGACTTGTCTGGGGAAAAGATCGATTTACAGGATGGTTTGACTGGTGTGGATGGCATGGGGGATACGGGTAGTGGACATTGGGTCTTTGTATAGGAAAGGATTTTCTGTGTACGGGAGTAGGGAATGATTTTGGACCTCGACTTCTTCTTCTCCTCAAAGACCGCTGACTCCGAATCAGAATCTGACAGCAATGAGATTGGCGGTGATGCTATGAGCACTCGGCTGCTTGCAGGGTGAGCGCCAGCCCCTCTTGAAGTCGACGGAGCATCACCAGCACCACTGACACTTGGACTTGTTGGTTCCGTTGGTAGCAGCGGAGATAGGCTGGGCATTGAAGGAGCCGACGGCATCTCCAAACAGCTGAGGATTGTGCTCATCAAACATGTTTGAAGAATCGGAGCAGCGGATGTTGAAGTCGGAGTAGATGTGTTGGTCGGAGTAGACGTGTTGGTTGGATTCGATTTGATGTATGGGAGAACGGGTGGATAGTTCTTGAAGCGCATGTTGCGGTGGAGAGAGCGTTAATTGCAAAAAACGGAGAAGCACTTCCAACAAAGGCTGGAGCAGGAATGAGAAGTGCGTGCAACCGGGCCGCCTTATATCCCCACCGGGGCTGCCACGCTCAGGATATAAGGGGGGGTGTGGGGGGGGGCTCGCACTTTTTGTCGGGGGGGGGGCTCGCACTTTTTGTCGGGGGGGGGGGGGGGTTAATTAAAGAAATAAACCCTTATAGGCGTTCTTATGTTGCCATCGCTATAGTCTCCGAAAAGATACAACTATGGGGAACTCCAGACTTGTGTGTTTGTAATACCTACCAGTTAAAATCCAAAGAGAAACTTTAATATTTGGTTCAAGGTCACGCGAAACTTTTAAAAAAATAAGCCCCACACCCCCCTATGGGGGTGTGGGGCACTTAGGTTGTCATCGCTGTAGCCTCCGAAGAGACCCAACTATGACAACAGGCAACATCCAATGTCGTCTAACCTTCACCACGCAAGACTTAAGCATTTACTGCATTGCTAACAAATAACTTTTCCAATAGCTAACAAAAAGTCATTTACATAATTTTGAAAGAGGTTGAGGACAGCCCTAGTGGCTTATGTCCCCGGTCCGAGTGCAGAGGCCATCGGCTCATTACCCCCGTATAAGCGTACAAACGGACCAACTCCAATTTCTCAGCCGCATTGAAGCATGCATGAGTGGAGCCTAACAATTATAAAAAGTGGTTTTACACGGGGGCCTACTCCCGTTCCCTATCTTTAATATTTAATATTTAAGTTCAGCAATGCAGTAAATTTATATAAGTTCTTACTAGGTCAAGGCCATACGAACATTAAAAAATTTCGGCCCCCGTACATCCATGGCGAACCACGAATGTTCGGGGGCCTTGGGGACAAAAAAACACAAATAGCTAACAAAGTTTCATTTACATAATTTTGAGTTTCCAGAAGGGAAACTAACTGAGGACACCCTAGTGGCTTACGTCCTCGGTCCGAGTGCAGAGGCCATCGGCTCATTACCCCCATATAGGCGTACAAACGGACCAACTCCTATTTCTCAGCCGCATTGAAGCATGCATGAGAGGAGCCTAACAATTATACAAAAGTAACTTTACACGGGGGCCTACTCCCGTTCCCTGTCTTTACGATTTACTTTGAGCATTGCAAAAGCTCAAGGGGGAGATGCTACAACAAGCGTATACACTTTAGAAAAATATAACACACTTACAACACACAATTGAGCTCAACGTAGTCAATGCTGGAACAAGCACACACATTAAACACATATGACAAACAAGACACAAAGGATAAAAGACACACAGGAGACATAGGGTAAAAGTAAAACACTCTAATATAAAACAATTCGCAATACCCAAACGCAAGCGCAATATCTTACAACTAATACAAGTCTTAAAGTTAGAGTAGACTTCGCTAAACACTGAAGGCGCCATTCAATGTTTAGTGATGCCTATGGCGGTCCGTCCCGATCGTTCACGTTCAACGCGCGGGAGCGGACTGCGAGCCGGCTCTGGCTGGGCCCCCTTATATCCCCACCGGGGCTGCCACGCCCAGGATATCAGGGGTGGAGGAGGGGGTGGGGGTGGAGGGGGGGGGGCTCGCACTTTTTGTCGGGGGGGGGGCTCGCACTTTTTGTAGGGGGGGGGCTCGCACTTTTTGTCGGGGGGGGGGCTCGCACTTTTTGTCGGGGGGGGGGGGGGTCAGGTAAGTTAAGTGGGTCAAGGTCACCCACAACACTTGTACTCTAAGTGTTGGCTATACCCCCACCACAACTGGGTCCCTAGGCTGCACAACACCGCTTCGCCAGTATGTCTCCGGCTTCCATGCGGTGCGTCTCGCTGTTCTCTAGCTCTCTATATGTAAGTAATTTTACAAGTTCTGAATGTAGGTCACTACACTTTAACTCTGGGACGATATCGACTTGTAGTTATTTCAGTGTTTTGACTCAAGGTCATCACACTTTAACTCTAGCACATCGGTTATCGTACCAGAGGTGCTTAATAACCTAACTTGTAATGTTTAGGGTGGCGTTTGCACGCCACGTAGTATCGCCATGAGTGTCCAGTCCAAGTTTTAAGTTAAATTAATTTTACTGTAATTTTTTCCATTTCCACTTCGTTTTGCCAAAGTATAAGGTGTCGCTTAATAAAGTGGTATTTCTCTAAAGTTATAGGGGATTGCAGGGATACAATTAGTTTATTTAGGAGACTCTTCATCTTGGAGTTTAACACAATTTCCACTTTGACTTTGCTTCCTCGGCTCTCACAGCCTAAGCTGTACAGAAATGTTTCTTCTAGTGCCAACTCGGGCCAAGAGAACAGTGTGTTGACTGTAGGACAGCTCATGGTGAAGTGATGCGATACTCCAGCGTACCACCTCACCTTCCCCCACCACTGTGACCTTCCCCCACTCCTGTTGTTTCCCCCACCTCTTTTCCCTTGACTCATGCGCTACAAGCAGTCTCTCAGTATTGTGCGGACTTTTGTGAGGTGAAGCCATGTCGCGGGACACTTTAGGTAAGAAACTTAGCCGTGTTAAGGCTTTATTAGTTGCTCACTGTCCACCATTCAAAGTTAAGAGGGTTTCGACTTTAGCTAAGTGGCGCAAACTGTTGCGCGGACACCCTAAGTTTTATACAAAACGGACTAATGTCAGTTTTACTGATGAGGATTTGTTTAAAATATTGGATGAAATGACTTTTCCTTGCAAAATTCAGTTAGTTACTCCCATTCCTGACAGTTTAGAGTCTTAGTCTCTCAAGCCGATATACCTAGAGTACACAGAGCCTGACAGTCAGTCACTCGGTGGCTGTCGTGGGGTGCGCATCGGTGTCGGCGCTCCGTTGTTAGGTTTTCAAGGTCACAGTAATATGAAATTGTTGGTGTTGTGCTGGTTCAAGGTCACCTGAGGGATAACCGATTGCCCATTTAGGCAGAGTCATGTCAGAAACTCGAGTTTAACTTGGCACTTTTGCCGTTTCTCGTCGGAAATTCGCTCCAAGTGGTCAAGGTCACGGGGACTCGGACTGAAACTCGGAGCGTAGTGCGAGAAACGGCAAAAGTGCCAAAAAATTTTAAGTTTCGGCATGACCTTGACCTTAGTGGCGTCGGTGACGTCATTTTGATGACGTAAGGGGTGATGACGTCATCAGCACGTCATTTCTGTGACGTCATGGGTATGACGTCATCGAAATGACGTCATTGGTGATGACGTCATCGATGACGCAATCGATGACGTCATCGATGACGTCATCGGTGAGGTCATTGACCTCGATGACGTCATCCCTCGGGTGACCTTGAACTGGGCCAGCACCAACAATTTCACACTACTAATGCCATTTATAAAAAATTTGGTTGCTTGGCGTTTCCGGCTCTGTTATTCATTTGAGGCCAATTTTTAGCCATGTAAGATCTTCACTTTGAAACTTCATGCTCATATACTTACTTTGTATGCTTACAGTAAACATTTTCTCTTGACTCCTCTCATTTCGCTAAAAAGTCATGCGTAAAGTTTCATCCCTCTAAGCTATACCGTATAAAAAAGTAGGGGAAAGGGTCACTAAAATTCTACCAGAAAATGTTAATCCTTAATAACTATTTAACCTTTGTAATGTTCTGTCATCGAATCAGATTACCCCATAGTGATGTACTGTCATCAAATCAGATTACCCCATAGTGATGTATAGTATTTTCAATATCAACAACCAAATGAAAACAATCGAATGAAAACAACCGAATGAATTTCGATGTATCGAATCGGATTCCTTCATAGTAATGTATAGTATTTTCAATAAGAACCATCAAATGAAAACAACCGAATGAAAACAATTGATATTTCAAATCGTATTCACCTCAAAATGATTTAAAGTAATCCTCGATATGAACAACCAAATGAATTTGGATATGATCGATATATCGAATCGTATTCCCCTATAGTAATTTTTCTATTGCACAACCGAATAACTTTCAAAACGATGAAAAACAAATCGATACTGACGTATAAATCAAATATATTTATTATACCTGAAAGTTCACAGTTTTGGATTGAACCAATTAAAGTATTCGATGATATTTTTCTATACAAACAACCAAATAAATAAACCGAGTAGCATTAACATCCCAGTTTTGTGTTGAATTGCTAAAACGTTTCACTATAATATAAACAATCTAATAAAACCCGATTAAAATAACCTGAAAACCATTTGATAATCCTAGCCTATGAACCAGAAAATAATTATTCAGAAAAAACTCTCAACAGTGTCAAAAGGCGGCAGAACTGGTTATGGTGTGATAAGAGGGTTGGGAGAGAGATAGCGCTTCGCTTGGGATGGGCGGGGTAGGGGTGGGGGAACCTCAGGTTATACATATATATATATATGTGTGTGTGTGTGTGTGTGTGTGTGTGTGTGTGTGTGTGTGTCCCTAGACACGATAAATCTCGTAAAAATGGTCCGATCGACACCAAATTTTGTAGAGATGTGTAATCCTACGTTTATTCGGATGAGTTCGAAAACCAGACATATCGACCTACCGGAAGGGGTAGTTTTGGGGGGTTTTATACCCCAAAAAAGGGGTTTTTGCATTTTTCATATGTAAATTTTAAAAATTTTAAATTTTTATTTCGACCATTGGATTTAGCTCAAAAAACACACAATTTAGTATTTTGAAGCTTTGCTCTATCTCCATTGGTTACCGAGATATTACAAAGTCTAAAGACAGTACATTGTCTTTTGGGGCTCCAATGTTAATCTTATGGAGAATAAGGATGTGTTGATATTTCACTTATTAACCAATAGTTTTGGATGAAACTTGGTATTTAGCTTCATTTCGTTGAGATTCATACATTTAAGGTAAAAAATCTTGGTTTTTGTACTTATCATGGCAGCAAACCTACATACTCTTTTCCCGTGTTAATCATATGGAGAATAGGCAAACTCTTTTATTTATGGACAGATATTGATGAAACTTACTATATGGCTTTATATGGTCGAAATAAATTTTTTCTATGCTAAAAACCTACTTTTAGTGTCCCCCATGGCAGCATACCTGCATACTCTTTCCTATATTTATCTTAAGGAGAATAGACATTTATTTCCCTATTTATGAGCACGTGATGAAATTTTGTTTACAAGTTTAGCTGGTCAAAATTAATATTACTAATTTGGAAATTCGCTGAGTACGCAGGTCTGCTGCGACGGGGGGTATTTTAAACTTAGAGAAGACGATTCAAAGTTTAATTACTTTAATTATTTAGTTTAATTACTTTCGCATGTCCACCTCGACATTTGATTTCATTCTATCACAAATAAAAGACATCCTCCAGAAAGAAGACACAAAGTTTCTGCATGTAAACTGTAAACACATCGTAACATTATGAATACGGGGTTTTAAACAAACACATAGGCATTTTTTACCAAGGTTTAGGTTTAGTATTTGAATATGTGTTTGATGAATATTTCAATAAACACGATGAAAATACATTATAATATAAAAAAATCGTTGACTTCTGAGATTATGTTTTTAACAAGCCCCTTTGTAATTATGAGTGCCACCCAAGCAATAGATATTTAGTACACAAATTAGGATTTAATTTTTGCGACGGACTCTTCAAAAACCCTTTATTTTCCAAATGCAACACTCAAAACTCTCTTTTCACTTGACCGACCACATCTCAATTAAATTATCAACAACCAGATGCTTGTACGAAATCAGATTTTTTCTTTATAAGATATACGAGGTGGAACTCATGTAAATTTTCAGTTTCGTTGATGAAATATTTCTTTATCTCAAACTTTAAACCGTAAACCTAAAATATTTAAGTTAAATATAGTAGAAATAAACTAAAAACTAATGTCTCCGATGCTGTCTTCCGTGCGTTTCGCCGGATAGTGTGTCCTCGTCCATTTGTACAATGCCCCGCTACCTGCTTTCCGGCAGAAAACACGGAAGACGTCGTCCGGCAAAGTAGAGAATACGTCCGTGCGTTTTGCCGGACGCCGGACGCCGGACGCCGGAACCGGATAATGTGGCCTCACCCCTGTATTTCCCATGCACTACAATGTATTTCTACCTCGTCCGGTTCCGGCAGAAAACACGGAGTCCGGCGTCCGTGCGTTTCGCCGGATAGTGTGTCCCCGGCCTTACACATGGTAAACACAACCACAAGTGACAACATTGCTGGGCGAGAGGGGTTGTGAGGGGACACAGCTGTTAAATTTTCAATCGGACTATTTTCATGCATCTTACTATAATTGGGCCAAGATCGACTGAAATTTTGGTCGTATTTAGACCAGCAGCAGACGATTTGTAGTTTATAAAAACTTGTCAGTAAACTCTATTTGATTTGTCCATTGTTGTAAAATTAGTGAGCTAAAAATTAATAATGAAGCGACTTAACTGTTACAGAAGGTTGTTGAGGAATGGTGATGAAAAGCAGAGAGTTGTGACACCAACTAAAGTATTGCGTCTAAGAATTTCAATCTCTTTGAGCGTTCACAGGTGATCAATCTTTTGGGAAATAATTAACAAAAGAATATTAAATGACTCCCCATGCTTAGCTTGAGTTGATTGTTGTTGATAGTTGCTAAACCGTAATTTCCTTTAAACTCGTTTAAACTTCCATTCTTTAATTGACTTAAACTTTTCAAAGCTTTAGATTTGTAATAATAGACTATTAAATTATCTCTTATACATTTTTTATATTTTTTAGCGAATTTCCCATAGGAAATAAGCTATTACCGTAGGTCTCATGGTAAGACCTAAGCCCGGGACCATGTTACTTTTTCGTTTTGAGGTGCCCAGAGACCAAAAATAATAGTCATTAAAATTTATATATATATATATATATATATATATATATATATATATATATATATATATATATATATATATATACATATGTATATATGTGTCCCTAGACACGATAACTCTCGTAAAAATGGTCCGATCGACACCAAATTTTGTAGAGATGTGTAATCCTACGTTTATTCGGATGAGTTCGAAAACCAGACATATCGACCTACCGGAAGGGGTAGTTTTGGGGGGTTTTGTACCCCAAAAATGGGTTTTTTTTGCATTTTTCATATGTAAATTTTAAAAATTTTAAATTTTTATTTTGGCCATTAGATTTAGCTCAAAAAACACACAATTTAGTATTTTGAAGCTTTGCTCTATCTCCATTGGTTACCGATATATTACAAAGTCTAAAGACAGTACATTGTCTTTTGGGGCTCCAATGTTAATCTTATGGAGAATAAGGATGTGTTGATATTTCACTTATTAACCAATATTTTTGGATGAAACTTGGTATTTAGCTTCATTTCGTTGAGATTCATACATTTAAGGTAAAAAATCTTGGTTTTTGTACTTATCATGGCAGCAAACCTGCATACTCTTTTCCCATGTTAATCATATGGAGAATAGGCAAACTCTTTTATTTATGGACAGATATTGATGAAACATACTATATGGCTGAAATATATTTTTTCTATGCTAAAAACCTACTTTTAGTGTCCCCCATGGCAGCATACCTGCATACTCTTTCCCTATATTTATCTTAAGGAGAATAGACATTTATTTCCCTATTTATGAGCACGTGATGAAATTTTGTTTACAAGTTTAGCTGGTCAAAATTAATATTACTAATTTGGAAATTCGCTGAGTACGCAGGTCTGCTGCGACGGGGGTATTTGAAGGATATAGTCTTTGAGATATAATTTTGTTAGATAATTTTGTTTGACAATCATTTTGTTGTTAAGATATGGACATGGTTTTCTCCTAGACTGGGAACGTCTTCAATTTAACTCTATATCATTCAAAATGCCATCAATCTATGAAATGCCCTATTTTTTCGGGCGATTCCGCTTACGGAATACCAACACTTTGCTAATAACTGAAACACTCTAAATTATCATCTTCTCTTAATGTATCACTTATTTGACTTTTTTTATCAAACTAAAACACATGCTTTAAAGTAAACATAAAGATGTTTCTAGAACCAGAATTCATCGCCCATTGTGCTCCTATCATGACCATAAAACTTATATGCTTTTCATACACGCTCAGTTAGCAAGCAGTCATTTTGTAGTAGTTTGTAAGGTTAGTAACGCTCCTAGTCGAATATTTGGTCAATCAAAGCCACAAAACGTGTCATTATAGTAATGTATAACATGGGGTATTGTAGTAGTGTAGATGGTTATTTAGATTATCTTCACTCATTGTTATCATCTGGCTCTCGTTTAACAATCAAACTAAAACACACGTTCTAAAGTACACTAAGCAGACCTTTCTTGAATCCCCATGATGTTCTTATACAGGATATTTTACGTTATTTCTCATTTCCTTGTAACTTTGTGGACACGCCGATGTTTTTCCCTCGTGGATGGGACCGAAACATTTTATTTGAGACCCCTCCCATCTTCCTGCAATTTGTGAAACGCAACAAATTTTCCTCAAAAATGTTCGCTTACAAAATTATATATATATATATATATATATATATATATATATATATATATATATACATACTAGCTTACCCGGCATGCTTTGCAATGACAACTTGAGGAATTTTTGCCCTTCAGGTGAGCTCTTTCGATATGCTCACTCGCCGTCAGGTTCAGTTAGTTCGCTACGCTCACTCCCCCCAAGTCTTTAATGGCTTAGGTTTTTATTACCAATCTTCCCTCAATACCTTAAAGAAGAACAGCTGTTTATAGAATTATATTCCTAAATGTAATCATATGTTCCCATGCAAAAATGTTTCTTCCATAAGAATAACATGGTAACTTTGAAGACGTGTGCATGAGGCGGAGCCCTGTGTAGTATTAGGATAAAAAAAGTATATTATTATGTTCTTCCTTGTTCTAAGCTACCTCCTCAAAAATTTTCAAGCAAATCAGTTCTGCCGTTTTTGATATATAGGTGATGTAACTAAAATTTATATTTCAAATCGTGAGTTGCGTTCTATAAAAGAAACACCCTGTACAACTGGTGCCCGAGTGTGGTGGCGGCACGTTGTCATCCTGTCTTATCACTCGATGAGGAGACGATTCGGCCGCTCTTACCTTGTCAGCGGTCGGTCGGCGAGGGTCGTGATGTTATCGCACTGCTCCTCTATGCGCTACATTGTCAACGAGATTTATAGACTAACACGGTGAAATTTGGCGATAATTGTTTTTTACTAAGCCAGAAAATTATAAAAAAGTTATACTGATTCTACATTCTGTTGTTAATTAAATTAAGATGATTTTTCCTCTTTTGTAAACTTAGCCTGTAACTATGACTACAGTATAAAGTGGCAAAATCAGTGATTCATAAATTACAGTTACATGCGAAGTTTTTCGTATTATACAGTAGATTTTTCGCCAATTCGCAAATCGAATTGTGGGTTTGGTTCTTAAAGAAAAAGTTTTGTGCTAATATGTTTAATAACTCTTAAGTTTAATAACTTTAGGAGACATTAATATATAGGCCAACAATGTTAGTCTATTTACTTTTTAAGTAAATATTTTTTTCTTTAATTTTTCTACCTTAAATAATAAAAACTGAACATTATTAAAAATTCTTATGTTATTACGATAGTGAAAACTCTTGTGACTATTTAAATTCACGAAATCCGTTTTGACGCAAAAAATGTCAACTGCAAACATCGTATAGGCATTCAAGATGGATATCTTAAAACTGATGTACACGTAGTTTCCAGTTAAACTAAATTAAACCCAGTCTGTTGGCAGTTAATCAAATACCGATGTGACTACTCCTGTGATGTTTCCACATACGATTTACAACCTCCACGTCTGTTTGGTGCCAACTCAATGATGTCTGTGTACGTTGCCGTGTGTGTTTTGCCTACTCCTCTTTGAAAGATGTGATCGTTGCCATGACAACTCCTGACCTTTACTGCAGATTCCGGTTACCTTCCATGCCGTTAAAATGTGTACTCACCGTTGCAAATCACATCCTGGGGTCTGTGTAGAGCTATGGATTGCTCACTGTCCTCTACGACTGTTGCCACTTGTATGTCGCCCACTAACCCCATGGTTCTATGTGTTGACAGGTGCCGGTTACCAGGCCATGGCGCTGAGCCTCGCCGCGCTGCGCCGACGACACATTCTCTTTGTCCTCATCCTCCCCTGTGACTGTTGCCACTTGTATGTCGCCCACTAACAACATGGTTCTATGTGTTAACAGGTGCCGGTTACCAGGCCATGGCGCTGAGCCTCGCCGCGCTGCGCCGACGACACATTCTCTTTGTCCTCATCCTCCCCTGTGACTGTTGCCACTTGTATGTCGCCCACTAACCCCATGGTTCTATGTGTTGACAGGTGCCGGTTACCAGGCCATGGCGCTGAGCCTCGCCGCGCTGCGCCGACGACACATTCTCTTTGTCCTCATCCTCCCCTGTGGCTGTTGCCACTTGTATGTCACCCACTAACCCCATGGTTCTATGTGTTGACAGGTGCCGGTTACCAGGCCATGGCGCTGAGCCTCGCCGCGCTGCGCCGACGACACATTCTCTTTGTCCTCATCCTCCCCTGTGGCTGTTGCCACTTGTATGTCACCCACTAACCCCATGGTTCTATGTGTTGACAGGTGCCGGTTACCAGGCCATGGCGCTGAGCCTCGCCGCGCTCCGCCGACGACACATTCTCTTTGCCCTCATCCTCCCCTGTGACTGTTGCCACTTGTATGTCGCCCACTAACCCCATGGTTTTATGTGTTGACAGGTGCCGGTTACCAGGCCATGGCGCTGAGCCTCGCCGCGCTGCGCCGACGACACATTCTCTTTGTCCTCATCCTCCCCTGTGGCTGTTGCCACTTGTATGTCACCCACTAACCCCATGGTTCTATGTGTTAACAGGTGCCGGTTACCAGGCCATGGCGCTGAGCCTCGCCGCGCTGCGCCGACGACACATTCTCTTTGTCCTCATCCTCCCCTGTGGCTGTTGCCACTTGTATGTCACCCACTAACCCCATGGTTCTATGTGTTGACAGGTGCCGGTTACCAGGCCATGGCGCTGAGCCTCGCCGCGCTGCGCCGACGACACTTCTCTTTGTCCTCATCCTCCCCTGTGGCTGTTGCCACTTGTATGTCACCCACTAACCCCATGGTTCTATGTGTTGACAGGTGCCGGTTACCAGGCCATGGCGCTGAGCCTCGCCGCGCTGCGCCGACGACACATTCTCTTTGTCCTCATCCTCGTCTTCGTTCCGTGCAGTTTATTCGTGTTGTTCTCTCAACCAGGTACGTTCTCATCTAACAAAAATATAAACTTAACTTTATGTAAGCAAATGTTTTACTATATTTTTATTTACCTTAACATAAACCCCGATATGTTCATTAGATTTTGTTACAATCGGAAATCCTTTACATATGCATTTAATCTTTTCAGGGTGTTTTGGCTGCAAGAACTTTTCTTACAGTTTTAAAAGATTTTTGTATTTTTAACAAGTTGGCCTTCAGTCAAGTAAAAATACTATCGCTCAACGCTAAGGGGAGAATGCTCTCCCCACCTGGCAAGCACTATTATTTTAGTCTTTTCATTATTATTTTATTATCTTTAAAAAAAATTCAAGATACACCAAATAACAAGAAATGTATTGATGCTAGTTGCCATCGTAAGTATTAACTGATCATAAATCTTGGTGTCCATATGAAGTCGTATACCTCACTGTTTTCTTATCGTAATGACTATTTTTACTTTGTAAAACATTATTGAATCTCAAGACACATTGAGGTAAAGACGGATTGATCGAGAGCGATTGGATGAAAGACGAACAGCCTGACAGATCGTCTCATTAATTGGATTACAGAGTTTCTTCATCTATCTCTGGGTTTAACAGCCGTCAAGTAGATCATAACTGAGGTGGAGTGTTGCAGCATTTTAAAATAAATTTACCGAAAAGTTTGGCCATTATTTCGCTTATTAGTTTGATCCTCTAAATATGTTATAGTGAATAATGATTAAAAGGTAATGGAGATTCTTCTAATGCTGATTAAAGGCATTTACATTGAACATGGCTATTCAGATTAGAGACATGTAATGGGACATTGATGCTCTAATTTTGTGAACTGCGTCTTTATAAATTGATATGCATCTTCAAAAGAAGAAAATCTGTTCAGACATAATATACTATAGTCTGCCTTTACTTTATTAAGCTGTGGTAACATTGATATGGATACAATCTCCATATACATTGAGAATTTTGAAATTTGTAAATTAGATGCGCATGTTAGTTCCCACTGTTATATTTTCTTAATTAAAAAAAGTTGTGAGTTATGTTGGACACAAAACTTCTTCACTTTAGCGACAATAAAAACACTTCAATGAAATAAAAGCCGTTATCAAACATAATTTGTTCATTAAATTTAATATAATTTTATTTTAACCTTCTAAACATGTACAATTACAAGTTATTAGGGAGTTGGAGTCAATCCCGATTTCGTCTATTCCGTAGAAGAAAAATCGTAAATGGGAAACTCCTTTTTTTGGAATCAGAAATTGTGGTTTATAATAGAGTGTTCGCTCCCCCCCCCCCCCCCCCCCCAAGGGCCACGAACTCCTGGATATGTTTTTTGGGGAGTATTTTTTATAGTTATATAGCTTTTCACTAAGATGGAAATAACAAATCTATTTTTTCAACTTTTAAAACTTCCAATTTGGCAGCATTCCAACACCCTTTCAAATAATAATGGTATACTCAAATTTCGATGATTTATTTTTGGTAACTTCAACGCACTTTAAAGAACAACAAATGGAGAACCCTTTCCAAACATAACTCGAGAAAAGACAAAAGGAGGGCTTGAATAGAGAATGCAGCCGTTAAATATTTGCAAAGGAGGTGATGTTATAAAACGGACATGAGAGACAACAATGTAGAGCGGGCCAACAAAGCCGGGGGGCTTGTATGGGTGGGGGTGGAGGGGGGCGCGAGCGAGGGAGCTAGGCGTTCTCAATTATGCACGGCCCCTCCGTCGCTGTCGGAGGCGGCGGCGGCGGAGGCGGCGCACAACAATCTATACAACGAGTGAAGTGAATAAAATGGAATAAGTACTCCGAATCTGAAGTAAATACTATGTAGTCGTAACATTTTCTCAGAGTGATGTCAATGAGAAGGTACTACTACTAGGTAGTAATGTATCCACAGTGTAGAGGCTGTTTCTAAACTTATATTTGGGCCAAAACAGTCTTAATTGCAAAGTTTAAGCAAAATCCACCCGCTAGATTTCGAGATCGTGGGGACACTTATCCCTTCAGACAGTGCTCGTACTATATTTTCTTATATATATACAATTTTAGTTATATCAATGTAAGTGTAAATATATCTTTGAGTGTTAGATGTACAGTATGTGTTTAATTTCTGATTGCAAACAACACGTATTATGCCACTAAAAAAGTATTTATTATGTAAAACTTTGACGATATAGTAAGGACGTGACGATGACTAGACAGAAGATTAGATCGTCCTGACGTATTTATAAAACTACCTCAAATTTGTTCGAAGAATTCGATGAAAAGATCTAGGTCAAGTTCGTTGCTGAAAGGATTTGGATAAAGAGTAAACTTACCTTTATTAAAGCCTCACACCGACTCATTACTTGTGTTACAATTTACCTTTGCGTCAAGGTTTGAAAATTCCGTACACTGATTACTGATTTTTTTTTTAACCAAAATGACAAAATACGTTGTTTTAAAATTTATCTGACCCCAATCACTGGTGTACCCAGTCTCACTGGTTTTGGAATTTTCTCTGTTGTCCATATAAGAAACGATTAAGTAAACAGATAATTTATTGAGTGAGGTAGTTTAAAACAGAACATAGCACTCATAATGGGCGTAATATGAGGGAGAAAGGAAAAAGGGACCTCTTCGCGGCAAAGTAAAATTTACAGTATGGACAGTTTTATCGATTGAGGTCAAAATTATCGATTTTCGGTTGTTTGCATTTTAATATTCTCCATTTCGTCCTTTACCGGTTGAAATATTTTACAAAACACTTATAATCGAATAAAACATTCAAAATAATGATTAAAGTAGTCCATGTCTAGCTTGAGAAAAGGTACCTCTTCGCGCTTATGGAGAAATAACATTGCCGCAAACAGGTCCCTTTTCAAAACCAATCTAAAAGCTATGCCACACTTTAAAACCTGCATTCTGACGAATTCTATCGGCGACGAGGTGAACTACAACGAGTTAATTGTAAATATAGAACATCTTTCAATAAATAAAAACCAGAAAATGCCATCCAGAGGTCGCTTTCGGCAGTTTTGCAATTCGTTATGGAGAAATAACATAGGACCGCGAAGAGGTCCCTTTTCTGAAATATCCACTTTTCACGACATGCTTTGATAAAAACATTATTTTCTTGAAAACTACTGTGAGTTAAGACTAAAATATGTGTTCCCATTAAAGAGGACATTTACAGCTTTATTTTGGTACCAAAATCGTTTCTTAAATATGACAAATAAATGTTTTATGCTAATTTGAATTTTCAAATAGATTTTTCTGAAAATGGCTCTTTTTTCTTACGCAATTTCAAAGTCCTATATCGTTATCAAAAAAATTCGGGACTTTCGGGACTCACGGGACTTGTGCCAAATTGTTAGGAATTAAATGAGGAATTCAAAAATATGAATAACTCAATATCGAAAATTGCCGCGAACAGGTCCCTTTTTCCTTTCCGCCTCACAAGTACGCGATCTAGTGATACGGATGCAGCCAGGGTGAACTCGCCCCACTCACACAGATCACGAGGATTCGTGACCCTGTTTTATCAGCTTGATGTTTTTATAAGTAAGCAGTGTGTAATGCTGCATATTTTGCTTACTAAATAAAGATTTGTTTGATTTGATTCGATTTGTATTATAAGTACTATATTACTGTATGTTATTCCAAGACGTGTTTGAGCGAAACGAACAAGCTAATCCAGAGGCGAAAGATAGAACACACTTGTCCTATACTCGGACTAAGTATAACTTATACTTAGTATACTTAGTTATACTTAGTCCGAGGTCCTATATCGTTATTGAACAGTTAAGTATTTTCCATGCAAATATCAAAGGTAAGGTATGAGTTTACATAAAAGACTCTATGGCATAATAACTCCATTTCACGTTATTTTACCGATGTTTTCTTGCCAACCAATGTATTTGTCTGTCATATCAAGTTTTTAATTTGTATTTTACTGTATTGGTTAGTTGATTTTCTATTTATTAGGCCTAACCAGACAGTTTTGTGGTCTCAATGTTAGCAGTGAGTGTAAATTATTCGTTTTCTGCTTACATTATTCATATTTTATACTCCAAAACAATTACTGTTATGGACCCCATAAAAAACATTTTTCCGTCCAAGGTTTTTTATGGGGTTTTTGGCCTCAAAGAATTGGTTGGAACTGGCCCCTCGAACTGGGAAAAATCCGGTCCCCGCCTCATAGACCTTCATTAATCCCATGTTATCATTATGGAAATTCTTTCTTGCTGCTAAATCGAACTAAAATCAACTGATAACTGTAAACATGAACTAATGTTTTTCATCTTCAGTCTGTGGCTCAACAAATTTATACCAAAGTGCAGCACCTGCAGAGGCTTGCAGAGTGAGCGAAGCGAACAGGCTCGTCTTGAAAAGGAAGAATGTGAGTGAGCTGAGCGATCTTTTGCTGAGAAACTAAAGTGACAATAATTTTACTGAGCAATCTCGGTCTCTTTGGTACTCTATACTCTAAAACAAGCACTTTGTACAGAAAAATTTTTTCCGTCCAAGGATTTTTTGTTGCTTTTGGGGGTTTTGACCATAAAAAATCGATTGGAGTTGGTCCCATAGCTGGGGAAAATCGGATTTTCGCCCTAGAGCCCATCTAAGTTTCTATGTTATCCTGATTGAGATTTATTGGATCTTCTAAATTGAACAAAAATCAGTTTTTAATTGTAGATGTAAACCAATGTGTTATATCTTAAAACTCTGTGGTTCAACATATTTGTATCAAAGTGCAGCACCCTTTGACCTGGCGAGTGAGCGAAGTGAACAAGCTTTGTCTAAGAAAGGAAAGTGACGCCTAATAATTTTACCGAGCATAAGCTCGGTCCCCCTGGTACTTGTACTGTAAATACGTCCAGCGAGAATGGTTTTTATTGTACATATTCTTAACAAGTTATGGATTAAAACCTGGTTCCATGAATATTAATTCGTCTGTTTCTATTAATTATGTCAATTAATCACTATTTCGTTGGAGTGCTAGGCATAACGACGAAAATTATTTTTAAAATGTGTTCTTATAGTGTTTTTTAGTAGTAAACAAATAAAATTACTGGAATAAATAAATTCGCATGTCTCTTTGTGTGTGTATGTAGGCATATTTGTAGGATAAAAATATAATTTTAAAACTTTTAAATTGTGATTCAATGAATGATTAAATGTTTGAATAGTGTAAAACAAAATACTCGACAGCTTATAGAGAGAATGTTCTAAGACCTTGAGTGCAGCTCTTTTGCAATATTTTATGACGTTCCTTCATTAGTGTCAACTTGGATGTCTTTAAATTTGTGTGCTTTTTCTTGATAAGACGTCACCTTTTTGAAATATTATTATGTTAGGATGAGTTACATGTTGTATTTAAAATTAATTATGTGTACAACAACATTATTATTTATAAATTATTGCGGAATTCACTGGTGAATTTGTGTTTACTAATCAGTGATGGAAAATATCCGCAGCAATTTAACTTTAAACAAATAATTATTTAGTAGCCTAATTAGACTAATATTGTTTTAATAAATATCCTAAACGCTTGTACGAGTAAAGTATACTGGGGGACCTCTGTGCTGCATCGCAGCATTTAAGCTATGCAATGTAATAGGCAATTTTGGCATACAACCCAAATTTTATATCATTGGTGATATTGTAAATAAATGAAATAATATAAGCTAGTTTGCCTTATTACCGTATTATTTACCTTTTAAATAATATATTTTCCTAGGTATAGGCAATTATTTTTAGTAGTTCCATTTAAGTCGTTAAGGCAAACTTTAAAAATCGTTACTTTAGTTTTTCAGCTTTAGCGGCCAAACGGTTGGTTATTACAATATTCTTAGTCAAATAATATGATAGGGAATTGAATGACCTACAAGTTTGGTCGTGTGACATTTTGATTTGAGAAGGTTTGTTGTTTTAGCACTCTTGCGACTAAAAGATTGGTCCTATCAAAAAATGTTATAAGACAACCCCATCTAAAGTTATTTATAATTCTTACAAATTCGGCTCTTACATTATTTGCTGTTTCTCCACCTATTAACCAAAAATACTGTGTATTTTAATCTTCGTTTTTTATCTTCGATAATATTATAATATATTATAATATAATATATGTTTTTAATCTTCAATATATTAATAGGCAAGCATGTTTCATTTCCTCCTTTTTTCTCAGCTTGTGCGCATCGTAGGAGAAATCTGAGCATACCGTCCTTTGAGCATACCGAGTCCTGTAGATGAGCAGAATCCCATTCTAATTCTCATCGGACTCCAGGGCTACGCCCCACAGGCTTTCAAAGTTCCAATGTTAATCTTATGGAGGAAGGATAATTGATTGGCTTATGGACAGCTGTTGTAAAAACATCTGCTAGAAAAACAGGTAGAACAGATGTTTCAGTTACAAAATGTTTTTTAAACTTCTTGGGTCCAGATCAACTGAAATTTTGATCGAATTTCGATCAGGAGGCGATCTCTAGTAAAGGTTATTATATGTTATTAGCTGGTTTTGTTACTATCGTGGAACTTTGGCGAAACTAGCCTGTTCAGTACTTGAGACTTTTTGAGGAGTTAAAGAATTAGAAGAATCAACTAGGGGTTTAAATCTAGATTATCGAGCCGTAGGCGAGTAAATCCTATACTATAATATGAGGGAAGTCTGTAGCGATGTATTTTATTTCAAGCTCAAAATCTAGCATGTGGATTTTGTTTAAAGTTTGTATTTAAGAGTATTTTTGACCAAAAATTAGTTTTAAACAGTGTCAACCCCAGAAAGAATGGTTTCAGTCTAAACAATATTTTTAAAATTGCTTTTTTTAACCTTGATCTTATGGGTTGCAATTTGTGTACCAAAATAACAATGAAAGGTAAACAAAAATAACGCTACTTTTAAGCATTGGTTTTTAATCATCTTTTAACTGTTGAAATGCAGGGCTGCGGAGAAGAAAAAAGTAATAAAAGCAGGGTTATTTCATTCCTGTCATGTTTCAAAATGCCACTTTTGATTCAGGCCGGTGTCGTAATCCATCTGATGTCCATAAGAGTAACATGCACTAGCTGGATCATTGTTATCAGGCTAGTGATAGTGATATCAGGCCAGGATAGTGGGTACATATTTTTTCATTACTCTACACACGTAAAATGAGCTAAGAAAATAGGTTATTCCCGCTACTGCACGGCAAAATTACATAACGTTTACTTTCCGTGTGTATGTGGTGCACGGAAAGTAACCGTTATGGGATTTTGCGGTGCAGTCCAACCAGCTGTTGCATTAGGCCGATCAGCTGTTGCACAACGCTTAGTTTCGGTGCGTGTGTACCACGACATAAGCACGGAAACTCATCGTCATGAGTTCGGTTTTTTCTTCATACTAAGTTGAACAAAAAAATATTCATGTTGTTTACAAGTTTTTCGATATCGTAATGAAAAATAATATTCAATACTCGTCTCAAAAGTGCCACTGCGGGGCTCGATAGCCTTTTCCACGCTCGGCTTCGCCTCGCGCGTAAATGCAATCTCTCCCCGCAATGAGTCACTTTCGAGACTAGTAATGAAAACTACTATTACTTGGTTTTACCTGCTAATGAGATAGCCCCCTTGTCTATTACATTTTCCCCAGTCCTGGTGGAAAGGTATAGTTGGTTATTTTGTGTAAACTTAATATCCTAGGCTAGGATTCCAAGCTTAGCTGTTTACCATGATACTTACAAAAATGAATTAAAACCAATGAGCCTGGCTCGGTCATCCTGATTCTAGAAAGAATAAAGAACAAACAATAAAGAAAAGAATAAACAATAAAGAAAAGAAAGGGTTTGGGTGGTTTTTACTGTGAAAGTAAGTAGATTATATCACCTGAAAAGCTAAATATATTTTATAAACAACGATGAAATATTAATCATTGATGTATGGCTTTAAAACAATACATATCTATAACTATAATCTTAAAAGAAGTTCTCAATAACAGAGTTTTATGAGTAATTGACAAAACAAAGATTTTAAGAATGAATGAGTTAAAGTAAACTTTAGAATTATTCTTAGTTACAATTAAGAAAAGGTAAGAATTATTACAATACGAAATGAGGCAATTAACTAGGCATTGTTTGTTTAACAGAGCGAGGTTGGAGTTCATTGTAAACATTTCTCTTTAGGGTTTCTGAGTTGAACTTGGCAAATAACCTTTATAGAGGTAATTTATTTCAATTGAGATTTCAGCTTTTTCTCCGTTAAAATGCTGACAAAAATATAATTTGATATACTGGTTCTTTCCCCTAACAGTAATTTCTTTTCAGTTGTTATGTTTATTTGTGTAGGTAGCCCACTCAAATGAAGAATACCAGTTTTTGTTTGTTTAAGTGGAATGTTTTTGTATTTGTTAAATGTAAGGTAATGTGTCATGTCAACTAAATAGGCTTTTAACACCTCTTTATATTGTTGGGAGAAAATATGTATCAGTTATCTGATACTCTTATTTGTATTTGTAAAATGTAGTTTTGATGTCAATGCGGTGTGTTTTGTTAATTAAGTAGTCTGAAACTGAACTCTTACATGATAGCTGAGTTTGTCTTTTACATGTCAAGTCAGGGTTTGCTTTTAAAGTGAAATAAAAGTAAAGTCCCTTTTAAAAAAATTCTGTAATAAAGATTTTGGATTGATTTTTTTTTAGTATAATTAATTTCATTAACTGTATATACTTAATAACTGCCTCACTAGTATCCCAATTCATTTCTCTGAAATCATTCGCGCAGTGAGCGATTCTTATGGTGTCTCACATTTCTTAAAAGTTCTCCCTTTGGGCATGATCCCAGGATGTGACTCGAGGGTTTCGATCTCACTGCAGCCAGGATGGCAACAGTGGTTGTCCTGAGATCCGCCGGGGAGTGCTCGAACTGCTGCGGTATTTGTATTAAATTGAATTATTAGTAGCTGTTTTTCTTCTAAAACCATGTTTTGTCCATTACAATTTTATAGAATTTTGGTGCTTCTTTAAATAAACTTGTCCTTTTGCTTTCTGGGGTTGGTTTACCATATTTGAAAACTTCCTTCTCTCAAGAATTTTCACACATCCTTTGTTGTTAAGTTTGATTTGTTATTGTTGAACATGGTCTCAAAGCATGAGTATTCCTTAAGAAAACTACACATTTCTTGTTCTTGTTTGAAATTATTAATTTCTTTAAGGTGTATGCCGTTTACTCTCAGAACTTTTGAGCAAAAGGCGTAATGCATAAGGTAAGACCTCTTCCCAAGATGCTCTACTAATGCTTAGCCCTACTAGATTTTGTGGTGCATACATCATACTTATTTGATGGGCAGTCTTTTGGCAAACCAATAATTTCTTTTACTGTACTTCTTATTGTAATACAACATCAATATCTTTTAAGTATGTTTGACTGCAACTGATTTAGAGGATCACATTGTAAAGGATAAGGGATGTCCAAGTGTATTGATTTATAATATTTATATTTTTAACGCAGGGTCTTAAGGACGTCTTTGAAAAAAGACGCTCAGGCACTAGACCATTAGGAAGACCAAAATTAAGATGGCAGGACCAAGTTCAAAAAGACATTAGAAGAATGAGAGTTACATGGGAACAATTTTAAGACAGGAAAGGGTGTAGGCGCATCATTGCAGAGGCCAAAAATCAACTTCGGTTTAAGCATCCAAAGGGGTAGGGTATAGTGAGTAATAGTGGAGTATATAGTAATGGGTCTTAAATTTTTGCAGTCGTTCACATGCCCTCCTTTGAATAGTAAAACTATTCTTCCTCTTTTTAGTAATTTAACATTCGATAAATTAACAAATAAAAACAACTTTAAAACAATATCTCTTGGAAGAGTGTTTTTACGGTCTTCCTGGTTTTCCCTGAAATCTTCCCAAAATGAAATGAAGCCTACATTATCCTCATAACCTTTAACCTAACCTAGTACCATTAAGATTTTAGTAGTAAGAAGACGGGTCTTACATCACAGTGACAGACTTCGGAGGTAACAGGTAAACCAAACTCAGAATTTTTGTTTACATGGAGGTGGACGCGCATGTGCTGACACAGCATTTGGGGCAGCTGCTGATGTAGAAGCTGGCTGTCATACAGAGGATAGGCGAGCCACAGCTGAAGCTTCAGCACCTGGATGTATGTACTGCGGGAGGGAGGCAGGCGTGCATGTGCTGACGCAGCAGTTGGAGCAGTTGCTGATGTAGAAGCTGTTGTGTTGTAGACATGACCAGGAGCTGGCTGTCATACAGAGGCTAGGCGAGCCACAGCTGAAGCTTCAGCACCTGGATGTATGTACTGCGGGAGGGAGGCAGGCATGCTTGTGCTGACGCAGTGCGGTAGTTGCTGAAGTAGATGCTGTTGTGTTGCAGACATGACGCAGGAGCTGGCCGTGGTGCAGCGGATAGCCGAGCTACAGCTGAAGCTGCAGCACTTGGACGTTATGTACCGTGAGAGGGAGGCGGACGTGCACGTGCTGACGCAGCAGTTGGGGCAGCTGCTGATGGAGACTCTGCCAGCTGGTGGCAATATTAGCTCCTCACTGCCACTACAGCTCAGCCCAGAGGTAGGCACACACTCTTACCAACAGCTAAGTGGGGTGGCGACTTAGTTGCATGGCTCAAAAATCAGACACCGTCAAACCAGGGCACTTTTTGTTTCAAGATTAATACTGTCTGGCTTTGTCGTCAACCGGCTTTGCGTTGTGTTGTTGCCCGACTTTGATGTTGAGGTACACTAAATCTCCGACAGGGTCTGTTGGACCCATATGATAATTTGCCACTGGTCCATTTATTAGTTATGCCATTTTATTGTTTAAAATTAACTGTGTCCAAAATCTAAGGTCTAGAAGAGGTCAACGTTTGCTAGCAACAAGACCAGATTTCGGACCGTTTGTTTTAAAGAAGTGTTAAATGGTCTGAGGAGCAAGCCAAGGTCGTAAAATGATGGTTTTGAAAAGCATCTTCAATTCTTTGTTATGAACTATATTTATTGTTGTATTACACAATTTTTATTAACAATATCAAGAAGAAAAGATTTAGACAGATTATTTACCTTTAAAATTTTGCCCCCCAATAGATATTTATCATGTTCTGGTTATTAAAAACAATCAGCTGATTGTTACTTTTGTGTTTTCATAAGTTTTCAGACTTTTTTTATGATTGATGTATCGATCTCTGTGAACTGTTGATTAACATGCTGAGAATTTACCTACAGCATGGTAGATGAAATTCAATTGGTAATAGTAATGAACACCCCTTTTGAAACAATCGCTTACTTACAATCAATATACATACATTTATAAGCCTCGCCACGTAACTTGACGAATGAATTTGCACTACTATTCAGTTAAAATTATTCGATAATCAGCTGTTCCATCAGTGAAAATTAACAAGTAATGTTAGTTCTATGTTTTTGGGAAAGTACCCCATTCCCCCTTCGCCCATCCAAGCTACTTTTGGCTATTTGTCAACTTATGTGGCTAGAGTTATACAGTTTTATTACATTGTAAAAACCAACAGCTGGTGATCTTGTGAACATCTGATTGTTTGCTCCCTATGGGATAAAAGGACTATACTTGGAAACACAAAATTGCGAGCTTCAAAATTTAAACAGCTGGCAACTGATTAACATTATTTTTACCTAGTGATGTTGTCAGTTTATTTTAATTTTTCTTTCATTCAGGACAGCAGCCAACAGCTGGGAGGGACAACACAAATCGACAACACTGTTCTAAATTCAGGCTCGCAATTTCGTGATACCTACTTTATCCTTGCAAAGTATTTATCGAAATATTATGCTTTGTTGCAGCAGTTTGATAAAAAATTTAAAATTAAATCAGTGAATTAATTTTTTAATAACTGGTAATAGTTACTGCATTCCACCGTAATAGGTGATAAGAGCCTCTTAATTTTCTTTCTTTCTGTTTAATTTTTAATAATACTTATGAAGTGATTAAAGCTATGAAGCTTGACTATTAATTACTATGAAGCAAAAAAATTTTTTTTTTTATCTTACTTGAAAAATAAGTAAATTGCAACAATACAGACCATTTTAGTGATCATTGGCAACACTCCATTTACAATTTTAATACTACTGGAGTGATAGTCTGCCTCTAGGAGTGTAGGAAACTCTGCAGTATTGTAACACATGTTCCTCTGCCCCGCAGGCTCGCGCACTGCTCCGCAACATGACGGGGCTGCGGCCCGGTGGGGGCGACGCCCCGCAGCTGCTGCGGCTACCCTCCGCCTACCACTTCCTGCCCCACCTGCTGCTGAGCCCCGCCAGCTTGCGCCCCGCCATCAGCATCTCCCGTGGCCGCATCGGCGGTGAGTCAGTGGAAAACCCTTCAAATTGTTTGTCCTCATAGAGCAGAGACTTTGTGTGAAAATGAGAAATCTTCATTCCAAATGTAGGAAAAATAAAAAAACCTACACTATTACCTGCATTAAACTGTGCAGAAACCACAAATTAAAGAGAGTATAGTAGAAGCCCCCATATCCGTCTATAATTGCTTTGACTCTATCATTGTAAGATTCATATTAACCATAACAACAGTTTTCAAAGCAGAAATAAACACTCAGTCAAAGTTTACCTGATCAAAATTTAAATCAGATTCACTTGAGTGAGTAATTGCAAAGGGTTGATTGATTGGTGATCACGGGTATGGTTAATCCAGCATTTGATGTTCATTACACATTGTCAGAGGCAAGTATTGTTCTTAACATGGTTTGACAATTATTTAGGGAATTTATTGATCACATAATATAGATGTCACTTTCATTTGCTCTAGTTTTAATAAAGAGTTTCATAAACTTCACTCGATTATGCAATTTGTTTGACATGACAAAAAACAAATAAATAAAGTCCAATAAATTTGTCACTTACCATACTCACAAATATCATCAATGCACACTAAAATGGACTAAATCCAGTTAGTTGTAAAAACATAAATAGTAGAAATAGATATCCTTTTTGATTTGTTATTTTAGTCAACCCGTTAAGTTTAATGGAAGCCACACCATAACGGGAGAAAGAAAAAACCAAAAAAGGCTGATTAGAGTTTTTATTTGGTAAATATTATGGTTTGTTCAAGTTTTACAACAGAATAAAAAACAGATAAAGCCAGTTAGGTATAAATGTTTTGTATATTTTGTACATTTTCATACATACTGTTTGCAGAAAATACTAAGATATAACTTTATTAATTATTCTTTTTAATTTCTTCATACAATTTTTTCAAAGGTTTGCAAATTTTTTTACCATAGAAAATTAAGCAATTTGTACCAAAGGCATAAATGCCTGCAGAGGCATATTTTTTCAAGAGATATGGATATTTTTTTAAGTTTTTTTCTTAAGACAGATACAGTTTATACAGGGTGATTCACGACGAAGTGCAGAAATTTCAGGAGCTGATTCTACACATGAAAATAAACAAAAAAGGCGATATAAACATATATTCTAAAATCTTTCTTTTAGCCGCTAGCCGCCATTTTGTTTTTTACACGTAATAATTTTTATCTCCGAAATGAATTGATGGATTTACTTCATATTTGGCATGGACCTTTATCACAATAATGGTAATTTCCAGAAAAATAATAATTATTTTCCGATGTCTTTTTTCAAAATGGCGGCCTTTTTAAAATTTTGAACTCAAATTTCTCAAAAACGGCAAATTTTGTCAAAATTTTATTTCAGACAAAAAAGTTGACAAATTAAATGATTTAAACAATGATACCAAGTTTGTAACGATCTGACGACAAATAACGGAGTTATGGAGATTTTTCTATTAAAATAACCTAAATTTGCGTTAATTATAATGAAAAATCTATGTTTTTTTTTTTGCAGAAAAATCCCAATAACTTCGTTATTTGTTGTTAGACCCTTACAAACTTGGTAACATTGTTTAGATAATTTAATTTGTCAACTTTTTTTCCTGAAATAAAATTTTTTTTAGTTTGCCGTTTTTGAGAAATTTGAGTTGAAAGTTTTAAAATGGCTGCCATTTTGAAAACAAACATTGGAAAATAATAATTATTTTTCTAGAAATTACCATTATTGTGATAAAAGTCCATGCCAAATATGAAGTAAATCCATCAATTCATGACGGAGATAAAAATTTTTACATGTAAAAAACAAAATGGCGGCTAGCGGCTAAACGAAGGATTTTAGGACATATGTTTATATGGCCTTTTTTGTTTATTTTCATGTGTAGAATCAGCTCCCGAAATTTCTGCACTTCGTCGTGAATCACCCTGTATATAGTAAACACTGCTTACAAGAAATAGCTGGTTTGTTTTTTGTTACAAAATGTACAGCATCTTTCGAAATTGATGTCACTAAAATCAGAGCGGAATGGTTTATTCAACATTGTTTTTGTCAAAATTCAAACTGTACAATAGGTCAGAGTGGAGTTTTAACCGTCAGATGCAGTCCTCTTATCTCCTCACTAGCATGTGACATTCAATTGCACTACGGTTAAATGATGAGGTGTCACAGTAGAACCGTTCATGATTCATATCTTAACAAAAAAATAAATATTTTTCAAAAATAAAAATATGATATACACATTTTGTATACTACTCAAAATCAATTTTTTTCAATGTATAATTGATTTTTTTAACTTTTTCTTCAGTAAATTTTAATTACGTTTAATGACACTGAACCAATATATTTAGAACAAACCAATGTAGGTGACACTAACAGCTGATTGAAGCGGTCCTGCACCTCTGACATCCTGTTGTTTATATTGACAGATGAGTGGTCTGTTTTTAATATATCAGGTTCTGCACCTTTTACGTTATCAATTTATTATTGTTTTCGTTGATGTCTTCTACCTCTTTTCCGTTCTAAACTGCTTGACTGAACCATCTTACTATAAAACCAATAACGGTTTACCAGGCTATACTTACTGCATAGATTTAGAGCCACAAATTTTGTAATAATAGTAAAATTTTTCCCTTTGACTCCTCTGGTACTGTAATACTATCCTGTGATGATCCTGTAAAGATTTCTATAGATGGAGAATCTTTCAGGAGAACTTTTTAGATCTTATATGTTTTCCATTTTGTTATAAAGTTTTTGACCTGCTACTTTTTTTCCTAGTAGGACAAACGTCTTTGATTTTAACTCTCTTCTATAATTCTGCAATCTATGAAATTACCAAAAGGTTTCTGGGAAAATTCAGCTAACAGAATACAAACAATTCCTTGACTGATACACTTAAAGTTTCAATTAATATACCAAATTCACTCACTTTGATCATATGACACTTCTTGTTTTAAAATAAAACCAAAACACGTTTTAATGTAAATAAATAAGGGGTTTCTCAAACCCTAATTTATCGCCCATTATCATGATCAGAATGTTATGATTTGCATACACACTCAGCTAAAAAAATCAGTAAATTTTATAGTTTTTTATAGCAGTCAATTTGCAATAGTTTGTTGGCTCCAAGTCACAAAACGTCTTTATAGTATTACTACTCTTTCTAGGTATATTTTTTGTCAATCGGTTATTAATACTTCAAAGTAAAGCTTTACTTTGAAGTATATATCAGGTGTCAAGGCTGTAATCATCAAATAATTGGTTATTAATAGTTCTTCACTCAATGTTATCATCTGTCTCCCGTTTTCAAATCAAACCATAACACATGTTTTAGTGTACACAAAGCAGACATTTTACAAATCCCCATTCTATTCTTGTGGAGGACGTTTTACGTTATTCCTCATCTCATATTAACTTTATAGATTCACACCTAGCTTTTACTTGAATACATTGCTAGAATAACTAAAAGTATGTAACGTGTTGGTATACATATTGTGCTGTTGATGCACCTAATAAGCTGGCATTTTACTTTCTTTTTTTTTTATTATACCGTTCTTTCATGTCAGTATAACCCTTAAGCAGTTTAGGACTGATATACACGGTTTGTATGAAAGTCAATGATGGTATTTTACTGGTCAAACCTATGAGATTTAGTTAATCTTATGATTTGGCTGGCAGTGTCGGTCGTGCTGGGGATCCCGACGGTGAGGCGGGAGGTGCAGAGCTATCTGTTGGCGACCCTGCAGAACATCCTGGACAGCATGACGCAGGAGGAGGAGGACGACGTGCTCATCGTCGTCTTCATCGCCGAGGTCAGGCTCACTCCTCTCAAACTTTATTATTGTGAATCTTAATGCAGAATGTGTTTCATCTAGGCTCTAAAAGTCAGAAAATTTACTTTGAAGAAAGCCACAAAAACAAACTGGGTGAGACACAAGTCTCTTACAACAAATAAATTTTTGTTTCATGGTCATTGTATGAACAAATATTTCTAATAGTTGACTCCTTGTGTCAACGTGTAATGTCTCTGCAATGCAGGAAATTATTTTCAAATATTCAATTGGAGTTTAACTGTCATTATTGATAACAATGTGGATCACCCTAATACAAAATTGATTTTTAAGTACAGTAAACCCCCATAAAACACAACTCCTTTCAACTCGATACTCCGGATAAATCGACAACTCTTTTTGCGCATATCGTGCTCAACCTTACACGATGTGACTCACTATTTGCGAGATTTTGAGCGGCACAATTGTGGAAATATTAGGTCAAGGTGATAATTTGGTTTATATATGTGATTCTGTCCCAAATGCCATAGCTTTTCTACAAGAAGAGTGTGTTTTAGAGATGATATTACAAATATTAATTGGTAATTTTGGAAATTTAACCTGATTCCTTACCTAGCTATCGCTTTTCCGTCCTCAGCTGAGGGTACAGATCTCATTGAGGAGTTATTTGAGCTCCTGGAAACTCAACTTTCACCAAACTCGACAGTGCTTACATCCACATTCACTCGATTTTGTGGGTTTTACTAACAATTTTGTGTTAGGTTGGTTGTCTGCTTTTTTGCATGCACGAGTTAAGACCATGACAATGAGTGACTTTTCTCAAAAGTTGGTGTATTTATTTCATGCAGTATTATGAAAATATTGTACTTCCTGAAAAGTGGGGAAAACCCGAAATAAATACAATTTATGAAATAAACTGCAGTGAAATCTTGATCCATCCTTTGAAAATTTCGATTGTTATTTTTCTAATAAAAATATTAAATGTTTTCATGCATTTTATTACTTTTTATTTTTTACAAAAGTATTAGATTCACCCAATAAAACATGATATAAATTGATATCTATGATATCAAAATAAAAACAGTACTATACTTCTATTTTTCATTTGTTTATTTTACTGAGTTTGGTTCTACTACATAAAATATTGAGCTACCATGTTCTAATGACACTATAGTTTTGTAAACCCACTTGACAATATAATTAATTTTAAACCTCTATCAACTATTTTCTATATGAATGGTTAACATTTCCTAAATTTATCTTTCCACACTAAAAAAGAAGTATATGAATCATCAAGGGATTATTTCAATACCCCCCGTCGCAGCAGACCTGCGTACTCAGCGAATTTCCAAATTAGTAATATTAATTTTGACCAGCTAAACTTGTAAACAAAATTTCATCACGTGCTCATAAATAGGGAAATAAATGTCTATTCTCCTTAAGATAAATATAGGGAAAGAGTATGCAGGTATGCTGCCATGGGGGACACTAAAAGTAGGTTTTTAGCATGGAAAAAATTTATTTCGACCATATAAAGCCATATAGTAAGTTTCATCAATATCTGTCCATAAATAAAAGAGTTTGCCTATTCTCCATATGATTAACATGGGAAAAGAGTATGCAGGTTTGCTGCCATGATAAGTACAAAAACCAAGATTTTTTACCTTAAATGGATGAATCTCAACCAAATGAAGCTAAATACCAAGTTTCATCCAAAAATATTGGTTAATAAGTGAAATATTAACACATCCTTATTCTCCATAAGATTAACATTGGAGCCCCAAAAGACAATGTACTGTCTTTAGACTTAGTAATATCTCGGTAACCAATGGAGATAGAGCAAAGCTTCAAAATACTAAATTGTGTGTTTTTTTGAGCTAAATCCAATGGTCAAAATAAAAATTTAAAAATTTTAAAATTTACATATGAAAAATGCGAAAAACCCATTTTTGGGGTACAAAACCCCCCAAAACTACCCCTTCCGGTGGGTCGATATGTCTGGTTTTCGAACTCATCCGAATAAACGTAGGATTACACATCTCTACCAAATTTGGTGTCGATCGGACCATTTTTACGAGAGTTATCGTGTCTAGGGACACATATATATATACATATATACATATATATATACATATATATATATATATATATATATAAATTTTAATGACTATTATTTTTGGTCTCTGGGCACCTCAAAACGAAAAAGTAACATGGTCCCGGGCTTAGGTCTTACCATGAGACCTACGGTAATAGCTTATTCCCTATGGGAAATTCGCTAAAAGTAAACATTTTATTTTAATGAGTACTCGTGAATGCCGACGCTGAAAGCTAGAAGGGCCATTCATGAGAAGTCCAACACGTAAATGAGTCTGCTTGCATTCCCCGCTTATTGTTCCTCATTACAAATGAGGCTAGAATTTGCCAACACCAACTATGCACTTTTATTAAACTTCTTGTTTTCATTTGCATAATTTTTTTATCCAGTAAGGAATTGTTTTTACAAAGAAATGGTTTACTCTCGTACGTTAGTACATGATTGTAATTTTTTCAGACCGATGAAGAATATGTAAATCAAGTCGCCAATGAAGTTAGAGATCAGTAAGTAATATGAATTAGATATTTTACATTTTTTATTTTTTACATTTACATTTTTTTTATTGTGGTGTGTGAGCATTGTGGTCAACCTTTTGAAAACTTGCTTGAGTGCTGTCATTTTGTATATATATATTTTTATTAATACTAGTTTTTAGTAAAGGTTTCTGTACAAGACGTGTTTTGTGCTTTTACTGATTGTTTTGTAACAAAATGAATAAATTGCATTAAATCACATAATTAGGCTAAATAAACAGTTGTCAATTAAGTAAATTAACATTAAAAATGTGAATCTAAAAGAACAATGAATGATTCTTATACTAAGCATAAATAATAGTTTTAAATTGTGTTTTTAATTTTAAACATTTATGTCAAAAGTATTATTATTGCTTGAGAAATTACAATTGAATGCCCTATTATGTTACAGTACTGGTTTGACCAAGCCTTGCTCGTTGGTTTTAATTCAATTTTAAATAGTATCATGGTAATCAGGCTATTAAGACACCAATAACCAACTATTCCTCTTCACAGTTAACAGCTAATTCATGAAGAATGCTTAAAAGCAATGTTCTTTTTGTAACCAAAATGCAACCCATAACAGTTATTGAAAATTTACTTTGAAATTAGTTTTAGACAAAAATAGATTTTTCCTGGGGTTGAGGCTTTTTCTAAACTTATTTTTGGGCCAAAATACTCGTAAATGGAAAATTTAAGCAAAACTACTAAACTTCTTGTTTAGCTGGTATTTTTGTATAGATCGAAATCGTGGAAAATACTTTGGCCTCAGAGACTCCTCATACTGTAGTATAGGTATACACTTTATCACTGTACTTAAATCTCTATATTAAAATCAATGATTAATCACTTAGTAGTAACCTTTTATTGTAACAAGACCTTTTCCACGTTATGGCTCAAATTCATGGGCAAAGTACATTCACGTTTACTATACGCCATTTGTTCCTGATTATTTTGTAGGCAAAATTGTTAATTAATTTCAGTTATAGAGGAGACACGATTTTACTGCTGAGCCCCTTTTTGATACTCTTTACTTAGCTATCCGAATGTTTCCAGTTTTGTGGAGGAGGTAGAGTCAGGCCTGATAGAGATCATCGCCCCGACGGCAGCCTACTACCCGGACTGGAACAGCCTGAGAGTCACACTGGGCGACTCCAAGGTGTGTACAGAGGCAGCAACACTGGCTACGAGTCAGTTGAGATTTGGTGGATAAAGCACTGGGCTTAGATATTTTTAAAAAAGTGAAAGATAGGACACCGTTTGAAACGGAGCAGTAAAGCGAAAAAAACACTCAAAAACACATGTATTTATGTATTTGTGTCCATTTTACTATTTTATTTCAAGGTTGGTTTGCCACCATTTTCCTTCTTTGATTGTTAGATTTGAGTGATATTTATTTTAAGTTTATCATGTAGGTTTCTGCTAGTCAATATAGGGTCGATGATTTTTTCCTTTGAAGATTAAGGTATTTGTAGTTTAGCCTGAATAGTTTATCGCAGCATCCTTTAAACTCGCCTTTGATCAAGCCCTCGTAACTTGTGTATAAAATAATATCATATCAATTCTTGAATTTCAATGCAATACTTTTACCAAGGGCAGAAACCCCATTTTCAAAATTTGTTTCAATTTATGATGACATGTCTTTTCACTTGGTCTTAAAGTTACATCATGCAAGGTATTCACACTGTATCAAGCACTCTTATATCTTATCTTTGTGTCTTGTGTTATCTTTATAGCTTGCATTGTCACTGATGTAATCCAGACGACATACAACTTCCTTATTAACCAGGGTACTATTTGTTGAGTTTTGGAAAATTTTAACGGGAATTCTCGTCCATTTGGAGACGGGATTTCCCTTCTCGTACACAATAGGAAATTTGCGTTTGGAATTTTAATCTGACTTTGTAACATTGTTAAATCCTGATCTATGACCGATATTAAGAACAAATATTAAGTACCTTATTACGAATAACTCTTAAACATAGGCTAAGATATGGTGATAAGAGTAAGGATACAACATTGAAATTCCAAAATTTACTAGACTGAAACACCAGTCTTATTAGTTAAGTATAAATTACAATTTCAGTATTGTTTTTTTTTTTTTGTTTTTTTTGTTGTACAGTATTTTTTTTTTTTTTTTTTTTTTTTTTTGCTATTTTTAGTTAAATATGTCTCATACTTGTCAAGCTTAAGAATGCTTTTCATTAATACAAAGACAAAAGAAAAATTATAGTAGGGCCTAAATGACGGCCATAATCATAACCATAAACCTAGACAAAAATTATCAATTAAAACTAAAAAAAAAACTTTTAAGTATGTAAAAATTTGGGATGTAAATTACAAATAGGGAAAATAACATCACTTGCTTCAAAATAATGTATTTCAGTTTTAAATTGCTAGTAAAATAGGCCTAGCAATTCGTAGATCATATCTTGGCCTACCATTTTTTAACATTATTAACAAAATATTATATCTTGAAAAATTCGAGGAAATAAAAATCTTCTCTCGTTAAATGAGATTTAAATTTCTTGAAAAATTCGAGAAATTTTGAGAATCTTGTCTATCCCTATAGTGCTGTTCACTTTGAGTACCTACGAAGAACAGTGGCGGCTGAGGAATGAGGACTGGGGAGGCCTCCCAGCCTCTAATTAATCCTTGGCTTGCCACTCCAGGCTTGGGCCATGAGTCACCCGGTAATGGGTTCGGTTGGTACAACATTTTTTATTTCATAATTCACAATTTATCATGATATCGTAATAGTTAAAACCTAAAAAGAATTTAAAATAAAGCCCAAGAAGGTTGAAACTATGTTAGCAAAGAGTAATCCATAGATAAGGATTTATTAAAATAACCCGCCAACTTTTTTTAAGTTAATAGTATTTACATTTTTAATGGGCTTGTTTTGCTTGAAACGTTATGTTGGTTTTAAAATGACATTATCATGACGATAAATCAGGAATTAAAAATAAGTTGTACCAACTGTACCTCTTACCCAATTGATGACTCATGGCCCAGGCCCGTAGCAGCCGACCGGGGTCTAATTAGGAACAGGGAGGCATCCCCGACCATCCTAATCCCTCAGCCGCCACTGTTCTTCGCAGGCAATATAAATACTAAAAATTATTTTTTTTTTACTGAACAGCATTATTTTTTTTTTTGTATATTAAAGGTTGGCTTTGCAAATCCCACTTTATTTAGCAAAAATCTCAATGGTGACTTCTTAACCAATAATTGTTACTCGATTAATTAATCAATTTAACCGTCGCCGGTTGCAGGAGAGAGTCAAGTGGCGGTCCAAGCAGAACCTGGACTTTGCTTTCCTCATGATGTACGCCCAGCCCAAGGGCATGTTCTACATCCAGCTGGAGGACGACATCTTGGTCAAGCCCCAGTTTGTGACCACGATGAAGACCATTGCGCTAGAACGCATCGCCAACAAACAACAGTGGTTCGTCTTGGACTTCTGCCAACTGGGCTTCATAGGTAAACATTTGATTAAAAAAACTGTTCTTGCAACTTTAAGTTTTTTTACAAGTTTGTCTTATTTAATATCAGATTTATTTATTTCACAAAATAATAAGCTTAATGGTTGAATCATATGTATATTACTCAAAGGTTGAATCATGATTACTTTATTACTTATGGTTAAATCATTTAGTTTACTCTGTTTAATCTACGTAACACGGAAATCTACGGAAACATGAAGAGGAACGAACAGGTACGTAAACTTCTTAAACTGTCAGTTAGCCTTTCTTGCAAATGCACCTGTGTTACATGGAATGTCAATGACTGTTGAAATATGAGTGAAAGTGGAAAAAGTTTTGTGTGTCTATTGAGCATAAATTTAAATCTATAAAAAGAATCGATGCCGGTGAGTCGGCAAAAAAGTTTGCTATGGAATATGAAGTGGGCACAGTATGGGGATCTTTATTCCAGCGTTATTTTTCTTTCCTTTTAGTTCATTGTTTCCATGTTCAAAGCTTCAGTATCTTATTTTCAGATAATCTCTTATGTTATCTCAACAACAATAGTTAATATGTATAACCCTAAAGTGGTCTCTGTAACAGTGAAAACAATGAATCATGACAGACTCCCCTTCATCAGAACTTTTTTACATCGGAACTGATCGAGTTGAGTAGTTTGAGTACATCGAAACTGAGTAGAGTCCCGTTAATCCGAACTTCGGTAATCCAAAAGTCCGCTTAATCCAAAACCAAAATTAAGATTTTTTTCAATATAAAATTACGAAAGAACAGAGTTATAACAGTTACAACGGATGAATTTATAGACTGGTTTTAGAAAGAGATAAGATGCACGCTACCAATAGTACAAAAGGATATTTGTACTCTATACTGAATTCCATTATTGTTTACTTCTGGCACTTGGTTATATAACTTTTAAGAAAAATACGGTAATAAATTCTTAAACTTGAACGACGTATTTATTGTTTGGCTATCTATTGTTTGACTTCCGGTAGAGGGTCGCAGTATTTATTGTTCTAGACGTATGAAAAACCGTCCTATATTACAGGTTGGTGAAATGCAAACCAATTGTAGAATATAAAACAGATTATGTTCACTTTTTCATTTGATTTCTATGAAATTTTCAAATTCAAATTTCAAAATTATTTATTCCATTAAAATACATTACAGTTTTATTACATTAAATTTTTTACCTGGAAAAGTCCCCGCATGGGCCAAAGCCTGTGCGCGGGGGCTGAGTCCACACAATCTCATGCACCTTGGAATGTATGAACAAAAAAAAAATGAATGATTTAAACTTAATGGTAAAAAAGTGACAAAAAATTCTTACAACTATACATTAAAAAAGGGATAAAACTTAGGAAAATAGTAATAACCTCTAATCTTTTTACTTTAGTTTGATTGAGTGTAGTGAAAAAATATAATAAATAAATAACTAGATGGATAAAGATTAATTTTGTTAGTTTTACATACAGTGAAATACTTAAAGTGACAATTTGTAGTAGGCTAATTATGTGAAATAAACAAAAGCAAAAAATCAGTTGTGTGATATTCTTTTATGAACCACTGGTATATTTAAAGAAGCAATCCTTTGAAAAGAGTACAAAACTACATTACTCTGTATAAATGTCTAAATTTAGACTGATTTTATTCTCACGGCATAATGTGATGTAACTTATACGGCATCCGACCACGGAGCGAGCATTTCGGACTGGTAAATGTCAACAACTGGAGTCAGTTATGTTAATCTTTCCCAGTAAACTTAATTACACGCTATATTTAATATTATGTTTATATTATGTGTAGTTTTGTTTAATCCGAAATATTTGTTAATCCAAAATAGGTCTGGTCCCAATCATTTCGGATTATCAGGACTCACTGTATTCTAATTGCATTATAATTTGCAGGGAAAATGTTCCGATGTGTTGAGCTCCCCTGGCTCATCCAGTTCTTCTTCATGTTCTACAATGACAAGCCTGTGGACTGGCTGTTGGACCATGTGATACATACCAAAGCTTGCAACTTGGAAAAGGATAATGTGAGTGAAGATAATGTTAACATTAATTTGTTTATTAAATGATAATATTTTTATTAGGGATGCTTAGATTCCAAACGTCGATTCTCGATTCGGCTGATTCTTACGATCAGAATCAGAAGCAAGAATCGACCACCTAAACTTGCCATGAAAATTCAAACTAAAACAATATTATCAAAACAAAATGTAGTTATCTTACTCAAAAAAAAAAATAAATAAATAAGAATACTGTACCATTGATTATTCAACACTAGGTAACCGGCATGCAAAGTTATGGTAACAAATTATTATTTCTAAATAAATCTAATAATTTGTTTTTTTTTTGGTTTTACCTTTAAAAAATATAAAAATTAAATGGAGTTAACTTAGTCATTGTTCTGTAATCCAATTGCAAGTTTATTTTTTAAAGTTTTTACGCCATGTAGAAGCCTATTATAGTTTTAAAATTGTTTTCAACTATGTCAGGTTGTGGCAAACTGTGTGTAAGTCAGTTCTGTATGTGTATTTTTTATTTCATGGCGCTGAGGATGTATTTCTTGTTTTGTTAATAAATATAATTTGTTTAAACTTTACAATTCCTTAGGTTAAATAACTTTGTTAACTTGTTTACTGTTAGGAATCGATGGAATTGGAATCGAGAATCAAGATTCGATTTGCAAGAATCGGGATTGGAATCAGAATCAACCCATCCCTAATTTTCATGTTTGTATATTTTTTAGGCCATTTAATGGGTCTTGGTCTAATTATTTTTCAAATGTTTAATAATATTTTTTCATAAGTTGTTTATATTCACATAATATTATTTTCATTCTTAAATATGTTTTTTAGAAGCAATGTAAGAAGGACAAGGACGAGTTATGGATACATTACAAACCCTCACTGTTCCAACACATAGGAACATACTCTTCACTCAAGGGGAAGGTGCAGAAACTGAAGGTGAGTCCCCCCAAAAATTACATAAAAATATTTGAAAAAAATTTGTATCTTGTATTTTATTCATAAAGTTTAACAAGGCATTAGTGGTTTTGATATATTCAAAGTTTAAAAAAAATCCAAGGGTGCAAAATTTAAAAATATTTTCAATCTACGAAAACAACATTAAGACATTGAAACCTGAATAATTGAAAAATGATTTGTTTATGTAAAACCTTCATGCAAATCAGTAATTTGCTGCACCAAAAGTTATTATTCCTTTTATTTTCAATCACAGTAGAAGTCCGATCATCGACACTAAATTGGACCGGGACTACCTCAGAACAAAAGACCAGATACAAAGAGTAAAAAAAGTGAAAAAGAGCATAAAACGTATTGAAACTATTTAAATACTACTATACATTATAAGTTAATAATTGTTAAATAATAAAATGTTACACTGTAGTATAACTATCACTAACAGTTATTTTCCAGTCTCCAACAGTAGTCTGCTTCATACTTTCATTCGTTGTTTCTTAACCACCAACATGTTTAAGTAACCATAACCTACTTAAATACTTTCCCTCCTATCCAACTTTTAAATAAAATTTAACTCTTTCTCCTAAGATATTACAAATGTCTTACATTTACCACTCATCTCATAGACTGAAATATGACATTGATACTGGAATTCTCTACTAATTAGTCCAAACACACTCTAAAACCACTTGCCTGTAAGGAAAAGTGTGCTTCATCTATTAGTATTGTTATTAAGCGTAAAAATATTCCTTGGTTAAGTTGGCAGCTCTGATAACTGGACCTTGGATAGTTGGACTTCTACAGCATTGTATGTATTCTGCTAAACATTGTAACGATTTTTCTTTTACAATCTGTATATAGAAATTTTTTTTCAAACATTACAGGTTTCAAATTATTTTGTTTAAAAACTTATACATTTTTTATGCTTATTCTGTACTCAAAGTTCATGAATAAAATATGTTGTAGCTTGTATGTTGTATCATTTATGCTGTATTGTGCTTGGCAGGACAAGCAGTTTGGCAAGGTAAACCTGTTCACACCACACAGCAACCCTGATGCGGAGGTCTCTACACCAATCAAGGCCTACAAGCAGTACACCCTCAAGCGGGCGTACGAGGGAGAGTCCTTCTTCTGGGGGCTGCTGCCCCAGCCCGGCGACCATCTTCTGTTCGCTTTCAAATCGCCCCTCTATATCAAAAAGTCAGTGGGTGTTTCGTATTGTGCTATTTTGAGAACTTTTAACACTCTTCAATCTGTCTTGTGTTGGTATTTCAACATTTACAATATCACAGATTGTTTTAGTTTTAGTCTGTTTTGTTTTTTATTTTAATAATCTGTTGACGCTATTCACTGTACCTATGTAATAACTTGATGAATAAAGAGATTGATTGATTGATTGACAGTGGGGCATGTTTTTCAGGACAGGTTTAACAAGTTTTTCACATTAAGCAATTTTGAGTCAGGTAAATTGCTAAAAATTTGAGATGAACTTAGGTTTAAATTTTAAAACCAGTTAAGAGAACCTCAAATTTTAGGGCCAAATCTGACACCAAATTCAGAACTTTGAGTACTTGCACACCTCTAGTAAACATCTTATTTAAGGGTAAACAACCCTTGAGTGCCAGTGGTTTAGATTGATTAAATAATTTTGACTTGCTACTAAAGTATGCTATATCACTGAAAATATTTTGTTTACTTTGTAAATTGTGAGATTATAAAAAATAATACATTGCACTTAGTATATTTTTTCAGATTAATATTATCTTACAATGTTTATTTTTTAAAAGGCTGAAGGAATTTTGGTTTGTTTTTCTTATATTTCAAGTTGTAATGTGCTAGTCACCCACTGTAATAATTTTTTTGTATAAATTAAAGTTAGACCGGACAAAGTACATTACACTCAAGAAGCAAGGATTACTGGTAATTGTAGCTCCTAAAATTTTCTGTCACATGAATAGAAAAGCATTTTTTTGTTGATTTCTCATGGTTCACAGTGAGAAGTACATTGATACTTCTTTAAGAGTAACTGAAAATGCTGATTTTTAACATTTTTTTTTTTTAATTCATGTGGAGTTTTCTGTATTGTGACCATGTGGTAAAGCGTTTGTTTGCACGCAGGTACGTGTTCCGCAGTGGCAACGCCGAGCATCCCTCGGACAAGCTGTACAACACAACTGTGGAAGTGCTGCCGCTGCGGACGCCACACAGCTACGACACCTACAACACCACTGCCGACGGCTTCGTCATCGTAGGTCAGCACCACACAGCGTGCAACTCAAAACCCATACGTGTGTTTGTAGTGTCAATTTTTAGAGAAACACCAAGTTTTGTCATACATTGTTTGCTTGTACCAAATCATATTTGCATGAACACGAGTTGCAGTTGCATCAAATCTGCTGCCTTCTCTGGATTTGAGCGTGGTTTTTTGAGCAATTTTTTTTTTTTTTTTTTTTTTGAGAATGTAATTCATACAAAACATGTATGCTAAGTCGTACTTGATATTCATCATAATTGGTTTGGAAATTGTTTGCTGTTAAAGTCACCAAATTTGATTCTTTAATCTAAAACATAGAGATAAGATGCTGCTGTTTTTGTGATTCATAAATTGTAAACTAAATGTAAAAACTAAGGATTTTACCCGAAAAATTGACACTACAGACAAAAACCTTTGTTGGATATCTCAAAGAGTTTGTGATGGTTTATTTTATAAACATTGGGTATAACTGATGATAACTGTACTAGATTAGTGTCATTGACTACCACTATATAATTGAATACACTACATGACTACTTTTCCCAAACAAAAGTCTGATTTGAAACACACTTATGGCGGAGTGATCTAGTGCGAGTACATGAATTAAGAACAGATGATAGACAAATCGGCTATACAAACACCACTCCTTTAAACGCTTCATGAAGCTTTTGATCACTGAGGATTCCAATTCTGCTTATGTTGTGTTTTAACATCACTACGAAACCAGCTAAGAACTATTTATTTATCAGTGTGACTCTGACGTGGTATAAAAGACAATGTATACAAAACTAAATAAGTAGGGATATCCTTGTAGGGAAATGAGAACGCCACCCACAAAACACAGATAGCACCACTTGGAATTAATTTTCAGAGAATAATTAAGCTGATTGGTTGAATGGAAACAGATGGTTGGAATAATTTTGCAGATGTTTGTTATTGTTTAGGTTTTTTGTAAACAAATATGCACAATCCGGCATTTCAGAGGCACAAAAACGCGCTTCGGATGGCATTAGAAGCAGTAATCCTAGCTTCAGCGCTTTAATTTACTCTAGTTACTAGGGGAAAAACTATTTTTTTTTTTTTTTTTTTTTTTTTTTTTGCATTGGATGTCCCTACTTATTTAGTTATGTATACATTGATGTAAGGACATGGTCCAAATTTCAGAATCAAACTACTGTATTAGACGAGAAGTCAATTCAAACTCATGTAGTTTTACTACACAACTTTCAAAAGTTGCATTTTGATTTGGCAAGGTGTTTATTTTTAAAAACCTCTAAAAAATTAGCTGGTTAAATTTTGACCGTCTTTCCAAAAAGTTTTTTTTTTCATTATATTTTTTTATATTTGGTTTAAAGAGGAGGTAAAAAGAAGGAAAACATGCCTAATATTGAATCTGAGGGAGTAAAAAAAACAAAAAACTTAATACCGAATTCTTCCTCTAGGTAATGTACAATTATTATTTTTTTTTGTCTTTTAGAATATTCGGAAGAAAAATTTATTATATTAAACATGGTTTACTGTTAGCGAATTTCCCTATAGGGAATACGCTATTACGGTAGTAGCCATGGTAAGACCTAAGCCCGGGACCACTTTACTTTCTCATTTTGAGGTCCCCAGAAGCCAAAAAAACCATTCGTTCATTTTCATATATATGTATATATCTATCTATCTATCTATCTATCTATCTATCTATCTATATATCTATCTATATATATATGTGTCCGTGGTACCGATAACTTTTGAAGGGAACCTCCGATTTTGATGAAATTTGGTATGAAGGTGTAAGACCAGGTCTATTTTCATGAATTTGCGAACCAGCATTGTCGGGTTATGGGAACGGGGTTTTATGGGGTTTCGAAGGGGTCAAAAATGGGTTTTTTGCATTTTTTGACCTCAATTATCTAAATTCATCAATCTTAACTGAAGCCATTTAAAAGAGCTTAAAAAAAACAAACAATTTGGTATTTTTAATTTTTATTGTAGCATAACTGGTTACGGGGAAAATCCAAAAATGTGTTTTCCATGTTATTCTTATGGGAAATCAAGAAAACCCTATATCTTGCTTATTTATTGACATAAGTTAATCAAATTTGGTATGTACATTATCTAGATTGGGCTTAACTTATAATTGCTTACAAAACCTCTATGGCGGCAAACCTACATACTCACCCCAATGGGGTTTATGGGGAAAATAAAAAATTGCCAGAGCTTGATACAATTTTGTGTTTACATTCACCAATTATTGATTAACTTAGATTTTTCCAACAACACCCCATGGCAGCAAACCTACATACCCGATCCTATGGTGTTTTTAAGGGGAAAGTAAATAATCTGAAATTCCATTGGAAATTCGCTGAGTACGCAGGTCTGCTATGACGGGGGTATTTTATTCTTTTTTTATTTTGATTTATTTTGTCTTCTCTATAGCTTTGTTTTCTTTCTTGTTGCTTTTCTTTTCTTACTCCTAAAAAGTACAATATATATTAGCTAAAATATATAGCGTATAAAAAATCACTTAATCTTTGGTTAACTTTGCATGTCTAAGAGTGAAGCAATCTTGAGTGGTTTATAATTTTCAACAAAAGGGCAAATGAAATAACTGACTTAACCAGCAAATTGTTGATTTTGGACAGGCAAGTTTGACAATCTGGGGCTGGCGGAGGGAATAGTTCCTAGGATACTCGGGCCGATCAAACAGCTGAGACTGACGGTGCACAGTGAGACTGAGAACTGGGCGATTCTCAGTGAGGTAACAACTCATTTTACTTCATTTTTATGTGTAGTTTGTGTCATATGATATCAATATTGTCGGAAACACCTTGGTGCCAAATGACTTAATCATTAATTCTTTCAAACATAAAAGAAATCATCAATGCAAAAACAGGTTTACTTATAGTTATATTCTATATAGTTATAGTTTACTCTAGTTGTAGTTTGCTTATAGCTATAAGTTTACTTATACTTATACTTTGAACTTATTGAGGGGGCTAAAAGGATAGAGCGATTAATATGCCTACGCAGTCAAGTGGCTGTTGCGTAAATTACCTGTATAGGTTTCGCATTGTTCACAACCTTACTGAAGGGGAGAAACAATATCCAGTATACGGTGTAAAACACTGTGGCTAAAGAAACGCTGTTGCACTTCAGTTTGTGTGAGACCCAAGACTCAGGTAGATGATGTTGAGGGAGGAGATTTGGATGCGGAAAGTAGGCCTTTTAATTAATACATGCTCTTCATTGACTACGTTCATAGCCCACACGCCCATTAATTTCAGTGGCTGCCGATAGAGACTGTAAGTAACAGGGGTTTTGCGGATAAAAAATTCAATGTGCAGTGCTTCACCTGCTGCCATTTTGTGCCGTTATTTTAAGCCTGATTAAGGTGGGAGTGGTTTTAAATGAAAGATAAAGACGTGGGCTTTTTTATTCGCTTTTTAATTTTTTTACGAGTATTTTAAAGTAAGAACCGTTTTTAAATCCTGTCACTGTAGCTCTGCGGTCGGCCTTCTGCGCATGCACGCTGTGCACCTTAATACCTTTAACTGAAATGGCAACCTAACTCAATAGGTAGTTTAAAGCCAAGTATGAATGAGAGATGAGTGTACGATGATTGTGGCGCGATCTTGTAGTCTTGTTACCTACATCTGTTGGCAATGCATCTGTTGTGAATGGCGTTGTTCACCGCTGTGTTCTGACTTTTTTAAATGTTTAAGAAGCCTTCGCTCATAGAGAGTCTCACCGACTGTGAAGTACAGTCTGTTATCCGTTTTCTGTAGGCTAAACGCCTGAAATTGACTGATATTCATCGCAAGATTTTTGGAGTTTACAGAGAAAACATTATGAGTGATTGATGAACACGAAAGTCGGTTAAGGCAATTAAAGATGGCTGCACAAGTGTGCATGATAATTAACGGCATAATTTTGCTTCACGCTAATGCCAGTCCACATGACTTATCAAACCCAGGATTTTATCAGAGAATTTGTTTGGGAACAACCCGATCATCCTCGCTACTGTCCCGATCTAACACTGAGTGACTATCACCTGTTCATTTGAAGAAACGCCTAAGTGTTGTGCGCCTCGACAATGACAACAATATAAAAATGTCTGTATTGGGGTGTTTCTCAAGGCAGGCGGCAGAATTTTATGACAACACAATTATAAAGCTAATTTTACGATATGACAAGTGCCTTAATAATGGCTGAAATTATGTAGAAAAGTAGTTTCTACATACAGTACAGGCTTTCATGTAAAAATAAAATTATAAAAAAAATCTTTCCTAGTTTATTTTTTATTTCAAAATGGTACTTACTTAAAACATGCCGCATAAGATTTTGAATCCATAATAAGCTATGATGGTCTTAAGCTGATCAACTTTGGGGGCACTTTAGTCCCCTCTTACAAAGTAAAATACTTATCAGTAAGTATTTTACTTATTGATATGTGCTACGCTTATAAATTTATCGGTATTGTGATACAATCTTGTGTGACATTTATTGTATCACTCTTGGTTTGAAAAGTGAATTTAAAAAAATAAAAATAATACTCTTTTTGCCAATGTGCGAGTGCTGTAAAAATAAATTGGGTACTCTAACAAGAGACAGTGCCAGTGTGAAGCACAACCATAGTGCAAGAAAGAGCACAACCACAGTATATTAAATTCCTTCAGTTTTGCAACATGAATATCACACCTTTGAACGGATTATTTACTGAACTTATTTGGTATCGTTTAAAATCTTTTTTATGTAAAAATGTTAATTTAGGCTGTTTATTTATTTATTTATTTATTTGCTTCCAACGGTTTGCACCAATTTACATTATATTGTACATTCATTAAATTAACAAATTCAAGATGGTTGACACTTAAACTAAGGACTATACACTAATTATCACAATTTACCAAGAATATATCTGCAATATGATCAACATTGAATTGAGGACAACGAGATAAAAAAAAGATTAATATAAAGATATAACTATATGAATGGATAACAACAATAAACTATGACAGAGAGCTAACCAAGTTCAAACTACTGGCATTATGACAATTTACAACAGGCAATAAACTATCAAATAACAATAACAAAAATTGCAACAACTACTGGCAATTCATAAAACTATTACAGACCAACAATATGTTCATATCAATAACAAAACAGACATAAATAACATCAAGATAATAATTTGACTAAATAACATAGTGACAGTACCCATATAACTAAAAAAATAACAAGCTAGGAAAAACTTAACTATAGCACCAAGAGAAGAATTAACAAAAAATTTTTGGCCATCTAAGGCATCACTGGCAACACACATCAAAAGACACCAGTGTGGCCCTCTAAAGGCACCACAAGCAAACACTCATCACTAAGACACTGGTGTGGCCCTCTAAAGGCACCACCAAACACAGATTAGAAATGGAGTGAGTGAAGCTTCTTCTTGAAGGATGCCGTAGACTCACTAAAGAAGTCGACATGCTTCGCTGCGTCACTGCCAATTCTCAGAAGTCTTGAGATACCGGTGTGGTAGGCATAGTTGCTTGGGTGGAAGCGCCTGCGGAAGATGGTTTTGGACCGAGTACCTCTTGATACTTGAATGCCGATTCCACTAAGTAGGCTAGGAGAGTCAATAAGGCCATTCACTAGTCTATGCAGCACAGTCAGATCAATGTGTTGACGTCTCAAGTGGAGAGGGGCAAGGTCGAAGAGAGTAGCCAATTCATTTACTGGAGTAGTCATATAGGTATAACCCAGCCTAGGGCCAATCAACCTGAGGAAACGGTCCTGGACGTGCTGAAGTTGATCGATATGGTTACGTTGGTATGGACACCATATCACGGACCCATATTCCAAAACAGTCCGCACCAAAGCCTTAAACAGCACAACCAGTGTGTTGGGGGAGTGCAGACCTCTAGTAGCCCTGAAAATAAACCCCAGCAACGAATTGGCTCTTGAAGTTATATGATTTATGTGGTCAGCTTGACTGAGTGTAGATGTAAAAATTACTCCCAAGTCCTTGACACTGTTTACTCTTCTTAAAATTGTGGAGTTCAGTGAATAGTCGTATGCAACAAAGTCTGAACCACGCTTGAATGATATTGCCAGACACTTCGAAGCATTGAGCTCCATGGCATTGTCAACACACCACTGACCGATGAGGTCCAATGAACACTGAAGCTCCTCTCTATTCGAGTCACTGGGCACTTTACTATAAACCTTCATGTCATCCGCAAATAAAAGACTCTCGGAGGGTATTGATCCACAAATGTCATTGATGAATAGGATGAAAAGCAATGGACCAAGGTGTGACCCCTGTGGTACACCGGACAGCACATCAAAGGGTGCAGAGTTATAACCATCACATTTAACAATCAATTGTCTATTGCAGATGTAGCTACCCAACCAATCAAGCAATGAGCCTAGAACACCGTATCCCTTCAATTTGGCAAGAAGCAGACGATGGTTAACCTTGTCAAAGGCCTTGGACATGTCAAGGTAGATACAGTCGACTTGACAAGAATCCTGAAATGCTGACATAATATAATCTTGAAAAATAAGTAAGTTTGAAACTGTTGAGTGAGAACGTAGAAAACCATGTTGAGCTGGTGATATGCATGTCCGCAGATGAAAAGAAAGATGATCTGAAATAAGGCTCTCAAATACTTTAGCGATGGTAGGTTGGATTACAATGGGTCTGTAGTTTCTAACATTGTTACGGTCTCCAGATTTATGAACAGGGACGACAAAACCATTCTTAAGAGACTTTGGGAATATTCCGTCAGCGAGAAGGGCAGAGAAAAAGATGGCAAGATGAGGAGCCAGGACAGGAGCGCAGAACTTAAGCACTAAAGGAGGTATACCGTCGGGACCAGCTCCTTTGTTAGGATCAAGACCTTCCATTTTTTTAAGGACGTCAGTTGGTGAAATTGAGCATTGTGGGACGGTGAAGTTCCAGCCAAAATCATACTCGTTAATACTGATTGCTGCATCACAGAAGACTGATGAGAAATACTGGGCGAACAAGTTACACTTGTCAATGTTATCCTCTGCCGATCTTGAGTCAAAGCACAATCTTGAAGGAAAGGTTGGATTGTTCCTCATACTGTTCACGTGTGACCAAAATGATTTGATGTTACTGGGGATATCATTTTCTATTTTCCTAGCATAGTTGTCAAAACATTCTTCTGCTAGAGCGCTACAACGTCTTCTCAGAGAACGGAAGGTTTCAAGATGAGATAAATTCCCAGTTTCCTTAGACAATTTATGAGCTATCTTCTTTTTAATGACAAGACTTTCCAATTCCCGAGTGAACCATTTAGGGAAAGTAGAGGATCGTACCTTTTTCAAAGGTGTGTGCTGTTCTATGATGTTCCTAAGGGTTAGGCAAAAGCTGTTAAACATTTGTTCAGTGTCAACAGCAGGGTCAAGCATGGGGTAGTTTAAACTTTGGATGCAGAAAAACACCTTTTCCAAGTTGCATTTGCGAAAGTCAGGAATATATCTGACTGATTTCTTCAATTGGTGTGATCTACCCAGTATGAGGGACACTGAAAGGGCAGGATGGTGCCTATCCTCATTTAAAAGAACGTCTTCAGCTGGAGAAAGATCACAGTTGGTCAAAGAGGAGAACACCAAGTCAAGATATACACCTCTATAATTAGGGACGGTGTTAATTTGCATTAAATTGTGTGTCGAAGCAAGATTCGATAAACATTCAGAACGATCAGTAGAGGGGGAGATATTTTGAGAGCCCCATTCTGTAACCGTCAAGTTGAAATCTCCCATCAAAAGGATGTTATCTATAAAACCAGCAGCGGAGACAACGTCATCAAAAGTGTTAGAAAAATCTGAGTAAATGGAGACTGGCTGGTTTGGTGGGATGTATACACAACCCAAGATCAATTTTTGAGACGCTATGATACAGGTTACAAAGACACATTCAGATGAACAGTTAGTGCAAGATAACTGACTGCATGGAATTGAGTCACGCACAGCCAGTAAAACTCCACCACCACTCACTTTGGTGCTAGTAGAAGGGGATCTATCACATCTAAAAATGCTATAACCATTAAGGCCCAATTCTGAATTTTTGATATCAGGGCATAAGTTGGTTTCAACCAGTGCAATAACATCAAAGAAAGAAGTATTTGTCCTTAGAGATAACTGGGTAGTCTTGGTTCTTAAGCCATTAACATTTTGAAAATAACAGTAGAGTCTATTCGGTGCACCGTTGGAAGAAACTAGTTTTTTTTCTTTACAATTTGGGGGACATTACTAAGAAATTTGATGGTTAGGTCACTTTCACCGTTAGCAATGCGAGTATCCAGCACGCTCTTGAGGGACTGCAAATGTTCAGATTCCCGAGGTGTCCTGTCTCTGGAAAGTTTAACCTGAGAGAGGGCAGGATCAATCAAGGCTGCCGAGTCAGAAGAAAACTTGCTTAAGATGATTGATACATCAGATTGGTTTGGAAGTATGACCTTCAGGGCTCTCGGTCTATTTTGTTGTTTACCACCAACACGGAAGCATTTAATATGCTCAGTCACTAATGAGGGATGCAAAGGTGAAAAGAGCTTGGTAATCAAATCAAGATCATGCTTTTTTCTTAAATTTACATCCGAAGACGAAGATTCACGCAGAGAGTAAACCATGACATTCTTCGCACGACGTACACGTTCATTGGCTTCTGCCAAAAAATATTCAAGATCATTGGACTTTGAAGCAGGTGAAACATCCGCAGATTTCTTCTCAAGAGCGAGTATACGATCCTCGACACTCGCAACCCTTGGCTCAAGTGAGTTAAGGCCGGCCTGAATATTGGAAACTTCCACTTTGATCACTGAAACATCCTGTGATATACTGTCAATTTTATCAATCTTCTCAAGTACCACTTCCAGTTTAGACAGAACAGTTGATAATTGTTGAGAGAGAATGTGGAGCGGTTGGTTTAGGGGATCCAAACAATCATTTCTTGAACAAGACCAATCATTATTGTTTCCCTTTATACGCTGAAATTCAGCTTTGGACACGGAGATGCAAGATCTGTGAAACCAGCGATGACAAGCTCCATGACAATTCAATCCATCATCGGTGTCCTCGACAGTTTTTACGCAAACTGGACATGAGTGAGCCATATCCAATCTAAATATATGTATATATCACAGAGTATGAGGCTACATACTAACAAGACAAGCCATACAGTATGATTCGCCAGCAGAACAACTAGGTTGCATGAGAAAAAATAAAGCTGAGCGATATGGCAACAGATTTTTAGCTTACTCAGTCTTGACTTGGCTATTTTAATGTCTATGGAACAAGAAAAACAGATAGCAAGCGGGAAAATGTCAATGTCAAACTTATAACCTATACACAGCTTCACTTTAGTTTGAAGCACCAAATTCTGGTTTAATCATGCTCTTTGATAAATAATGAATTTTAATCAATGCCAAAGTTAATAAAAACTACATATCAGCAAGAAATTTACTATTGCAGACACTCACTGAGTTAATAAGATGATATGAGAAACAAAACACTATGTAAACAACAACTTGAAAATCCAATAATGGTAAACGTAAACAAACGTAACGAAAGACACCACAAACTAAGCAACCATCTTGAACCAACTCAGTTTTATCAGCTGTTAAAGACGTTAATGGTTTGTTTCATAGAAACACAGAATTTTGATGGAGGTATTTTGTATTCATATACGTGAAGCATAAAAAAACTAGGAAAACATATTTTATGGTAAATCCATTTTTATAGTACCTTCGTATGATAAAATTAAGACTGAATGAATCTTTTGGAAGCAACCTTATCCTTGTGCCACAGACACAAATTAAGTGTTGTGTTCTTTTTCATGACGCGGAATTTATTTCTGCTCTGCAAGGATTGGAAAAATAATACCTGACTGAAGCTCATTGATATAATTTATGTTTTTTAATCTCTACAACAGCCGCTTTTTCAACTTCATCCTCTCCTGAGGAGATCAGTACCATCATAAATAAGTTACCATACAACTAACAATAAGTAGGCAATATAATAATATAAGGAGCTATTTGTGGTTGTAAAATTACATCCCTTACAAAATTTTGCGACTAATCGAGCAGTTATTTCTACTTTTTCTATTCACAATCTTGAAAAATACTGTATGACAAAAGGGCACACACAAAGGTAAACTCCATGTTTTCAGTTACACCCAGGGGCGCACACGGCGATTACCTCCATTAGTTTTTAGGATTCACTCCCCCAACTCGTCTGGCCAAAGACAAAGAGGTGGAAACTGGAAATGGCTTCAACCGCTTAGTTTGCATAGTTGTAATAATCATCATAACCAAGTCTGTCCTTGTTAAGAAATTAATTGAGAAAGTGTCATATTATAAATATTTAGATGTTATTTTGATTCACATGGCCAAAGATAACGGGGTAAAAACGGCCTCAATGACATTCTCAGAAACACTAGCATCAGGTACATGAGGTACTAGCATTCCCATACGCAAATTATTTTTTTTTCCTCAAGTAAAAACTAATCACCTGGAGTAAAACTACGTGATACGGCCGACGGAGGATTAAAGTATACTCTTGCAGTTTTTGAAGATTGTTTTCATTTTAGTTTCAAATTGAGTTGCTGTGTTTTGAATCGTGGGTATAGCTTTCACCGGCGGTGTCCTGTTCGCAGATCTCCATCATGCCAGACCTCGGCAGATGACACCTGGTGGGCCGCAAGCGCCCCACGCGCCCCTGACGCGCCCCTGATGCGCCACCGAGCGCTGACTGCGCTGCCTGTCATCAATATACTCTTCGGCTACTCGACTTAATAACTTTGTGATTAATAAACTAAGAACAATTAGCTCTAAGATTTTATATTTTTGCTAACCTGCCTAGCAGAACGATCGTAAACGGAGCCCAAAAGTGCCACACGCTTATTGTACATTTGTATAAACTTTGTAAGTAACTAGTCTGACGTAGCTGTAGATTTACTGTATTTTTATGTCCCTGGTTTAAGTTTTAGTTAATGCACACTAAAGGCTGTGATGTTTATAAGTGTATAATTGCAAATTACTAAATAATGTTAGGTTTTATGGTGTCAATATTAGTTTTAATTTTGTTAAGGTCAGTTATATTTTACTGTGTGATATACATTTTTAAATTGCCGATTTTTATATACAATGAACTTTATATCGTGATATTGCTGTTTTAGGATTTGATTTGTCTGTATGAACAATGTGTTACCAATCAGCATCACTTGTTATTTTTAGTTCACTTTTAGTATCAAAGATACTGTGGTAAAGCTTAATAATCCTAATATATATTAGTATATTTTATGTAAACTATAAATATGTCATATTTTTTACTTGTAAGACATTTAATCATTATCGATTTAGGATAACTTAATGAGAAACTATAAAGTATTTGTAATGTAGGATATATCCATTACCAATATAAAACAAATGAATTGTTATTGCAAAATAATCGTTTTTAATGGAGTGTCAAAGATTTTTAAAACATTGATTTTACATCAAACAAATACCGTTAAAACTTATTGGTTAGAACCATATAAAAGCTCAATCGCTCTTGTTTCATATTTGATTTTCAAGTTAAAGTATAATTAATACTACACTTTGTGAAATTTCTATACAAAAAGTGTTATTATAGTTTAAACTACAAATAAAGTTATAGTGAACTCCTGTTAATCCAACAGACATCACTCCAGGACTTTTACAGAAAATCTATTAATCTGGTAAAATTTGAAACTAGTTTATTGAAAATATCAAATGAATGAGAAAAGCCGTTTTCCCAGAGCAAATTATACCCTTCCTGGGGTTTTTTCATTGTGTTATGTCTCGGCTATTGTCAACAATTGAATACGGAAAAGCGAACGAAGCAAGGTTATGCCCTCAAGTTAAAGGGTTGAGGGTTTAACATTATATTGTTATAAAAAACGGTGATTAAACTGCAAAAAAGTGGCTACAAAAGAGATGGATCTTGTCTAATGACCTAAAGTTTATGTAATTTAGAAAACATGGTCTTGGCAATAATATCGCATATAGCGAATAGGGTAATGACATCTAAAAAACACAGACTATCGAAGGGCCAAATCGACAATTTGGTAAATTACAGAGAGTTGTTTAATATCTGTTATTTTAAAGCAGTTAATGTGTTAAAAACTTCAAATTTAATATTAAAGTAGCAGCTCTTTAAAGAAGTAAATGCATCATGCATAAAATAAATTCATTAGCTGTTTAAAATTTAGTACTTATTTTAATAGAAATAAATGAACGATTGTAAATGGTTTGACATAGATTGCATTTTGTAGCTATTTTGAACTTTTTAACTTACATAATCATTTGGCACAGTGTGTCAAACTGATTCAATGATACTCTGTGCTTAAGTTAAATCAATATTCTCATGGAAATTCAATGGACAGACACTCTATTTAAAAATCTCACTCTTGTTTCACCAGTATTGTTAACCTTAAGTATTACTTTGAACGTAGAATATAAGCTCAACAATTTTACAAACAATGAAATTCATTATGATAACTGATTACAAAAATATACTTTGCTTTTTTAATACTTTGCTTTAATTCTAGTTAGTACAACAAACATAGTTTTTGTAAATTTTTTTATATTCTTTAGTTTCTAACCTTATATGGCAGTCTTTCCTCAGGAGTACAGGAACCGGGAATCCCCTGTAAAAGCTGAAAGTAGAATAATAATCTGTCATTGTTATAACGTTCTAAAGAGAAATTAATTGGTTGCTGGTTGGCTGACTTAATTTGTTTATTGGACTGATTTGGCTGGATGTACTAAAACCTGTAAAAATTGTGGTTTCAAATTAATACATTAAACGAAAAGTCAATTCACTCATGTGTACAATATGTAGTAAACAGTTAAGTGATTTCCTGTAACTTAACAATTGGCCGACTTCAACCAAAAAAAAAAAAAAAAAAAAAAAAAAAAAAATAGTATAAATAGTTAAGATGTTTTTTCTCTCTTTTCTTATTGTTAAATCTTTTTGTTTTATTTATTTGTTATTATGATGACAGTTTTTATTTAATGTTAAGTGATATAGAAATTTGTTTAGTTTTAACTAAAGTATATTGTAGTAGCCTTGTGACCTTCTGCAGGCTGATATCACAAACCATGTTATTTTAATTTAATGTTTTAAGTTCTTGATCTTTGCTGTACAACAGCCCAAATTAATTGGCCATACAGCTGTGTCATTAAAGTATTCTGTTTTATACAACTAAATACCCCCCGTCGCAGCAGACCTGCGTACTCAGCGAATTTCCTAATTAGTAATATTAATTTTGACCAGCTAAACTTGTAAACAAAATTTCATCACGTGCTCATAAATATGGAAATAAATGTCTATTCTCCTTAAGATAAATATAGGGAAAGAGTATGCAGGTATGCTGCCATGGGGGACACTAAAAGTAGGTTTTTAGCATAGAAAAAATTTATTTCGACCATATAAAGCCATATAGTAAATTTCATCAATATCTGTCCATAAATAAAAGAGTTTGCCTATTCTCCATATGATTAACATGGGAAAAGAGTATGCAGGTTTGCTGCCATGATAAGTACAAAACCAAGATTTTTTACCTTAAATGGATGAATCTCAACCAAATGAAGCTAAATACCAAGTTTCATCCAAAAATATTGGTTAATAAGTGAAATATTAACACATCCCAATATTCCATAAGATTAACATTGGAGCCCCAAAAGACAATGTACTGTCTTTAGACTTTGTAATATCTCGGTAACCAATGGAGATAGAGCAAAGCTTCAAAATACTAAATTGTGTGTTTTTTTGAGCTAAATCCAATGGTCAAAATAAAAATTTAAAATTTTTTAAATTTACATATGAAAAATGCAAAAAACCCCATTTTTGAGGTACAAAACCCCCCAAAACTACCCCTTCCGGTAGGTCGATATGTCTGGTTTTCGAACTCATCCGAATAAACGTAGGATTACACATCTCTACCAAATTTGGTGTCGATCGGACCATTTTTACAAGAGTTATCGTGTCTAGGGACACATATATACATATATATACATATATATATATATATATATATATATAAAAATTTTAATGACTATTATTTTTGGTCTCTGGGCACCTCAAAACGAAAAAGTAACATGGTCCGAGGCTTAGGTCTTACCATTAGACCTACCGTAATAGCTTATTCCCTATGGGAAATTCGCTAAAAGACTTTAAATAGCGACTCAACCTTAGGAGCATTGAACATCCTGGGGCATCTTCAAAATAAGTTTAAAATGGAATCCTTTGAGAAGGTTAACTGTCCTATAATATAAATTTCTTTAAAGTTGCCTTGTGTAAGATGGCGTGATAGCCTTTCTATATATAGGTTGATTTTTTTTATTTAAAAAACATGACATTAAGGAGAAAACTAAGTAAAAATCATATTGGCTCTTGTAACCATTTTAGTTTTTGTGCACATCTTGATTTTTACCTATTTTCCTTTGGGCTTTAATGTAAGTGCTTGAATTGTAATTTAATTTAAGTATTGCGCTTGTAAATATAATGTGTTTTTGTTTTATGAAGGGGTGCGGGGGTTTACTTTTCTAGCACTTAAGATGCAAATATGTCTGAATAAATTTGTACTAAAATAATGATTATTAATAAAAAAAAAATTATTAATGCAGAGCGTTCAAAGCCAATTATTGTTGCAAGTCATCAACAAAAAATTCTACAGTTTCTCACTCTGAAATTAGAAAATGATAAAACATAGTAAACATATTAAATAGTTGATTCATTTTACTTTACGCAAACGTAAAATAGATTAAATATAGCTTATATATATTAATCGTACTCCTATTAAATATAAATGGTTACTCATAACACAGTGAACAAAACAAAAATAATTAATGGACATAAAATGTCAAATTATGTACTTATTTGTGTATTAAATGTGATTATTGTACTTAGAAAATATAATTATGTTTGTATTATATTGTTATTTTATTTTATTTTATTTTACTACATTATTTTTTCATACAAGTTTCATTATTTTAAAGATGATTGTGAAGGCTTGAAAGCTTGGGTTTTCATTAAAAAATTGGTCACAAAATGTTTCAAGTAAGTTAAAATTTTTTACAGTAAACTGAAAAGCCGATTTCGCCCTTAATAGTGCATTGTATCATCATAAAGTTTAAAACAATAAAGTGACTACTTCCTGTTGTCTCTACTCAAGATAAGTAGATTGATAGTCGGTGGGGTCAACTTTTAACAGGTCAACTTTTAACAGAAGTTTTATTTAAACATCTACTATCTTGCATCACGATATTCTCTGAATACCTGGTCTTAACCACCTTATACTTTTATACGGATCTTGATTCCTCATCTTTATTTTTCAATATAAACTAAGGAATCTGTTGTTTTGAATTTCTTTTGATTTTTTAGTTGATATTTAAAATAAAATTATATTAAATAAATAACAATTTTAAACAATTTAATTTAGTATGAGCTGTTTTGACAATTTCAAAATAATTTTAGGAAGGTCTAGGATATGCTGATATTTCTTGTATTCAATATCAATTTTTATTGTGAAGTTTGGGTTTTTATTAATGATGTGACAAAGTTATTGAAAAGCCATTTTGCATTGCACGATAAGTATTTAAAGTGAAACTTAATATAATATAAAAGTAAATATATATAATTGAATATTGTATTGGTGGCCATGAAAAATCAAATAAAATAAGTGTCGTCTAGTGTTACCAAATAAAACAAATACGTGTTAATTACTTGTCTACGTTTTTCTTAGTACAATAAATTTTAAATCATTTATATGCGAACAAAAAAGTTATTTTATAATGTATAATATTGTTTGAAAATTATGTTAATAAACTTTGTGTTATAAAATATTGTTTCTTTTACCATAGTTCAACTATTGTAGATATTTTTTTATTTAACTTGCGTCTCTATTTTAGGGAATTTTTTTCTCCTTAAGTTAAATTATGCCATATATTTTGACATATCACATAGTGGATAGTGGTACCACTTTTTTACAGCAGAACGTCTCATATCTGACCTCCCCATATCTGACTCCTCCGTTTATCTGACCTTGTGTCCGATACACACAAAGGCTCCGTTTGCAAATCTGTTCAGACTCGAAAGAGCGTCTGATGTACACTAAGCTTTATTGTTATGTGTCACAAAATGTCAGTCCAGCCTTGGTTGTTGTTGTGGAATGTGCTTGGATATAATCTTGCACTGTAATTTTATGTTTTTGCTGTCAATTATGTTTTTACAGGTTTTTTCATCATTATTTATTGCTCCTCGATATCCGATCTGTTTTTGGCTGTTCTGACCATGTTCTGGCACATGGTCGAATATGACTGGTCCTGTTGTAGGCTGTAGATATTTGTACTAGTTACACCAAAAGGTGTCCTTCACCACAGCTATACCTTGTTTATTTATTTATTTTATTTATTAACGTAAATCTAATGAGGTTATTTAACTTAACAATATAGATAGCATCAAATTGAGTAAACATGGTGAAATATTTCATTATGTCATGAATCTCTCCCAAATCTAAATTAATTATCACCTCAAACCATCAATTTTCAATTGAATTCAATCTAATAAGCAAAGTTATCCTATACTATAATACGAGCAATGTCTGAAGGGATGTGTGTTCCACGATCTCGAAATCTAGCGGTTAGATTTTGCTTAAACTTTGCATTTAAGAGTGTTTTGGCCCGAAAATAAATTTAGAAACAGCCTCAATCCCAGGAAAAATCTAGGGTCTAAATTTAAGTTTCAAAATCATAATTTTTAACATATTGCTCTTATGGGTTGCTATTTTGGTTACGACAACAAAATGTATACAGAAATAAATGAGATTAATGTCAAGCAGTCTTTTTGAAACAGCTGTTTACTTTGAAAAGGTATAGTTGGTTGTTGGTGGAAATTTAATAGCTTTATTGCCATGAAACTATATCAAAAGTGAATTAAAACCAACGAGCAAGGCTCGGTTAACCTGGTACTTAAATTAATGAGTCATCATTAACATTAACTTTTAAATTAAGATTTCACTGAAACGTAAAAATGGGCACATCATTCTAAACATCCATGGAGTAAAACAAAAATTAATTATTTTTGCACATTACTTAAAGTACACCTTTATTAGATAGTAATCAATTAACCTACATTTGCTTATAAAATCCCAAATTAAATTTACATACAGAACCCCATACATTATTTAAGGTTAAAATGAAGAAATCATTCAATTTTTTATGGGCTACATGCTTTGTACTCCATACCAGAATACCCATTTGTCATTGTTCCAAAAAGCATTCAAATAGTGGGGCAAGATACATTATAGTAACAAGCATAAAAAAAATCAATAATATTGTTTGTACATGTAATACTACCTATTAGAAGTAATAAAATTGACACAGTGTTTAGTGTTTGTATCATTCCACTGGGGCCAATCTTTAATTTTCCTAAGTATATTGACCCCCGGACTGTATGGGAACCCTGGATGCACCTGACAGTGTCCAAACAGCTGGTACTCTACACTCAACTTCAACCTCTCCACTCCGACTTGCAACAATATTTTAGCCATCTTTAACATTAGTGGGCTGGGCTCGTCTCTTCGGAAATCCCCAATGAAACCGACACCTAAACTTCCCTTGTTGCTGCCATATGTGTGCTCCCCTATCTTGTCCCAGCCACTGGCCGTCATTGCCTATTATGAAGTTGTACATAATGTCCTCGTAGGTGTCGTCATCGCCTTCTGCACACTCGTTTCTGTGATAGTCCTGCATGCCTAGGACCAAGTTTCTGCACGAGGCATAGTTGTTACACGTGCCTGCAGAGACAGTGTGGGCGAAGATAACTTGCTTCAGGGGTAATGTGTTGTTCCTCAACGCTACACAAGGGGGCGACGCGCCCCACATGGCCCGCGTAACAAACCCCTTCTCCAACGGGTAGTCCTCTGAAACAGTTAAAACGATGTAGACTATGTAAAATTTCTGCGAAAATTTATGCTACAACACTACCGAGCAGAAGCTTATTCAGACTTTTTCTCAATATAAACTATTTACTAAATCGAAACAAACCAGAAATATTTACCACTTACATGCTTATTTAATTTTTAGTGCATTTCGCTATAGAGAGTACACTATTATGGTGATGGTCATGGTAAGACCTAAGTCCGGAACCACGATACTTCTCCATTTTAAGGTCCCTATAAGCCAAAAACACCGTTCAAATTCATATATGTGTATGTTCACATGATATCTTTTAAAAGAAACCATCAATTTTTATGACTAAAATTTTGAATAATTAACAATTTAAAACTTTTAAATTAATAATTTATGACTAAAATTTTGAATAATTAACAATTAAAACTTAAAAAACAAACACTTATAAGATTCCTAAAAAGCAAGCAACATAGTAATTTGAATTTTTAACTTACCATGTAACGGTGAAAATCTAAAAAGAGTTTCCGGTGTTATTCTAATGAGAAATCAACAAATCTTTATATCTTGTTTATTTATTTTTACTAGAGATCACCTCCTGATCGAAATTCAATCAAAATTTTAGTTAATCTGGACCAGCGAGCACTGTGCTCGCTGCTGGACCCATGAAGTTTAAAAACATTTTAGAATTGAAACATCTGTTCTATTTTTCTAGCAGTTGCTTTTTCAGCAGCTGTTTAATGATTCAATCAATTATCCTTCCTCCATAAGATTAACATTTGAACTTTGAAAGCCCGTGGGGCGTAGCCCTGGAGCCTGATGTAAATTTGAATGGCGATTCTACTCATGTACAGTACTATACCTTTAAAACGGTATGCTTGGATTTTTCCTACAATGCGCATGGAAAGAAACATGCTTGTCTATTAATATATAGATAACTTCATAAAATCTTGTATGTTCCTTCGCGACGTAAGGATTAATTTATATTTGCTTACAAAACCCATATGGTGGCAAACATACATATACCATACTCATTCCCCATGAATATTTTATGAGATACATAAAGAATTACTAAATCTTTATAAAATTTGGTATGTACCTTTACTAGGTAGTAATTTACCTATATTTGCTTTAAAAAATCCCAAATTTAATGCAATTTACATAAAGAACCCAATAATACATTATTTATGGTTAAAATGAAGAAATCACAAAATCTTTACTGGAAATTTGCGTATGTAGTATCTATATATTAATAGGATAGCATGTTCCTTTTCCTCCTTTTTTCTCAGCTTGTGGGCATCGTAGGAGAAATCCGCGCATAACGTTAGAAAGGTAACTTCATGTAGATGAGCAGAATCACACTTTAATTTGCATCAGCCCCCAGGGTATGCCCTACAGGCTTTCAAAGTTTCAATGTTAATCTTATGGGAGAAGAATAATTGATTGAATCATTAGACAGCTGTTGTAATAACAAATGCTACCAAGTCAGGAAGAACAGATGTTTCATTTGAAAAGTAATTGGCTCAAGATCAACTGAATCTTTGGTCGAATTTCAACCAGTGGGCCATCACTAGTATACATTATTGCACATGCAGGTCTGCTGCAACGGAGCTATCTAAAATTACAAAAAAAAGCATTTAACTTTGCCTTTTTTCACTATAACTTAATAAATACTAATCTGATTGGATTTTTTCCCGGTAGACGGTTCATGAAACCATTACTGTAAAGTGTACTGTTATATTGTATTGCTTTGTATTTGATTTAGAGAAAATAAAACACTGTTTCTATTCTATTCTATAACTTAATAAATACTAATCTGATTGGATTTTTTATATGACATGATAACTATTACCCAGTGTTACAATTTCTGAGCGGTTTCACTTATTCACCCCCAGGAGGGTGCACCGTTCAAAAACCCTAATTCTCGTGCCTAGACTGCCGGTCGTGAAAGTTGACATGGCTAAGGAATAGGCACCTTGACCAGGATGTCAACGCCGGCGCAGGTTCAATTCCCGCTCACGACCTAACCTAACCTGACTCTTTAAAAGGTTAGCCGATCCGTGAGGAGGACCCACGTAAAATAAACGGTGGCAGGTTTGCGTGGAAGTTCACAAGATTGGTTGATTCTTTCAGGGTTGCACCTTGGTCAACATTGATTTTGTTACCTTTTATTTATGTTTACTGTGTGTGTGCCACTGCGGCTTTGAAATATGGAAAATAACCATTTTTTTACTCCAAGATGCCAATAAAACCATTTCTTCCACTTATATTCATTCTACCTCACAGTGAGTAGAGTATATTGTCATGATTCCCCGAGCTATAGGCCTACTTGGGATTAGGGCTAGTAGTGTTAAATATTCAAGACTAATTTTGGTTGTAAAAAGAGGTTAGTCTAAAATTTTACTCACCGCTGTCTTCTGGCAAGGGTGGGGTAGAGGATGTAGATGGTGAAGGTAACTCATCAGTTTCATACTTAGGGAGTATTAGTGTGAAAATAATTAAAATTACTACCAAAAAAGATGATCCACAAAATATAATTTTCAAACGAAGCCCACTAGGAATATTTAAACCTGAAAGAATAGAGTTGATTTAATTTTTAATCAAATTTTTCAAACTTAGTCAAAACTTGTATTGATACAAAAATTTCATTTATTCTCTTAATGAACATAAGAATACAAGTCCTGTAAAAGTAAAGTACATTTAGTACTGATGGTAATTGTATATTGGGCACATTGTATAGTGCCCAGATTAACTCTGGATCGGATGGTTTTTGATCTAACTTGTATTATAAAATACGGTACTACTTTTTATTTCTCTCTATATGTAATTCAAACTAAACTAAGAAAACTAGTGATGGCCCACTGGTTAAAATTCGACCAAAGATTCAGTTGATCTTGAGCCAATTATTTTTCAAATGAAACATCTGTTCTTCCTGACTTGGTAGCATTTGTTATTATGTACAACAGCTGTCTAATTATTTCTTTTTTTTACAATGTTTTATTTCTGGATCAATGTACAAAAATTACATTATACAATCAATTATTCTTCTCTCATAAGATTAACATTGAAACTTTGAAAGCCTGTAGGGCATAGCCCTGGGGGCTGATGCAAATTAAAGTGTGATTCTGCTCATCTACATGACGTTACCTTTCTAACGGTATGCGCAAAGCCGTAGCCAGAAAAAAATTTTGGGGGGGGTTTGAGTTCCGCGTAACTACCAAACTTTTATTTTAACACAATTATTAATAGGCTATAATATAATGTTAGAGCATGATTTTTGACGTTTTAAATATTTAAATAGTAGCCTACTTATATAACTACAATAATAATTATTATTAGCATTCAAGAAAATACAGCATTGATTATCATATGAATTAAATTCTTCTTTTTATAGAAGCTTATTGAACTTTAAACAAACATACGATTAAAAGTCGCTAAATGTCAATGCTAACAATACCTATCACACCTAAAACTGATCATTTTTCAACACAATACATACCACAGTTGCCTAACTATATTACTCGTTATCAGCATATTTCTACTCTTCCTCAGTCTATAGTAGAGGAAGGTCTTGTAGTATCGGACACCTAAGCTTTTTTTTGATTTTCTAATTAGTGATAAAAGAAATGATAATTTACTATGTAAAATATCAAAGTTTGAAATGTTATTTATATACACATTTAATATAATAACTATTATATGGATGCATGTACCACTTTTCCACACTTTTTCTAACCCTTACTTTCGAGTCCTTTGATTTTTTAGGGGAATATCGGACAAGGTTAACTACAACTGCTTGTAGCTCAAATAAAACCACTTGCAGTCTCAAAACACACTTTTATCTAAACTAGGTTAAATTACCTTATGGTCCGCCACTAATTTTGATCCGGAAACAAACAACCAAAAAACATAAAAAAAACACTTTTATCGTTGCAAATTGTTTAAACACTGTAAAAAACTTAACTAAACTTATATGTAGGCCTATAAAAAAAATTGGTTTTCACTACCAGTTTTTTTTAGCTGATAAACTTAAGTCTAAATAAAGGAAATTGGGTTTCAAAGTCATGAAATTAAGATCACTTTGGCTCAAAACATTGTTGGTGTTTCCATTTAAAGTCTTTTCTTCTTTGCTTCGTGCCCAACCCAAATATCATACACACTTATAATAGAGATGGCTGTCCTCAAGCTGAGCACAGTTTTCGGGAGGCCAACCCTTGAAATGTGAACATTGTATCCAGTTTTCTTGAAATGTCTTATCACTAATAATGCAATGTGTTTGAGACCTACTTCTTTCTTCAAACTGTAATTGCCTTTTTGTATTTTTTTTTTTACATTTATGTCTTTTGCCTTTTTCAAAACTTTCTTATTTTCCTCCTTTGAAGGCCTTGGTCCATTATTTATGTTTTAAAGTCCATCTTTGCGCTTTTTATTTTGTTAATTTTCTCTCTAATGATGTTCGAAAACCTAAAAATAAATAATGGGAGTTAATTATTGATTACGTTAAGTTTTTTTACAATTATTTCAACAATTTACTACCTATCCATTCTGTCCGATACTACCCGACACGAGCTTGTCCGATACTACCCGACTGACATGGTCCGCCATTTTGACTACCACTTCCATAATAACCTAGCTAAGATAACCACTCACCTACAAAACAAAGTAAAGCCTCTTTACTATCAAATAGTGGTGTTGAATCATAAAATTATTGACTCAGTTTAGCACGCTGATGTCTCAAACATACGTACGTGCACAGAAATTGTCACAAAAACAAAAAGAAATGTAACAACACAAACGATTATTGAGGCACGAAACGCATAATGGCGCTCACATAGTCTTTCTCCTTGGTGCTTCTGCTGATGTCCTAGTCAGTGCTGTCTCTAGCGGCAAAAGCTGGAAACAGCGTTTGTCCGATACTACCCGCCGTCCGATATTACCCAACTTTCCCGGGGAAGGTCGGGTAGTATCGGACACTTAAGCTTTTTTTCGATTTTCTAATTAGTGATAAAAGAAATGATAATTTACTATGTAAAATATCAAAGTTTGAAATGTTATTTATATACCCATTTAATATAATAACTATTATATGAATGCATGTACCACTTTTCCACACTTTTTCTAACCCTTACTTTTGAGTCCATTTGATTTTTGGAGGGTAGTATCGGACAAGGTTAACTACAACTGCTTGTAGCTAAAATAAAACCACTTGCAGTCTGAAAACACACTTTTATCGTTACAAATTGTTTAAACACTGTAAAAAACTTAACTATAAGTATAAAAAATTGGTTTTCACTACCAGTTTTTTTACCTGATAAACTTCAGTCTAAATAAAGGAAATTGAGTTTCAATTAAGTCACAAAATTAAGATCACTTTGGCTCAAAACATTGTTGGTGTTTCCATTTAAAGTCTTTTCTTCTTTGCTTCGTGCCCAACACAAATATCATACACTTATAACAGAGATGGCTGTCCTCAAGCTGAGCACAGTTTTCGGGAGGCCAACCCTTGCAATGTGAGCATTGTATCCTGTTTTCTTGAAATGTCTTATCACAAATAATGCAATGTGTTTCAGACCTACTTCTTTCTTCAAACTGTAATTGCCTTTTTGTAACTTTTTTACATTTATGTCTTTTGTCTTTTTCAAAACTTTCTTATTTTCCTCCTTTGAAGGTTTTGGTCCATTATTTATGTTTTAAAGTCTATCTTTGCGCTTTTTATTTTGTTAATTTTCTCTCTAATGATGTTCGAAAACCTAAAAATAAATAATGGGAGTTAATTATTGATTACGTTAAGTTTTTTTACAATTATTTCAACATTTTACAACCTATCCATTCTGTCCGATACTATCCGACGCGAGCTTGTCCGGTACTACCCGACTGACATGGACCGCCATTTTGACTACCACTTCCATAATAACCAAACTAAAATAACCACTCACTTACAAAACAAAGTAAAGCCTCTTTACTATCAAATAGTGGTGTTGAATCATAAAAGTATTGACTCAGTTTAGCACGCTGATGTCTCAAACATACGTACGTGCACAGAAATTGTCACAAAAACAAAAAGAAATGTAACAACACAGACGATTATTGAGGCACGAAACGCATAATGGCGCTCACATAGTCTTTCTCCTTGGTGCTTCTGCTGATGTCCTAGTCAGTGCTGTCTCTAGCGGCAAAAGCTGGAAACAGCGTTTGTCCGATACTACCCGCCGTCCGATATTACCCGACTTTCCCCTAATACGTTATAAAAATGTGTTTCAGAATAAATTTGGCAACAATGTATCGACTCTCATCGGACTATTTTCGTGAATCTTACTATAGTGTGTATGTATGCACACAGACGGCTTTTAACGATTTTCCAAACTTCTGCAAATGACTTATTTAGTTCTGAGATAAAAAAAAATATATATATATATATTTCAGGTCTCAATGCCAGGGAAAATCTTATTTCGTCATAATCCTCAATTTATGTAACACTTTGAGTTTGAACCTTGGTCTTACTGAGTTAAATATCTAAGCAAAGAAATAATGAAAACAGCTGAGTCAACTGTCAAAGAACAGACCGTGAGTTTGAGTTTGAACATGATGCTGTTTTGAATGGTAGCCAGTTACTGGTAAATTATAGTACTGAATGTTACTATAACAAATACAATTTACCTTTTTTTAAATGGCACTTTATATTGGTGATTATGAGTCAATAAAATTTAGGTGAAGGGATAAAACAACTTTGCAATTTGTGGGATTGTAATTGATTTTAAAACAAAAGAATTAAAAATTAATTAAATCAACTTGTTAACCATAGACATATAATCCACGTGTTAAGGATTCAACGTGTGGTTCAACTATATATTAAAGTGCAGTACACGTAGGCCTACTTAAAAACAGTCAAAAAAGCAAGGAGCGGAGCGGACAATCTCGTCTTAAATAGAAACAAGCATGTTTGCATTTGGTATTTTAGGGCACTGTCTGTTACTGTTATTACTATGAAAAATTATTTAAGTTTCCCTGAGCAAATGCTCGGTCCCCGGGTATTTAGGCCTACACATGGTAAAGACAACCACAAGTGACAACATTGCATGGCGAGAGGGGGTGAAGGGGGACACAGCTGTTAAATTTTCCATCGGACTATTTTCGTGCATCTTACTATAACAAATATACCTTACTCGTATAAGATCAGAGTAACTTATAACTTAGTAACTTAGTCGGTTGGTTCATAAAAAAATAAACTAAGGTATTTTTATATCGTTATGTCCCTCCTGTGAATTTACATCGTAGGCCTACTTCAGTGCTAGACCCCTCAGACGGCTTTGACCACAAGAAAAATTACAAGAAGAAATATTGGCTTGTCTTCTTCTTGCCTAAATAATATAAAGGTTAAATCGAGGGCTGTCGATGCAGGAGCAGGCAAAATTAAAATATATTTTCGCTGTTTTTGTTTTGTCTTACTTACCAATTTTTTTTTAAACCTCCACTGCCCGTCACCATGGGCCAATAGGCCTGTGCGGTGATCTAAAGACAGCAAGGTACGGTCACGGCATTAAGTCACATAGGCTAGCTAGAGGTAACCGCTCATGTTTGTGCGTGTAATGTCGTCGCCCGGGATCGAACCGGGGACCGCTGGCTTGTGAGGCCAGAGCTCTACCACTGAGCTGCCGCTCCCGTAATTGTTTTGTTTTACAGTACCTACCTAATTGTTTTGTTTTGTTTTACCTACCTAACTGAGCATTTATATCGTCTATGTCAATTAAACAGACGACACAAAGCTATATGAAGACTAACTCAAAGTTCACTATGTAAAACTAAACTGCACAGTACACACACGATCGGCACACGTTCTGATGAGGGAATTGACATGCTAAGGTTATGTCAAATTCCCGCTCATTCGTTTTTACAATCCCCCGTGAACCGCGATCATCCCTACATTTTGGCGTGCACGACTTAAACATTGTAATTAGACAAATGAGTATTTTTTACTTTGTTTTTAAGTTTGTTCCTTGTTAATTTTCAAATTTCAAATTATTAATTTTCAATTATTTAATTTTCATACAGTGTTTCTTATGGAAAAATTCTACATACTTTTTATTGGTCTGTTTTTTATTATTTGTGCCAAAATTTCGGGGGGGGGGGGTTTCGACCCCCTGACCCCCCCCCCCCCACTGGCTGCGGCCTTGGGTATGAGCGGATTTCTCCTACGATGCCCACAAGCTGAGAAAAAAGGAGGAAAAGAAACATGCTTAGTAGTTAGATTTGGTTACTTCTGGCACAGGTCAGCTGCCCCGGAAGCCACGTGCCGGGGCATGTGGCTTCCGGTAGGTTAGGCGAGTCACGCAACGAGGGGAGCGAGCAAGGTCGAGAGTTATTAAATGAGGAAGTGGAGGCCCTCGCTAATTGGCCCATAAATTAACCAGACGCAGCTGGCGAGGGGAAGGTGACGGGGAAGGTTGGAGGGGGTTAGAGTTTAAGAACAAAATTTATCACAGGCGAGGGTAGGATTCGAACTCGGCCCGCTGGCGTGTGAGGCCAGTGCGTTACCCCTGAGCCACCGAGGTACTTGGAGTAGAGTAGTGTAAATGTGTCTGATAATATTGTCCCTGTGGTTCGCTTCTTGTCCACAAGAGTGCAGCACGTACTACGACTGCGGCAAGTTCACAATTCCTCCACCAGAGTTCAGCATGTACTAGGGCTGCAGCTAGTTCACTATTTCTCCAACAGAACGCAGCACGTGTTATGGCTACACCCAGTTTACCCCAAAATATCCCCATGAATTACCCAAATTACCCTGAAATTTCCCAAAATACCCTGCAATTTCCCACATTTCCTCGCAGTCCTACCAACTTATGTCATTCACTATAAAACAAGAACATATGAAATGCTGGGATATATACTATAAAAAGTGAATAAAACCCAAAAATGTTGGCAATACAGTACATAAAATCAACCAACTTACGTCATTCACTATAAAAAAAGAACACCTGGATCGGCCGGAACAAAAACATATGAAATGCTGGGGACTATACTATAAAAAGTGAATAAAACCCAAAGATGGCTGCAATACAATATATAAAATCAACCAACTTATGTCATTCACTAATCAACAGTTATACTATATGAAATTTACCTGTGGCTAGTTCTCAGCGTCAATGGCTATAACATCAAATGTACATAATCAACGGCTACACTATATAAAATGAAAACTCTACTATATTATTTAATATACACCAATGACTATAATGTTAAATCTAGTTATACTATATGAAACGTGCCCAAGGCTATACTATATATTATGCATTGATGACTTCGTTAAATATACGCGATCAATGCTTATACTATATGAAATGCATTCGCCGCTATACTATACAAAATATCAATGAATATAATGTTAATAAACATGATCAACGCTTATACTATATGAAATGTACCTGTGACTAGTTCTCTGCATCAATGGCTAAAATGTAAAATGTATATAAACAACGGTTACACTGTATAAAATGAGAATGCTACTTTACTATATAATATACATCAATGACTATAATGTTAAATATTTCTAATCTAGTTATTACTATATGAAATGTGTCCAAGGCTATACTATAAAAAGTGAATAGAACACAAAAATGTTGGCTATACAGCACATAAAATCAATGGCTAGAAGCTGTTAAGCAACTAAGAACGTTATCATACTATATACGACGCATACAGTACTATATAAAGTGAATAACATGCAAACTTCAGCTTAAAAAACACAAAAATCGCTAATATCTCGAAAACGGTGCGTCCTAGGGGTCCGGGGACCCCAAAAAACTACCTATTACGTAGTAGAGGTACCCCCAGGGGGTGAGTACCCATAATTAAAAAATTAACAAAATGTTGCGGGTTGCATCTAAAAAATGAAGGGGCAATGAAGGGGCAAAACTTTGAAATTCCATATCTTAGGAACGGCTCTATGTATTAACTTCATACTTGGTATGTGTGTACATTTACTTGCTGTCTACAAATGCATGGCAAAAGGTATCCAAAAAATGAAGGCGCAAAAAAGTTTTATTTTATATCTTTTGAATGGCTATATGTACTTACTTCAAACTTGGTATGTGTATACATGTAATGTTAACATATAATAAAATGCTAAAAATAACTTTCCAGATCTAAGGTCAAACTGTCAAAAAAAAAAACTAAAATTAACATTATTAGTGCCTTTTGCCAGCGTAGGGCTTTACCTCTGAGTCAATAGGCATTTATAATTATAAGTATGTGTGTACACTCATTTGGTGTCTACAAATGCATGGCACGAGGTATCCAAAAAATGCAGGGGCAAAACCTAAATATTGTATATCTCAGGATTGGTTGTACCGATAAACTTCGTACTTGGTATGTATGTGTGTATGAGTAAACATTAATTGTTTACCATTGCGTGGCGGGGTGCATCCAAAAAATGAAGGGGCAAAACTTAAATTCTGTATACCTCAGGATTGGCTGGACCGATAAACTTGTTAGTTGGTATGTAGGTGAGTATAGATAAACAATAATTGTTTACAATTGCATGGCGGGGTGCATTCAAAAAATGAAGGGGCAAAACTTAAATATTGTATATCTCAGGAGTGGCTGGACCGATTAACTTTTTACTTGGTATATAGGTTGGTTTGAGTAAACATTAAATGTTTACCATTGCGTGGCGGGGTGCATCCAAAAAATGAAGGGGCAAAACTTAAATATTGTATATCTAAGGAGTGGCTGGACCGATAAACTTCTTCTTTGGTATGTAGGTGTGTATGAGTAAATATTAATTGTTTACCATTGTGTGGCGGGGTGCATCCAAAAAATGAAGGGGCAAAACTTAAATATTGTATATCTCAGGACTGGCTGGACCGATTAACTTCTTACTTGGTATGTAGGTGTGTATGAGTAAATATTAATTGTTTACCATTGTGTGTTCGGGTGCATCCAAAAATTGAAGGGACAAAACTTAAATATTGTATATCTTAAGAGTGGCTGGACGGATTAACTTCTTACTTGGTATGTAGGTTGGTATGAGTAAACATTAAATGTTTACCATTGCGTGGCGGGGTGCATCCAAAAAATGAAGGGGCAAAACTTAAATATTGTATATCTCAGGATTGGCTGGACCGATTAACTTCTTACTTGGTATGTAGGTGTGTATGAGTGAACATTATTTGTTTAACATTGCGTGGCGGGGTGCATCCAAAAAGTGAAGGGGCAAAACTTAAACACTGTAGGCCTATATCTCAGGATTGGCTGGACCGATAAACTTCTTCTTTGGTATGTAGGTGTGTATGAGTAAATATTAATTGTTTACCATTGTGTGGCGGGGTGCATCCAAAAAATGAAGGGGCAAAACTTAAATATTTTATATCTCAGGAGTGGCTGGACCGATTAACTTCTTATTTGGTGTGTAGGTTGGTATGAGTAAACAATAAAAGTTTATCATTGCGTGGCAGAATGCATTAAAAAATTGAAGGGGCAAAATTTAAATATTGTATATCTCAGGAGTAGCAGGACCGATTAACTTCTTACTTGGTATATAGGTTGGTTTGAGTAAACATTAATTGTTTACCATTGCGTGGCGGGGTGCATCCAATAAATGAAGGGGCAAAACTTAAATACTTTATATCTCAGGAGTGGTTAGACCGATAAACTTCGTACTTGGTATGTATTTGTGTATGAGTAAACATTAATTGTTTACCATTGCGTGGCGGGGTGCATCCAAAAAATGAAGGGGCAAAACTTAAATTCTGTATATCTCAGGATTGGCTGGACCGATAAACTTGTTAGTTGGTATGTAGGTGTGTATAAATAAACAATAATTGTTTACAATTGCATGGCGGGGTGCATTCAAAAAATGAAGGGGCAAAACTTAAATATTGTATATCTCAGGAGTGGCTGGACCGATTAACTTCTTACTTGGTATATAGGTTGGTTTGAGTAAACATTAAATGTTTACCATTGCGTGGCGGGGTGCATCCAAAAAATGAAGGGGCAAAACTTAAATATTTTATATTTCAGGAGTGGCTGGACCGATTAACTTCTTACTTGGTATATAGGATGGTTTGAATAAACATTAAATGTTTACCATTCCGTGGCGGGGTGCATCCACAAAAATGCAGGGGCAAAACCTAAATATTGTATATCTCAGGATTGGTTGTACCGATAAACTTCGTACTTGGTATGTATGTGTGTATGAGTAAACATTAATTGTTTACCATTGCGTGGCGGGGTGCATCCAAAAAATGAAGGGGCAAAACTTAAATTCTGTATACCTCAGGATTGGCTGGACCGATAAACTTGTTAGTTGGTATGTAGGTGAGTATAGATAAACAATAATTGTTTACAATTGCATGGCGGGGTGCATTCAAAAAATGAAGGGGCAAAACTTAAATATTGTATATCTCAGGAGTGGCTGGACCGATTAACTTTTTACTTGGTATATAGGTTGGTTTGAGTAAACATTAAATGTTTACCATTGCGTGGCGGGGTGCATCCAAAAAATGAAGGGGCAAAACTTAAATATTGTATATCTAAGGAGTGGCTGGACCGATAAACTTCTTCTTTGGTATGTAGGTGTGTATGAGTAAATATTAATTGTTTACCATTGTGTGGCGGGGTGCATCCAAAAAATGAAGGGGCAAAACTTAAATATTTTATATTTCAGGAGTGGCTGGACCGATTAACTTCTTACTTGGTATATAGGTTGGTTTGAGTAAACATTAAATGTTTACCATTGCGTGGCGGGGTGCATCCATAAAAATGCAGGGGCAAAACCTAAATATTGTATATCTCAGGATTGGTTGGACCGATAAACTTCGTACTTGGTATGTATGTGTGTATGAGTAAACATTAATTGCTTACCATTGCGTGGCGGGGTGCATCCATAAAAATGCAGGGGCAAAACCTAAATATTGTATAACTCAGGATTGGTTGGACCGATAAACTTCGTACTTGGTATGTATGTGTGTATGAGTAAACATTAATTGTTTACCATTGCGTGGCGGGGTGCATCCAAAAAATGAAAGGGCAAAACTTAAATTCTGTATACCTCAAGATTGTCTGGCGCGATAAACTTGTTAGTTGGTATGTAGGTGTGTATAAATAAACAATAATTGTTTACAATTGCATGGCGGGGTGCATCCAAAAAATGAAGGGGCAAAATTTAAATCCTGTATATATCTGGAGTGGCTGGACCGATTAACTTCTTATTTGGTGTGTAGGTTGGTATGAATAAACAATAAAAGTTTATCATTGCGTGGCAGAATGCATTAAAAAATTGAAGGGGCAAAATTTAAATATTGTATATCTCAGGAGTAGCAGGACCGATTAACTTCTTACTTGGTATGTAGGTGTGTATGAGTAAACATTAATTGTTAACCATTGCGTGGCGGGGGGCCTCCATAAAATGAAGGGGCAAAACTTAAATATTGTATATCTCAGGAGTAGCTGGACCGATTAACTTCTTATTTGGTATGTAGGCTGGTATGAATAAACATTAATTGTTTACCATTGCGTGGCGTGGTGCATCAAAAAAAATTAAGGGGCAAAACTTAAATATCGTACATCTCAGAAGTGGTTGATCCAATTATCGTCAGACATGGTATGTGTGTACATATAGTTATAATTAAAGGTAGCACCGTTTTGGTGCTATCTTAGATTTACTATTTTTATAGAATGGTGTATGGAAAAAATTCTTTAGGTTTTCAAGGAACACTATTAATTATTGGTTTAAGGACAGACTACCGTAGATGTGTGTATATATGTAAATTCTTAACAAAACCTTAGTTTTAACGATTAAGGTAATTTAGAGACTGCTAACTGGATTAAACCCATAGTTAAATGTAGCATCGTTTTTGTGGTTCCTTTGATGTATTACTTTTTATTGAATTTTATTAGATAAACTTTCTTTATGTTTTTAAGCAACACTTTTAAGTTTTGGTTTAATGTGAAACTACTAGATATGTTTATGTATGTATAAATTCTTAACAAAACTTTAGTTTTACCATTAAAGTTGATTTGGAAAACTTCTAATTGAGCTTAACGCATTTATTAAATGTTGCTACTTAAAGGTAGCACTGTTTTAGTGCTATCTTTGATGTAGTATTTTTATATGCAAAATTTTGCTTCAGGTTTTTTAAACAACACGTTTAAGTATTGCTTTAAAGTCAAACGATCAAATATGTTTTTTATCTGCGTGAATTTCTAACAAATCGTTAGTTTTAACCTTAAACGTGATTCGGAAACTTCTAATTGGGCTCAGTCCATTTAAACGTTGCTACTTAAAGATATCACCAATTTGGTGCTACTTTTTATGTACTAAATTCATATGTAAAATTTTGCAATAGGTTTTTAAACAACAATTTTTAGTTTTAACCTTAAACTTTATTTTGAAACTTTTAATTGAGCTTAACCCATTTAAATGTTACTACTTAAAGATAGCACCATTTTGGTGCTACCCTTGATGTTCTTTATCTATATGTAAAATTTTGCTATAGGTTTTTAAACAACACTTTTAAGTAATGTTTTAAGGCCAAACCAATAAATATATTTTTTATCTATGTGAATTCTTAACAAAACTTTTGTTACTAATTGAATGGTGATATAGGAATTTCTATTTTTAGCCAGATATTGGACCACCGTTTTGTCGCTACCTTTAATGTACTATTTTAATAATGTCTTTTATGAGTAAATTTTAACCTAATTAGTTCTGTATTTAATTTTATTATTGTTTTGAACATTTGTCTTTTAGTCAAGCAAACGTCGTTTTGATGTTTAAAAAAAATCATTTGTATCACATATATGTAAAGCTAATATTTTTAAGTTCAATCCACTAAATGAATATAAATGTGACATTAATGTAAGATGTGTTAATAGTCAGTTTAAATACATTATTCAGAAAATTGTCAAAAAATTCAAATTTATCATATTACTGTGTATGTGCAGCACTTTCCCTTATTTTTGCACGCGCAGTTGCGCTTCAGCATTTATAAAAGTGGTTTGTTGAGCGTGCCCCTTATTATCGACGAACCTTCACAAGAAATGTTTAAAATAAAACATAGAATTGTGTACGCGCAGGTTTTCCACCACTCTTCATCGAGTATATAAGCAGCTCGGTTAACCACGTACTTCATTGTTTGGTGAACTTTTGCCGAGTGAACAGCTTATTCACAATTTCGGTTTTTCCGGATATTTAAATCTGTATGCTATTTTGTAATATTCAATTAATATTGAAAGTAAATAGAAAAATAAACGACTTCACTATGTCTGCACTGCAGTGTTACATGTTTGATAATAAGCCCGTAGCTGTATTATTTGATCGTGAAAACAATCCATGGTTTAAGGCTAATGATATATCAGAGATTCTAGAATACAAAAGACCGCGAAAAGCAATAAATGATCTAGTTAAGGAGAAATATAAAAAGTTGCGTAAGGATATAAATGGAACTAGTTCCGTTTTACCCTATAATTTTCAAGAAAGAACCGTATTCATAAATGAACCAGGTTTATATTCCTTAATTATATCGTCTAAGATGAAAATAGCTAAACGCTTTCAAGATTGGGTGTTTGAAGAAATCCTACCATCAATTCGCAAGTATGGAGAGTATAAAATTAAAAGAGAAAACCTTAAGTTGACTCACTCCTTACATAAAGTGTTGGCAAATAATCAAAAACTAATTGAAACGTTAGTTGATCAAATGCCTAAGGTTGCTGTTATGCCTGATGATATGGACTTAAAACATATCTTTTGTGTACTGGAAAAAAACACATACTATGAAAAGTATGGAGTAATTGAGTACAAGTGTATTCGTACAGAAAAAAGACGATTTAAAAGAGCATTGAAGAAAGCTAAGAAAGATGGTTTTGTACCAAGTATACTGAATAAAGCTAAGGAGGTTATGCATGATTATGGTATGCATTATGAATCTTCTTTAAATAACATATTGACACCCCATAATTTTGTAAATATTGTTAAAATTGTTCTTAATGAATAAATTGTATGAATGTATGTGTGAATGTGAGACTTATCAGATTGAGAAGTTAAGGTATTTACTTTGGCTACTCCTTCGAAAAGTGTGGTTTGAGTGAAGGTCACTGGCGCGGTTGACTAAAAGACCCGTAAACCATGTGTATGTTGTGGAAAACGACGTACACCCACCTCCTCGTAGTGTTTTCTGGGTAACGCTAAGAGGTGTACAACTAATATCTTGTAAACCACATGGATTTGTTATTTATTTATTTTTTAATGTATTCATAGCTATTTATAGAAATAACTTTTATTTAAAAGAAATTTGTAACAAACAGTTTAAATTAAACAAATTAAAAGCATTTTAAATACATACAATTTATAAATGTTGTAGCAAAACATTTCATGCTTTACTAATGATTATAGATGAAATCAATGGAATGTGTATATATATATATATATATATATATATATATATATATATATATATATATATATATATATATATATATTGATATACAAATATAAGTCTTGTAATTAATGAAGCTAGAAAAAAGAAATAAAGATAGCATCAAATAAGTGTTACTTTACAAAATAGTAAAACCGAAAATGCAATAAACTCTTAGATTATACAAAATTTGAAGGTAGCATCCAATCAGTGTAAAATATATATAAAGGGAAAAGGCTTTTAACTAAAAATACAATAAACACTGGTTTTAAAACCTATATTTAGGTAGCACCTAATTAGCTTCATATATGTGAAATTGAAAAGGATGTTTATCTGTATGCTACAATTATACTGTTTGTACTTTATAGTTATAGGTTAATATAGAAAATGTCAAACCTATTTGTTTTTGTTTACAAATAATGAAGAAAAATCCAATAAACACTTGTGTCTAAGATACAAATGCTGGTGTCACCGAATCAGTGCTACCTTTAAATAGAGTAAAAGCCTTATATATGCAAAAAAATGGAAAAAAATATTTGCCTAAATATTATATTTAACATGTTTTTTTTATTTCAAACTAACGTGTTAATAAATTGATTTTGAACCATAAAAAATATAATAATGAAGCTAAAACATACAATATATACTGGTTTTAAGACCTTTATTTAGGTAGTACTAAATCAGAGCTACCATTAAGTTAATAAAATCGCTACTTACATTTAACTATAAAATTGGTTTTATTTATTCAAACTTTAAATTTACCGATTGTTACTCTACACATAATGCTAAAACCACTAAATCTGAAATTTGCCCATATATAATCCCATGACACTTCATAGATACAACTCATCCATCATATTCTCATTCATTTTGATTTTTATATAAGATAGTAAAAACTCAAAACTTACTACTTATTTTCAAGATAAAATAAAGGTAGCAACGAAAAAATCGGTACTATCTTGAAATAGTTATAAGAATTAAAATATAGTATAGTTTTATTTAATTAAAATAATGTTTTACACATATCTGTACAAAACTAATTCTGAACCTTAAGGCTTAGAACCCTGACATATTGTCTTTACTTCATAGATATAGCTCAACCCTGTGATTATAAATCTTGTGAATTTCGAAATAAAATAATAAAAGGATAAAACACATTAACTTTTATATTTATAGCTACACTACATTTTTGTGCCACCTTTACATAAAATATATATTAAATCAATTATGATAGTTGAATGTTGCGAAATATCCACTCTAATGGGGCATCCCTATTCTTTATCTGCATCTACATTCACGTAGGGCGGGGTATTTATTTTTTATGTATTTATTCTAAATTTAGGAGCAAATTTAAACAATCATACATATAATGATGTGATATACTCCTTATTCTATAAACACAGCTTACTCTCTGATCGCTCCCCCTTACAAACACTTTTTATACAAAAAAAAAACTTGTGCTATTATAAAATATAAAAAAACTATTAATATTCACTTTTCTTTATTTGTTCTCTGATTTTACATATATGATAAGGAAAGCCAGAACTGCTATATTAAGTTATGATTTCAAGGCTAAATAGAGCTACAACCAAATAAGTGAACCTGTTTACTGAAGAAACGAGAAACATATATTTATGAATAAACAATTTTACACTTCCTTAAACTAACTGTTGCCTGTTTACACTCCACAAATAAGACTCAAATCTCTAATTATAAATCATAACATTTTAAACATAATTATTTTTAAATCTGTTAACGTAGTAAAATTTACTTCCATAATTAAATAAAATTGTGGTATAATGTAGGAAAAAGCTACATATATATCCAATTACGAAACATTTCCATTCATTTAAACTAAATGTAACCCGTTGTTTACTCTATACAGAAGGCTAAAACCTTGAAATCCGAACTTTTGGATATGGAATCCTAATATTTGGTCATTTTTTCATATACAATTTTTAGTACTCTTGCTCTGAGCTTTGTGAATAAAAATCTCAAGATATAACTGATGGCTTGATTTGGACCTTCAACTGATGTAAACTTCCATCCTGACCCTCCACCTTCATGCTCCGGCAGTTTTGTGAACAATTCTTTCACACATTCATTAATAATTTTATAAAATTAATGATGTACAGCTTGATTTGGAAAACTTTTTTTAACAGGGGCAAAATTATTGATTGGACAAACTTTAAAAGAAGAATCGTGATTACATTTTGTAAAATTTGGTTTATTTTTGGATGCATTAACACAGATAGTGAAATATCAATGAGAGGTTTTATAACAAAAAATCGTATTCTGATGTAAATAAAATTATTAATCAAGCCATCAGTTATATCTTGAGATTTTTATTCACAAAGCTCAGAGCAAGAGTACTAAAAATTGTATATGAAAAAATGACCAAATATTAGGATTCCATATCCAAAAGTTCGGATTTCAAGGTTTTAGCCTTCTGTATAGAGTAGACTACGGGTTAAATTTAGTTTAAATGAATGGAAATGTTTCGTAATTGGATATATATGTAGCTTTTTTCTACATTATACCACAATTTTATTTAATTATGGAAGTAAATTTTATTACGTTAAAAGATTTAAAAATAATTATGTTTAAAATGTTATGATTTATAATTAGAGATTTGAGTCTTATTTGTGGAGTGTAAACAGGCAACAGTTAGTTTAAGGAAGTGTAAAATTGTTTATTCATAAATATATGTTTCTCGTTTCTTCAGTAAACAGGTTCACTTATTTGGTTGTAGCTCTATTTAGCCTTGAAATCATAACTTAATATAGCAGTTCTGGCTTTCCTTATCATATATGTAAAATCAGAGAACAAATAAAGAAAAGTGAATATTAATAGTTTTTTTTTTATTTTATAATAGCACAAGTTTTTTTTTTTTTTTTTTTTTTGTATAAAAAGTGTTTGTAAGGGGGAGCGATCAGAGAGTAAGCTGTGTTTATAGAATAAGGAGTATATCACATCATTATCTGTATGATTTTTTAAATTTGTGCCTAAATTTAGAATAAATACATAAAAAAATCATCATAATTGATTTAATATATATTTTATGTAAAGGTGGCACAAAATGTAGTGTAGCTATAAATATAAAAGTTAATGTGTTTTATCCTTTTATTATTTTATTTCGAAATTCACAAGATTTATAATCACAGGGTTGAGCTATATCTATGAAGTAAAGACAATATGTCAGGGTTCTAAGCCTTAAGGTTCAGAATTAGTTTTGTACAGATATGTGTAAAACATTATTTTAATTAAATAAAACCATACTATATTTTAATTCTTATAACTATTTCAAGATAGTACCGATTTTTTCGTTGCTACCTTTATTTTATCTTGAAAATAAGTAGTAAGTTTTGAGTTTTTACTATCTTATATAAAAAACAAAATGAATGAGAATATGATGGATGAGTTGTATCTATAAAGTGTCATGGGATTATATATGGGCAAATTTCAGATTTAGTGGTTTTAGCATTATGTGTAGAGTAACAATCGGTAAATTTAAAGTTTGAATAAATAAAACCAATTTTATAGTTAAATGTAAGTAGCGATTTTATTAACTTAATGGTAGCTCTGATTTAGTACTACCTAAATAAAGGTCTTAAAACCAGTATATATTGTATGTTTTAGCTTCATTATTATATTTTTTATGGTTCAAAATCAATTTATTAACACGTTAGTTTGAAATAAAAAAAACATGTTAAATATAATATTTAGGCAAATATTTTTTTCCATTTTTTGCATATATAAGGCTTTTACTCTATTTAAAGGTAGCACTGATTCGGTGACACCAGCATTTGTATCTTAGACACAAGTGTTTATTGGATTTTTCTTCATTATTTGTAAACAAAAACAAATAGGTTTGACATTTTCTATATTAACCTATAACTATAAAGTACAAACAGTATAATTGTAGCATACAGATAAAAATCCTTTTCAATTTCACATATATGAAGCTAATTAGGTGCTACCTAAATATAGGTTTTAAAACCAGTGTTTATTGTATTTTTAGTTAAAAGCCTTTTCCTTGTATATATATTTTACACTGATTGGATGCTACCTTCAAATTTTGTATAATCTAAGAGTTTATTGCATTTTCGGTTTTACTATTTTGTAAAGTAACACTTATTTGATGCTATCTTTATTTCTTTTTTCTAGCTTCATTAATTACAAGACTTATATTTGTATATCATATATATATTATATATATTTGTATATATATATATATATATATATATATATATATATATATATATATATATATATATATATATATACACATTCCGTTGATTTCATCTATAATCATTAGTAAAGCATGAAATGTTTTGCTACAACATTTATAAATTGTATGTATTTAAAATGCTTTTAATTTGTTTAATTTAAACTGTTTGTTACAAATTTCTTTTAAATAAAAGTTATTTCTATAAATAGCTATGAATACATTAAAAAATAAATAAATAACAAATCCATGTGGTTTACAAGATATTAGTTGTACACCTCTTAGCGTTACCCAGAAAACACTACGAGGAGGTGGGTGTACGTCGTTTTCCACAACATACACATGGTTTACGGGTCTTTTAGTCAACCGCGCCAGTGACCTTCACTCAAACCACACTTTTCGAAGGAGTAGCCAAAGTAAATACCTTAACTTCTCAATCTGATAAGTCTCACATTCACACATACATTCATACAATTTATTCATTAAGAACAATTTTAACAATATTTACAAAATTATGGGGTGTCAATATGTTATTTAAAGAAGATTCATAATGCATACCATAATCATGCATAACCTCCTTAGCTTTATTCAGTTTATTTATACTGTTTGGTACAGAATATCTTGTAAAACTTGGTACAAAACCATCTTTCTTAGCTTTCTTCAATGCTCTTTTAAATCGTCTTTTTTCTGTACGAATACACTTGTACTCAATTACTCCATACTTTTCATAGTATGTGTTTTTTTCCAGTACACAAAAGATATGTTTTAAGTCCATATCATCAGGCATAACAGCAACCTTAGGCATTTGATCAACTAACGTTTCAATTAGTTTTTGATTATTTGCCAACACTTTATGTAAGGAGTGAGTCAACTTAAGGTTTTCTCTTTTAATTTTATACTCTCCATACTTGCGAATTGATGGTAGGATTTCTTCAAACACCCAATCTTGAAAGCGTTTAGCTATTTTCATCTTAGACGATATAATTAAGGAATATAAACCTGGTTCATTTATGAATACGGTTCTTTCTTGAAAATTATAGGGTAAAACGGAACTAGTTCCATTTATATCCTTACGCAACTTTTTATATTTCTCCTTAACTAGATCATTTATTGCTTTTCGCGGTCTTTTGTATTCTAGAATCTCTGATATATCATTAGCCTTAAACCATGGATTGTTTTCACGATCAAATAATACAGCTACGGGCTTATTATCAAACATGTAACACTGCAGTGCAGACATAGTGAAGTCGTTTATTTTTCTATTTACTTTCAATATTAATTGAATATTACAAAATAGCATACAGATTTAAATATCCGGAAAAACCGAAATTGTGAATAAGCTGTTCACTCGGCAAAAGTTCACCAAACAATGAAGTACGTGGTTAACCGAGCTGCTTATATACTCGATGAAGAGTGGTGGAAAACCTGCGCGTACACAATTCTATGTTTTATTTTAAACATTTCTTGTGAAGGTTCGTCGATAATAAGGGGCACGCTCAACAAACCACTTTTATAAATGCTGAAGCGCAACTGCGCGTGCAAAAATAAGGGAAAGTGCTGCACATACACAGTAATATGATAAATTTGAATTTTTTGACAATTTTCTGAATAATGTATTTAAACTGACTATTAACACATCTTACATTAATGTCACATTTATATTCATTTAGTGGATTGAACTTAAAAATATTAGCTTTACATATATGTGATACAAATGATTTTTTTTAAACATCAAAACGACGTTTGCTTGACTAAAAGACAAATGTTCAAAACAATAATAAAATTAAATACAGAACTAATTAGGTTAAAATTTACTCATAAAAGACATTATTAAAATAGTACATTAAAGGTAGCGACAAAACGGTGGTCCAATATCTGGCTAAAAATAGAAATTCCTATATCACCATTCAATTAGTAACAAAAGTTTTGTTAAGAATTCACATAGATAAAAAAATATATTTATTGGTTTGGCCTTAAAACATTACTTAAAAGTGTTGTTTAAAAACCTATAGCAAAATTTTACATATAGATAAAGAACATCAAGGGTAGCCCCAAAATAGTGCTATCTTTAAGTAGTAACATTTAAATGGGTTAAGCTCAATTAAAAGTTTCAAAATAAAGTTTAAGGTTAAAACTAAAATTTTAGTTTAAAAACCTATTGCAAAATTTTACATATGAATTTAGTACATAAAAAGTAGCACCAAATTGGTGATATCTTTAAGTAGCAACATTTAAATGGGTTGAGCCCAATTAGAAGTTTCCGAATCACGTTTAAGGTTAAAACTAACGATTTGTTAGAAATTCACGCAGATAAAAAACATATTTGATCGTTTGACTTTAAAGCAATACTTAAACGTGTTGTTTAAAAAACCTGAAGCACAATTTTGCATTTAAAATACTACATCAAAGATAGCACTAAAACAGTGCTACCTTTAAGTAGCAACATTTAATAAATGCGTTAAGCTCAATTAGAAGTTTTCCAAATCAACTTTAATGGTAAAACTAAAGTTTTGTTAAGAATTTATACATACATAAACATATCTAGAAGTTTCACATTAAACCAAAACTTAAAAGTGTTGCTTAAAAACCTAAAGAAAGTTTATCTAATAAAATTCAATAAAAAGTAATACATCAAAGGAACCACAAAAACGATGCTACATTTAACTATGGGTTTAATCCATTTAGCAGTCTCTAAATTACCTTAATCGTTAAAACTAAGGTTTTGTTAAGAATTTACATATATACACACATCTACGGTAGTCTGTCCTTAAACCAATAATTAATAGTGTTCCTTGAAAACCTAAAGAATTTTTTCCATACACCATTCTATAAAAATAGTAAATCTAAGGTAGCACCAAAACGGTGCTACCTTTAATTATAACTATATGTACACACATACCATGTCTGACGATAATTGGATCAACCACTTCTGAGATGTACGATATTTAAGTTTTGCCCCTTAATTTTTTTGGATGCACCACGCCACGCAATGGTAAACAATTAATGTTTATTCATACCAGCCTACATACCAAATAAGAAGTTAATTGGTCTAGCAACTCATGAGATATACAATATTTAAATTTTGCCCCTTCATTTTTAGATGCAACCCGCCACGCAATAGTAAACAATTAATGTTTACTCATACCAACCTACATACCAAGTAAGAAGTTAATCGGTCCAGCTACTCGTGAGATATACAATATTTAAATTTTGCCCCTTCATTTTATGGAGGCACCCCGCCACGCAATGGTTAACAATTAATGTTTACTCATACACACCTACATACCAAGTAAGAAGTTAATCGGTCCTGCTACTCCTGAGATATACAAAATTTAAATTTTGCCCCTTCAATTTTTTAATGCATTCTGCCACGCAATGATAAACTTTTATTGTTTACTCATACCAACCTACACACCAAATAAGAAGTTAATCGGTCCAGCCACTCCAGATACTCCAGATACAGGATTTAAATTTTTTGGATGCACCCCGCCATGCAATTGTAAACAATTATTGTTTATTTATACACACCTACATAACAACTAACAAGTTTATCGGTCCAGACAATCCTGAGGTATACAGAATTTAAGTTTTTCCCCTTCATTTTTTGGATGCACCCCGCCACGCAATGGTAAACAATTAATGTTTACTCATACACACATACATATCAAGTACGAAGTTTATCGGTCCAACCAATCCTGAGATATACAATATTTAGGTTTTGCCCCTGCATTTTTATGGATGCACCCCGCCACGCAATGGTAAACATTTAATGTTTACTCAAACCAACCTATATACCAAGTAAGAAGTTAATCGGTCCAGCCACTCCTGAAATATAAAATATTTAAGTTTTGCCCCTTCATTTTTTGGATGCACCCCGCCACACAATGGTAAACAATTAATATTTACTCATACACACCTACATACCAAAGAAGAAGTTTATCGGTCAAGCCAGTCCTTAGATATACAATATTTAAGTTTTGCCCCTTCATTTTTTGGATGCACCCCGCCACACAATGGTAAACAATTAATATTTACTCATACACACCTACATACCAAAGAAGAAGTTTATCGGTCCAGCCAGTCCTTAGATATACAATATTTAAGTTTTGCCCTTTCATTTTTTGAATGCACCCCGCCATGCAATTGTAAACAATTATTGTTTATTTATACTCACCTACATACCAACTAACAAGTTTATCGGTCCAGCCAATCCTGAGGTATACAGAATTTAAATTTTGCCCCTTCATTTTTTGGATGCACCCCGCCACGCAATGGTAAACAATTAATTTTTACTCATACACACATACATACCAAGTACGAAGTTTATCGGTCCAACCAATCCTGAGATATACAATATTTAGGTTTTGCCCCTTCATTTTTTGGATGCACCCCGCCACACAATGGTAAACAATTAATATTTACTCATACACACCTACATACCAAAGAAGAAGTTTATTGGTCCAGCCAGTCCTTAGATATACAATATTTAAGTTTTGCCCCTTCATTTTTTGGATGCACCCCGCCACACAATGGTAAACAATTAATATTTACTCATACACACCTACATACCAAAGAAGAAGTTTATCGGTCCAGCCAGTCCTTAGATATACAATATTTAAGTTTTGCCCTTTCATTTTTTGAATGCACCCCGCCATGCAATTGTAAACAATTATTGTTTATTTATACTCACCTACATACCAACTAACAAGTTTATCGGTCCAGCCAATCCTGAGGTATACAGAATTTAAGTTTTGCCCCTTCATTTTTTGGATGCACCCCGCCACACAATGGTAAACAATTAATATTTACTCATACACACCTACATACCAAAGAAGAAGTTTATCGGTCCAGCCAGTCCTTAGATATACAATATTTAAGTTTTGCCCCTTCATTTTTTGGATGCACCCCGCCACACAATGGTAAACAATTAATATTTACTCATACACACCTACATACCAAAGAAGAAGTTTATCGGTCCAGCCAGTCCTTAGATATACAATATTTAAGTTTTGCCCTTTCATTTTTTGAATGCACCCCGCCATGCAATTGTAAACAATTATTGTTTATTTATACTCACCTACATACCAACTAACAAGTTTATCGGTCCAGCCAATCCTGAGGTATACAGAATTTAAATTTTGCCCCTTCATTTTTTGGATGCACCCCGCCACGCAATGGTAAACAATTAATTTTTACTCATACACATACATACCAAGTACGAAGTTTATCGGTCCAACCAATCCTGAGATATACAATATTTAGGTTTTGCCCCTTCATTTTTTGGATGCACCCCGCCACACAATGGTAAACAATTAATATTTACTCATACACACCTACATACCAAAGAAGAAGTTTATCGGTCCAGCCAGTCCTTAGATATACAATATTTAAGTTTTGCCCCTTCATTTTTTGGATGCACCCCGCCACACAATGGTAAACAATTAATATTTACTCATACACACCTACATACCAAAGAAGAAGTTTATCGGTCCAGCCAGTCCTTAGATATACAATATTTAAGTTTTGCCCTTTCATTTTTTGAATGCACCCCGCCATGCAATTGTAAACAATTATTGTTTATTTATACTCACCTACATACCAACTAACAAGTTTATCGGTCCAGCCAATCCTGAGGTATACAGAATTTAAGTTTTGCCCCTTCATTTTTTGGATGCACCCCGCCACACAATGGTAAACAATTAATATTTACTCATACACACCTACATACCAAAGAAGAAGTTTATCGGTCCAGCCAGTCCTTAGATATACAATATTTAAGTTTTGCCCCTTCATTTTTTGGATGCACCCCGCCACACAATGGTAAACAATTAATATTTACTCATACACACCTACATACCAAAGAAGAAGTTTATCGGTCCAGCCAGTCCTTAGATATACAATATTTAAGTTTTGCCCTTTCATTTTTTGAATGCACCCCGCCATGCAATTGTAAACAATTATTGTTTATTTATACTCACCTACATACCAACTAACAAGTTTATCGGTCCAGCCAATCCTGAGGTATACAGAATTTAAGTTTTGCCCCTTCATTTTTTGGATGCACCCCGCCACGCAATGGTAAACAATTAATGTTTACACATACACACATACATACCAAGTACGAAGTTTATCGGTCCAACCAATCCGGAGATATACAATATTTAGGTTTTGCCCCTGCATTTTTATGGATGCACCCATCCACGCAATGGTAAACATTTAATGTTTATTCAAACCAACCTATATACCAAGTAAGAAGTTAATCGGTCCAGCCACTCCTGAAATATAAAATATTTAAGTTTTGCCCCTTCATTTTTTGGATGCACCCCGCCACACAATGGTAAACAATTAATATTTACTCATACACACCTACATACCAAAGAAGAAGTTTATCGGTCCAGCCACTCCTTAGATATACAATATTTAAGTTTTGCCCCTTCATTTTTTGGATGCACCCCGCCACGCAATGGTAAACAATTAATTTTTACTCAAACCAACCTATATACCAAGTAAGAAGTTAATCGGACCAGCCACTCCTGAGATATAGATAATTTAAGTTTTGCCCCTTCATTTTTTGGATGCACCCAGCCACACAATGGTAAACAATTAATGTTCACTCATACACACCTTCATACCAAGTAAGAAGTTTATTGGTCCAGCCAATCCTGAGATATACAATATTTAAGTTTTGCCCCTTCATTTTTTTATGCACCCCGCCACGCAATGGTAAACATTTAATGTTTACTCATACCAACCTACATACTAAGTAAGAAGTTAATCGGTCCAGCCACTCCTGAGATATACAGAATTTAAGTTTTGCCCCTTCATTTTTTTATGCACCCCGCCACGCAATGGTAAACAATTAATGTTTACTCATACACACTTACATACCAAAGAAGAAGTTTATCGGTCCAGCCAATCCTTAGATATACAATATTTAAGTTTTGCCCCTTCATTTTTTGGATACCTCGTGCCATGCATTTGTAGACACCAAATAAGTGTACACACATACTTATAATTATAAATGCCTATTGACTCAAAGGTAAAGCCCTACGCTAGCAAAAGGCACTAATAATGTTAATTTTAGTTTTTTTTTGACAGTTTGACCTTAGATCTGGAAAGTTATTTTTAGCATTTTATTACATGTTAACATTACATGTATACACATACCAAGTTTGAAGTAAGTACATATTGCCATTCAAAAGATATAAAATAAAACTTTTTTGCGCCTTCATTTTTTGGATACCTTTTGCCATGCATTTGTAGACAGCAAGTAAATGTACACACATACCAAGTATGAAGTTAATACATAGATCCGTTCCTAAGATATGGAATTTCAAAGTTTTGCCCCTTCATTGCCCCTTCATTTTTTAGATGCAACCCGCAACATTTTGTTAATTTTTTAATTATGGGTACTCACCCCCTGGGGGTACCTCTACTACGTAGTAGGTAGTTTTTTGGGGTCCCCGGACCCCTAGGACGCACCGTTTTCGAGATATTAGCGATTTTTGTGTTTTTTAAGCTGAAGTTTGCATGTTATTCACTTTATATAGTACTGTATGCGTCGTATATAGTATGATAACGTTCTTAGTTGCTTAACAGCTTCTAGCCATTGATTTTATGTGCTGTATAGCCAACATTTTTGTGTTTTATTCACTTTTTATAGTATAGCCTTGGACACATTTCATATAGTAATAACTAGATTAGAAATATTTAACATTATAGTCATTGATGTATATTATATAGTAAAGTAGCATTCTCATTTTATACAGTGTAACCGTTGTTTATATACATTTTACATTTTAGCCATTGATGCAGAGAACTAGTCACAGGTACATTTCATATAGTATAAGCGTTGATCATGTTTATTAACATTATATTCATTGATATTTTGTATAGTATAGCGGCGAATGCATTTAATTTAGTATAAGCATTGATCGCGTATATTTAACGTAAAGTCATCAATGCATAATATATAGTATAGCCTTGGGCACGTTTCATATAGTATAACTAGATTTAACATTATAGTCATTGGTGTATATTAAATAATATAGTAGAGTTTTCATTTTATAAAGTGTAACCGTTGATTATGTACATTTGATGTTATAGCCATTGACGCTGAGAACTAGCAACAGGTAAATTTCATATAGTATAACTGTTGATTAGTGAATGACATAAGTTGGTTGATTTTATATATTGTATTGCAGCCATCTTTGGGTTTTATTCACTTTTTATAGTATAGTCCCCAGCATTTCATATGTTCTTGTTCCGGCCGATCCAGGTGTTCTTTTTTTTATAGTGAATGACGTAAGTTGGTAGGACTGCGAGGAAATGTGGGAAATTGCAGGGTATTTTGGGAAATTTCAGGGTAATTTGGGTAATTCATGGGGATATTTTGGGGTAAACTGGGTGTAGCCATAACACGTGCTGCGTTCTGTTGGAGAAATAGTGAACTAGCTGCAGCCCTAGTACATGCTGAACTCTGGTGGAGGAATTGTGAACTTGCCGCAGTCGTAGTACGTGCTGCACTCTTGTGGACAAGAAGCGAACCACAGGGACAATATTATCAGACACATTTACACTACTCTACTCCAAGTACCTCGGTGGCTCAGGGGTAACGCACTGGCCTCACACGCCAGCGGGCCGAGTTCGAATTCTACCCTCGCCTGTGATAAATTTTGTTCTTAAACTCTAACCCCCTCCAACCTTCCCCGTCACCTTCCCCTCGCCAGCTGCGTCTGGTTAATTTATGGGCCAATTAGCGAGGGCCTCCACTTCCTCATTTAATAACTCTCGACCTTGCTCGCTCCCCTCGTTGCGTGACTCGCCTAACCTACCGGAAGCCACATGCCCCGGCACGTAGCTTCCGGGGCAGCTGACCTGTGCCAGAAGTAACCAAATCTAACTACTATGCTTGCCTATTAATATATAGATAAGAACCAACATTATTGTGCAGCAATAATTCAGGAATATATGGAAGAGCTGAGGGAGAAAATACTTTCTGGTATAATAAGTATCAATTACTTTAATATTCCTATTTAGAATAAAATCACCGTAGTCGCTCTCTTTTGCACACCAAAAAGTTAGAGGGTTAAAGATGAACTAATGTGTATTTGAGAATGTGTATGTTGAAGCACTTATCTTTATAAAGCATGTAAAGATATAATTAAATAATAGTGTAAGATTAAAATTGGAAATTTATTTAAAGTTATGCAGGACCGGGGAGTTGTAGCTGTAGCCTAATTATTTTTCTCTCTGAAGTTAGAAACACATAAGTTTACGATCGCTTTTGGTTTTTTTAACTTCCTCAGAATGACCTTGACATTGAAGGGAATCTCGTCACTCGTCCAAATGGCCACTATATTGTGGTTAAATACGTGTTGCACATGTCATGAACCAATTAACGATGAACTATCTAGATAACAATATGTGTGTTTATTCTAACTATAGTTTTTATTTAGAGGTAATAATACAGAATGATATTAGAACCCTAACGAAATACAAGGTAATTTGAAAAATATAAGAATAACCACCATGTAAAAGTAAGAACAACCCTATTACAGAGGAAGAAGAATAAGTTTAAATAAATCAGATAAAATGAAGATCTATTGGTCAAATACCATAAACGTGTAAGGTTTATGATTGGCTAATAATTTGCTGATTATTATTGGTTAATAATTGGCACTACAATTTTTTTTAAATAAAATAACTAAAGTAAATTTATTTTTAAATAAAGAGTACGTAAGTAAATTACTATGGAGTAAGGTTTGATCTCCCGAAACACTGATTAAAGTAGCGCATGCGCTGCACAGGCCTCCTATAGTCTACCGCGTAGGCTATATAGATTCTAGTAGGCCTATTTTGTTAATTTCTGACACTCAATAATTTAGAAATATAAGTACCATTCTTTACTTACGTTTGTGAACTACAACGTAGAGAGAATGTCCAATCCACTCACTGTCCTTACATTCGGCACAAGACACTCTTTTGTTGATGGTAGGGGAGAGCGGGGCTAGTTGAGACGGGGGCAAGTTGATACAAACATTATTTTTATCTTATACGCATGCACAGAAACAAACAGACGACCACAACGCCGTCACTGTACAGTGGCGCAGTCTTACAGGTAGTTTTAGAACAAAAAAACAAGTGGTTGATGTGTGACGGTACTTTCGTGATTTTTTATCCCAAATGTAAATTCTTTCTTTGGTTTTTGTGTGTAAAAAGGAGAGTAACCCTTAGACAAAACTTATCAGCTACTGACACATTTGAATAAGCGGTTTTCGGTGAGTAAATTCATCTATGTTTTATTAACTGTAGTTTCGTATTGCATAGGTTATGTCAGCTGAAATGCCACGTGGTTACTAGGGGCAAGTTGATACGTCTAGGTTGGGGCAGATTGATACAGTTTATCAACGTACCCCAACCTGATTTTTTATGAGATTTTATGTTTTTAATTACAGATCACGGTGAGAACATGAAAGAGGAAGACGGATAGGGGGGAAATATCTATAGAATCCTTCTAAAAGGCGTAGACCTACGATGCTGTCAAGAACAAAACTATTTCACGAAATTGCGTAGCTTACATTGCGAAGTGCGTGTACATTTCGAACGAAATCAATAAAATCACTTTGTTTCGGTTTATTAAAAAGAAAGACAAATCGGTGCCACAAGCCAAGGCAAATATTTAGTGACGATCTAGAGGAACAGCTCAGAGTATGTCGTAAAATCATCAGAGATATATTATGGGTTACCTCCTCATAAATTATTGGCCTACGAGCTGGTCATGGCTAACCAAGCAAAGGTAACAGTACCTGACACCTGGATTAAATATAAGTTAGCAACAAAACAAATGGTTTAATTATTTTTTGAAGAGACGTCCTCATTTTTGTATTAGGGAACCGAAGTCAATTAGTCTCGGCCGAGCCACTAGTTTCGACAAGAACAATGTAGGCCTAGACATGTTTTTTGACAACTTAAAATCTTCAATTGATCGGAATAAGTTTAAAGATATGTTAATTGATAGTGTAGGCCTATGTCAATTATTAAAATCGATGGTCTTAATTTATTTTTTCTTTTCTAATATCAATTGTTTTTACCGCAGTATCAACTTGCCCCCTACTGATATCAACTTGCCCCACCATGGGGCATATTGATACACTTTGAGTTGTCTGCTAAAAATAACTCTGATACCATTGTTATTGAGTTAATACCTATTTTCCAAATTTTTGTAGGTAAGCAAATGTCCAAGGTTAGATAATATCACTTTTAAAATAAAATATTGCAATTCACAGCTTGACAATAAAATTAAATCTGAAAACTGTCTCAACGTGCCCCACTCTCCCCTAATGTTTGTGTTGCGCACATACTTGGGGCCTATGTGCACTTCCTGACAGTTATCGAGGGCGATGTGTTGAGGTATCACATTTCCGTTAACAGATCGTTGCTCCAAATCAGACTGAGGGGCCACAACTGTCGTCTGTTGCGGCATTATTGGGTAAACAATTAATTAAGGATAGCGTTGTGGGGATTGTGCAATGCGTCGAGTGTCATATCGATGTGTTCCGATGCGATACGAGTAGTTAGATTTGGTTACTTCTGGCTCAGGGTACATGCCCCGGAAGCCACGTGCCGGGGCACACAGCTTCCGGTCGTATATTAAATGAGGGGTGAGGAGGTGGGGTGAGCGTTTGAAGTAGATTTGCGCATAAATTAAAAGTTAGTTCAAAACTGAAATTCAACAATTTGGGAGTGAACTAAATGTGCGCATAAATTAACCGGGTTCAACTAAAACTTCGCATAAATTAAAAGTTAGTTCAAAACTGAAATTCAACTTGATAATTGGGTTACGGAAAGTATGTCAAGGTCATCCCGAGTAAGTTTTAAAAAAGCCTATCCCGCTACCACAGGAAATAGTTCTGAGAGTTGAACTACCCGGTGATAGCGGGATAGGTAGATTTAAGTTTTGAACTTTATTCGTAAAAACAGATACAATCAATGTGCAAAAACAAATACAATCACTGTGCAATACAGGTTGAATTTTTGTGATGAAATACGGAGTTGTAAAAGCAAACGCCGACGACGAGGATGAGGTAAAGGCAGAGTCCCCAGATGACGTATTTGACAAGTTTGAAGAAACGTAATATCTCGAGTTGGTTTTCCCGTTCTAATTGCAAACGTTTAATTTCCAATTTCAATTTTTCTTCTTTCATCTTTTCCTCTTCCATTCTTGTGACGAAGGAAACTTCATCCATCATATCCATCATTAGTGTTGTTTTTTGGTGTTTGAAATTTTGAAACAAGTGATGTTGATAGTTCAAATGTTGGAGACGGAATGAGAAGTGAAAGCGAGGAACGTTAGTTAAACGAAGAAGTGGTGGGGGGAAGTTTAATTACAAAGAAGTGGTGGGGGAAGTTGAATCACAAAGAAGTGGTGGGGGAAGGAGGTTGCTCACCATTCGCTTCCGTACTTGTTGTTGTCGTGTCTGATTGTAGAGGTGTAAGTGGAGTAAGATTTAGCAAACTATCTTCATCAGAACTTTCAACCTTATCACAAATAGGACAGGCGTAAGTTATTTCCAGATTCATTTTAACAGTGTTAAATTTACTAACAATTTCGTGTAAAGTATTAAATATTTCTTGCAAATCTTCTTTTGAATTTACTTCGAAACTAGAATTCATTCGTGCCAACGGAGAGTTGTTCATCGTGCGAGAGTCGGTGATTGAATGAAGATCGGCGCTTAGGAAGGACGCTTATTTGTCGGTGAGCATGAGCTTGTGACCAAGTAAATAGCTAAGTTCCTCTTCTTCGTCTTTCAATTCAAATATCTTAGCTGAAGTAGTAGGCGTTGTTTCGTCTTCACTCGATGATGAAGAAAATTGAAATATCCTAGCTGAAGTAGTAGTCGTTGTTTCGTCTTCACTCGATGATGAAGAATCACGAGGACGTAAATAGTGAACATCAAGTCTGATCCATCTCATAGGATATCTATCCATGACAGAAAGCAAATTTTGAAATATTTCTTCCAATTCTTCTCTGTCAGTTATTATATGTTGAAACTTGACGAAAGGCGATCCCATGTTGTTAGTTAGAGTGTTGGAAGTGAAATAATTCAAAGGTGGATTCAATAAGATACAAAACTTAAACTAATGGTGGGGGAAATCTAAAAGACTTATGGTGGGGGGAAGTCAAAAAAACCAATGGTGGGGGGAAATCTCAAGGTCATCCAATTGAAGTTTTAAAAAAGAGTGTAAAACTGAAATTACACATTCGATGGTTCTACAGGATCGGAATGCCAATCTGATCTGTATTTACATCTTTTTATCATATGTGTACAAAAATCATCTTGATGAGACTTGGTGCGTTGACAATGAGCTAGATCGAGAGGATGAAATTTGAAACATCTTTGAGGACAGCATGTATGAAAATATCTTGATTTGTAAAATTTGAAAGTTCGCAATTCCGGTGGCGGTAGTTGTTTTGTTTTGCACTTGCAGTAACAAGATCCAAAAAATTCACATGTAGTGCAAGCTAACCCGTCCACCATCATTGGTCCTAAATCTGTACACTGTTGTTCACAACAGTAACGAGGTTCGTACTTGTACTTTTGTTCTTCCATGTTGACGCTGCTGAGTCCAGTGAAAGAATAAGAGTGTATAGTGTTGAATAGTCAGTTTTATGTACTACAAAAAGTGGTGGGGGTAATTTCAAGGTCATCCAAACGAAGTTTTAAAAAATTATACCTTACTAATGTAAGGAATGTTTATACTTAAGAAGTTTATTTCTGTTTATCTTCTTCAGACTTTGTCTGTTTCTGTTTGTTTTCTTCAGCCTTTTTCTCTCTCTCCGCTTTAGCCATAGCGATAAGTTCTTCAGTCGATAGTGGATGTACTTCAGGAAATTTTAAAATTAATTTAGCTTGATATCCTTCTTTAGTTAATATATTTAAATCTTCAGTCATTTGTTCAACGGTGTTGTAATCTTTTCCATAGATTTTTCCATCAAGTTCGATCATCATTCTGTATAACATCTTTAAAATTAGGTGTTGACGCAGCGAGAGTCGGGAAGCGAATGATTAGTTATACAAGTATCATTCCCTTTTTATCAACTTGACATTGATCACGTGATTCCTTAGTTTTATTTGTTAAAAGTTATTTAACATTGGTAATACTTGTGGAACTTGATGTTATGTTGACCAGTCGGTGATGAAGATGTTGTAGGTTGTGTTGAAAGAAATACTTCATCATCACAGTATTTTGTTTTAGTAAACATCCTTACATTAGTAGCACTAACATCAACAGTTAAGTGATAACCACCGGTAAGTAAAACTCGCATTTCGTTGGTTAAATCTTCAAGTTGTTCAAAACTCGTAATGGTGTTGGTATCGTAAGATGCACACTTGACCTTTAGGGACATGTTGAAGTTTTGTATTTAGTTATAGAGAGCGAGATGTGTACGGTACGAAAGGTAGTCGTAGACTGATGAATTTCACAAGTTGATTTTCACTTTTATTATCACACAAAATTGGGTCAAGGTCATCCCGTGGAATTTTTAAAAAAAAGCAACATATTGCTATGTACAAAGACATAACAATATGTTGCTTCTTTTATTTTTTTTTTGTTTTATATCATCTTTATTGAGAAACCATTACAAACATATATATTTACAAAGTTATGTACAAACTAGTTAGTAGTAGGTGTTACATGAATAGTTAGTTCAGTTGAGTTGTTTCCACTCGGTCCGTGTGAAACTAAATAGAGTGCGCCAGGTTGAATAACTCGAAGATCTTCATTTTGTAGAAGTTGTACAAACCGTTTCGGTAGGAAGATTTGAAACTTCGGTTCGTCACCAACTGTATACGGCGCCTCGCTCAATGTGCAATTAATAGCATCACCAACTGAAGTGTCCATCTTCTTGATTGTATGTATGATGTAATGTTTTTTTTCTTTTAGTTCAGAACATCTCTTCGTCGGTAAGATTGTTGATTTTGAATGAGCGTTGAATTGATCAACCAAATTTTGAAGAAAGTTCTGCGATGCCATCTTGATGTTATTGTTAATCTTCTTGTTAATAATAATGTCCGTCGGAGATGTTGTCTCTTCGGAGGTTCGAGTAATACTCATGCTGCGTCATGGTAGCGCTCTCACTTTTATTACCGACATTACCCCCACCATTCTGTTGAAGGAAATTATTCAAGCGGTAGGCATTCTTCAAAGCGCATTGTGACCTTCGATGTTTAAAACTCTTTGATGAAATACAAAGTTCATTGAAGTAGCATTGGAAATCTCTATCTATTATTGCATTTATCACTTCGTTACTTGTAAATGATTGTATCCAATTAGCTTTTTCCAATCCTCTTGTGTAGATAGTTTTGAACTCTTTGCAGTAATGATTCATAATGTGCGGCATCATGTTATAATTAATAAAACCTTCATCCCATCTTAAGTTGTGAAAATGTTTGTACAACCATTTGTTTGTAACTTTCGCTTTAGTTGTTAGTCTATTGAATGGTAATGGAGGTTTGAATAAGTAATGATAAACTACAGATGTGTTCATATCCAAAATTACTAATTCTTTTATAATAAAATTTCCATCATTTCCTCGAAAAGCTTGAAATTCAATTATACCTTTTTTAACTTCCATTATATGTGGCGCATTAGAAAACGAAACCCGTTTGTCCATGATGAAGTCTCGTCAGCAACTGACTTGTATTACAAACACGATTGTTCTTCTTTAACTTCTTGCGCTTCTTCGTCGATATTAAAGTTGGTGTGATAGTTGTTCAATTGTCTCCACATATCCACTTCTTGAGGTATTCGATTAAAAATTGAAGTATCCACAGGACCGTATAGAATTGGAACGAAAGGTTGTCTGTCCAATGTATCGATTAGATAGTCTTTGATTATTACACTTGAAAATATTAGTTGTTTCAAATATCTGGTGACGGGACCGGTAGTACAACTTAAAGTGTAAAATTCTTCTTTAGTCAAATGTAATTTTATATCATGTCTAGTTAAATCTCTGAAGCGAACCATTTGTCCCCCACGATGTTTCACTATATCAACTTCAATATTTGATTCCAATAAACTTAATCTTGTTCTTCTTCCAAATGTGTTGTTACTCAAATAACATTCCAAAAGATGTAAATGTTTCATAAATGATTCCCAAGAAGTTTCAGTGAATGTAACCATTTTATTTCCATGATTTAAAATAACAATCGGTGAATAATCCAATGATTTTAAAATTCCAACTGAAATACTTTTCGTCATGCATGATGAAATGGGGTAGAAAATCCGAAGAAATACTTCTGTTAAAATATTAGTTGTAATGTTAACTTCAACCTTTTTTCTTTTTACTTCTTTTTCAGCTTCTCCTTCTTCTTTTTCTTCTTCTCTCTTCTTATGTTTGTTAAACTTGAGGAACTCGTCCATTTCTCGTTCAACTTGTTTTTCTATATCTGAACTATTCTCATCCATTAGAGGTGTATTTTCTTCTCCGTTAGTAGAACTCATCTTGCGAACGATGTTTCCCATACGACGGTCGAATATAAAATGAACTTTCCACTGATGATTTTCTCGCTTTTATGTTTTTCGTGAAATCCTTGAAATTTATACAATCACATAAATGTTTGTTTTCAACTTGTTTTTCACAAACGAAATTCTAACCTCAAAAAGTGAAGCAGATAATTCTAACCTCAAAAATCTGCAGTCGTTGTACTAATTCTTTTTAAAGTACATTCTTCACAATTCCGGTCAGCGGTGTGTAAGTAACTATTTTATCATGTAGAATTAGACAGTATGCTGAAGTTCCATCCGCTACTGGTTGTTCAAATTCCATTTCAATTTTTATATCCACACTTGATGATTTTACCGATTCATTTTGTTTTGAACAATCGATTACAATTATCGGAGCCTTGGAATAATACTGGTCAGGCGATAATAGTGGTGTATTAGTCTTTCCATAATATGACGATTGAAATCTTGCATACATATCGTATAAAATGGAAAAACGTTTTTTGCTGAACATGACATTCAAATTGTCATACGGAAAGAATTGAGAGTTTAAGAAAACTTTACAATTCTTTATTTTACAGTGATCAAATTGACCGGCATTTGCAGTGATAACATCTTTTCGCTTAGTTTGAAAACCGAGTATTATGTACCTTGCCCGTTCCAAATAAGTTGATGTCTTGACGGTCCATGTTTGTCGTTCTGTCTAAGGTAGTGTAGGATATTCATGGAATTCCCAACTTCGGAATGGCATCACAATATCACGGTCAGACTTTAACTTTCTCAATAATACGATTCTATGTTCATCGGCCAATCTTACATGAGGTACTCTCCAAACAACTTTATCCAATTGTAGTTGCCATTCCAGTTTATCTTCCGTAGTTGCAGGGTCTGCAAGTATCAAGTCCTTGTTAGTTGAAGATCTGAGTAATACCAATTCTTGTTTGACATTTATTATTATTCGTTTGTAATCTTCAGCGAATCCCAAAAGCAATCGTAAGGGTACATGAAAATCAAAGTGACCGTTGGAATCCGGTGTTATAGTGTCTTTATCAGGGGCAACCCATCCGGCGGTGACTATTGAATTCTTCTCATGCGGTGTTAATGATGTTAATCCTTTCAATGTCGTTGTTATACCAACCTTTTTTGTCGAATCAACTGTCACCCCTGATATCTCATATCTTATTTCATCAAAAAGATATGCCATCGGGTTATTTATAAAAGGAACTGTTGAAGCAGTTTTTCCATCCAATTTTAATACCCGTCCTTCAATGTACAAATAACTTTCACACGGTAATGTGTAAATATCTTGTTGTTGAATGGGAATCCTTATTTCATCGTTATTGTTTAATTTTGATGAAGTGTAAGGGTTGTGCGTGTGATATTCCTTCTCCCATAGTGTTTCGTCGAATGTCGGTCCTTGAGATATATCCAGGATATCCATCGTTGTTAAGTTTCAATCCAATCTTCTGTAGAAAACGAATGTTGTCCGATGTTAACTCTTCCAATGTCGAGGAGCTACTGAGCTCCCGACTCTTCCGTTGCGGTTTAAATGATAATCCCATGTTGACCTTTATGTTGCCGCTCTGATGTGTATCCGTATAGTTATCGTTTCTCCTCTAAAGTCAACACTAACACCGTCTTGATCCAATATGTTCAGTACGATGTCTGAAATGAAACTGGTGTTTAACGGTAGGTATATCAAGTTTTGTGGCTTCTCAACAATTTTAAAACCAGGAGCCACTGTTGGATAAAATGTATGTAAAATATGCTGATTCACTCCTTCTCTATACGATCCGTGTATAATATTACACGTTACATCGATACTATTGACTTTCAATATTGTAACAGTTGTATCACCTGAATGAGTAGTTCCAGGAGTTAATATATTCTTTTTTGTATCTGTAAATCCAAGTAAACTGCCAATGGAGTTTTCCAAGCTGACATCGATATAATATTTTGAAGTTATTTCTGCTTTTAAAGTATTATTGTTTCCTTTAACGGTGATATTTTCTTCTCCGAGTTGTTTTTGTAGTAATTGGTTTATATCATCGATTTCATAAGCTCCAGTAGGAAATGTAATTATTTTCAATTCTGAGTATTTTCCTGAAGCATCCTTAGTTTCATAATAATGTAGTAAATTGTTCTTTCCTTCCGTAACATTGGGAATTGAGTTGTAGGTAGTTAAATCAAGTAATGCCGCTTCCCATAATCTTTCCTTGGATAGACGCAATGCTGGGAACAGCGTACTTTTCAATGTGGATGAATTTCCACTCAGTGACACTGTATACGATGACATCTTAAAGCTGACTGACACTCTTCGCTAGAAACTCCAAACATAAATGCCCACATATTTCAGTATTGTTAGGTTGTTCTCTTTTGTAATTGTAAAAAATGTTTTTGGAGTTTCGAAAATAATGTTGCAGTTCTTTCGGCGGTGGTAGATTGTCAAAACTGTCAAAGTAGTAAACGGTTTGTCCGAGCTTTTTATAGCATACCCAATGAGTGCCTGGACCATAGGTGGAATCCAAATTTACTATTCCAGTTTCATTTTCCCATATTTTAGTTGGTAATAAATCTTTCATAAAAACTCCTCGAAAAAATGGTATTTTCAAACATTTTACATAATCATTTAACTGATGATTTGTTAAGGCTTTATTTGGAATTATCAATTGATTCTTCTTATTTAGTACACACGGTACGGTCTTAGGTATAAACCTGCTCCGTTTTTTACCATTGACCAAATAGAAGCTTTCTTTACTGTTGCTTTACGAGTTCTACGACGTCTCTTCTTAATGTTTCCACCTCTTTTGGGAGCTCTTCTCTTTGCAGGTCTTCCTCTGCGACGTCGTCTTCCAGCACCAAATTTAGCTTTCGTCTTCATGGCTGTAGTTACTGCCCAAGCCGCTGCTTTTTCTGCAATACTTGCGTCACTTGATTTTACTCTTTGCCAAGCTCTTTCCGCTAGAATTTTATCCGCTATTGATCTATTTGTTGAATCTTTATACTTTGAATATGCTATATCGTGTTCTTTGCAAGCTTGATCTAATTTATTAATTCCAGGATCTCCTCTGGCTAAACGTTTTGACAACTTAGTTCCAGGTCCACAATATTGATAACCTCCGGGCAGATGTAATTCGTATGGTAAAGCGTCTATCGCTCGATTCACAACAGCACCAATTGGAATCCGTCTGAGCAGGGATAATGCAGCTGATGTTAAACCACGTCCTCTCTTGCCGCTGTCTTGACGACGACTGAGCGATACGGTCTTCATTATGCTGTTTTATGTAACCAACGTCTTCACTCTATGAAATACTTTATGATAATGAATCCTTTTTTTGTGTATTCCATACTTAAATATTCACAAGCTTTACCCGTATATATCGATGATTGTATCTTTAATCCATTTTTCTCTCTTAGCACCTTCGATTTTATCGTGATTTGATTTACCAATTATATGATTATGCATATCAACAACTGCATTACCTACAAGATTCATTACATACTCTACATTAGTAGCATCTTTGTAATCTGTTGGATTATCAAGATTTGTGATACGTTTACCATTACATGTATACACAGATGGATCGTTATTAGAGGTTGATATAACTTGATTAATAGTAGCAACATCATTCGGAGCTATTCCTGCTGATATGTTAGATATTCTTCTATTTTTTCCATCATATAAGTTATTTATTTTATCTAAAACTATAGTTTGTTTCACAACAACACAATCATTATCATCTTTACCAGATTTTACATGGGTTAATCGTCTACCTCCACATATAAAGTTAACACCAGTAGCTGATAGTTGTGGCACTTGTGTTAAAATAACAGCATCATGTTCTTCCGTGCCTAAACTTATATTTGACAATCTTTTATTTTTTCCATCCCACTTGTTATTTTGTAGTTGTAGTAAGGTAAACTTTTCACTTCCTTGCACAAACTCATCACCTTTCTTTGACACCACCTGATTTTGTTTAACAAAAGCGGATGTTCCTTTCTTCAAGCTTTCATTCATTTGTCTCACAGTAGCAGCATCCGATGGAGTTGAACCATCTTTCAGATTGGACAACACTTTTCCATGACAATCAATAACAGCACCATTATATAAAATACAATTATCTTTAATGTATTTAATATTAACACCATCACTTTCTTCTTTAGGATATCCAATATCGTTTATAGTATATTTATAGAAGGAAAATCCATCTTTTTTCTTTTCTGGTATTACAGAATGCAAATAACGCTTATTGATTGTATCTGTATCCTCGGTTGGATCTGCTACATTAGTTATTTTATAATTTAAAGCATTGTACTTTTTTCCACTTTTAGTCTTTTCCAACAGTAAAGCGTATTCCATCGCAGATAGAAAATAGCCTTTATTAACAACATCTCCATTGTTGACTGGTTTTGCAACATTAATAACCCTGTGAGATTTTGCATCATACAGTTGGTTGTTGTCGAGTTTTAAACTTGTAGATGTTTCCTCCTTTACTGTTTTTAAATTTGTTGCATCTCCATCTTCTTCTGGATCCTTAACAAACTTTAAACGTTTATTATTTATGTTATAGTCACCTTCGGGTGTTTGCGGTAATCCACTTCTTTTTCTGTTTTCTCCAACTTGCACTCCTAACGCGGAGTATCGTCCGAACTTGTCGACGCTCATGTTAGAACTGACACATTATACGCCTGCAACTCTTATATATCCGCGGACAATTATACGATTATGCCGCGATTCCTGAGTTCGTCAATCAGAACTACCCATTCATTATTTAAACCTGTATGACCGGCTTCCATGGCTTCATGCAATAGTCTCATTCTATCAACCAATTTATTGATGTCGTTGTAGTAAATCACATTCGTATTGTATAGATTTTTCATCAATCCTTTGCCAGATGTTGAAGTATCTCCTTTACTCTTTTTACCATGTTGTTCAAGAAGTGATAAATCCATAAGTGATAAAGATTTTCTTTTCAGTGGTTGTCTCACCGCTGGTGCAGTACGTAATGTTGGCAATTTTCGTGGAGGAAACAACTTTTTTATAACGATGTTATATTTTGTTGCACGTGAACGATTAATCATTGCATCCTTTAAGTAGTTTCTTTTATGAGCGTTAGTATTTTGTAGAATCTCCTTAAAAACACTTAAATCTTTGGATGAATATCTTAGTGGTATGTTTTTAAAAATTAATTCATATAGTCCTTTTGTTCCTTTATATTTATGCTCACCAATAATGATGTAATCGTCTTGTGTTATTTCAAGCTTTGAATCGCCGATCTTTAATTCATTCCCATCAATTCTTGCTCCGTATACATGTGATCTACTCAAATTCGGGTTTGATTTCATGTCATGTAGCATTTTCATTATATATTTTCTTCCAAGAGGTCCATGTTGTAATATATCGCTACTCAATTGAGTTAAATTTGGAATAGATTGTTCAGCTTCAGGTATTGGCTGTTCTTCTTCCTTTTCAACAATTGGTTCTTCTTCTTTTGTTTCTTCTTGTTCACTAGCACTTGTATATGAATCATCATCTTCTTCTTTTTTTATTGCTTGTACTTCTTGTTTAGAAACTGGTAGTAAAACATCTCCTTCATAACGAGGTTTACCAATAGTTTCTGATATTTGTTTTAAAGGTTCCGTAATAGGTTTAAATGTAGTCTCTAGAAATTCTTCTCTTTCACTTAAACCCATCCTCAATGCACGATTTTTCATCCTAATAGAATCACTGAGTGATTTTATTTCTTTTAATAGTTTTTCTTGATTCGCCATGTTTACACTGTGAAGTTCAACGTGTAACTAGATGTAGCACTGGTAGTTCAACGCATAAATACAAATTTATCCAACCCTATACGATATCTACCATTTTTAATATCTTCTTCCTTCATAATAACGAGAAAGCCATATTTCTCATTCCATGCTTTGCCACACATTTCTTTAAATTTCTCAAATGGCATATCCGCATTTACATGATCATTGTATATATGCTTTAAATTTGTTTCATCTTGCTTGAAGATGATCAACATATTTGCATTGTCTCTTATGAGTTGTTTTGGAATCTTACTGTATGTTTGACCAATATAAATGCTATCGATATTATGATGTCTTCCCATAGCGAAGTAATTCCTTATAGTGTCGTGATTTTCACAAGACACATCGTCAAAAATAAAAATAGAAAATGGTTTTGCTTCATTTGGTTGCATAATTGTTTCACTGGCATTAAACTTGTAGAAATGCACTTCAGGTACACTTGCAAGTACTTTATCCAATAATTGATATTTTGGTTGTTGCAATGATTTTGAAAAAATGTATATATTGTTAAAGCGCAATCCTTTAGGATTAGTTATAAGGTTAAAAACAACATTTGTTTTTCCACAATTTGAAGGACCAGTTATTAAACATCTTATTGTATTTGGTAGTAATTCACCATGTTTACCATGATTTAACTTATCATTGTCAACCGTCAATTCATCAATATTATTGATATTAAATCGATCTTTTTGTTGTACAATCTCCATCTTGTGTCAAGGTTAAACACACAATGAGCTATTAAGTTACTATACCAGGTCTTTTGAAGGAATCCAAGAGTCTTCACTTTTATCGAATCCTAACCACCGGACCTTAACCATATCCTTTTTCCTTTGTAAAACCTTCTCAACAAGATATACATCACCGACTGTTGATTTCAACAATTCATGTCCGTAGAATCCACCTTGAAGTAATTCACCCTTGTTATCCTTTAATAAGTAGGTTTCAGGTATAGTTGGTTGCACTTTATAAACTGTAAATACTTCATTAGTCCAATTTGGTAGATATCTTTTACTAAATACACCTTTGTATTTGCTTATACGAACTTTATCGTTGACTTTAAACTTTTTTGGTTGTAACTTTTACAATTTAGGTGTTGTATTATTTCTGATGCGTTGTAATACAACCTTAGCATTAGCGCTGTTTACCTGGATAGGTTTCATTCCGATGGTACGATGATATTTGTTGTTATACTCTTTTATAAGTTGTGGTAATATGTCATACCACACGTATGATCCTCGTTTTGAAAATTGTTTGTACATCGCTCCTTTTAATGTTCTATTGAATCTTTCAATTATTGAAGCTTTAACTTCAGAATTTGTAGAATAATGATTTATTTGATATTTCTTCATTAAAGCTCCAAAGTCTTTATTAAAATATTCTTTTCCATCATCGGTCTGTAGATGTTTGATTTTGAATTTATTTCTTTGTATCGTTGTTTCCATAGCTTTTGTAACACTTTTACCAGTCTTATCCTTCAATGGTAAAGCGTCAGCTATTTTAGTAAAACAGTCTATAATTGTTAAAATATATTTGAAACCTTTGTTTAATTTACTGTGCGGTATCATTTCAATGAGATCAGCTTGATACAGATCATTCATTCCCTTAATAATTGTACTTCTTCTTGGAAATCTTCTTCTTGCTGGTTTATGTAGTTCATTTACAATCTTGTCCTTCACACTTTCCATCTTCAGGTGTTGCTTGCACATCGCTTGTAAAAATACTGATCCGTACAACAGTTCTTTCTCTTTTATATAGTTTGAATATAGGTCAAGGCCATTTCATATTAGTGTAAAAAAGAGGGAACATGGCATTGGGCTTGCCATGTCCCCTCTTCTTTACGGAAAGGAAAAAAGGAAGAAGGTAGAGGACGAAGAATAGGTTTACTGGTCGATAGGGTTTAGAGAGTAATGTCCAAATGGCAGAGTTCTTATGTTGTCTTCAAGGATGTATCTCTTGTCATCCTTATAGCTCAATGCCGATTTGGTTTGCTTCACACTGAAAAGACGATGGTTGAAGCTTCTTATGGTGTTAAATGTTGCAGTTGTTTCAACATTTTCAAACAAACATCTTTTATAATGTTCAAACTGTACGTTCTTCTTCAGGAAAGAGGTTTTTATTCCTTTGGCTTTCTTCGTGACTTGATATTCGTTCCTTTCGCTTATGTACAGTTGAAATGAATATAGTTTGGACATTAATGCTACAATTTCCATCATCGGCACACCATTTGTTTCATCTTTAAATTTTCCCAATACTTTCTTGTTTCTGTCGTAGTCGTTATTTGGATGGTCCTTGGGATAATCGGAAAAGTCGAAATCATCTTTATACATAAAAGTGCGTAGATCTTCGTACATGTCATTTGTTTTAATCCAGTAAATTAGTGCATCCGTATCCATATATGCAATACCAATGTTCTCTCTTCCATAATAGTTAACCATCTTCTTATAATAAAACTCGTACATGTGTGTTTTGGAAATATCCAAGATTGACATTCCTAGATACAAAGGACGATCCATTAGAACTGACTTCTTGTTCATGGAAATAACAACTAGATTTTCATTAATAATTACAGATGAACCAAAGTTTGGTTGTTGCACTAATTTCTGTAATTTTACTGGATCAGTTACCAATTTGATATCCTTATGTTTCCTTTTGTTTTCCAAAGTCTTGCCAAATATTGCGTTGTTCATTAGTTTTAAGAAATCTTTTTGAAAACTTGATGTAGCGGCGGCTCTTCTTCTTGTGTTGTTGTCAATGTACGGTTTTAACCAACAAGATTGAGAGAATTGTAGTACTCGATTAATTTTTGTAATTCTCAATCCCATGTCTAAGGCCTGTTGTATCATCCAGTAGTGTCCAACATACCGAGACTTGTTAGTTAAAGTCATCAATAATTTTGGCCATCTTCCAGTTGGGGAAATTTCAGTCTTCGGAAGAAGTGGTAAATCATAATGTTCGTCGTGAAGATGTTCGGGATATTCAAAATCGACGTCGAATATGTAACCAGTTTCTCCATATTTCGGTATATCCATTATGTTTCCAATTGATTCTGGGTCTATCCATTTGAAATTATCATATGGAAGGGGATTCGACATTGCCCATCCGTACAAGTTATTTGCATCAAAATAACCCAGGAATGTTGTTGGTTTTGATGCATCATAATCGGGCAAATATTTATTGTTCGCCTTGACATGACGTGTTACACTTTGCGTCAATCCTCCTCGAACTCCTGATTCTAACATCAACACCATATCTATATCTGTAAGAAGTTGTATTTTACAATTTGTTTCTTTTAACATGGCTTGCCACGCTAGTCCAGGCGAAGTGTACGAATGAAGAGGGTCTAATCCATATGACGCAAAACACGTATTTCTAAATTCTTCCATCACATCACATAATAAAGTCACATCTAATTTGACATAGAAATCTGAATATTCCCCCAATGTTCTAAATCCTAATTCGTTCCATACTTTGCATGCATGATCATAATCATCTTGAGATATATCCATGTCGTACAGTTTACTTTTAAATTCTTCTTTTGGAGGTAGTGATGTTTCATTAAATCTTTCTAAACTGTCTATGTAATCATATGGGAAAACACCTTTTCGAAGTACCAGATCCAGTTTGTCGCTGTTTACAATCTTCTTTGTTTCAATTAAATCCTGTTTCCTTAGGTTTTCAGAAAGTTTGGACAAACTCGACGGCAAAAATCGGTAGGAGTCCAAGAATCTTAGTTTGACGTTTCCAACTTCTTTGGAAAAACTTATGAACTTCTCTGAAGTTTCAGCTAACACATCGATTTTACCGTCGTCTCTTCCTAATTCAGGTATTATAAAATGAGCGTCGTACCCACTGAGATTATGCAGAACCACATGGATAAATAGTGGTAAACGATAGCTCAAGTTGCATTTATTACAAGCAGCACCCCTGTAATAACCTGTAAGGTGGTCGTGATCTTTAACTTTATAATTCTCAATAGTAAAATCATTTTTGCACAAGAAACAGTGAGTCGCATTTTCATGTTGAATTTCTTCTTCTTCGTCCATAGGTTTCATTGGTACAATATTTGTATATAATCTTTGTGTATTTCCAGCTATTGAATATAGGTGATCAAGAAATATTTTTTCCGCATTTTCACCACGATATACTAGAGGTTCTGAAGTTAATCCATATCTGTTTAAATGTTCTTCTGATAATGTTGATTTGATCATTAAACAAAAACTGTTTGGTTTGTGCATTTGATACTTTACACTTTTTCTTGCTTCACAATTTTCATCTTCAACTGGAACAAGTGTTGATTCAAAATCCGCATACACAACTAAAGGGTTACGGTATTGATGATGAACCTTTTCAAATGTAACGAATGCTCTGTTTTCCGAAGGTAAATTAATCTTTGCTTCATAATTATTGTTACATAGTCTTTTGTGTTCTTGTAACCATTCTCTTCCTTGCCTTCCTTCTCGTTGAAAATTAAAACATCTCTTGCAAATCAACTTTTTGTTTCGATTTTTTGAAAGTTGCTTATTAACAAGAGAGTCGAATTTCTTTATGTACACATAGTGAGACACATCTCCTCGCGTTAGTAGTAGTAAATCCGTATGATCTGGTAGCTCTTCTTTTGCAATACGTAAAGGATACACTTTGTTTGAACTATCTAATGCAAAAACATTAATAGACGTGCCGGGATTTTTCTTTTCAAATTTTGATATATCTTTCGTAGAAACGGGATATGTTATTCCTTGAAAATTGTACCTGTGTCTTGCGTCTTCATATTCTTGGTTGGGTCTACATGGATTTCGTGATACAAACTTTGTCGTCATAGCATAGCGAAAACATTCATTATCTTCATTTTGGACATTAATACAAGATTTTGTATTTTCAATTATTTTTGGCAAAGGAATGTAACTAGATCCCATTAGTCCATATCCATGTTTGTGAACTCTTATATCTAATACTTCAATACTTATAAGACTCCATCCGGATCCTCTTCCTTCGTGTTCCTGAAGTTTGGTTAATATTTCTTCTATACAATTCTCTACTATTGAATTAATGTTTGAACTTTCCATGATGGTTCGGTTTTTTGTTATGAATCCTCTTGGTGATAATTCTTCTTGTGCATTTATAAACATAGCTTCTAATAGTAAACCAAATTTAAGAAAGTTCAATCTTTTCAATTCTTCTTTTAAAGTTTTACTTACGATTGGTTTTGCTTCTCTAATAAATTCTTCTAAGTTCAAGTTTTCATTTTGAATCTTATGATGCATTACTACCTTACCGGGTAAAGCAAATACTTGTAGATTCGGTAAAGTAGTTGAAGATGTTGCTGTTATTTCTTCTTGTTCTTCTTGTTCTTCTTGTTCTTCTTGTTCTTCTTGTTGTTCTTGATCTTCTTCTGTGTTGTTGTGAATTAGTTCTTTATGTATATCTAGTAGAATTTCATCGTGAAACGATTCCGAACATTTGTCGCAATGATACATGTTGACGATGTTTACTCTTCGAAATTTCGCCGAGAAATGAAATGGGCTCTGACAGTCCCGCTTTTATAACGGTTCCCCCACCACTATTTCATTATCATCCTCTTCTTCTTCTTCACTATCCGAGGAAAACAAACGTCTTGGACGAAACATTAATCTTCTACTAACTGATTGTTCATTTGTGTTCTCTATTCCAGTTGGAGTTTCAGTATGTACTTCTTCATATTCAAACGATGATGAAGATTCTGATATTACTACATCCATATCCAAATTTTCATTCTCCACATCATTTACACTTCCTACTTCTGATGTTGTTAGATCTACATCCATATCATTTACACTTTCTACTTCTGATGTTTCACTGTTATTATCATCTTCTTCCATATTAAAATCGTCTAGTTGAATTTTATACAATATTTCAATAAGAGGTTTCCTTGGATAATCGGTGTTGTCCACAGGAGCCATTTCAAGTAAATGAGGAATAACTCTTTGCGATTCGGCTTATATGATATTTTGATAAGTATGTCAAGGTCATTTTAGATTAAGCGAGAACTGGGAATAGATCACTAAGCAGCATGTTAATTCATTACTACAAAGTGATCTATTCCCCATTCTCTAAAAGTGTCCAATCAATAACCAAAGTTCAAGTTCATTTTTGTTCAATTTCAATCTTTTACTTCTTCTTTTAATACGTAGTTTATAGGTTGACAATTCGAATTTTCAAAGTGCTGTTTTATCGTTTGTTCCAACGCTTCTATTTTAGCTTCTTTTATCATTAATTCCGTAAGTAACTGATTAATGTAATCAGCTGCCATGTCCACTGTTCTTGTTCGTATTTCACCTAACCTAACCCCGGGAATCAATCTTTGTAGTCTGTAAAACTTCAACTTTATTCTTGACTCTCTTGCTTTAGCCATTTCCCGTAACTTTAGTTTTTTATTATCTTTATTTGTAGTCAAGTCCATAACACTTTCCTTCAAGTCCTTACTCGTGACAAGTTCGCTTTCAGAATAATTCGACTATAGTACACTCGTCTTTTATACACTTTCCCCCACCACTTTTAATTTCCCCCACCCTACTAATATAGGTCAAGGTCATCCGGTATTAACGCGAGAACGAGGAATAGAGCACTAAGTGGCATGTTAGTCCATTACCACAAAGTGATCTATTCCTCGCTCTCTATTCTACATCTAATTTTTTGGGGTTTTTGTTGTTTTTATCTTTTTTTTTGGTTTTTCTGGGGGGGAATGAGTGTTTAAATATTACTTGGTAGAATGTCCATTTTTCTTCTTCAAATCTTCAACAGTTTCCAACAATTGTAACAAATATGCGTTAGTTTTTTCTAAAGTTTTCAGTCTGCTACATCCAACTTGAATGGAAGGCACTATTAGTTGCAATTTCGCAAATTCTATCTTTTCTTTCTTGCACCTTTCTCTCATTTTTAGGTTTTTCCTTAGTCTTACCGAAGATGGTGTTAATGGTTCGTACATACAATCTGGATATGGCTTTGACATTTTCAACACTGATGTTGAAGTACAATGAGATACTTGCGACCGTTGAGCTTGATAATAATTTGTTGTTGGAGTATTGCAATACATCTTTGGTTCTAAGTTTTGGTGGCAATCTGTAGTTGAAAATACTGGTGTTGCAGAAGGATCAGTCATCTTTCACTGTTGTCGTACAGAGTGAACTCTTTTCTAAAATTTTACTTCTTTTATCACATTTCCCCCACCACCGACTTATATATTCTTCCCCCCACCATAATTATTTATACTTGTTTTTTCACATTTCAAATTTTATACCATACTTCCAATATGACATCCGCATCTTCATCTTTTAAGTATTTGACAAATTCAGGACTTCTCGACGATACATTCGGTCTGTTTAGATAGCTCATCACCTTGTGATGGCTTTCTTCATTTTCTATGTAACAATACACTTGCATCAACTTGTTTTGTTCCTCTTTCGATGATATGAAATTTGCAACAGAGGTCCACTCTTCATATTTAATCTTAAAATGGCGCACTTCGAATTCCATGATGTTTCTTCTAATGCCGCAACAATAATAAAACTCTCTTCAAACAACCTGCATTTATACACGTTCCCCCACCTAGTTATAACCCCCACTCTTTTCCCCCTCTCCTTTATATGTGGAAGGGGTATTATGGTTTGAATGCACGATACTTAATAAATTCAAACAAACACTGTGCACAAATGTCGCAAGTGTCATTACACGTTTCGAATTTCATTATTTGACCTTTTACAAGATGAACTAACCTACCTCCATCATCTTGAAATTGTTCAAAATCTAAAACAGACGCTTTTCCACAATCATGACACATTTTTGTACCATCTTTAAAAGTATAAGCAAGATAGATAGCAAATCCATAATTGTCTTTCTTAAATTCAATGAGCATTTCACGAATTGCTTTAGGTATTTGACACTCATTTGATCTCATAATGTAATGGTAAAGAAACCCATTATTGATAATTTCTTGTAAACACAGAACCAACAACCTATCCATCGTGTTAGACTTATACTGATAGTTACATCTAAAACCTTTTTCTTATATGATTTTCCCCCCACCACTTTTATATAGGTCAAGGTCATTGGATATCAAGCGAGAACTGGGAATAGATCACTAAGTGGCATGTTATTCTATTACCACAAAGTGATCTATTCCCCATTCTCTAAGAAGATTGTTGATAATTTAGATTCCTAATATTTCTTTTCCTTCTTCTTCACCTTTTTGAACTGTAGTATTACCAGACATGTGTGATATTAGTTTCTTCATTTCTCGATTTTCCATTTCCACTTTCTTCAATTTTAAATCTCTTGCTTCGATTTGTAGTTTTAAATACTTGATGTAACTTCCAGCCCAGTGTAGGGTTTTCAATTTTGGTGCTCCCATTGCAATTCCAGGTATTTGAAATTGTAGTCGATTGAACTCCATGTTCATATCTTGTCGGTCTTGTTTTTCCTTTTCTAGTCTTTTCAATCTTTGATTCTCCCTGAACGAAGAAGTTTGATCACAAGGAATATGACGAAACATTTTGGTCAACGATATCTCGAAGAATAAGCTTCTACGCAGAAAACCAACACATTTATGCACTTCCCCCTCTAACTTTAGGCTAGTGGTGGGGAGAATTACATTAATTTAATACTTATTTCCACCGTTACACTTGCTCCATTTTCAAAAAGGTATCTGTAAAATGGTTCTGGATACTGGTATATTTCACGTCCTATATTTTCCTTAAGAAAGTTGAAAGCTATTCTTTTCGAATAGTCATTATGATATACTTCTCTTAAATTAACAAGAATTCCATCTTCCAGAAATTTCACTTGAATCATTGGTATTTTGCTTACATCATCTTTGTCTATCAGAGGGAGCCTGTAAGTGAACGTATTTGGTGGTAGACGTAAGGTTCTATTAAGTCGAGAACAGAATATTTTGAACATTTTCTGATCATTGACTGCAATCTCATGAATACCTATCATTTTATAGTACGAAGGTTCAAAAGGTACAGCACGAAACGTTTGTACTTGACAGTTACTCGAAGAAGGTTCTGTAGTTGCGTTAGGATTGAACATTTTTAGTCAACAGTTTCCTGACGAATAAGCTTCTACGCAAATAACCAACACATTTATGAACATTCCCCCACCAACTTTAAGCTAGTGGTGGGGAGAAGTTTCCCCCACCACTTCTTCAGAATTAATAGCTTCAATTTGAATTATAACAAATATATTTGACGCAAATTCCCAAAAAACTGAATATGAAACAGTTTCTTCTACATCTTGAGATTCATTTTGTATTTCAACCATTTCCATCATTGAAGGTTCTTGATCAATTTCTGTTACTTCCATTGCTTCTTCTACAGGATCTTGTATTATGTCGGTTGTTTCAATTTCATCTTCTTCTTGAACTAACATAATATTTCGTTGTCTCACAATTTCAATTAATTGTATAAAAGAAGTATCTCTAGGAGACATTATTAACCATACATGTAGCTCCAACAAATGCTGATTTACTAATGACAAAACTCACAATTTATAAGACTTGTTTGAATAATAAAGTGGGGGAACTACCTTAGTCCAATTCGGATTCGGATTCAGAAGACAATAAAGGTGATATGGGTGAATCCAACGATGAATCTAATATAAATGTATCAATAGCTTCCTTAACTATGTCTTCGTCACTATCATTTATCATTTCTTCAAAGATTTCTTGTTCAAACTGTTCCATTTCTTCTTCATCCATCGTTGAATAATTATCAGTTTCGTTATAATTTTCCTCTATATTGTCTTCTTCCATTTCGTCTGTACTAATATAAACATTTTTAACTTCAAAATATTTAACAAATGGAGTATCTTTAGACAACATATTTGTTTACCACTTCTTTTACCTCGAATAACGAACTATGTATTGCTTTCTTAGTCTTATATTCTTTTACTCCCCACTCTTTTGCACAACATAAAGAAAGGTGGGGGGAGAGCGTTTCGTAGTTATTCTTCTCTATCTAGGTTATATTTCATTGCTAGCACATCTACTGTAATTTTCTGCTCTTCAACTTTATCGCGAATAAATATTGTCCAGGGAAATAGTTCATTAATATTGTTGATTGTTACTTTTATATCATACAAAAAATCAATATGTCTTAGTAATGAAACAATAACAATAACTCCTATCCCATTGTTTGCCATAATTGTTTCTTCAATTTTAATACGCAAGTTTGTTATCAAACTCCATATATTAATATCATTGGCTATAAAACCATCAAGTCTAGTACTCATCTTGACGGTGCAAGTACAGACTAAAAACCTGGAGGTTCATAGTCCGCCTTTTATGAGTTTTAAAAATGGGGAGGGGGAAGGAATAAGGATTGGGAGGGGATAGGGTGGGGGTGAGGGAAGGGTAATGTGGTTATTAGACCACTTGTGCGACAAAGTAGCCACCAATGCTAACTTCGAGCTCATAACACTTCATAACATCATCCTGCCAAGTCAACATACGTTCTCTAGTATTTGGTGTTACACAGAAGAACCTACTGTCATTATACACAATAGCTGAACCAATTATAACATTGAATCCTAAATTTAGCCATTTGTGTGCTTCCATAATAAATCTTTCTATTGTATCAAAAGGAAATTGTTCATCGATGTAGATTGGTCTCATTTGTTCATCAAGTTCAATTACATCTTCACCTTCATCTTCACTGTCACTGCTACTATCATTTTCATTGTCACTGCTACTATCATAATAATCTATCACATCTTCTTCAGGCTGTTGGAAAACATCAGCAATTTCGGAAGGATTGAAGTTTTCACTATGGTGAGGAAGCATTTTAAAGCAAATAATAACGGCAGAGACGAAACAACAAGTGTGGTGCGTGAAAGCAGAATGAAGGAGTGAACAATGCTTGCTTCGCTTTTATAACGATATGCTAATGAGAGGGGTAAGAGATGGTCGTGACCAATTAGGTGGGGGGAAAGGAAGGAGAGGGGATATTTATTTTAAATAATTTGCATAACTTTTGACTAAAATAAGATAACCAAATTCTTCTTTTACTAAAATGTTCGTCTTACATAGACCTTTTCAATGATGTATCGCTTGTCGTAATCGAACAAACCATTATCAAGTTATAGCCATTTGAATTTTCGGGGGGGGGGGGGGGAATTAATCTCCATTTTTTATGGGGGGGGTTCCGCTTGAGTGAACACGGGGGGGGGGGTTCCACTTGGGTGCTCATGCGGAACTGATCTTCTCACGAGATAGTCGTTGCGTGATAATGAAGACAAATGTTCATCGCGCCGCGACCACTAATTAACTCGCATTTGCCGTGTTCATATCTTTCCTACTCATTATATATACGTTTCCTACTTCATTATTTCAAGACTAATTAACTTGCAAAACAACAGTCTCTGTCTTTGAATGCTGATGAGATTTCATTAGGAACCATTCTTTGCACGCTATATGAAGCTACACTGGCTATGCAAGTCAGAGCGGTCATATAACTGTACAACGACCTCTGAAAAGTAGGTCACGAGACTTAGAGTGTTAAAAAATAATGGGGGAGAAACACAACGCTATAACGCATTGTGTTTCTCCCCCATTATTTTTAGCAAAATTTGGAATATCTATGTGAATTTACTTTGTACGCCCCCACCTTGTAATACCATCCATTTTATGCCTGAGGAGATAGTCTTTAGAGTCTAACTCATAAACAGATTTTTCTTTACGCAAGGATTCAATAACTTTAATATTATATTTTTTGCCGTTACAATTTGCTAAAATGTGTTCGTTGTCAATAACACTTTCAAAAAAATATAGACAACCTCTCTTAATCCTATTTCCTTTCACAGCAATAATTTCGGATTGGTATTCAACAGTGGGGGTTTCTGTCAGTTGTGGTTCGGAAAGATGTTTCACGACATGTACACGGCAGAAATGTTCGTTCTTAACACATTTCCTCCCACAAGCTGATCCTTTCTTAATTCCCCTAGTGAGCACTTCAGGGCAAGTAGTGGGACGGCTAAATGCCCTACGACGCTCTTCTTTTAATAATTGAAAGCGCTCTGAAGGAGCAGGTTTAGGAGCAGGTTTAGGAGCAGGTTTAAAGGATTTATTTTTTGGATAGGCGTGGTCTTTATGCATAATAAGTGGTGGAGTAGGAGGTATTGGGGACAGTGGAGTGATAGGTGTACTTAGTTCATGAACAAAAGCTTCAAATGAAGTGGTATCAGAACGAGGAACTGTTTGTGGCGGCGGCATGTTGTTTGATGGCGGCGGTGATTGTTGTTGAGATGGTGTGGAGTCGTTTGAAGATAGAGGCGGTGAAAATATGCTGCCAAGTATAGTAGTCATAGTGAGTGGAAGAAGAGCTCCCGAAGTTGAAGGTTTCGAGTCTTGTTGCTTCTTATACCAGTCGGGAGCATTTTTCAATCGAAGAGTTTTCTTGACTGGAGTCGAAGCCGTAGTAGAAGTAGAAGTTGAACTTGTAATAGAAGAGCAGGCTGTAGTGGAAATTGTAGTCGGCAGGGATGACATCGTGGTAGTTCAGTTCGCAGCGTAACGCCTGGAATCAGAATGAAACTCTAGCCGTGGTCGTCGCGTCTTTTATAACGGTATGCTAATGAGAGAAAGGTTAGCGACAAGCCGTGACCGGTCATTGGACCCGGGAGGTGGAAGGGGAGATGGAAGGGGAAAGAGAGGTGGAGGGGGGGGCAAATCAACTCCATTTTTGGGGGGGGGGTCATTGACCCTTCCGAAAGTGGGTCAAGGTCATTCAAGACTTATAATGAACCAAGGTGATGGGAACAGTAGTAACTGTTCCCACCACCCTGTTTGCCTAACGGTTCCCACTCCCAACCCACTAGTTACGTTCTGCGAGGGACATCGACGCAATTTTGTTTGGTCCGTCCGCATTCAAGCGTAACGTCCCGGCCCGCATTCAAGCGTAACCACTAATTACAAGGGAAACTGGAACAGCTAATGCAGAAACGCAACTCTAACACCCACCCAAGCTAATCCCACCCATCATATTCCTAAACAAAATGCAAAAAACCTAGTCCGCTACCTACAATTTGCGGATGTCCCACCCCTTCTAAGTGAAGTTCAACCGAACTTCTGAATTTACATTTAATCTACCCCCTATCATCTAGCTGAAAGGCAAAACAACAACATTAATTATTAATACCAACACTTAAAACTAACAACACATCGTTATTAAATATCAAATAATTCTACACAACCAAATACCATCATTATTCTTAAAATTAATACACCTTAACGCTAAACACAACTTATAACTAACATCGCAATGCGCAAATTAATTCTTAAATTAAGTGCAACTTACAACTAATATTTACACACACACACACACACATACCACATTGCATTAAAGAACGCAACGTAGTATAAGAAGTTCAAATATATATAGGCCTACTATATATTTGAACCTCTTACCGAGTCGCCAACGACTTTTCGCTATGAAAACTCGTTGACGACTGACGCGAAAATCGGGCTCGTATCGCTCCTCGGGTTTTCGAGTGGTGGGGGTAATTAATGCAGTGGTGGGGGAATTGTTTCACTCCAGTACGGTCTTCAATCCACTCCAGTTCGCAGCAGTGCAAAAATGAAACGAAGGAGTGGGGGTGGCGCATGCGCAGCGACGTAAAATCCAAGGTTTGAGGTTAGAACTTTCCGTGCACAGTAGAGCTAAATTGAGTAATACAGGACTCGGCGCATGCGCAATAGCGAGGAGTGATTCCGATCCGGAGAACTCGTTGCATTCGCAGCAGCGCTAAGGTGAGTAATACAGACTAGGCGCATTCGCAGTAGCGCTAAAGTGAGTAATACAGGACTAGGCGCCGTAGCATGAAGTTGGCTCACTCCAGTACAAGTTATAGCGGCATAAAAATGAAACGAAGGAGTGGGAGCGGCGCATGCGCAGTGACGTAAAACCAAGGTTTGAGGTTAGAATTTTCCATGGTGGCTGCCATGTTTAATTCTGTTTCATTCAAACAATAGTAGTTCATGGCTGGCATGGGATGTGAAGTGTGGTAATTAGATGGGGTTAGCAACCGGTCGTGACCAGCCATTGACCGGTCATCGACCCGGCGGGGTTCCGCTTGAGTGACCACCGGGGGGGGGGGGGGGGGTTTAATCTCCATTTTTATGGGGGGGGGTTCCGCTTCATTAGTCACGGGGGGGGTTTCCGCTTCATTAGTCACGGGGGGGGGTTCCGCTTGAGTGAACACGGGAGGTTCCACTTGGGCGCTCATGCTCAACTGATCTTCTCACGCGATAACCGTTATAAAAGACGATTGTTCATCGCGCCGCGACCATTAATTAACTCGCATTTGTGTTGTTCGCATCCTTCCTACTCATTATATATGCGTTTCGCCAACTTCATTATACAAGTCTAATTGCTACTAACTTGAAATTTCATTTACATTAGCACATGTCGTCCTGTTTGAATCACCTTCGCGTGCTCGACGTTATATCTCATTCATCAGTCTTGTTCTCACTTCTACACGTCTGACATACTTCTTGTGATGGATACGCAATGTTTGAAATTGAAACTTTTGCGGACACAACATATATTACGAAATAATTACAAACCATCGGTTTCAAAGACTAAAACAAATTTAACAAAAGTGAGGAAGAAATTAAGTTTTAACCCGTTATACTCTGTTAGAACTTCGCAGGTTCACGTTGATGATAATGTTATTCACAACATTTTGCGTTCGATGTTACGTTTCCACAACTTCGAACTTGTTACACCTATCGACTGTGTTCAGCAAGTTTTCATATTTTACCCCCACCCTTCTTTATATAAGTGCGCTCACGACAATTCCTGTTTCATTCTTCTATACGCTCTTCGACCGACAACTACTCCGCTCTAAATTACACACTACAAGAAGATGGATACAAACCAAGAACAAGTACAAGTTCACGAAATATCGTCTACTACCCACCCGAGAGAGAATCCTCCGAGAACTTCGCCTTCACCGAATCCACAGAACCCCGTCCAAGTTTCGGATGTATCTTCGACGGCGAGGAATGATCTTGAAGCTATTCTTCGGTCGCTCGTCGGTTTCGACTAACCTGTACGACGATCGATGTTAAACTGAACTCTTAGAAGTTCAGTCTTTTTTAAAACTTCCTCCGGATGACCTTGAAGCAATTATCCCCTCTCCTTTTTCAACTAACTTCTACTTTTATTCCACTGTTGAATTTCAGTTTTGAACTGAAATGTGAAATTTCAGTTTTAATTTATGCGAAGTTTTAGTTGAACCCGGTTAATTTATGCGCACATTTAGTTCACTCCCAAATTGTTGAATTTCAGTTTTGAACTAACTTTTAATTTATGCGCGAATCTACTTCAAACGCTCACCCCACCTCCTCACCCCTCATTTAATATACGACCGGAAGCTGTGTGCCCCGGCACGTGGCTTCCGGGGCATGTGCCCTGAGCCAGAAGTAACCAAATCTAACTACTGATACGATATCTTGCTATTCATATTTTACTGTATATTATGAGAAATCAGTGTCAAGTCAAGAAAATATTAAGGCCTAGTCATTTCGACATTTACAATTACAACTAAGTTAGAAGTATAGACAAATAAAAAATGACAGCTAATGAATTGGCTTATGCTATTTGGTTACTTGAATTTAACATTTTGTATTGTCATCGACTTAAATAAGTTTAACAGTTAACAGAATAAAATATTTAACGAGGATGGTGATGTTCGTGGCCGAAAGCAGTCCTGCATAAACTCTGCAAAATTTTACCCTACGGACCACAAATCACCAAGATTTTGTTAAATTTAAATACAGAAGTGCAACATTTTGTTACCTTCCATATCCGACTTAACTATATAACCCTTCCTTAGATAGAATTCAATTCTTTAATTGATTTTGGTAAACCTTTAGTAGATATCAAACACAAAATGTAACAATGAAAGATCCTTTAATTAACAAATTATGATAATTGTTGGCTTTAATTTTGGCTGTAAAGATTTAGTTTTAATAAGTATTCAACGTTGGCCTACATCCATAAATTGCAATAGAATTATAATTATGTATACTATTTTATTCTCTAAATTGTGTTCTTTCCCCTTTGTGCAGTAAAATAATGTCAAATACGATTCTTGGATTGTATTCGATTAGTATCTACTACACCACTGACATGGATCCCAATCGCATATCGCGGTTCGCCGTTAGTACCCGATAGTGCTGGGAACGATGCACCATCAAGGTCACGATAACAGCGGAGAGGGGGCTGGGAATCCCGCGGACAACTTATCTACTTTCCAATTAAATCCTAATTATTAATCGCCCAGGGCATTGTATTGAAAGCTCATTATACTATGCTGTATCCATATTATAGATAATCGATGTTTCACATAAAATCCTGTATACCCTAATGCGAGTAAGGTATCTGTATTAGTATTATGTATGTATAAGTAGGCTGTTTATGTGTGCATTCGGATCTTGAAGACGGCTTATTAAAATCTTCAAACTTTGCAAATAACTGATGAAAATAATACTTCAGTATGATTGGTTATTTCTCAGTGTATTCCAAAAAAGAAAATGAAGGATTTTAATAAATAACGTATACAAAAGGTTTCAAAGCCTAGATTTTGCCAAAGCATTCATTGTTTTTTAATGCGGTGGAATATATTTAATAAAAAAAAGAACATTTTAGAACAGACAGAGCACTTTCAATTGAACATAAAACTTACTTGAATGAATGTAAACAAAACAATGCATCATAAACAATAATAGTTCAAACCGCTGACTGCTGTACAGTCAAGATGTACAGAACATTCATTCTTCTCTTATGTTTTTTAAACAATTCTTCAAGTAACTTTATACAGGCTAGCGAAAAAAGAATGGTCACATTTTAAATGAATACAACTTCAGTAACATAACTTTGATTTATTTACATTTTAGGGTTTGATCATCATGGGCGGGGGGGACTTACAGGAATGCCAGTGGGTATACCCCCTGATGTTTGATGAGTTTTTTTTTAATTTCTATCATGTTTTTGTAATAATGTTTTTGTATTGGATCAAATAAGTTTTTTGGACAATAAAAATGCTTTACAAGTAACGCGTAAGCAGTCAAGTCGTGTAATCGAAACAATCATTTCAAAAGACAATTATTAAACTATATTTTGAACATAATCTAGTCGCGTGCATTGTGTAATTTTTACATGATGCTCAGTAAATTCTTTTCTTTCAATTAATGTGTTTGTTAAAGATCCCATTTCAATAAAACATAAAAAAGTAGCTGGCTTATGTATAACAGACAAGTATACCTAAACAGCTATGGCATATGTGGGATAGGCCTTAAAACTTGCCATTTAAATAAGATTTTGGTGTTTGAATGAGAGTACAACAATTCATACTTAAAGATAGCTGGCACCCCCGACGATTTTGACCTAAATACGCTAATGTTGATCATTTTTCCAACTTAAGCCAATAATGTTAAAAGTGGCAATGAATGTAGTGTACTTTCTCTTACAAAATTTTAATTCCTAAAGTTAAAGCATTTCGCTTAGTGAACTCTCACAGCGAAGCATCAGGGACTCCGAAGCACTGATGCTTTTACACTTTTTAAACTTTATTTCAAGGTTTTCTGGTTTTACCGCTGAATTTGAACGCCCAGTACAGTAGTACACTCAACTACTCATCGTCAACCCTGCATCTAAGAGGCCTCATTTTTAACTCAAATTTTCCATCTTGACACTGAACTTACAGGAGTGCTGAAGAGTATGAAAATTGCTTAATATGTTTATCTTATCATTATATCTGTCTTTAATGGGGCGGCTCACGAGAAATCAGGAAAAATAAATCTTGAATGTAAGCAAGCATTTGTTCGTTTTACATCAATTTAAAGGTGTCACTTAGTGGAGTATTGCTACCAATACACCCTGAAACGAATAGTAGAAGACTGTTAATTTTAAAGTTTCAGCAATATGATTTCAATGCAAAATTTGATCATCAACCCTTTGAGGCCAGATTACCCATTCCTTTTAAGGTAAGGATTTTAGCATACCGTAATAATCTACTGTACTAAGAAAGTCTTCTAATTAAATGTACCTATCAAAATATGCTTACACCTAATAACTTCTCCTGGGAACAGCATTTACATTAGATTTTGGTGAGTGAACTCAAGATTAGATTTAAAAATTTAAAAAATCTATTACCAAGTTTAAAAAATTCTGTAAATGTACATGTTACTATGCAAACTTTATGCTAAATAAGAGTGTGTTAAACTATCGAGATATCTTTTTAGGCATTAGCAAAATGTAGAAATTTAATCCAATACATTTAATTACTTTTTTAACCAGAAGGTAAATAAATCGTAAAGTTATGTCACTCCTGCCAGCTCAAAAACTCGTTTTTCGCAATAAAAAAAAATATATAACTAAACACAATCTGAGAGAATTTTTTTTTTTTTGCAAAAAGTAACTTGGTAGCTCTAAGATGATTACATAATCAAAGTAAAAGGTTGTTTATCAAAAATTAAATTTGTTTTGGTTGCTAAGCAATTTAATTCAGAAGGAAATTTGTAATATATTACAGTTTGAAATTAATTTTGTTTGAAGAGAAGGTCTACAAAGGTTACGTGAGTACAATTTAGCAATGACTAACTTGCACAAATTTACATTTTGAGTGTACATCACTGCACAATACAGTACTTGTAGTTTGTCCACTAACTGAAATATTTCCCGTCAAATTATTTTTGTGTATGATAAGTGTATAATTTAAATATCTATAACGTCCCTTTTTTATAAGAAATTCCACCCGGCTGCAAATGTTCCACAATTTAGACTAATTAGGAAGTTTTCCAACAAATGTGGGGGATTTAGGTATTGCAATGTCAAATATTAAGCATCCTCATGTAATAAATTACAAGAAATTACCTGCAATCAATTACTCAGAAAAATACATTACCCTAAAGCATTATTAAAATCAGTCTGGAAAGTTTTAATGCGTTTGGTACTATGACTATGCCTTAAAGTAAAATAACTGATACATGTGTGGAAAACTAAGGTTTAATTAGATCTGGACACTTAATGGATCGACTTGGTTTTAATTTTTAAATTTGGTTTATGAATATATAGGCCTATTCATTGAGTCAGATTTACCAGTCAGGGCTCTACGTCCCTAGATGGCATATTATTTTTCACTGTGAGGTTCCCCTCAGGTTTTAAGATTCAATTATTCTAGGAGTTTGTTTATGAAGAATAATTCCTGAAAAAAGCCAAAGTCTACTGTTTTTGTAAACTATTTAGTGATAAGAAAAATGTGCTGGTTCAATTGGTGCATGGTTACAACTCGTGTGATAGAAACACTCCGAAAGAGTTTAGGTTTAAGTTTCAACAAAACCTTACAACACCCTCATGGCGGCAAACCCACACGCTCTCTCCCATGGTATTTACAATAAAAAACTCCCACATTTATCGCAAATTTTATGGGTACGAAAGTTTGCTGCCACGTTCAGTAGCGTTGTTTCAGTTTTTTTTTATGGGGGGAGGGGCAAAATTTTTTTATAAATATAGTTTGACTGCTGTGAGACCTCTTCCCCCTTAATATTGTGCTTTAACAAATACAAGATTTAAAAAGAAGCTCTATTCAAGTCATAATGTTCATTTTCTTAATTTTTTTGATATTAAAATATGAATTTTTTCCAAATTGCTGGGGGGCAACTGCCCTCCTTTGTAACCCCAAAATGACTCATATGGCTACAGTTTTATATGGAACCCTACCATTGATTATTTTGAGTGACCACAAGTCTACAAGTGTGCATATTTTCCAAAAGTAGTCTATTTGTATCAGCTGACTTTACCCTTTTTACTTTATAGGTACATGTTTACATTTTCATAATTTTCAAGGAGTTCATCCATGATCTTTTGTCCTTTAATTAAATATTTAGTACCAGGGGGACCGAGCTTAAGCTCGGTAAAATTATTACTTTCGTTCTCACACAAAACACTCACTCCGCTTACTCGCCTCCTTCCATTTTAAAGACGAGCTCGTTCGCTTCGCTCACTCGCCAAGCCGAAGGGTGCTGCACTTTGGTATAATTTTCTAAAACTACAGGTTTAAGATGTAACACATTGGTTTATATCTACAGTTATCAGCTGATTTTTGTTCCATTGATAAAATCTCCATAAGGATAACATGGAAACTTTGAAGGGCTCTAGATCAAAACCCGGATTTTTCCCAGACATGGGACCAGCTCCAATCGATTTCTGGTGGCCAAAACCCCCATATTCAATAAAAAAAATCAAAAATCCTTGGAGCGAAAAAAAACTTTTCCCACAAACAGAGCTTGTTTTAGAGTATAAGATAAGATAAGATTTATTCAACAATACAAAGTTTGTATTGATAATGTTGTCATGTTTTAGATTTTCATAACAAAAGAAGACCTTTATTTAAAATCAGTTAGATAAGTTTAAAAAAGTGTATCCTGCTCACTGATAAATTTGTCTGAGACCCTGGTGTTTGTAGTGTTTTTATTTGTGAGTTAACAATGTTCTTTTGAAAAGAGATCATAGTGATTTTATTTATTAATAGTTTTTATCATGCTCATTGGCTTATCCTGCTATCACTGTGTATGATTGGTGAACTGTAAGAGTTAGCCTTATTACTAAATTTTTACAAATTGTATTTAGAAAAAATTTCAAATAGACAATGAAACTGCAATAAAAATTACTAACAAGTCAAAACAAACTCACACGAGTTAAACAAAACAAACTACTATTGACAATAGGAGTTGACATGCAGTAATTGAATCTAATGCAATCAATTTAATTTTACTCATCAAATATATAAATCTTTTTGACATCCATCAGAACATATCTGACTGGGTATCTTAGCGGTAATACTGGTAATGTTTGCCTTTGAATCTAAAAGTTGCCGGTTCAATCCTGAGAAAAGTTAAATAGATGACATTTTAAAGGTTCGATACTGGACCCAGTTTGTCATTGGACTATTAATGATACTATCTAAAAACAGATCGACAATAGATAATAACAGTTTCGGGGTTTGGACCATTCCTCTTTAAACGTTAAGCGTTAAGCTAATTTTACACGTGAGAGTTTTTTGCTCTCAAAGAGTTTTGTACTCTCAGGAGGTACTTGCAGAGGTGTTTACACAATTAGCGAATTTTCCAAGATAGTTAATTCCAGACAGTTTTACTACAAGTACTATTAACAATGGTCTGAGATTTTTATGAGGGTAACTAACTAATTCTCTGAGATTGAAAAACTCTCATGTGTAAACCTAACTTTATTCAAAATAAATATTTGGCACACAAAAATAAATCAACATCCGTTAAGAATACCTATTTTTTTCACTAAATGCCCTCTTTCTTTGAGTCATGCGAACTGCGAACTGAATCAGCTTGTCAAGTTAGTAATCAATAGAAGATGCAATGAATTGTCTAAAGACTTAACGTAAAAGAAAACATAATTTCATATTATAATTATTGTAATTTGAAAAATATTAGAATAGCTCTCTAAATAATTGTATTTATTATTTTCTTATGTTTGTCGGCACGTGTCCGACGATTACGCAAATTAAAAGGGGTGAGAAAGTCAATTAAACACGCAGGTATGTATACACTGGATGTTTATTGTTTGAAGTGATGCAAATAAAATGTAAAACTTAAAGGTATTTAACTGTAATGACTGTAAAAATGTAAGTTTAAGCCGGCTGAATGTAAGTGGTGCTGTGTGCACAAAAAGACATGTATGTCTTGCACGGCCGGACGCTGGGACGCAACTGAAGGGTTGGTTTTTTGACACCCCCACCACTTTGCCGGCCAAAAGAAAATGGAGGGGCCCCACAAAGACCCTGGTTGCGCCGCAACATTCCGCCCACCTTGAAAGTACCCACTTTCAAAACTAAAGTAACAATACAGCAATTCATGTTCGCAGAACATGACAATAGTGAGTAATGTACAAAATGACAATGATACATGCTATTTACAATAAAACAAAGGTGGGAAAAAGTTACGTACAATCTGTTATATGTATTGAAAACTATGCAAATGACATAATGGAATGAAAAAATAAAAATCTAAATGACACACAACTGTGTAAAAATATGTACAATGAAGAAATATGCAAAGAATTAATTAACAAACTAGTTGCTACACACATCTGTGCAATATATGTACATATGCAAATTATGAATATACTGCAATGTAATGAAATGTAACAAGAAAATTAACAGTGCAAATGAAAAGAGCAACATGGACAAAATATGTATGTACTAAGTTTCACTTTCACAATCAATTAATTGTGATAAAATGAGATGAAAATTTTAACGAAATGATAAATATATTTATGTGTGTACAAATTTATAATTGTGAAATAAAACAACCTAACCTAAACACATTTGAAAAGAAAATATGCTGAATGTAAGTTGCCCTTGAATTGATTAGGATATTTACACTTCACTTCACAGCACTGTTACTCTTCAATTGGTAACAAACATAGTTTGTTGACACTTCCTTTGTGGTCTCCGTGTGCTGTCTTGCCGGTTACCACTCGCGTCAGGTTGTCTTTTCCTGGATGAAGGCCGGTGACTCTGCCAATGAGCCAGGATAGAGGGGGAAGATGATCGTCTTTCAGCAGGACCAGGCTCCCAACTTGTAGCGGAGTTGAAGCTGTCTTCCATTTGGTTCTCTGCTGGAAAGTAGTGAGATACTCCTTAGACCACCTGGACCAGAAGTGCTGTGTGAGCTGCTGGACTCGCTGCCACCTGTTTAGACGGTTCTCTGGTAGATGGGTGACTGACGGCTCCGGCAAGGCCTTGAGTGAACCGCCAATGAGGAAGTGAGAAGGTGTGAGGACGGATAGGTCGGAAGGATCATTGGAAACAGCTGTTAGGGGTCTACTGTTTAGTACTGCTTCAATCTGTGTTAGTACTGTGTTGAACTCTTCATACGTCAAGTTTGCCCTTCCTAATATTCTATAAAGATGGTGTTTGAATGATTTTACGGCTGCTTCCCAGAGCCCTCCCATGTGAGGGGCGTAGGGAGGATTGAAGCTCCATTTAATACCTTCTCTTGATGCTTCAGTAATGATTCTATGAGATTCATTCTTAAAAAACACATATGGAGTTCTTGAAGCTCACGGTTTGCACCTACGAATGTTCTTCCGTTGTCAGAGATTATTTCTGTGCATATGCCTCTTCTTGAAATAAATCTTCTCAATGCACCCAAGAATGTTTCAGTAGTCAGGTCACTGACTAACTCGAGGTGAACGGCCCTTGTAGCGAAACACACAAAAACTGCCACATATGCCTTTGTTGGCCTTGTCCCTCGCCGCCTTGATTGTTTAACCAAGAAAGGCCCACAGAAATCAATGCCAGTGTGGGTGAATGGTTGGGCTGGTGTGACTCGTGTAGTAGGTAGGTCGCCCATCTTTTGTTGAAGGGTCTTTGGCCTGGCTCTAACACTTTGTAAACACTGGCGTGTCACTTTCCTCGCTAGGCCCCGGCCATTTAAAGGCCAAAATTTTGACCTAATGGCACAGAGAAGTGCTATTGGACCACAATGCAAGTTTCGTACGTGTTCTTGAATTGCAATGAGTTCCGCTATCCTGTGATTTTTTGGAAGCAGAATGGGATGTCTGGTGTCGTAGCTGAGACGTGAGTGATTTAATCGGCCGCCCACCTTGAGTACACCGTCTCTGTCAATAAATGGCGAAAGGGTTAGCAGTTTACTGTCTGACCTTACTGGTTTACCATGTTTTAATTTCTTGAGTTCTTCAGGAAAGCTAGTGTGTTGCACATATTTGATTAAGGTAGTTGTTGAGTCATGAATTTCTTCTACAGATAGTGGACCTGATCTCTTCTTCTTCTTAGGAGATAAATTAAAGACAAATCTTAGCATGTATGCTAAAACTCTTGTCAGTTTGTCGAAAGACGAAAAACGCATAATTAAATTAAAGAGAAAATGCTTTGGTTCTTGTGTAGAGGCAAGAAGTGATGTAGTTATTCTCTTTTGTTCTGGGATGTCAATCACTTCGTGGATGTGGTCAGGCCAGACTTCCTTTGGTTTACATAGCCATGAGGGGCCATGCCACCAAAGTTGTGAATTAGCCAAATTTCTAGCGGTTTCTCCTCTTGAGACTAAATCGGCAGGATTGAAATTTGTGCTGACATGTCTCCAGCTGCTGTTTTTTGTAGTCTCTTGTATTTTTGCTACTCTATTAGCAACGAACGTAGTCCATCGGGCTGGTTCTCCACGAATCCATGCTAGAGTAACTGTTGAGTCAGTCCAGTATGTTGTGTTTTCTGGAGGTATTTGCAGTGCACTCTGTATTTGAGTGACCACGTCAGTGAGCAGCAATGCTGCACAAAGCTCTAGTCTTGGTAGAGATGTGCTGTGTAATGGTGCTACTCTTGATTTGGAGGATAGAAGTGATGTTTTTACGTTGCCAACGGCATCTTCGTGTCTTAGATACACTGTACATCCGTAAGTCCTTTCAGATGAATCAGAGAAGCCATGGAGTTCAAGGGAACCAGTCATGATTGGATGTGTTACTTGCCTCGGAATTCTAATGTCATTGAGGTCGTGCAAGCAATGCTGAATCGACATCCAATATGTATGAATGTGCATTGGCAACGACTCATCCCAATCTAATTTTAATTTCCAGAGCTCTTGGAGAAGTAGTTTAGGTCTCACAATAATTGGTGCAATTAATCCTAACGGGTCAAACAGCCTTGCGATGTCAGACAGAACAATACGTTTAGATAGATGAACGGGGTGTTTACGTTGTACAGGTGTGTATCTAAACTGGAATGTGTCTTCTTCAGCGTCCCACCACAAGCCTAGAGTTTTTATGGATGAATCTCCTTCGCCAAAGAACGGTCGTGGCTGTCGTTCTCTCATATTCTCTGGCAAATTGTAGAGCAGTTCGCTGCAGTTCGAGTTCCACTTGCGTAGATGAAACCCACCTCTTGATAATAGTTCGATGAGTTGTGTTTGTAACTCTTTTCCTTCTTCTTTAGTGTCAATACCTGTTAACAGGTCGTCGACATAAAGGTCCTTGCGTACAACGTTTGCAGCTACTGGATAGGATGTCTCCTCGTCATTAGCAAGTTGATTTAGTGTTCTGGTTGCAAGGTAGGGTGCTGATGCTGTGCCATACGTCACTGTGTTTAGTCTGTATGTTTGTAGTGATTCATCTTTGTTGTTTCTCCACAAAATCTTTAGTAAATTTCGTTGTGTTTCATCAATCAAAACTTGTCTGTACATCTTTTCCAGATCTGCTGTCATTACATACTTGTGCATGCGGAATCTCGTGACTATGGAAAAAATGTCAGATTGTACTGTGGGGCCAACCAATTGTAAGTCGTTAAGAGATAGTCCAGAAGTAGTCTTCGCGGATGCGTCAAACACAACTCTTAATTTGGTAGTTGTACTGGATGTCTTCAGTACAGGATGATGAGGGAGGTAATAATCAGGAGCACTTTGTGAGTTCGAAGGTTCTTTCACCAGTTCCATGTGGCCTAACTGTTCGTACTCAGACATGAAGTCACTGTATTGTTTCTTTAAGTCTGGGTCACGAGTAAGTCTTCTTTCTACCTGCATAAATCTCCGCTCAGCCATTTCCCTTGATTGACCAAGCTGAATAGCATCATGTTTTAGTGGCATTGTAACTGTATATCTACCATCTTGCTCTCTTCTGGTGGTTGCAGTGTAGTATTCTTCGCAAGTGGCCTCCTCAGCAGTAAGATGATGTTTATGCACAGGCTCCTCTAGTGTCCAGAACTTCTGTAGCTGTTTTTCAACAGTTGTTAGGTTACAAACTGTGTTATTGGTGAAACTACCTTCCTGATTTAGTATTTTTCCTCCTACAAGCCAGCCCAACTTAGTTTTTTGTAATGTTGGTAGGCCCGGTGTTTTGATTTGACCTATGCAAATCAAATCCCAGAATGACTCTTGGCCAATGAGCAGGTCAATTTTCCCAGGTGTCCCAAATGACGGGTCTGCTAATATAATGTGCTGGGGTATCTTGAAATCATTGAGGTTGATATTTTCAGACGGGATGTTTCCTGTTATTTTAGGTATTATGAGTAGTTGTAGGTTAGTCTTGTAGTTTGTGATGCAGGAACTAACTGTGGCTTCTGAAATGGCCTTTACGTGCTGGACAGTCTGACTTACTCCAGACACTTGAATATTTTTCTTCACCTTCCTTAGTCCTAACTGCTGGGCTATCTGTTCGGTAACGTAACAACACTCCGATCCATTGTCAAGGAGGGCTCTACACTTCAAAGTTAGACCGGTTGGCCCAGTGACCTTCACAATGGCTGTATTTAAGAGTCCCCGAGAGATGCCCTTGGGGGTAGAGGACAAAAAACTCTTAGTAGTGGATGGTGTCCCAGCTGATTGATAGCCTTGACTGGCATCCCTAGTGACAGTGGTGTTCTTATTCTCGTTTGGGTGAATGAGTGTGTTGTGTTTTGCATTGCATTTTCTACATCCACCTGATTGACACTGATCTGAATTGTGACCTCGTTTAAGGCAATTTACACATACCTTTGCCTTAGTCAATTTTGCTAGCACCTCATCATAAGGCCCTGATAGTATTTCCTTGCATTGAAATGTTTTGTGTTTTCCCCCACATAAGGGGCAGTCATTGTAACTTAATGCTATGTGTGTTTTTGTGTTGACAGGTTATTGTCTAAAACCGCTGTTTCGGGATGAATTGTGCGAAAACTTCTCATTTTCATAAGGCAATCTTCCATGGTTGCTTTTTACTGTCTCTAAAATCTGACTCCTTTGTAACAAGTAATCAGTCAGAGCTTCCAAACTGGGTAACTCATCTGGTTTGGTACTGAGTTCCCACTCCTTGTGAGTTGTGTGATCTAGCCTGGATGTTATCAGGTGATTAATAATTGGGTCCCAATTTTCTGTTTTAACCTTTAAGGCCTGTAAAGCTCTCATGTGTGTAAGAGCACTGGTTACTAACTGACGAAGACCTTCTGGCTTGTCTTTCTGAACATGTGGAAGCTCAAAAAGTGCCTTAATATGATGTTGGACAATGAGACGGTTATTTTGGTACTGTTTCTTTAATAGCTCTAGACCTATCTCATAATTTGTGGACGTTATTTCTAAATTCTTAAGAACTTCAGCAGCTTGCCCCTTCAGTGCTCCCTTTAGATATTGCAATTTTTGAACATCACTTAACTGTACATTTGAGTCAATTAAAGAGTGAAATGAATCACTAAAGGGCATCCAGTCTTCAAATCGGCCAGAAAATATTGGCAGATTTACTGTTGGCAACCTTACGGAAGCAGAGTTAAGCTGAGTGTAGCATTGCGTGTTGCTATTGGAACTCTCTGCGTTAGTGTGTTTTCTCTTATCTATGCATTCCTCAGCATTGGCAATTGCTTTAAAATACTGGTTTTCAAACTCTTCCTGTTCAACAGAGGTGTCTTCGTCCAAGAGCTCTAGCTCCCCCTGTATAGTTTCAAATTCTCCTAAACATGGTTTAATGTTAGTGAGGCGTGTTTCTAATTCTTTGATGCTATCGGCTGCATTAAGACTGTCAAGGTAAGAAATAAATCTGGTCAGTTTTGCCTTTACCTGACCTCGCCTGGATACTAAACCTTTCCTTTTCCTTTCAACTTCAGTTGCCATCTTACATTAATTATTTATAGGCATTTAAGAAGCAGTTTACAGATTGAATGCTAGTTTAGTAGGGAAGGGTTGTGAGAGGAAGGAGAGGTAAGGTTGTTTACATTGGCGGTCACTCACCCTGAGTCAGCTGTCTTGGTGATGACGTAGTTCCAAGGGTTGAATGGGCTTGACGAAGATGGTGTGAGCCGGTGTCAGGAGAGGTTGTAAATCTGCTCTTGTCGGAGTGACGTTGGATGCCGCCAGAATTCCCGCCGAAAACCTCTGAATGTGAAGGGTCGGTGGTAATAAAGTTGCCTTTGGAACGCAGGCTCGCTGGAGAAAACAAAGGATGAGGTCCGTGACAAATTGAAGGTCCCGGCGACAATGGTGGTTATTGTTCTAGAAGAGGGGTTGAGCTGTGCCTGCGCACTGAAAACTCAAAACGAAGAATAAAACTTCACTCACTTGATGTGAAAATAACACTTATTCCATGTTAATGCACTGTATCACTGTTGATGCACTGTGTATAACGGATCACTGATGTGCGAATCCGGCTCGAAGGACCAAATGTTTGTCGGCGCGTGTCCGACGATTACGCAAATTAAAAGGGGTGAGAAAGTCAATTAAACACGCAGGTATGTATACACTGGATGTTTATTGTTTGAAGTGATGCAAATAAAATGTAAAACTTAAAGGTATTTAACTGTAATGACTGTAAAAATGTAAGTTTAAGCCGGCTGAATGTAAGTGGTGCTGTGTGCACAAAAAGACATGTATGTCTTGCACGGCCGGACGCTGGGACGCAACTGAAGGGTTGGTTTTTTGACACCCCCACCACTTTGCCGGCCAATAGAAAATGGAGGGGCCCCACAAAGACCCTGGTTGCGCCGCAACATCTTACCTGATTTTACATCCGATAGCCTACAGCTTTCAATTAGTCTTATTAATTTTGATACTTTGTGCCTAATGGTAGTATAGAAAAAATGTGTTTCCAACAACTTTTTTATTTTACCTCTTACTCGGCTGACTCAACACCAATACAGAGGTGAGTTTAGTTGTGGTTTAGAGTTTAAATACTTTATGATAATGTTTTCAGCTAAATTAAGGCAATAAACTTTATGAAAGACATTATAGGATTTAAAATCCAAAGTTTAGCCAGTTTGTAAAAGGTGAATATCACCTTTTTTCTTGTAAAATACCATTTAAAGTACAGAAAATGTTTACACTGGGTTCTGTTACTTCCTTGGAATGTGAATAGGCCTACAGTAGCCTACATAAGTATATAGAGAAATAGTTTTCTAAAATACTAATGTAGAGCCTAAAGGGTTTTTCAAATTTCAAATCTGATCTTTTAAAACAAAAGTAAAAACTGCAAGTAAGGTACACCAGAAATTTCATTTTCTTAAACCTATTGAAATACATTAAACAGGTTAATACTGTACAAAAGACACAATATCTCTTTTTAACTGCAGGAGCAATGAGATGGCAGGGTTTAACCATACAATAAAATAATAACAAAAACTGTGCTATAAAAAAAGTGGTCGTAGTTATTTCAATGTAAAAAAATTTCTTGAAAAATAAAATAAATTACTTAAGAAACTAGTTTTATATTTTAAGAGAAATTATTTTCCATTGATTAGAAAATCTAATAAAAGGCATGATTATTCAGACCATGAAAAGATGCAAGTCCTAAAAGGAGGAGATTATCCCCGACATGTAAGATATTCCGTGAGTCCAGCTGTGAGGCCCTCTACTCCGCTCCTAGCTCATAATGGGCTGGGAGCGTGACGAGCGTACATGGACCCCTCGTATAAACCCCGTCAAGCCAGCAAGATAAAATAGAAGATCCCCAACATGAAGAAGGTCCGCGAGCCTAGCTGTGAGGCCCTCTACTCCGCCCCTGGCTCATAATGGGCTGGGGGTGTGACGAGCGTTCATGGATCCCTCGTATAAACCCTCCTCAAGACAGCAAGAGTGAAGATCAGAACAAATTTCTACGACCTCTTAGAAGATCTCATGGACGACTTCAAGGACTGAGTATGAAAAGTGAGCTTTTATTCCTTTTAATCTAGGTCTTTTAAGCACCTATAGCTAACTAGTTCAATAATCACAGCCATGAGTCTCAAAAAAGTTTTGGTTTTAACAAATTATTGCAACTTTTTATAAGTTGGTTGGAAACACATTTAGTGCTCTATTATTAGGCCTAAGTTATCTTAAATTAACACACCCATTCCATGAGATCTAATATACTCGTACTTTTCTTAGCCAAACGGTATCGGATGGTATCTAATATTTATAAAATGTATAAATGTATAAAATCTGGTATTTATATTTATTTATCTATATATTAATACGCAAGAATGTTTCATTTCCTCCTTTTATCTCAGCTCGTGTACATCGTAGGAGAAATCCGAGCATACCCTGTAGCTGGGCTTTCTGTGCCCAGAAAGGCATAGTCCTGTAGATGAGCAGAATCCCATTCTAATTCACATCGGACTCCAGGGCTACGCCCCACAGGCTTTCAAAGTTTCAATAGTAATCTTATGGAGAAAGGAGAATTGGATGAATCATAAGGCAGCTGCAGTAAAAACAACTGCTAGAAAATTGGGAATAACAGATGTTTTAGTTCTAAAATGTTTTTAAGCTTCTTGGGTCCAGATCAACTCAAATTTTGATCGAATTTCGATCAGGAGGCGATCTCTAGTAATATTTAATATTCTATATGTTAACTAATCTCCATCGTCTAACCCAATCGTCTAAATTGTCATATTCTTCTTGGGCTTATCGTTTAGTTTAGACTGTAATAACCCGTTTAACTTACAAATGAATTTGCAATATTTTCTTTTTCTATCAAAAATAACTTATTAATATTAACATACTAACAAACAAGCCGTAAAAAATGACGGGTTATTTTTTACTGGTTATTCATGAATAAGATGTTTATAAGTTTGAATGGTCAATTTGACAGCGGTGGAAGGTCCCGATTCAATGACGGTAAAATACAAAAGTAAAGAGAGGTCTGCTTGGTGTGGTGAGACAAGTACCCAGCTTCTGTCTAGTCTGGCAGTTGGTCCATGGTGTGCTGTGTTCCAGTTGGGTCGTAGGCAAACTGCTGACTTGAGCACACGTGACTGGCTCATATCAACAAACGTCCAGACTCTTATCACGTCTGATTAAGTAGAGATATGAGGATAGTTGAGGTTGTATTTTATGCCTCCAGAACTCATACAAAGATTATTTATAATAGGTTTATACGTATACCATCGGTAAACATTTACATAATACATAGTGTTAGTGTACACAAATCAATTACAGGTTCAGTTTCTGTAAACACCTACCAATTCACGTATCGAGTCATTGTTTATTATCATATTGCACAAAAATATCAGACTTGCTATCTATACTTATTTAATAGACATATCAGTTCCTGAGGGTTTTTGTGATTGGAACTCCTTCAATTTTCAATTGATTTTGAAAATTGCTTGTGTCGTTTGACAGGGCTTGGCTTGTAGGCTACTTTTCCCGAAAAACATTGAAGATGCAAATTGGACTCCAAGGCTACGCCTTACAGACTTTTAAAGGTACAATGTTAATGTTATGAAAGATGGGTAATTGATTGAATTATTAGAAATCTGTTGTAATAATAAATTCTAGCAGATAAGGAAGATGAGCAGATAAATGGTCAAATCGGTCCTCATCAACTGAAATTTTGGTGGAATTTCAAACGGGGGCAATATGTAGTTGTTTTAAATTAATAAAACTTTTGTCAATAGTCTAAGAAATGCATAAGCAGTTATGTGTTTCAAATTTGAATTTGTCATGCCGGTAGGCAATTAGTTGACATTGTAGTTATAATATAATATACCCTGATCGTGTTTGTATGTTAGAAACATGTTTATATACGGGAATTGAGTACTGTAAGCTTATGTACGTAAACTAAATTAACAATAACAACATAACTTTATTAAAATAGCCTTGTAATAATAGTGTAGGGTCTTATTCATCACTCAACGTACTGTACTTTATGTAGTTGGAAATAAAATGCAAAGATATGCTGTCAAAATAATAATGCAATGATAATCCTGATAGTTTCAAGTGCTACTGTCAATATCATTATGCTTATGCCTTCCAGATCATTCATTAATAAAAGCAATTAATTGTTAACTGCTTTTTTCAAAACATACTTTTTCTGGTTATTAATATTAATAAAAAATAAGCACTTTTAGCGAATTTCCCTATAGGGAATAAGCTATTACGGTAGTAGCCATGGTCCTAAGCCCGGGACCACTTTACTTTTTCATTTTGAGGTCCCCAGAAGCCAAAAACACCATTCGTTCATTTTCATATATATATATATATATATATATATATATATATATATATATATATATATATATATATGTGTGTCCGTGGTACCGATAACTTTTGAAGCGGACCTCCGATTTTCATCAAATTTGGTATGAAGGTGTAAGACCAGATCTATTTTCATGAGTTCGCGAACCAGCGTTGTCGGGTTATGGGAACGGGGTTTTATGGGGTTTCAAAGGGGTCAAAATTAGGTTTTTGGCATTTTTGGACCTCAATTTTCAAAATTCATGAATTTTAACTAAAACCATTCAAAAGAGCTTAAAAAAACAAACAATTTAGTATTTTTAATCATTAAAATAGCTTAACTGGTTATGGAGAAAATTCAAATCAAGTTTCCCATGTTATTCTTAAGGGTAAATCTTTAAAAAGTTATATATCGCTTATTTATCAACATATTTTCATAAAAAATTTTATGAACCTTCACTAGGTGGTGAGTAATTAAGATTTGATAAAAAACCCACATGGCAGCAAACCTACATGCTAAATCCCATGGTATTCTCATGGAAAATAAGTGTATAATGGGAGCAAGAGAGGTGGAGATAATAAAGTATCTATTCCTAATCAGCTGATCAGCTGTCTTCTGCATATTTGTCAAATTTGAAATGTTTATGTTTTGTTATTTGTAAACAAATAATTCCTTTTGCATGGAAGCTTTGGATATGCACTTTTATTACTGTTAAAAAAGTCATTTATTGCAATATAAATATTAATATATAAATTATTAAATAAAAATAATTTATTCAGAAATATAATGATATAAAATATATTATATTTCCTTGTAAAGATTATTAATTATATAAGATAGCCACAAAGTTCTTTGATGTTGAAATAATAATTCTTTGGAAATTCGCTGAGTACGCAGGTCTGCTGCGACGGGGGTATTTATATTTTGGGTCGGACATAAAATACAAAAGAAAGGGTTACCTGGAAAATTAAGGAAAAAATTAAACCACAAACATTATTTATTTACACCACAAATAATTACAAGAGAACAGAAAATCGTATTTGCTACATTTTAGTTTAATACAGAGGCTCTGAAGTTTCTGTCAGACATGAAGAACACATTCGGCACAACACTAAAAATATATTAATTCAAATGTATTAATGTACACACAATAAAATATAAACAAACTTAAAAATTTACACATAAACCTTTACACATAAAATTTGACAAAAACATTGAGATCATATCAGTGTCAATTACTTGATATAATAAATATATATATATATATATATATATATATATATATATATATATATATATATATATATATAAAACTTTTGTATCAACATTAGGCTTAAAACAGAAATAAAAATTTTTTTAAAAACTGTTGGCAGTCTCAAAAGTCATATTGGTAACAAAGAAAAGGTAAAGAGAAAGATTCCGAAACACAAAGTAAAAATTCCCAAAAATAATTACGTTCTCATTTTAAAGTGTTGAGATTACTTAGAGGATTTCTTAGGGGTCGAGTAACTTAAGAGGGGGATGAAAGAGATCTTCTCAGAACATGTCATGCAGTGCTTCTCTTGCTCCCATTTTGTAACCTTTATTTACTTACTTACTTCTTCTTCTTACTTCTGAAAAGTCGTCCCGATTGACCACGTAGTGGCGTGAGACCAGTCAAGTTTCAAGGATAGGAAAAGAGAATGTAAGGATAAATTTATGAATTTGTTGAGTCAAAACTCCAAATCACATCAGGTCCTTGATCTTATAAAGACATCTTTCAACGAGGAAAGATTTGAGCCTACGCCTAAAGATGTTTTTATTCTCAACTGATTAAAGTTCAACTGGCAGTTTTTGGAAAAACTTTGCCCCAGCATAACCTGGTTTGGATTCAAAAAGTTTTAAGTTGTGCATTACAGCAGTTCTTACATTTCTATTTCTAGTGTTATAACAATGAGTTGGAAGAACAAACATTTGGTCATGAAACTTGGCATACATTACAGTCTCATAGATGTACAGGCTTGGAATAGTCATTATGCCGAAACTTTTGAAAGAATCAGAGCAGTGATCTCTGGGTTTAAGTTTACACATTAACCAAATTGCTCGCTTTTGGAGCTTGAAAATTTTTTCAATGTTAATTTTGGAGGACATTCCCCAGAGAATTATTGAATAACTAATATGTGATTCTATGAGGCTGTAATATACCAACTTGCAGAGATTTATGCAGTCAAGACCCGATATGTACCTCATACCTCAATGCTAGGTATTTAAGTCTGATAACAATGGGAGGGGTTTTAAATACAAGCTAAGGACTTGGGCTAATTGATTGGCATTTAATTTTTTATGGAATTTGAATATATATTAAGCTATAATTGTTGAAAGCTGAAAGTTAATAAGTAATATTTACCTAATAATAGAATATTTATTGATTAATGTTGAAAGTTTGTTTTTAGCAATATGGATTCAAAATACAGTATATGGAAACAAAAAAGGAAATCAAATAGCCCAAGTCTTTAAGTTTTATTTTAAACCGTTCCCACTTCCCACTATTTTCGAACTTAAAGGCACAAAATTGAAGCAGGCAAAGCAACGCATGACTTTCTAGGAGAGGCCCTTTCACCCCCTCTTAAAATGTTATCTATGTTCATCACTCACTCTATTATATTTTTTGTCTATCTACGCCAGTGGAATTTTTTAACGTTTTGACGGGGAACGGTCCACACCCCAGTACCATCTAACATCGACCAGTTGTTAGAAAGCATCATTAATTAATAGCTCAACGACAAATGGCAACTGGGCCCGGGATCGATCCTTCAAAAATCTACTAACTTTCCTCATCAGGATCGAACCGCCAACCTTTGGATTCAAAGGCGAGCACTAACCACTCAGCTACCCAGCCAGTACTACTGATATTACTGATGTCAATATACAACAAGGATGCAATATGAAATTCTTAACATTTCCTCAAAACATCTGTTCAATCATGGAAAATGACCTTATGAATGCAATATCTACCTTTATATCAACTGAAATATATCTTAAAACGTATTTATTAGAAAACTTTATACTAAACATACAAGAGTTCAACCCGCGGTGCACCTGACGGGGAGAGAGCTGTTGAAATGCGGCCACGACTTCATTTCCTCAACGAGAGCCAAGCCGGGCGCAGCCGTCACCTTGAGCTGACACTGGGCCACCAACGTGTAATCCTCGGCGATCTTCCCTCCCCGCACCCCCATCGTCATCAACTTGTCGAACGCCTCTACCTGCTCCTTGCTGGGTACAATGTCTAGGTACGTCCCGATGAACGCAACAGCGATCGAGCCGTTGTTGAAGCCCTTGGTGTGCGAGCCCATGAAGTCGAAGCCTCTGCCCCAGTAGACCGACCCGTCGCCGCCGACCAGGAAGTTGTAGCCGACGTCGGCCCAGTGGCGAGAGTTCTGGTGGAACCACTGGACAGACCTGGAGTTACAAACAGCAAAATGTAAGTGCAGGAATTGTTTATGTGAAATTGTTTAAATTAAAAATAAAAAACGATTGTTTCGAAAAAAAACCAAGTTGAAGTTTAAACTGAATTTAAATCAAGGCTAATCAATTTTAAAACTTTTCATACTAGATTATAGGGTAACAGGGGTAGTTCAGAGGGTCCCAAGTAATTAACTTTAAAGATTTTGGTAGAGTTAGTTCTCTAATGTTGAGGCCCATCGTCTATAAAACGACAAAGAGGCCACTGGGACCAAAGTACTTTTCTGGGTGTGTGTGTTTTTATGTAGTATTGCCTAAAATTGGAGAACTTTGCACAAGCATGTAAGAACGGCCTAAGTAATTTAAGAATGGCCTAAAAGTAATTACAGAACGGCTTGGTGGAAACGTAAGAATAGCATGAGTTAAACTTGACTATAAAAAATTTTTAAAGCAAAAGTCAGTTTTACTGAAGATTTAAAAAAAACCCCAAATAGGAAAACTAATGATCGGGATAGTGTTGCCGGCAGTAAAGTATGTAATAAATCATACTTTAGTTGATTGTATATTGTTAAATGTTTAGGCTACTTAAAACTGAGAATGAAAATTAACATTTTGAATAGTACACCGAAGTTGACGCTAAAAGTTGAACCTCGTAATCGACTACCTGGTGGAGTCGATGCACTGGGGCTCGGAATGGCAGCTAGTGGTGGCGGTGTGACAGACAATCACCAGCGAGACGGGCAGCGTGTTCCTGTCGAGGGGCGCCGCGGGCGCGGCGGCCAGCCACCGGGGGCGCGTGATGAGGGGCGGCCCGCCGGGCAGCGTGGCGACTGGAACACACAAGAGGCGCTGTAGGGGCCAACGTTTAACCGCAATTCGAAGAACGAGTATTTCGATACTTATTCTTGGTTGTTGGTGGACCGTTACTTTCATTACATAATCTATTTTTTCTTTTTGTCCTCCATAGACAATTTAACGTTTCTACAAAGATGTCCTTTTGATGGTTTATAATTTAATATCTATCAAAAAATCCCTCCATCCTTTCGAATTCTGGAGCCATGAAACATAAAAAATCTAGATGCACTTTTGTTGAAGAGAATCTTTGCTGTTATTAAAATAATACTAAATACCGTATAACCCTCTGATAGAAGACCAAATATTCAGTTGGACTGAAACCAATTAGTTTTTAAAATATTTTATAACTGAAACATATGTTCTTTATATTCTACTTGCGTTTGTTATAACGACAACTTTATGTAGGCTAATGATTCAATTAATTGTTACTCTTCCCAAAGATTAATATCGAAATTTTAAAAGCCTATAGGGCGCAGTCCTGGTTGTCAATGTAAATTATAATTGGTTTCTGCTCATATGCATCAGGATAAAAAGCACACGCAGGAAAAAGTATCTAACGGTACGCGCACATTACGCTACTAGGCACACAAGCTGAGAAAAAAGTTTTGTGTTTGCTAATAATGTAGTGCTTGGGGGCTGAGTATTTGCTCCGTGGACTTAAACAATCTTCAGAATATAGCAGTAAACAGACAAAGCGATAAAATGTAAGGTGCGGAAAAGGCTTGTTTTTATTGAAGACGAGCTTCGCTTCGCTTACTCGCCTTTCAGAGTGTTTTAAAGTAGGCTAACTGCACTCTGATATATATTTGTTGAACCATATGTTGAATCTTAACACGTGGATTCCCCTTCTATGGTTAACAGCTGATTTCACTATTGTTACTTTTTTTCGTTTTTAAATTAAATTACCTTTCCCCAAATAGCTTTGTTTTATCCTTGTAATAAGGAAATTATAATACTTGTTGTTCTGTTTTAGTCCTGTTTAACAATCAGCCTCGAATGTGCTATCTTGCTTCAATGAGAATAAGATTGTACCAGCCCACCGGATGGAGGATAAGGTTGGCCGTAGAAGCTGTGGGTGGTTCCCAAAGAGAAACACTCAACTTAAATTGTCTTTATTACGGTATAACAATTTAATTGTAACTTGAACAATGACTATAGAAATTGCAAGTGAACAATGCAACTAAATTCTTATTATGTCTCTCAAAGAACACAATGGGACGCGAGGTGTGTCTTGAGCGTGGCAGTGTGCAGACACTGATAACTGCCAATAGTGATAAACAGTATTTATCGTGGTTGGATCCTAATGACCCTCTTGAATCATTACTCTTGGTTCTGACTGTAATATACATAGTTTAAATTGATTTGTAACAGTGACACACTGAAACTATGATCTAAGACAATTACTTTAATGTACAAACTGTCATCTAGGGTTTAAAATATTGACGAAATATACTTTAAAACTAACTACAACTTGCTACAACTTTCTTACAAAACCTAACTACAGTATTTTATAAGAAATATATGATATACCTACTATACATTATAATATCTATATATTGAAACCAGTAAGGAAAAAACACTTTTAGACAGTTCGTGTTTAAGATTCCTACTGGACCGATTTACATGCGAGTTATACACACACACAAAAAAAGTTTTCTGTCCTATATTAGCCGGTTTTATTTGTATTTTGAAAATATTTACGTTAAATTGGTGAAAATTTTTAAATCGACTTTTTTGTGGAGATTTAATTAAAAACTTTTTCATTTATATGAACTGTTTCTTTGAGACTTCCAGGGGAAGGTTTCAGTGCAATTGCTCCATTCTAACACAAAGAATATTTATTTATCGTCAATTCATCTAGTTTTTCCTCGATTTACGTTGAAAGTATCAGCAGTAACTCCATGAATATAAAAAATAAACCTGTCTACACTTATAACACAAGTTGTAAATCATGTTTTTAAAATCCTAAAACAACTTAATTCAACCAAAAATAAAAAAATCGACGATAACATACAGAATTGCTAGATTTAAAATCTCAATCCTTCACAAACTTGAATTATGATCACAAAGTGGTTCTTGAATGCTAACCTCCTCACCCTGTGACACACGTGTGTGGTGCTGTGGAGTTGTAGTGGAGCCAATCCTTCATAACCTGGACCAGTGCCAACCCCGTCGGAGTTCCTTGCACCAGTTGACACCTCGCCACGAGGGCGTAGTCCTCAGCGATCTTCCTATCCCGGACACCTGTGTCCACGAGCTTACGAAACGCTGACACCATCTCCTCAGGGGGACTCTCCTCGTCGAAGTTCCCGATAAAAACAACCTCTATGGCTCCGTTGTCGTACTCTCCGGAGGAGTTGGCCCGGGCGGCGAAGCCCCTGGCCCAGTAGACCCTGCCATCACCGCCGACGAGGAAGTTGTCCCTGATGTCCGGCTGGCGGTGCTGCTCCACGTCCACCATCTGCAGGGTGCGGACGGTCTCGACACACTGGGCGGCGGTCAGGCAGGCGTCGGTGGAGGAGTGGGCGACCACCACACGCTGGGCGGGCAAGGCGTTGGGCGACCTCCACTTGGGCGGCTGGGCCAACCACTCGCTGCGACCCACCAGGGCCGGAGATCCCTCCAGGGCTGCGACTGCAAGCGAGAAAAACCCGGTCACTTGGATGTCCTTGAACGGTCAACTGAGAAACTCACCAACTTGTAAGGGAAATCGTGGCCTTCTGGGATTTCGGTTTTACACTAGAGCTTTGTGCACATCACTGTTTAAATAGATTAATTAATATAAAAATCATTATGGCAATGAGATAGATAACGTTTGCGGATAAACTGTCTGCGACCTTACCCATGTCACAATTAAACCTCTTGCAATAGACTTCAGCACTGTTTACACTATGGAGTATAAAAACTATTCAACTGTCTTGATTCGCCAATCATAGATAATGAATCAAATATATAAGCTGAAAAACTTTAGCGCTTCTAGCAGGTTTTCTTTTCAACAGCAACACCAAAATTTAATATACTAACGCCAGGCTATAATTAATTAGAAGATCGTCTTCATTCATTGGGTAATCGTTTTCAAATCAAACCAAAACACACGTATTATAGTTATGTTAATGAAAACCAAGCATATGCAGAAGCAAAGGAGGACGTTTATTATCATTTCCTTGTCCAAAGAGACCTTTTTTGGCCAAAACAACGCCACTCAGATAATACCAAAATATTCCCTATAGGGAAATCCGCTACAAATTTGTGAAACGCTCACAATTTTGCTCTGATATTTTCCTCCTGCATACGTAATGCAGTTCGATGGTGAATCAGAAACACTCCGTGGATTAACGTATAACCTCTTTCGTGTGAATAGGCAAACATGTTTCTCTGATGTCCAGCGTTTATGCTTTCAAGTTGTTTACTTAAAAATTAATCAATTTCCTTATCAATGTCAGTCAAACGGGAAAATGACGAACTTAAAGGGCTTTTCCTTTTAAATGGATATTTACCAATTTACTCCAGAAGAAACCTTGCACAAAAAACCATATGGCGTATTTAATATGTATAAGATACAGTTTAGTAAACATATAAAACACTCAGCTTAGAGTTCAAAAAGTTTAAAACGCTGAAATAAGGTGAGGTTATAAACGCAGAATCTATCGTTGTTGAACTTTATCAGTGTGTCCACACTTGAAGAAAACGTTTAAATTTTGATAAATTTATTTTATATTTTTTTAGAGTTTGGTGTAAGTTATATGGTCAGCAATTGTCAGCTGGAAATGTTTTTTTTTTCTGTGTTAGCCGCCTTGAATTTTGAGCCAGTGCGGACGTAGTTTTTATTAAATATTTGTATTTTTTTTAATACAGTACACCCATTTTAAAAAAAGATACCGCCAGTCACGTTCTACAGTTATCGGAGTTTTCTTTTTTGCGAGGAACTTTATATGGGAAGTTGAGTAAGTAAATAAATGGCTTAGGTAAAATAAAATCGATTATTAGGCCGATTCTATTCGGACGTTAAACTCGACGGGTAAGCGGTATTTATAACTCGTCTATCTGCTGATAGTTTACCCAACAATGGATTTTAAATGGGAGCCTCTATACAAGTGCAATAAAAATAACGCCAAACGCGGCGGTAGAGGGCCTAACCTTCCAAATAGAATGAACCTTAGCTTGAAAAAATTAAGTGAAACCAGATCCATATGAACTATCTGATCAATAGCAGCTGATAAAAAGAAAATATCATAAAAATTCTATTTTGAAATTCGTTGTTAATTATTTAACTACTTTGTGTGGTTTTAATTTTACTATTACTTTTTTTATTATGTAAAATAATGAACGGCTACTAATGCAGCTATGGACACTCACCCCACGCACAGATCTTCGATCCATGTGTTTTTAATGTTATACTCTATTTTTATTGCTGCCTTATGTATTAATTTATGAATAAAGAATAAGGCCTATTTGATTTGATTTGAGTGAAAGGTTTAGTTTAATATTCTTGCTGTCATTACATTATAAATGCCGCCTGTAGTAAAATTATTGTGCTTCGTATTTATTATAATACTAGCTGTTGCCCGTCACGGCTTCGCCCGTGATTGAATTTATTCTATAGGTAATAAAATCTTTTTAAAGAGCAACGAAATCTACTTTTTTAAGAATGACATTGAAACAATGAAGTAGTGTGAGTGGAGCTCTGAAGGAATTTCGCAAAACCAATTCTTGGTGAGAAAAGGTTTCTTAAATATAAATGGCCCTGACTATGAGCAAATAGAAACGACCATGTCAAATTTCAATCCCGTAGGCTCTACAGTCATATTGAAGTCATGTGGGGCGGAGCCCTAAAGAACATAAAACACAAAAATTTGCAAAACTGTTTTTTAGTGAATACCTTAGCAAAACGGAACATCCACGTTAAATCTATACTCCCTAGAATCTATGGTAATCTTGAGGTTCTATGGGGTGGAGACCAAAAGGAAATTTGTAAAATTATTTCTTATGAGCAAAGAGGAGCGTCCGATTCAAATTTAAACCCCGGAGGCCCTAAAGTAATTTTAAAGTCCTGTGGAGCAGAGCCCTAAAGAACTTCGAAAACTATATTTGCAAAACCATTTCTTAGGGAGCACCCATGAGCAAAAATAAACGTCCATGTCAATTTTCAACCCCGGAGGCCCTACGGAAATTCTGAAGTCCAGTGGGGCGGAGCCCTAAAGTACTTCAAAATGAAATATAAATTTAGATAGTACAATAATTGATTAGCGGAAACAGTTTTACGATTTTAACTCAGTATAAAATAGTTTGTGTTGAGTTTTGTTGAGATTATTAGGCTGCATAGCCACATCAAGCCTTCTGCTACAACCAAAGCAACATAAAAAAACACTAGGCCCTATAAAAGACAAAAAACGATTAACAATACTTCATTTAAATATACAGCGAGGCCTCCAAGGTAAAATTGATAGACTACTCGTGGAAATCAACAAGCATAAACCTGACCTATTGATTATCTCAGAGCATGGTCTTAAACTAGAAGACCTCGTTCAAACAAATATTTTAGGCTATAGGCTATTCTGTAACTACTGCAGAACAAAGTGTTTTTGGGGAGGTATTGCTCTTTATATAAATCACAACCTTAATTTAAAACTAGAAGAGCTTATCCTAAAAGATTCTTGTGAACCTATGGAACAAGTTTTTGAAACCATAGCTATTAGAATTAAGTGTAAACCCAAAGATATAATTCTAATTGGAACGTACCGCTCTCCTGATGTAAAAACAGAAAATCTATTTTTGGATAAATTAGGCTACCTTTTGCAACAATTCTCTGGTAAATTGAATCAAATAGTCATCTTGGGCGATGCAAATTTTAACATAAGAGATACCGAAAAACCTTGCATCAGAGAACTACAGAATTTACTTACAGAACATGGATGCTACATCTACAACATCCCTGCGACAAGAATAACCCCAACATCAATATCTAGCATTGACGGTTGTTACACCAACATCAAGCAAGGTGAAATAGAAGCCATAGCCTACAATACCCAAATTTCAGACCATCATCTACTTATATGCAAAATAGCTAAAAAGGAGGCACCCTACAAAACAACGTATAAATATTCAAGGAAATTTTCAAAGAATAATTTAAGTAAATTAAAACAACAGCTTAGCAGTGTAGACTGGAACCCCGTCTATGAACCCCTGTCTGTGGATGAAAAATACAACAACTTCTTAAAAATTATGAGACTAAACATGGACCAAGCCATGCCAAAAAAACCCAATAGGATAACTACAAGAAATAAGGATAATTTTTGGGATGCTGAAACACTTAACTTAAAATCTCAACTGGACCTCACCCATAATAGATATCTTCTTACAGGAACAGAGGATAATAGGAATGACTTCATCAATGCTAAGAAAGCCTATGATTCAGATGTGAAACGCAAAAAATCTAAGTTCACAATGGATAAAATTATACAAGCTGACAATAAAACTAAAGTGATCTGGAAAACTATAAACAGTGAAAGAAGCCAGCCCCTAGACCACACAAACAAAATTACTTTAACAAACAATGGCCTAACAATAACTTCTCCCTACCACGTTAGTAATATTTTTAATAAAGTCTTCACGCAACCTGAAGTAGAACCACAAGAGGAAAATCGAGCTCAAGACGAACAGCAGTTGCACATACCTGACCTACCAGTTTTTGCCACATTTAGTACGATTTACAAAAAAGGAGAAAAGAAAGATCCCAATAATTATAGGCCGATTTCAAACCTCCCAACTGTGTCTAAACTTTTGGAGCGTGTCATCTACAACCAGCTCATTGCTCATTTAGAATCAAACAACCTCTTATCATCATGCCAACATGGTTTTAGAAAAAGACACAGCACAAACACAGCGCTTTCCGAACTATGTAAAAACATCAATGACATATGGGAAGAAAAGAAAACTGCATCAGGCCTCTTTTTGGACCTTCAAAAAGCCTTTGATAATCTTAATTGGAATATCTTCATTGACAAATTAAAACAACTTAATATTAGGGGTGATGCACTGAATTGGATTCAACACTATCTAACAAATAGGCTGCAGTTTGTAGAGCTAGTAGACCAACAACAAAATATAGTTTCCAACGTTCAATCTTCCTTTAGGAATACTTCAAAAGGTGTGCCGCAGGGCTCGATATTAGGCCCACTGTATTTTTTGATCTATATAAATAGCCTACCGGATTTACTAAACAAAAATCTGAAATGTATCCTCTTTGCAGACGACACCACTCTTGTGATACCCACTAGCCGTCATAACAACAATAATGCAATAGTAAATACAGCTTTAGATAATGCCACATCTCTCTGCAATTCTCTGAATTTAGAAATTAATAGGACCAAGACAATTCATGTAAACTTCACACCAAATAACAGGGGGAAAAATGAAGAGGAATGGAAAGACCTAAACATCCCGACATCTTCAGCAACAAAATTCCTTGGGATTATGGTTGATGAAAACCTCAACTGGCAACATCATATTGAGTACTTGAGTAAAAAACTATCATCAGCCCTATATGTCATTAGAAGGATAAGAACCATAACTAATGAACAAACAGCCATAGTAGCTTATCATTCACTATTTGCATCACACCTGCGATATGGCATAGTTGCATGGGGAGCGGCTGCCTCAAACAGTATTCAACGTATTGTCACCATCCAGAAAAAGGCCATTAGAACAATTTTCCAATTAAATCCTTTGGATCACTGCAAACCCCACTTTGTCAAACACCGTATCCTCACTGTAATCTCCATATATATCCTGGAAACCATCATCCTTGTTAAAAACGCATCACCAGTACTTAGACTTGACTGTCACACTCACAATACTCGTAACAGTAAAAATATTGACTTACCCCAACATCGACTACAAAAATACAATTCCTCACCCTATTACTGTGGATCATATTTTTACAACCTACTTCCAGAACACATAAAAAACATTACCAAACCAACCCACTTCATAAATAAATTGAAACAGTATTTGCTCGATAGACCATACTACACAGTTACTGAATACATTGACGAACACACTTTTACTCACATTAAGCTCACTTCGTGAAGAGGGAGGAGGCCCCGTCATCGGGAGGAACTTTGACGATTCCCCATTCCTTCGGATTGTGGAGAAGACGCCGTATGGTAAATGGTAAATGGTAAATGGCATGTTATCTAGTAAACCATTCGGCAACGGAATAATAAGAGGGTACCGAGGAAGGCCGCCGAGGTTGGCGACTGTCACCTCAAGGTCGGCGCCTACTATCATATCCTGATATCCTCCTCATTATTTTATTATTTATTTTAATTTTTGGGTGTGTCTACGCCAGTGGTATTTTTTTAACGTTTTGGCGGGAAACGGTCCAAACCCCAGTCTTGTTACTATCTAACATCGACCAGTTGTTAGAAAGCATCATTAAGTAATAGCCCAATGACAAATGCCAACTGGGTCCGGAAACGAACCTTAAAAAAGCTACTAACTTTTCTCAGGATCGAACCGGCAACCTTTGGATTCAAAGGATTACAAACGCATATACAACATTTTACATTTGTATCGAGTGGTATATTTCAGGAAACTAGTGTTAATAATGACGATTCAAGACCTCTCTAGCTCATATAGAAAAAATTACAAATTTAAGCTGATGCTTAGTTCTGAAGGAAAGCTTAAACTTGGCGTCTTTTGATCGAGATAATGATGATTCAATTCAGTTTTGTTAAGCTTTATACTTTTTGCATTCTTAAAACGCTTAGGCCTACAATAATTCTACTATGCATACAGTAGCATACTGGTAAACTCAGAGATTGAAGAGTATTCTAACACACATATTGAATACAATGGACTGGACTTTGATTGTATTATAAATTTAAAAGTATTCCAATTATCGTATTCCATTTCTCGGTCTGGAACGTATTTACACGCAAATATCAAAACTAATTTGAAAAATCTTCAATTAACATTTAATATTAACATTGCATTCAAACTTAAACATAAATATTTTGTTTACATATTAAACTGACGTTATAGTTAGAGCAGTATTTTAATGTCTACTAGTATACGTGTTGCTCGAAATCGAGCAATTTATTTAAATACAGTAAAAATGTTACTTTACATCTCTAATACAGTAAATCTCTAAATCAATGACATCCGACCAATCCAATAATGTGAATATCTTCAATCGCCAATAACTACACGTATTTTAAAGCTGATTATTAACTGATGTTTCAAAGGCTTTATTCAGTCCCAATGTTATTTAAATGGCAAATTTTGAGATTTCAATGGCGGGTAGCGTCTTTATTTTCAGTCAGATTCTAACCAGTTTTTAGCGGAAACAACTACAGACCAAGCTCTATCCAACGACACCAAAAACTTGAAAATCAGTTGAAAATTGTATTGTAGTAGAAGGAGTTCTCAAGACAAAAAAACCTTAGCGTATTAAATAAGTATAGATTAGTGCATTATCGCCAAAATATGATATCAATCTGTGTATTTTGTGTATTTTAGCGAATTTCCCATAGGGAATAAGCTATTACCGTAGGTCTCATGGTAAGACCTAAGCCCGGGACCATGTTACTTTTTCGTTTTGAGGTGCCCAGAGACCAAAAATAATAGTCATTATAATTTATATATATATATATATATATATATATATATATATATATATATGTATGTATGTATGTATGTATGTATGTGTGTATGTATGTATGTATGTATGTGTCCCTAGACACGATAACTCTCGTAAAAATGGTCCGATCGACACCAAATTTGGTAGTGATGTGTAATCCTACGTTTATTCGGATGAGTTCGTAAACCAGACATATCGACCTACCGGAAAGGATAGTTTTGGGGGGTTTTGTACCCCAAAAAATGGGTTTTTTTGCATTTTTCATATGTGATTTTTAAAAATTTTTATTTTGACCACTGGATTTAGCTAAAAAAAAAAACACACACACAATTTAGTATTTTGAAGCTTTGCTCTATCTCCATTGGTTACCGAGATATTAAAAAGTCTAAAGACAGTACATTGTATTTTGAGGCTCCAATGTTAATCATATGGAGAACAAGGATGTGTCAATACTTCACTTACTAACCAATATTTTTTTATGAAACTTGGTATTTAGCTTCATTTGGTTGAGATTCATCTATTTGTGATAAAATATCTTGGGGTTTGTGCTTTTCATGGCAGCAAACCTGCATACTCTTTTCCCATGTTAATCATATGGAAACTCCTTATGGCACAGATATAGATGAAACTTAGTGTATGGCTTCATATGGTCGAAATATTTTTTTATGCTAAAAACCTACTTTTAGTGTTCCCCATAGCAGCATACCTGCATACTCTTTCCCTTATATATATCATAAGGAGAGTAGACATTTATTTCCTTATTTATGAGCATGTGAAGAAATTTCGTTTCCAGGTTTATCTGGTAAAAATTAATATTACTAATTTGGAAATTCGCTGAGTACGCAGGTCTGCTGCGACGGGGGGTATTTTTAAAATCCTTAGACTTTACCCCATACCTCACTATTATTATGATAAAACTGAAACCCGTTAACCTAGACAATTATAATTAAAACCCTTAAAAAGAGTATTAAATTTTCTACAAAAGATAAGTTAGATAAAACAAAATTTCACTACACCCATCAGTTCCTAGCCAAAATAAAATAAAAATTATGTTAAATTTCTTTTTGTACTGTACCATAAGGTTTAAGACCACGTTTTATTGCTTAAATATGTCTCGTCCATCATAATGAAAAACTTCTACACACAATAAGTTTTAAAGTAATATAGAATTTTATACTATGCTTTTTATAAAAAAAATCACCTAGAATCTAATTTAAAACAGAGATCATAGGTGGCGTTTTATCAATGTCATTAGCAAATATTACTCACAATGTTTCTCTTCAGCCGAGAGCAATTCGATGGTGGCCTCCGTGGCCGCTGGGACGGGACTCCGGGAGGTCCGCCAACTGGCGAGGGACAACACGCCGGTGCCGAGGAGGGTGACTAGGGAGAGGACCACCAGAGCAGAGATGAGGCAGCACCACCGCCGCGACAACCCCTCCACCTGCTCCTTGGTGCCTGCAACCACCAAGAGGATATCACCAACGACACTACCACCATCCACCTAGTGTGGGACAGCACACCGGTGCCGAGGAGGGTGACTAGGGAGAGGACCACCAGAGCAGAGATGAGGCAGCACCACCGCCGCGACAACCCCTCCACCTGCTCCTTGGTGCCTGCAACCACCAAGAGGATATCACCAATGACACTACCACCATCCAGCCAGTGTGGGACAGCACACCAGTGCCGAGGAGGGTGACTAGGGAGAGGACCACCAGAGCAGAGATGAGGCAGCACCACCGCCGCGACAACCCCTCCACCTGCTCCTTGGTGCCTGCAACCACCAAGAGGATATCACCAACGACACTACCACCATCCACCTAGTGTGGGACAGCACACCGGTGCCGAGGAGGGTGACTAGGGAGAGGACCACCAGAGCAGAGATGAGGCAGCACCCCCGCCGCGACAACCCCTCCACCTGCTCCTTGGTGCCTGCAACCACCAAGAGGATATCACCAACGACACTACCACCATCCAGCCAGTGTGGGACAGCACACCGGTGCCGAGGAGGGTGACTAGGGAGAGGACCACCAGAGCAGAGATGAGGCAGCACCACCGCCGCGACAACCCCTCCACCTGCTCCTTGGTGCCTGCAACCACCAAGAGGATATCACCAACGACACTACCACCATCCACCTAGTGTGGGACAGCACACCGGTGCCGAGGAGGGTGACTAGGGAGAGGACCACCAGAGCAGAGATGAGGCAGCACCACCGCCGCGACAACCCCTCCACCTGCTCCTTGGTGCCTGCAACCACCAAGAGGATATCACCAACGACACTACCACCATCCACCTAGTGTGGGACAGCACACCGGTGCCGAGGAGGGTGACTAGGGAGAGGACCAAAAGAGCAGAGATGAGGCAGCACCCCCGCCGCGACAACCCCTCCACCTGCTCCTTGGTGCCTGCAACCACCAAGAGGATATCACCAACGACACTACCACCATCCAGCCAGTGTGGGACAGCACACCGGTGCCGAGGAGGGTGACTAGGGAGAGGACCACCAGAGCAGAGATGAGGCAGCACCACCGCCGCGACAACCCCTCCACCTGCTCCTTGGTGCCTGCAACCACCAAGAGGATATCACCAACGACACTACCACCATCCTACTAGTGTGGCACAGCACACCGGTGCCGAGGAGGGTGACTAGGGAGAGGACCACCAGAGCAGAGATGAGGCAGCACCACCGCCGCGACAACCCCTCCACCTGCTCCTTGGTGCCTGCAACCACCAAGAGGATATCACCAACGACACTACCACCATCCACCTAGTGTGGGACAGCACACCGGTGCCGAGGAGGGTGACTAGGGAGAGGACCACCAGAGCAGAGATGAGGCAGCACCACCGCCGCGACAACCCCTCCACCTGCTCCTTGGTGCCTGCAACCACCAAGAGGATATCACCAACGACACTACCACCATCCACCTAGTGTGGGACAGCACACCGGTGCCGAGGAGGGTGACTAGGGAGAGGACCAAAAGAGCAGAGATGAGGCAGCACCCCCGCCGCGACAACCCCTCCACCTGCTCCTTGGTGCCTGCAACCACCAAGAGGATATCACCAACGACACTACCACCATCCAGCCAGTGTGGGACAGCACACCGGTGCCGAGGAGGGTGACTAGGGAGAGGACCACCAGAGCAGAGATGAGGCAGCACCACCGCCGCGACAACCCCTCCACCTGCTCCTTGGTGCCTGCAACCACCAAGAGGATATCACCAACGACACTACCACCATAGATGAAATAATACAGAGATTGGCAACCATATGGGCGGTTGCGTGCGCCGTTTTAGTCCTGCGGTCTGGCGGAAAGTATGCGAACTAGCCTCAGTAACGTGCTGCTGCCACACGGCCACCTTGAGCGCTACCAATCTGCATTACCGTAGGGGCTAACTGTAGGCCGCGGCGGCGCGGCGTGGCGCGGCCCTTCCGTCCACCGTCTGTGCGAGATTTCAAATTATATTGTCCGTTGTGACTGTGCCTCGTTGTTTCGCGCGTATACAACACCTATTCAATGTTCCTGTTATAAGCAAAATAATTGAGGGCCTTTTCTTCCACACGATCATGTCAGCTAAGAAATTGATGTTGCATTAGAGAAGCTCAATTGAATGATGTGATAAATTTAGGATTAATGAAAGTAATTAATAAAATATAAAAAAACGCCAGAATATAATTAATAAATTCACCTTAAAGAGAGTCTATCTAACTGGCATGATGACAATGCTATTTTGCCACTGAATATTCGTTTATAATATTTATTAACTAATGGTCCTTCAAACACAGCGGGTAATCTTTAGAGTGATTTATACAGCAATTTATGAATATGTTGCATAGGGTATTACAAGTTTTAATGGTCACAGATTGTCTTGCAAATGACTACTGTGTATCTCTTTCTAAATAGTTTTTACCATTTCCTTAGCTGGTAGGCTATGTGAGTTGTCTCTTGTAAACGAATAGGCCTAAATGTAGGCCTACTGAAGCATACGTGTATTGTGTATTTAACTATATACGTAAAATATTTTAAATGACTTAATTTAATACGTTATAATAAATACTAGAGATCGCCTTCTGATCGAAATCCGACCAAAGTTACAGTTGATCTGGACCCAAGAGGTTTTTTAGTATACTTTTCATCACTAAGACGAAAAGTGGCTTTATCTGTGCGCAATCGCATTTTACAAACTCGGAAATAGCGACATAGAGAAAACACTTTTCGTCCGAGTGATGTACAACGTTTTTTACCATACCTACTGCAAAAAATTGGATAGCTAATTTAAAATTAAAGTACCAGGTTAACCGAGCCTTGCTCGTTGGTTTTGATTCAATTTTAATATTTCCACCAACAACCAACTACCTCTTCACAGTTAACAGCTGTTTCAAAAAGTCTGCTTGACATTAATAATAACTAGTATACGTGTTGCTCGAAATCGAGCAATTTATTTTAATACAATACAAATATTACTTTAGCACTTAATCAATGACATCAGACCAATCCAATATTGTGAATATCTTTATTCACCAAAATCTATACGTATTAACAGCTGATTATTAACAGATGTTTAAAATGCTTGATTCAATCCCAATGTTATTTAAATGGGAAATTTTGGGATTTCAATGGTGGATAGCGGCTTTATTTTCAGTCAAATTCTCATCAGTTTTTGGCGGAAACAACTACAGACCAAACCCTATCCAACGACACCAAAATCTTGAAAATCGGTTAAAAATTGTAGGAGGAGTTCTCATGACAAAAAAACCCTTAGCGTATTAAATAAGTATAGATTTATTTTTGTTAACATTTAGTTGTTATTTCGTTACCAAAATAGCAACCCATAAGACCAATGTTAAAAATTACGATTTTTTAGATTTTTTACGATTATTTAGATCAAATTAGATTTTTCCTGGTATTGAGACTGTTTCTAAACTTATTTTTTTGGGCGAAACACTCTTAAATGCAAAGTTTAAGCAAAATCTAACCGCTAGATTTCGAGATCGTGGAACACACATCCCTTCAGACATAGCTCGTATTATAGTATAGGATTAGTTAAAATTTCATTATCTGTTTACGTTTAGCAGCTGACTTCATCCTAACTCAAATATATTCCTTATAAACAGCTGATATATAAGTTGAATTAAAGAAATGTCAAAATCTTACTGTAGTCTGCAAGTAGTTTTTAATTACATTGGCCTTATTTGTTTTGGATTAGTATGATTTTTTTCTTAAGAAAAACAACTTTTGAGCTTAGCGCACGGTAAAAATTAACAGACGTTTTTTTTCGGCGCACTTTTAAAAGACTAGAGAAAAGGCCAACTTTGTGGACTAAATACAGGCCAGAAAACGGCTGTTCTGCGTGCAGTATGATTAAAAAACATTTTTCATTACTCTACACACGAAAGTACACATTCTAAACGTAAAATGAGCTAAGAAAATATTTCATTCCCGCTACTGAATGGCAAAATTACATAACGTTAACTTACTGCGCATTTTAGGTGCACGGAAAGTAACCGTTATGGGATTTCTCGATACTAAGTTTAAGAAACAAAAATATTCATGTTGTTTACAAGTTTTTCGATATTGTAATGAAAAATTATGTTCAATACTCGTCCCAAAAGTGTCATTGCAGGGCTAGATAGTCTTTTCCACGCTTGGCTTCGTCTCGCGCGTAAATGCAATCGCTCCCCACAATAAGTCACTTTCGATTTCGAGACTATTAATGAAAACTACTTTTATAACTAAAACAGATGTTCTTCTTGACTTTCTAGCAATCGTTTTTACAACAACTGTCTAATGATTAAATCAATTCTCCTTCCTCCACAAGATTAACATTGCAACTTTGAAAGCCTGTGGGGCGTAGCCCTAGTGTCGGATGTGAATTAGAATGGGATTCTGCTCATCTGCGTGACGATACCTTTCAATTGGTATGCGCGGATTTCTCCTACCATGCTGAAGAGCTGAGAAAAAAAGGAGGGAACGAAACATGCTTGTCTATTAATATTATATAGATAATGAAATATTGTAAAAAAAAATGCAATCAAACAATTATAATAATGTGACATTTAAAATTTTAAACAAAAGTTTACTAGGTTGGTATTTTATACATCAAAACAAATTTGTTTTAAAACCCACGCACGTAAAAGAAAAACATCCAAGAACCTCACAAGAAAATTGTTTCATACCCAATGTAGATCAGGTGTAAAGACAACCATATATTTGAAATGAAATTAGTTTCTCAATCAATGTTAACGATAACAAAGTAGAGGAAAATTACTTTTACCGACAGTTTTCTTTATATTTTTAATTATTAAAACTGATGATAGCCTAAGGTATTAAAATACTTTAGTGTTACCGGTATCCGTTGCTCGAAATTACTTACATCAATTATCATTTGCTACAATAATGTTGAATGTGCTATAGAATGTTTAGAGATTCTACAGTTTTCTTGTTAATATCGCCACTAAATTTGAATGGCTAACAAGAAAAAACGGATTTTACCAAAACAAGTGTTATCTCATTTTGTGCCTGACTGTTTGTGTGTTTGTCGGTGACGCTAATGTTCCCTTAGAATAAAACGACTTTTCTGGATGATTTTAATTATATAATTAACTTAAGTTGTGTAAATGTTTTTATCAACTTTTATTGCCTGAGTGACTTAGGGCTAAAAGTTACAATGAAATGTGAATCTTAATTACCTTAACACACGAAAATTTGTATTGTAACTATGTAATGTTTTTTTTTTTTGTGATTTAACATTAAACATCTGTCATTAATCTATGCCGCAAGTTCAGGAATATTAAATGCTGAATTGTCAAGCGTAGTGTCAAGGATAATAAGAGATTTTATAAAGTTTTAGTGGATGGTTTTAATTAAAATGGGATTTAGGGTCTATCTAATTATTATTCACTCTTTGGTTATTGTAGTAGGAATATTTTTTCTATCTATAATAGAGAGCGTATATAGATGACGCAAAAGTCCATGTTTCTCATCTAAAAAGATAAATAAAAACTAAGGTAATAAAAATTAAATAAAATAATTTTGAAAATATTTTAAAAATGTAGATTTGAGTTAGAATGCAGATAATGAATATGTCTTTCAATTATTGCACAAAATATTTAAACACTTAGGCCTACAGATATTTTTCTAATCTAATTAAAACCTCAATACTGCGTGCTTATAGTTTTCAATGGTTATTGTTAAATGAGCACACCCACGCTATTTGTAAAATAAAAAAAAGAAATTGTTCACAAATAAATTTATCGTTTTAAAACAAATTTATTTATTTCAGATACGTTGCTGGATACTTGGCAAAGGTTGTCATTGACAAGTATCACTGTCAAACTTGTACAGCTGATTTGACCTTGAAACCCGTAGTCCTAAATGAACCGAACCAGCTGTTGATCCTTTATAGATCCTACGGAACCAAGGAATAAGGTATTTCACATTTGACCGCCCCTTCGCCAGTTATGGTTTCCATAACTGAAATCGAACTAAACTGTTTTCAAAAACACTTCCCAAGCATCATGCGTAAAATAGGTGTTAAAAGTGCTCTTGTGGAACGTGCTGTAGTAGAAATTAAGAAGAAGAACATAAAATGGTTTGATGAAATACATCCGTGCCTCGATCATCGTCGGTTCATTGTAAATTTTTTGGTGAGATTGAAAATCATGAAAACTGTTTTGTGGCAATCGAAAGACCTCAGAATGCCTAGATCTACGCTCTCTCGTTCCTCACCTTTTGAACAAAAACTTAAAACTGTTCAAAACTTGTAACTTGTCTATTTTGCCTTAAGAGTCATTTGTTTTTGTTACAAAGCATAATGAAGAATGAACTCTCTCGCTGATGATTTTTTCTTGTGTGTGTAGATGGGTGAGTAGTGTCAAATTGTTGGTGCTGGCCCAGTTCAAGGTCACCTGAGGGATGACGTCATCGAGGTCAATGACCTCACCGATGACGTCATCGATGACGTCATCGATTGCGTCATCGATGACGTCATCACTAATGACGTCATTTCTATGACGTCACACCCATGACGTCACAGAAATGACGTGCTGATGACGTCATCACCCCTTACGTCATCAAAATGACGTCACCGACGCCACTGAGGTCAAGGTCACGCCGAAACTTAAAATTTTTTGGCACTTTTGCCGTTTCTCGCACTACGCTCCGAGTTTCAGTCAGAGTCCCCGTGACCTTGACCACTTGGAGCGAATTTTCGACGAGAAACGGCAAAAGTGCCAAGTTAAACTCGAGTTTCTGACATGACTCTGCCTAAATGGGCAATCGGTTATCCCTCAGGTGACCTTGAACCAGCACAACACCAACAATTTGATATTACTGTGACCTTGAAAACCTAACAACGGAGCGCCGACACCGATGCGCACCCCACGACAGCCACCGAGTGACTGACTGTCAGGCTCTGTGTACTCTAGGTATATGGGGAAGTGGAGGGGGAAATCCCAAGGTCATCCAAATGGAGTTTTAAAAAAGTTGAAGAGTAGAAAGACTACTCTTGTGCTTCCTGGGCGACCTCATCAACCTCTAATGGATCTGTAAACCAATCCGATCTGTAGCGGCAGGAGTCCAGAAAACAGGTGCACCACCCATCAGGTTGTCCGTAGCATTTCCGACAATTGGTAAGATTGGAGAAGTGAAATTTAATACACCGCTGCGGACAACAAGTGTAAAAGTAGTTGGATTTGTAGATTTTGAAAGTTTGTAGTACCGGTGGTGGCAGCTGTTGGTTCTTGCATCTACACCTGCAACATCCGAAGCATTCACATTGCCGGCAGGCCAGCCCGTCCACTTGCCATCTTGGTAGTAGGAAACACTTGCCCTCGCAGCAATAGGTTGTCCCTGTCTCTTCCTCCCAAAGCTTCTTTGCACAATGGATGACGCCTTGTATCTCTAAACACTTATGCTCGCAACATGAGACACGCTTAGTTTCCATACTTGATGTTGCTTCGGCGAGGGAGCAAGATGAAGTGATGCCGTGGTCAGCGGGAATGGAGCTTATATAAACTAAGGTGAGTGGAGGGGGAAAGGTCAAGGTCATCCAAATGGAGTTTTAAAAAAGAAAAGAGTAGAAAGACTACTCTTGTGTATCTATAGCGATTTCATTGATAGTGAGTGCTTCTGTATGCCAAGTTGATCTGTACTGACAGGCTCCTAAATAATGTTTGCAAAAACCTGCAAAATGATTGTTGCACAATTTGCAGCCAGTTAGCTGTTTTAATGTGAATTCAATGCAACGTTCAGGGCAACAAGTGTACTTATGCCCTCTCATCTGGTACACATGGAATGTCTTCAACTCCGGTTTCGGCTTCTTCCAAGACTTGCACTTACACATGCATTGACCAAAAGCTTCACATTTTCTACACGCCAGGCCATCCGCAACATCAATGTCATTCGGCCATGAAAAACATTTCCGTTCGCAACAGTAGTTGAGTTGACTCTCCATGTTGCTGTGGTGAAGGTGCGCGATGAAATGATGTTGCAGTCATTGAGAGTGCACGTTAAATAAACTCAGTGGAGGGGGAAAGGTCAAGGCCATCCAAACGGAGTTTTAAAAAAGATAACTAGTCGTCCTCCTCCTCCTCCTCATCCGTTGTACTTAGAGAGCTGTCAGACGAAGAGCCCCGTGCAGGTGCTCCCCAGATGAAAAACAAATCAATTTTAAAACGAAGACCAGGATCTTGCATCATCAATTCCTTTAATTTGTCACATACTAAGTCGACCTTGTGTAAGGTGTCAACAACAAGCTTCCAATTCGTTGGTTCAATATAACTTGTAGTAGAGTCTGCCTCGCTGATAACCACATCCTCCGGCCGTATTGGAGTGTAAAGATGTGTAAAGTTCTTCGGCTGTAGCTGAGGTTCAGGCTGGCTGGAAGTAGAAGGTTGAGTGTGGACCCTTGTCGCATCGAAATCCATAGTCATTCTACATTCAATGTTGGGGTTTTCGTTTAATACATACACCAATTTCTCATGCAACATATCCACTTCTGCCGAGTCTTGCAGATGAACATTCCAGGAAAATGGCCATTCTTCATCCGTAGTGGAGTCAACTCGAGAAAGAGTGCTGTCCGCCATGATAGCTAAGCAAGGAATGATGTGAGCTACAGACTGTGGTAACAGTATTGAAAAGTAGAGGGGGTAAACCAAAAGTATGTGGAGGGGGTATTTTCAAGGTCATTTAATTTGGGTTTTAAAAAAAAGGAAATAGTGGAGGGGGAATTCTCAAGGTCATCCAATTTGGGTTTTAAAAAAAAGGAATGAAGGTTACTCCTCTTCAGCCTCGTTGTCCCCCACATCCTCATTAGCCTCATCTTCATCGACGTCAGACTCGCCGTAAGGATAGATCGGGGACATGGGCGAATATTGTGGAGATTGTTGACCGTTGTTGTCATCCCCTTGCATTCTAACTTGGGACCAATCATAATTTAAATTCATTTGTATTATGATCCCAGGGTTGTCCCGCAGTATTTCCTTCATACGTTCGCAAATTGACTCCAAATAGTGTACACTATCGACCGACAGTGTCCAACCCGTACTTGTACCGACATCAGTAGTGGAGTCAGCTTGGCTGATGGTGTTGTTGTCTGCCATGGTTGCTTGTCGGACAAGGAATGACGGTTGATGTGATGCTCATGCAGGAACATGGTGAAGTGGTGGGGGGTGTGGTGGAGTAGTGGGGGAATTTTCAAGGTCATCCAAACGGAGTTTTAAAAAAAGGAAAACTTACAAAGTAACATTGAAACTTTCCAATTGATGGTGGCGAGCGTTTTCTTCTGCAACCTTGCCGACACATGTGACTATGCCGTACAGTATGAAAAGTACAACCATAATAAGGCCGAACAATAAAAGATAGCCGTTGACTATCATGATATTTTCTGAGTGGATCTGTTTTCTTCTTATCGCCCTCTCCTGCATCCTCTTCTCCAACTCGTGGACGAAGTCACAACATGCGTGAGGACACCTTTCATCTGTTGGTAGGTTTGCCATTGTTGATGTTGTCGGTGTGGCTGTTAAAGATGGAATGAGGTTTCCAATTGCGATGTGTCATGTACACCAATAGTCAAGTGGTGGGGGTAACAAAGCAGTGGAGGGGGAAGTTTCAAGGTCATCCAAATTGTGTTTTAAAAAAACCTATCTTGTTACTGAGCTTATATGTCAGTAACAAGATAGGTGTTTCTGCTCTTTTACTTCTTTAATATAATGAAAAAATATACATATTCTACAATGGTTAGGACAAGAAATACAACTGCTAGTCAGCTGAAGTAGTCCAAGTTGTCTGGCTCGGTCTTCATGGACGCTGGTGAGGAAGCCGTCGAGGAGTGTCCAGGCTCTTCCTTTGACTGCCGGGTGTTCCGTATATTGCAAGCGTAAACTTGCACATTTATACGGTAGCCTCGTGCCACCATCAGCTGCAACTCCTTGTATAAGTCGTTTAGCTCCTGCTGAGTCTTGATGCTCACCTCCTCGTAACTTGCGCAACTAACGTTCAGAGACATCTTGATGTTGCTAGGTTGGCTGCTGGAGTAGAAATGAAGCCGAGGCACAGCGCTTGGAGGTACATGAAAAAGTGGTGGGGGTAATAGTGGTGGGGGTATAGAAAATCCAATTAAACAGTTCTAAACTTTTTCCATCGATACAATGGAATGGAACAAATAGCGCAGGTGTCCTTGTAATTTTCAAATCGAAACAGTGGCGCTAGAAATCCGAATTGTTTTATACCACCATCCTGTACGAATCGCCGAAGGTCTCTGACGGCGGCCTCGCCACAAGGCCTACAAAACTTTTCCCCGTCGTGGAACTTATACCAGGAGTATTCCGAATACCCTGTATTTTCCCTCCTGTAGCGTTTGACATCTTCTTTTATTGTTAGTGGGATGTTGTCTTGTAAACATGTTGGGAACAAGTCCTTGTGAGTTATAACTCGTTGTATGCAAAGCTCGTACAAGGTGCTCATCGTTTGCTAGTTGGCAACAGACTGACCGTTTTTCGCATCCAAGCAGGTTTGAATCCTAGTGCGGTAGTGGGGGTAATTACAGTAGTGGGGGTAATTGTGAAATGCAAAGGTCAAAGGTCAAGGTCACCCGCGAAGTTTAAAAAAAAATGCAACATATCAATACGTGAAGTCTGTCACATATTGATATGTTGCATTTTTTGTTTTTTTTTATTTTTTTGTCTTTTATGATTTGTTTATTTATAAAACATTACAACAACAACATATGTACAACATTAAAACTTAAATCTAACACTGCTGCTTGTCAGCGATGTGGATGGTCAACTCTGTAGAATTGCTACCCGTGCAGCCGTGGGACACCAGGTATAGACACCCGGGTTGAATAGAGCGAAGATCCTCGTTTTGTAGAAGATGGACGAATCTCTTGGGCAGGTACACCTGGAACTTTGGTTCATCCCCCGGAGTAAACGGTGCCTCGCTGAGACTGCAGCAGATGGCCTCCCCAACTGTAGTCTCCATCTTCTTCATAGCATGGATTATGTAGTGCTTCTCGTCTTTTAGTTCCGAGCACTTCTTTACAGGTAATATTGTTGACTTGGAGTGAGCATTGAACTGCTCGACCAAAGTCTGAAGGAACTGGTGAGATGCCATGGTCAGGTTACAGATCGTCTTCTTGCTCGGAGATGTTGTCGTCTCGGAATCTCGAGTAATACTCATGCCAGGTCCCTGTCTGCTCCCCACTTATATACTCTCCGTTACCCCCACCACTCCCCAATTCCCCACTTTGAAGGTAAGAGGCGAGTTTATAGGCATTTTTCAAAGCGCAATGTCTATCTTTATCATGTTCTGGGCTTTTTGTACAAATACATATGGTTTCCAGCATGTATTGATAATTCTTATCCAATTCCACATCATTAACCGGAACATGAGTAAATCCTTCAATCCATCTCTTCTTTTCCAGCCCCTTTGTGTAAATATTGGTAAACTTGTCTGAAAAGTGATGCATAATGTGATACAAGTCCGTGTAACTTGTAAAACCATCATACCAATCGATATGATGGAAGTGTTTTGAAATCCATCTGTTGGTAGTAGCGGCTTTACTAGTTAAAGACGAATAAGAACATGGTGGTTTAAATAAAAACGAATAAGGAACACTTGTATTCATGTCCAAAAACACAAGTTCTTTTATAATGAATCTATCATCATTACCACGAAACGCTTGAAACTCAATAATACCAGGCTTGGACTTTACTTGTTGTTCTTCTCCCTTGTCCATTTTGAAGGTCACACGTCTGCTCATTACGAAGTCAGGAGGTCAACTGATTTCCACACCACGGTAGGTACTACTTTTATACCAGGCCGTACAGTTGTTGGCGCGTTGGTGTATATTTAACGTGGGCACCGTCCCCAATAGGCCTAACCCCACAAAATGTTGGTTATTGTTTTAAAAACTAACCATTGTCATTTAAGTTTCCATCTTTATATTTTCCTTATTTTCATTTTCATCACTAACACTTGATTCTTCTCCTCCATCTTCCTCTTCTTCCTGTTTTACTGATTTCTTATGTAGTTGAGCGTACTTTTCCAATTGTCTCCACATTTGTACTTCATGAGGAACTCTATTAAATATAGAAGTATCCACAGGTCCGTATAATATAGGTGCGTCCGGTTGTTTGTCCAAAGTGTCTTCCAGATAATCTTTAATAATCGAACTTGAAAACACCAGTTGTCTCAAGTATCTTGTTATAGGTTCAGTAGCACAAGTTAAAATGAAAAACTCCTCTCGATTAAGTTGAATTTTGTTATCATGTCTTGTTGTGTCTCTAAACCGTAGCTGATGATCACCACGTTGTTTAATGATATCAATTTCCACATTTGAATCCAAAAGTCCTACTCTTGTCTTTCTTCCAAACATGTTACTACTTAAATAGCATTCTAGTAGATGCAAATGTTTCATAAACGATTCCCAAGCACTGTCCGTAAACAAAATCATTTTGGGTCCATGAGTTAAAATTACAGTAGGGGAATAATCTGTAGATTTCATAACACCGATTAAAACACTTTTATCCAAACTGGAAGAGATTGGGTAAAATATTCGCAAAAATACCTCACTCAATATGTTTGGAGAAATATTATCTTCAATATCCCTTTTTCTCTTTTGTATAGTCTTTCTTCTTTTACCTTTTTCTTCAACATTATTACTGGCGTGAAGTTGTCCGCAAACGTTTTGTTCACCTCCTTCCTGGTGACCTTGAGGATCTAAAAACTCAGATATCTCCTTCTCAATATCTACCACATTTTCAGGTGTACCACTAGGAGAAGCCATATTGAATACGATGCTACCCATACAACAGTAGGCAACAAACTGATGAGGAGCGGTCTGTACGCTCTGCTTTTATACTCGCGGAATGAAACAAAACCGGTTCTTACAATACATTTTTAACAATTCCAGTTAAAGGTGTGTATGTTACGATTTTATCATGTAGAATTAAACAGTATGCAGTTGTATTAGCCGGTATAGCATCGTTGAATTCCATTTCTATTTTTATATCCACACTTGAAGACTTTACTGATTCATTTTGTTTAGAACAATCGATTACAACTATTGGGTAGGCATCGAAATATTTGTCAGGTGGTAATAAAGGTGTATTTGTTTTACCGTAATATGAACTTTGGAATCTCGCGTACATATCGTACAATATACTGTATTTCTTCTTAGTGAATGACACATTTAAATTGTCGTATGGAAAGAATTGTGAATTTAAATAAACTTTAATATTTTTCAAGTCACAATGATCAAATTGTCCTGCATGTTTAGTAATGGAGTCTCTTCTACCTGTTTGTAAACCAAATATAATATACCTGGCTCGTTCTACATAATTCGATGTTTTAACAGTCCAAGTGTGTCGATCCGTAGTAGGTAAACTGGGATGCTCATGAAATTCCCAACTTCTAAATGGAATAACAATATCACGATCGGCTTTTAATTTTCTTAAAAGTAGCATTCTATGCTCGTCAGCCAATTTAACATGTGGAACTCTCCATACAATTTTGTCTAATTTTAATTTCCATTCTAAAGTCGCATCTGTAGTAGCATCTGCAGCTTTAATAATGTCTTTATCGTTAGAAGATCTCAACAAAACTAATTCTTGTTTAACGTTTAATATTATTTTCCTATAATCTTCAGCAAAACCAAGCAGCAAACGTAATGGAATATGAAAATCAAAATATCCATTTGGATTTGGAGTGATTGTGTCAATCGTAGGTAATACCCATCCGGCAGGTTTAAGTAAATTGGTTTCATTGGGTGTTATAGATGTTAATCCTTTTAAAGTTGTCGTAATACCTACTTTTTTAGTGGAATCAACTGTTACACCTGATATTTCATATCTAATTTCATCAAATAGGAAAGCCATAGGATTATTTATAAATGGAACTGTTGTACCAACAGTAGTACCGTCCTTTTTAGTAACTTGTCCTTCAATATACAAGTAACTTTCACATGGTAGTGTGTAAATGTCTTGATTTTGTATGGGAATACGAATTTCATCGTTATTGTTTAATTTCGATGAAGTGTAAGGGTTGTGGGTGTGATATTCTTTTTCCCATAGGGTTTCGTCGAATGTTGGACCCTGCGCTATATCCAGTATATCCATACTCGGTTAATTTTAATCCAATTCTCTCTAAGAAACGAATGTTCTCGCGTGTTAACTCCTCCACAGCTGAAGAGCTACTAATGCGGTTTCCCGTAGGTTGTTCGCTTTTAAATGTTAAACCCATGGTTTTGTATTAAAGTGTCGATTTTAAATGTAATCTAATCGTAATAGGCTCTTCTCTGAAGTCTACCAAGTTACCGTCTTGATCCAATACGCTCAACACGATGTCTGAAATGAAAGTGGTGTTCAACGGTAGATATACCAGGTTTTGTGGCTTTTCAACAATTTTAAATCCAGGTGGTACACTTGGGTAAAAAGTATGTATGATGTGGGTGTTAGCCCCATCCCTGTAAGCACCTTGTATAATGTTACAAGTTATGTCTATACTATTGACTTTTAATATTGTTACTGTTTTCTTACCGGAATGTGTTACATCTGGTTCTAAAACAGGCTCATCGTTGGAAAATCCTAATAAATCACCAATTGAGTTTGGTTGAGTGAAATCTATATAATATTTGGAAGTAATTTCAGCTTTCATCGTATTGTTATTACCTTTTAATGTTATATTGTCTTTTCCCATTTTAGTTTGCAAAAATTCATTTATATGATCAATTTCATAAGAACCTGTGGGTAACCTGCACTCTTGTAAGTCTGTAAATTTTCCACTGGCATCCTTTCCCTTATAATAATGCAATACGTTATTTTTACCTTCCGTAACATTGGGGATAGAGTTGTAAGTTGTAAAATCCAATAGTGCCGCCTCCCAAAACCTTCCTTTTTGCAAGCGTAACGCTGGAAAAAGGATACTTCGTAAAGTGGACGATTTTCCTGTTAATGATACCGTATAGGAAGACATCTCAATAGTGACTGATACTTTTAGCTAGAAATTCCAAACATAAATGGCCGCATATTGAAGTATTATCAGGTTGTTCTCTTTTATAGTTATAATATATGTTTTTAGCAGATTTAAAGTAATTTTGAAGTTCTTTTGGTGGTGGCAAATTACCGAAACTATCAAAATAATATACATTGTTATTTAGTTTCTTATAACAAACCCAATGGGTGCCAGGCCCTTCAGTATTATCCAAATTTACAATTCCAGTCTCATTTTGCCACATTTTCTTTGGTAAACTGTCTTTCATAAACACACCGCGGAAAAATGGTATTTTTAAACAGGAAATATATTTAAATAATTCAATATTGGTTAATGCTTTATGTGGTATGACCAATTGATTTTTTTCATTTAATATGCACGATAAGGTCTTAGGTAAAGACCTGCCCCGTTTTTTACCATTGACCACACGGTGGGCTTCTTCCTGCCTTTTCTTGTAGATCGTCGTCTTCTTTTTATATTTCCTCCATGTTTTCTTGTGGTTGACCTCCTTTTTACTCTCCTTCTCCTCCTTCTTCCACCTCCTACTGCTGTTTTAGCCTTCATACCTGCTGTTACTGCTAAAGCTGCTGCTTTTTCTGCTATGCTAGCGTCACTTGATTTTACTCGTTGCCAAGCTATGTCCGCAAGCTTTTTGTCAGCTATTGATCTATTTTTTGAATCGGCAAACGTGGAATATGCGATATCGTGTTCTTTACAAGCCTGATCTAACTTGTTTATGCCAGGATCGCCTCTTTCCAGTCGTTTTTTCAATTTAGTTCCTGGTCCGCAATACTGATAACCTCCCGGTATATGAAATTCGTATGGTAATGCGTCTATTGCTCTATTTACTATGGATCCTACTGGAATTCGTTTTAAAGCTTTACTTAACAGAGAAACCGCTGTGGACGTGATCCCACCTCCTCTCCTTACAGTGTCTCTATATGGACTGATGTACTGGAACGTCATTATTGTCCTTTTATAATCGCAATGTACAACTTATGTGTTACCTCTATGACAAGTTGGACATAAATGAAGTCGTTTATTGTGTTCTTTTATTAAATATCAAAATCACCCCAATCCGATGATCTAAACTTTTTTGTACGAGGGTTGATAAAATAGTTTTGAACAATTTCCCGTTTAATCCAAGTACCTCTCTCAGATTCCAACAAAGGAGTACGACCTGAACCAATACCAATATGATTGTATACATCAAATAATGCATTTCCTAAAACTTTTACAAGAAAATTAACAGTGACAGCATTATCCACATGTTCAGGGTCTTTAAGGTCTGTTATACGTTTATTATTACAAGTATACACTTTGCTATCCATTTGTGATAATGTGATAGTCTGTCCTACAGTTGCAGCATCATTTGCTTCTCTTCCTTGCGCCATGTTTTTTAATTTTTTATTACTACATATAAAAAACGCATAGTAATTATTTGGATCTAGATGTACTGTTTGTCCTAAGGCAGCCGCGTCTCTATCAGCATGACCCCATGACACATTTGATAACCTTCCATGCCTGCAATCCCAATAAGCGTTTTTGTATGTCAATAAACGAAATTTTTCATTACCTTGAATAAAGTCATCCCCTTGCTTTAATAATACTTCATCTCGTTTTGCAAATCCAGTTGTTTCTTGTTTTAAAGTCTCTTTCATTTGACCCACTGTTGCACCATCAGATGGTGCTGAACCATCTTTTACATTCGCCAAACAATTGCCAAGACAATCGATAACTCCCACATCACGTATGACACAATGATCTTTTATATATTTGAGATTTACAGCATCATTTTCATTTTTTGGATAACCTATATCGTTAATAACAAATTTATAAAAAGAAAATCCATCTTTTGTCTTTTCAGGTATCAAAGAATGTAAATAGCGTCTATTTACGCTGTCTTTTGCATCTTTAGGGTCATCTACGTTGGATATACGTTTATTGTTGGCACTATACGTTTTCCCATTGAATTTTAACGTATTTTTTAATTCAGATGACAAATAACCTTTGTTTATCGCATCACCGTTTTGATTTGGTTTACCAACGTTGATAATTCTATGATCTTCTGCGTCATATGTGTTATTTTGTAGTTTTAATGTTGGCGATATCTTTTCCTTTAATATTTTTAGATTTATTGCATCGTTTTCATCCGTAGGATCTTTTATGTTTTTTAACCTTTTATTACTCATATCATAATCTCCATCAGGTGTTTGTGGTAAACCAGCACTTCTTTTTAAACTATTGGCATAATATAACCCATCCGAGGAGTAACGTCCGAACTTGTCGACACTCATAGTGCAACTGAATAGTATTCTAGGGAGTAACGCATTTTTATGAGATTACCCCACGGTTTCGGAGTTCATCCACTAAAGCCACCCATTCGTTTTCCAATCCAGTATGACCCGCTTCTTTAGCTTCATGTATTAGTTTCATTCTATCAACCAATTTATTGATATTATTGTAATAAATCACATTTGTGTTATACAGTTTCTTCATTAAACCTGTACCTGTAACAGACTTGTTTCTTTTTCTTGGTTCTGTAGCACTTATATCCAAAGTGGATGACACAAACCTTCGTTTTACAGGTTTTCTTGGTATTATTGGCATTGGTTGTCTTCTCGTTGTTGGTATTAACTTGGATACAAATTCTCTATATTTTAAAGACTTTGATCTAAAAACAGGTTGGTCAGCTGAATACTTCCTCCTGTATGCATTAGTTTGTTCCAAAATCTTTTTATATGCTTCCATGTCTTTTTCTTTAACTAACAATTCTAAAGGCTTATTTTCAAATAATAATTCAAATAATCCTCTTGTGCCCTTATATCTTTGATCACCAACAATAATATTATCATGTTCATCAATGTTTACCGGGCTATTACCAACCATTAAACCCTCTTCTGTTAATCTTACTCCATAACTATGGTAGTTTTTATTAGGGTTTGTTCCAGCTAACATTTTTATCATGTATTTCCTTCCTAAAGGTCCTTTGTTATGAATGTTTTCACCCAACAAGCTTATGTTTGACGGACCTTCCCTTGCTTCTTCTTTTTCCTCTTCACTAGCAGTTGATACAACTTCATGTCCTCTTTTGGCTTTTACTTCATATAATTCTCTTATTCCACTATAGTCTGGTGATTCTAGCTCTCTTTCGGGTTCTCCACCGGTAAAACCACTATATGTAGAGGATTCCGGGTCTTCATCGCTAAAATCTTCTGATTTTACATTTTCTCTTTCAAACTTTGTAATAGGTGCAATCGCATCTCCTTCCAATACAGGTTTAGCAAATTTTTTGTTTAATTGTTTCAAGGGTTCAGTAATAGGTTTAAAAGTAGATTCAAGGAATTTCTCCCTCTCGCTAATACCTAGTTTCAATGCTCTGTTTTTAGCCCGAATAGAATCACTAAGTGATTTTATTTCTTTTACTAATTTTTCTTGGTTAACCATGTTTGTAGCAAGACGTGTTGTACAACAATGAATGTGTTATACCACGTTTAATGTATTAATATAAATTTATCAAATCCTATCCTGTATCGACCATTGTTTAGCGGTTGTTCCTTCATAATTGTTAGGAACCCATACTTTTCAGCCCAAGCCTTTCCACACAACTCTTTAAATCGTTCAAATGTCATATCCGCATTTACATGATCAAAATATATATGTTTTAGGTTGGTTTCGTCCTGTTTAAATACAATTAACATGTTTGCATTGTCTCTAATGAGTTGTTTAGGTATTTTGCTGTAAGTTTGGCCAATATAAATGCTATCTATGTTGTTATGTCGACCCATAGCGAAGTAATTCCTTATTGTGTTTTGGTTTTCACAAGATACATCGTCGAATATAAACACGGAGAATGGTTTAGCTTCTTGTGGCTGCATGACACTCTCGCTTGCATTAAACTTTAAATATTTAACTTCAGGCACATTAGTCAGTATTTTTTCCAATAATTGATACTTTGGTTGTTGTAGTGATTTTGAAAATACATATAGATTGTTAAATCGTAATCCTTTAGGGTTTGTAATCAAATTGAATACTACATTAGTTTTTCCACAGTTGGAAGGTCCGGTAACCAGACAACGAACGGTGTTTGGTAACAAATTGCCATGCTTCCCACTATTGAATTCTGAATTATCCACTGTGAGTTCATCTATATTATTAATAGTAAAACTCTCTTTTTGTGGTACTATCTCCATCCTTTGTAATGGTTCAACCTAAAATGATTCTCTATCGTTATATCAAATCCTTTTTAGGTATCCAAGAATCTTCCGTCTTATTAAATCCTAACCATCGTACTTTGACCTTATCTTTTTTCCGTTGCAACACCTTTTCAACTAAATATACATCGCCTACTGTTGATTTTAACATTTCATGTCCATAAAACCCTCCTTCAAGCAATTGTCCTTTATTATCTTTTAAAATATATGTCTCAGGTACTGTAGGTTGTACTTTGAATACAGTAAAAACCTCATTGGTCCAATTTGGCAGGTATCTTTTACTGAATACACCTTTATATTTACTTATTCGCACTTTATCACCCACATTAAATTTTTTAGGCTTTAGTTTTTCAACTTTTGGTTTAGTATTCGTTTTTATACGTTTTAATACAAGGTTTTCATTTTTACTAGTTACTTGGTTTGGTTTCATCCCGATAGTCCTATGAAATTTGTTATTGTAATCGTTTATAAGTTTTGGTAACATATCAATCCATATGTGCGATCCTCTGTTGGAAAACATTTTATACATTGCACTTTTTAAAGTTCTGTTGAATCTTTCGATTATTGAGGCTTTTACTTCTGAATTGGTTGAATAATGGTTTATATTGTGTTTTTTCATTAAATTTGCAAATTCCTTATTAAAATATTCTTTTCCATCATCTGTTTGTAAATGTTTAATAGTATGTTTGTCTCTTTGTATAGCTGTTTCCATTGCTTTTGTAACACTTTTGCCACTTTTATCTTTTAGTGGTAAAGCATCTGCCATTTTTGAAAAACAGTTAATAACAGTCAATATGTATTTATATCCTTTATTTTGTTTGCTATAAGGAATCATTTCGATTAAATCCGCTTGATATAAATCATTAATTCCTTTTATCACCGTATTTCTTCGTGGAAACTTTCTTCTTGCAGGTTTATGAAGTTCGTTGACAATTTGTTGCTTCAAGTCCTTCATATTGCAGGTTTCAATGTTTGTTGTATCACATGTATAATCACAATGAATGTTGTTTTAAATATTCACATCATTTATATGGGTCAAGGTCATCCAAACTTGTGTAAAAAAATGGGGAACACGGCGTTGGACTTGCCGTGTTCCCCATTTTTTTTTACGGAAGGAGAAAGGAATAAGGTCGTAGTTGTAGAAGGACGAAGAATAGGTTACTAGTTGATAGGGTTTAGAGAGTAGTGGCCAAAAGGAAGAGTGTGGATTTTGTCGGGCATAATGTATCTTTTATCATCCCGAGCTGACAACGCTTTTTTAATTTCGGTGACACTGTAGACTTGATGCTTAAAGCTTCGGATATTGTTGAATGTTGCTGATATCGTAGTATCTTCAAACAAACAAGTCTTGTAGTGGTCAAATGTCACGTGTTTTTTCAAATAAGATGTCTTCACCCCTTTTGCTTTCTTCACTGTCGGTGTGTTGTTCTCGTGGTACATCTTAAATGAATACAATTTCGCCATCAGCGCCACTATTTCTTCTAAAAGCATTCCATTTGCTTCATCTTTGAATTTTCCAATTACTTTTTTATATTTTTTATTAAAATTTGGATGGTTTTTCGGATAGTCAGAAAAATCGAAATCTTCTTTGTATGGAAAAGTCCTTAGGTCTTCATACATGTCCAAAGTCTTTATCCAGTAGATAAACGCGTCCGTATCCATGTATGCGACTCCAATGTTTTCCCTTCCGTAATGTTTAACCATTTTGTTATAATGGAAATCATACATCAGGGTTTTACTTATATCCAAAATCGACATACCTATGTATAACGGACGGTCCATGACTATTGTTGTTTTCTTCATACTGACAGCGACTAGATTTTCGTTTATAATCATGGATGTTCCGAAATTTGGTTTTTGCACTAATTTTTCCAATTTCCTAGGATCACTCACTAATTTTACATTTTTGTGTTTTCTTTTGTTCTCCAAGGTCTTCCCAAAGATGGCATTGTTCATTAATTTATAGAAGTCCTTTTCAAATGCTGTTGTCGCTGCAGCTCTTCTTGCAGTGTTGGAATCAATATATGGTTTCAACCAACAAGACTGGGTGAATTCAATTGCTCTATGAATTCTCACTATACGTAGACCCAATTCAAGAGCCTGTTGAACTACCCAGTAGTGAGCCACATAGCGATCCTTATTCTCCAAGGTCATCATCAATTTTGGCCATCTTCCTGTCGGTGAAACTTCAGTCTTGGCTAGGAGAGGCAAGTCGTAGTGATGGTCATGAAGGTGCTCCGGGTATTCAAAATCACAGTCCAAAATATAGCCTTTTGGACCATCCTTTGGAATCTGTGAGATGTCTCCGATGGTGGCCGGGTCGATCCACTTGAAGTCAGCGTAGGGAAGCGGATTTGACATTGCCCAACCATAAAGGTTGTTTGCATCAAAATAGCCAAGGTAGACCGATGGTTGTTGCTCGTCGAAGCCGGGGATGTACTTGTTGTTGGCTTTGACATGACGTGTTACAGCTTGTGTCAAACCGCCCCGTACACCAGATTCCATCATGAGCACCATATCAATATCCGTTAGAAGTTCCAGTCGACAGTTGGTTGACTTTAGCATAGCTTGCCATGCTAATCCTGGAGATGTGTACGAGTGTAGAGGGTCCAGTCCATAGGCGGAGAAGCAGGTGTTTCTGAATTCTTCCATCACATCGCACAGCAGAGTTACGTCCAATTTTATATAAAAGTCAGAATATTCCCCTAAGGTTTGAATGTTTAGTTGGTTCCAAACATTACATGCATGATTGTAGTCTTCAACGGAGATTTCACTTTCGTTTAATTTGCTGTTGAAGGCTTCAATCGGCGGTAGACTGGTTTCTTCAAATTTTTCTGTAGAAGTTATGTAATCGTAGGGGAACACTCCTTTCCGTAATACTAGGTCTAATTTATCTTCAGGTACAATTTTTCTGGTTTCTTTTAGGTCTTCTCTTCTTAGGTTCTCTGACAATTTGGCTAAACTAGATGCCATAAATCTGTAAGAGTCTACGAAGCGAAGTTTAATTTTACCTACTGTTTTTGAAAAGCTGATGTACTTTTCCAATGTTGTAGCAAGAACATCAATTTTACCGTCATCTCTTCCTAACTCCGGGATAATAAAGTGGGAGTCGTAGCCGCTAAGATTGTGTAAAACGACAGGAATAAAGTTTGGCAGTTTGTAATTTATATTGCATGAATTACAAGCAGCTCCTCTGTATAACCCTGTCAGGTGATCGTGATCTCTTACTTTTGGATTTTCTTCACTGAACATCTTCTTGCATAAATAGCATCTTGTCGCTAAGTTGTATTCTTCTTGTTGATTTTGGTTTAAAGGTTCCATAGGTACAATATTACCGAACAAGCGTTGAACCTTTCCAGCAATATCGTACAGTTGGTCTACAAAATACTTAGCGGCTTCTTCACCACGGTAGAGTATTGGAGTGGATGTTAAACCATAGTCTTGCAATTGGTTTTTAGACAAGGTTGATTTAACTAGTAAACAAAAACTGTTGGGCTGATGCAACTGATATTTTGTTCTTCTAGTCACTTCGCCGTCCGGCAGTTCCTGTGGTACTAACGTTGATTCAAAATCTGCATAGACCACTATTGGAATTCGGTATTGGTGAACTGTCTTGTTAAATTGGATACACGCTCGAGATGGTGGTGGCAGACTAATCTTCACTTCATAGTTCTCGTTGCAAAGTCTTTTATGTTCCAATAACCAGTCCAATCCTCCACGTCTTGAATCTTTCCAAGAAAAGCAGAAACATCTCTTGCAAACTGTAATCCTATTTACTCTTTTGGTCAATTGTTTTACAACTAAGGCTTCAAAGTCCTTTATCCATACATAATGGGAAATTTCACCCTTAGTTATCAATAGCAAGTCCGTGTGGTTTCTTTGCTCAACCTTTACTACCCGCAAAGGATAAACGTTGTTTGAATCATCCAGACCAAAAACATTCACTGAAACGCCAGGATTTTTCTTTTCAAATTTGTCTATGTCTTTCAATGTAACTGGGTAGGTGAGGCCTTGAAAGTTGTAGCGGTGTTCATTTTCGTAATATTCTCTACCAACTCTTTCAGGATGATCTTTAACATACTTGGTTAACATTGCATACTTAAAACATTCATTACCTTCATTTTGCACATTCCTACACGATTTAGTGTTTTGGATTTTCTTTGGTAAAGGGATAAAACTACTACCCCTTAAACCATATCCATGCTTGTGAACCCTTACATCCATACCTTCGATTGATGACAAAGTCCATCCAGATCCTCTTCCTTCATGTTCTTGAAGTTTTGTTATAAGTTCTTCCAAGCATTCTTCAATAATATCATCGATGTTGGAGGTGAAGGTAAGGGTTCGGTTTTTGGTAATGAACGCTCTCAATGCTGTTTCACCATCAGTATTGTTAAACATAGCCTCTAACACCATTCCAAATTTAATAAAATTTAGCCTTTGTAATTCTTCCCTCAACGTTTGACCAACAAGTTCCTTAGCCTGGGTTATGAATGTTTCCAATTCCAATTGAACGTTATTAATTTTGAAATGTGTTACAACTCGTCCTGGCAAGGCTGTGGTGCGCAGTTGTCTTACATCTTCCAGTTCTTCTTCTTCCATATCCTCTTCTTCGGTGTCCTCTTCTTCGGTGTCCTCTTCTTCAATAGGTCTTGTAGCAGTAGATGGTCCAGCACCAGCAAATTGAATCACACTAGGTCTTCTTCTTTGCATTTGCTGTAGATAGCTGTCGTAGTAGTCCATCTGCTTCTGGTGCTCTTCCAAAAACCGGTCAATTGAGTCTAAGTCTATTTCATCCATGGTAATATCTTCTTTTCTATCTTCGTCTTCATGTAATTCTCTGTGTATGGTGAAAAGATCTTCGTCTTGAAAGATTTCCCCACAAATGTCGCAAAGAGCCATTTCAAACAGTTTGGCTTTGAATGCACACTCTGTGAATGTCCACGCAATAATGAGCAGCGCACTCCACCGGGACCCTTTATATCCGAGGCAGATAGGTGGGGAAAGTGACGTCATATGGAAACAGGTTATCACTTATGTGCTAAATTTATCCTTTACACAACCGTTTGTAATACATTTATCAGTAGGCTTGATAAATTGATGATATTTGGTCTAGATTCAATAATTTGTACAAGTTTTTTCAAAGATGTCTGTTTGAGCAAGTTTATGTAGGTCAAGGTCATTTGGAATTATTATTTTGAGCGGGGGATAGAGCACTAAGCAGCATCATTTACTACAAAGTGCTCTATCCCCCGCTCACATTCTTTTTTAACTTTTTGTTTAAACTTTTTACAAGGGTGAAACATCACCATCAGAGTCGGAATCATCCTCATCACGGAATAGGTAGCGATGACAATACATAATTCTTCTGGCAACTAACATCCTATCCATTGGACGATGGGGAGTGTCTTGTTCTTGTTCTTCTTCTTCTTCGATTTCCAATTGGAATTCCATTTCCGACTCAGATGACGACTCTAATGTTTCGTAGGCATGCAAGTCCACCTCATTGTCCGTTGAACCAGCTTCGTCAGAGTCCGTTTCAATATCCATTATCTCTTCCTCCTCCTCTTCTTGATCAACCGCAGGTAGTTGGTCCTCTACTTCTATAATTTCTAGAGGTATAACCTCCAGAATAGAGACAATTCTGTTGCGATGGAACACGGTGTTGTCAAGTGGGGCCATGGTATGAAAGTGGTGTATCTATCCAATTGGTTTGCCCTTTTTATACCCCCACCAACTATACATTTTATGTGGGTCAAGGTCACGTAAAGATACCCTTTGAGCGGGGGATAGACCACTAAGCAGCATGCTAGTCCATTGCCGCAAAGTGATCTATCCCCCGCTCTATTCCGCAGACCACACTCAAGTCCAAGTCCACATCCAAGTCCACATCCATATGTTACACTTTATTATTACTGCCACCAAGTAATTGTCACTCGCACATTTACTTGGTTTTGATAAAGGTACTGCACAAACTCCATATTGGTTGTTTGTTCGTTATACAAATGCATCATGAAATATGCAATCTTATCGATTGCGGCATTGTCCAACGGTTCGCAATTCACAAGTTCCAATGTGCCCTGGCTGGTCTTCTCCTCTATAAGTTCCACCACTTCGTTGATGTCTTCTTCCAAGAGGATGAACTCAACACTGAAGCTCTCCATTGTTGTTGATAGTGTCTAGACAAATGCTTGACTAAATGCTTTATTCATCAGTCCTACATATATACCAATTTCCCCCTCCTATTACCCATTCCCCCTCTACCTTTATATGGGTCAAGGCCATCCAATAATACCCTTTGAGCGGGGGATAGACCACTAAGCAGCATGCTAGTCCATTGCCGCAAAGTGATCTATCCCCCGCTCTGTATTCCACACAAGTCCTAGTCTTTACACACACACACACACATAAGCCCCCAGTCTTTTACACTTACTCATATACTCTGTCCTCCCTGCCAATTAAGAGTTCCCCATGTTTGCCACTATTTTCAATTAACCTTTCCAAGTCCCAAAACACAATGTCCAAATTAACCAAGTTCGCTCGTCCAATTTGAAACACACTATTCCCCCCAAAGTCACTTGCTCTCACTTGTTGTCCTGTATACTGCTTCTTCTTCCACGCTACAATCACTACCCTACCTTCTTCAACAACCATTCTTTTAACGTTATCATACACCTTCTTCAACATCCCTTTACAGTTTAAATAGTTTATGGTTACATACTCCCACTCCTTACCAATGATCAGTGATCCACTCATTTTCTAGCGTTCCACTGGAAGGTTCAAAGCAGAATGAAGTCGGGATGTACAGACCCCCCTCTTTTATACCAGTTAACCGGTTGTCCTTGCTGTAAAGTGGGTCAAGGTCATCCAATGCTACCCTTTGAGCGGGGGATAGACCACTAAGCAGCATGCTAGTCCATTGCCGCAAAGTAGTCTATCCCCCGCTCTGTATTCTACACACACACACACACACACATGTCCCTGTCCAAGTCTTTCATTACATACCCAATATATATTCAGTTCCTTCATCATCACTATCACTCATCACTGCTTCCACAAACTCCACAGGATTAAAGTTAAATTGTTTCAATTGTTCTTTTAAGTTTTCAATTTGTTGGTCCTTTACTTCTAAAACACTGTGAAGGTGTGATATGTAGTCCGCTGCCTCGTTGATGCTTGCTACTCTCGGATCGCCTAACTTCAAGCTGGGAACTACACCCTGCAGCCTGTAGTAAGCCATACGCCTTTCTTGCTCCTGCCGTTGACCAGGACTGAGCAAGCCTTGCCCGTCTTGGCTCACCTCCAGCAAGGTCCGTAGCATTGGAGCTTTGCAGGCGTTTGCCCGAGCAACAGTTATGCTGTGGAATGGTCGAGCAGGTCCACGAGTAGCAGGCAGGACGTTGGCAGCACGCTTTCTTGAAGAAGAAGAGGAAGCCTGAGAGGTTTTGCAGTTGGAAGCCATGTTGAAGTGAGGTATTCAGCTAAGCGATACAAAGCAGAATAACCAAACTGCACATCAATACCCGTATATATACACTTATCAGTGGTGGGGGTACTAGCTAGCCTTGGTAAAGTGGGTCAAGGCCATCCAAAAACATTACCAGAACGGGGGATAGATCACTAAGTGGCATGTTAGTCCATTGCCACAGAGTGATCTATCCCCCGCTCTGTATTTCACATTCACGCACACATTCATACATACACACAAGTCCCAGTCCAAGTCTTTACCCACACACCTATCCACTCTCATCCTCACTATCATCACTGTCCAACAGGCTTTCACACTTCTTAATCAGTTTTTCCCATTTACTCCTAACATAAAGTAGCTCCCTGCGAGTATTCTCTAGCATTCTGTCCCTTTGCTCTATCACTTCGTCGTACCACTCGATGATGTTTGGTGGAGTCTGAGTTGCTGCATCCATCGTGGTTGGTTGAGACGCCCCGCTGCTCCGCAACTCCTTCCTCACAGGACCAAAGCCGGAGAATCGGACACGACTTCTTGACGAAGGCCCCGATCGGATTGGTCCAATGCTCGGGCTGGAGTTGGAGGCGACCGGGCCAGAGGTAGAGGCTGGGACGTTCATAGCAGACATGGTGGTGTTCAGCTTAACGGTGTAAAGCAGAATGAGAGGACGGTTGATCACCACTCCTATATATACCCATTTTTAGTGGTGGGGATAACACTGGGGGGGGGGGGGGGGGGGGGGGTTAAAAGAAATTTTGCTTAGTCTTCCCGGTCATCAGTTTTACATACCTTTAGCACACCCATTATTTTGGTTTCTTCAATAACTTTACACACCTCAAACACCCAAGCAAACAGCTCATCTATGTTGTTATAGTTAATTTTTGTCCAGTGTTCATACTTATGAGTTTGGTTGTTTATAATACATAGATAAAATGTAGACCCGTCTTGTCTTATACAATACTCAACTTCCATTCTATGCTGGTTTAGTACTTCCCAAGCATTGTGTTGATCTATCAAGAAGTCACCACCTTTGTAATTGTACCGTGACATGTTTACACGGAGCACAGAAACTGACTGAAGCAAATGAACGGCTCATACAAGCTTAGTAAGAGCGTTAGAGTGGGGGTATCACGTGATACACAACATTAGTTGTAAGTAATTTATATGGGTCAAGGTCATTCAAACTTTGAAAAATTTTTACCTCCAAACACTTGTAGCAAGCTACAAGTGTTTGGAGGTAAGTTTTTATTTGTTAATGATTTATTTGTAACTTAGTCTTCACCCTCAAGGACACGGTTTGAGATTGTCCCAGTGACTTTACATCACCGCCAGGTTAAAGTATTATACAAGTCAAGTATTTTTTTTTTTATTAGTTGACTTGTATAATACCCCTCTCCCTTACTTTAAGAGAGTTAAGACTAAATTTGGAAAAATAATTTGGAAAAAGACTTTTAAATATTGTCCAACACAACCTAACAATTTAGAATTTATTTTGGTAGGCCTACATCCTAATCCATTTCCCACACAGATTGGCATCCTTCCCTTCGTATTAGATAGCCTTTTTTATGGATGAAAAATTGTCTTTGTACCATCCGAACGGGTACTTTCATTGTATGAAGGCTGCCATCACCTTTTACAATGATTTCTACTTTGGCATCAAAAGCTCCATAAATTTGAGCAATAAAATAATATTTTTCATCCATTTTAAGTCTTCTAATATCAAGCGGTTGCGGACTGTGGGGATGTCTGGGTTGGGATGTTTTAGACCTAATGTTGTTAAGACTGTAGGGTCTTACTCTCGGAAGATTGATGTTTTTGTTCAAGTGCGTTTGGCAACGGTCTTTATCTAAAACAGCAAACTTCTGACAGCAAAGAATCCCAAAGTCTTTTGACATCCAAACGTAATCGCATTTATTACCCTTGCCAGCAGGGAGTTTAACACGCTTACGTTTTTGTGTTGGACGCTTTACTGGAGTGTTTTGGAGCTTGTCAGGTTTAGGCTGGCTAGAAGGAATGGGGGTGGGAGGTGAAGGTTTAAGTAGGTCAAAAGGTAGGCTGCAGACAATTTTGGGTGGGGTAGGTGAACGGGTTAGGTCGATTGAGGGAAGTTCGGGGGAGAAGATTGATTTACGGGGTGGTTTGGTTGGTGTAGGTGGCATGGGGGATATAGGTGAAGGACATTGGGATGTAGTGTATGAGAGGATTTTCCGGGTTCTGCTGTATGGGGTGATCCTCGACCTAGACGTCTCTTCAAAAGCCGCAGACTCCGATCCTGAGTCCGATAGCAGCGAGAGTGCTGGAGAGGCTACCGGGACTCGGCCTGACGACTTGACGAGTTCTCCTGACGATGGCTGTGCACCAGCCTCTTCCACTGTCGCCGGCAATGGCGACAGGCTGGGCATTGAGGCGGGCTGTGGTGGCGGCGGCGGCGGTGGCGGCATCGTCAGGCAGCTCAGGATGTTCGCAGTCATCAGGTATTCCAGGATCGAAGTCGAGGATGATGAGGGTCGAGACGCGTCGGTCGAGTTTGAAGTTGATGGGTAGTTTTTTAGCTTCAGACCCATTTTACCCATTGTAATAAATGAAAAGAAGTGAACGTGTAAAACAAAAGTCTCAAGAGCGAGAGAGAGTACCTGTCCGTATGGGAGCTTGGACCGGAATGAGAAGTGCGTGCAGCCCGGCCGCCTTATATCCCCACCGGGGCTGCCACGCCCAGGATATTAGGGGTGGGGGTGGGGGTGGGGGTGGGGGTGGGGGTGGGGGTGGGGGTGGGGGTGGGGGTGGGGGTGGGGGTGGGGGTGGGGGTGGGGTGGGGGTGGGGGTGGGGGTGGGGTGGGGTGGGGGGGGGGTGGGGGGGGGGGGTTCGCACTTTTTGCGGGGGGGGGGGGGGGTTCGCACTTTTTGTCGGGGGGGGGGGGGGGTTCGCACTTTTTGTCGGGGGGGGGGGGGGGGGGGGTAAATTTAAAACAATAAGCCTCACTTAAGGCGTTTATGTTAACATCGCTGAAGCCTCCAAAAAAGACACACTTCTAGACGAGTCAAACCTTGTGTGTTACTTGACTTGTACATTTTTTTTTTTAAAAGAGCTTAATATATTTACCTTGTTAATAAGACCTGACTGTTAAAGAATTTTGAAAACTTTTATATATTTAGGTCAAGGTCACGGTAAAACTTTAAAAAATTAAGCCCCACACCCCCGATGGGGGTGTGGGGCACTTGGGTTGTCATCGCTGTAGCCTCCAAAGAGACCCAACTATGACAACAAGGCAACATCCAATGTCGTGTTCCCTTCGCCACGCAAGACTTGTAAACATTTACTGCATTGTCTTTTCAATAGCTAACAAAACATTTACTTAATTTTGAGAGAGGTTGAGGACAGCCCTAGTGGCTTACGCCCTCGGTCCGAGTGCAGGGGCCACCGCAAATTGGCCACAGCTGTGGTCTGCATGTCAGCATACAAACGGACCGAGTCCCAAACCCAGCCGCAATATTGCATGCCTGAGAGGACCCATGCTAAAATTGGTTTAAAATTGTTTTACACGGGGGTCTACTCCCGTACCCTACCTTTACTATTTAACTTTATCAATGCAGTAAATTTTTATAAATCTTTGTGGGTCAAGGCCACACGGACATTAAAAAAATTTCGGCCCCCGTACATCCATGGCGAACCACGAATGTTCGGGGGCCTTGGGGACTAAAAACACAAATAGCTAACAAAGATTCATTTACATAATTTTGAGTTTCCAGAAGGGAAACAAGAGGTTGAGGACAGCCCTAGTGGCTTACGCCCTCGGTCCGAGTGCAGAGGCCACCGCAAATTGGCCACAGCTGTGGTCTGCATGTCAGCATACAAACGGACCGAGTCCCAAACCCAGCCGCAATATTGCATGCCTGAGAGGACTCATGCTAACGTTGGTATAAAATGCTTTTACACGGGGGCCTACTCCCGTTCCCTGACTTTACAATTTACTTTGAGCATTGCAAAAGCTCAAGGGGGGATTGCTAAAACAAGCGTATACACTTTAGAAAAATATAACACACTTACAACACACAATTGAGCTCAACGTAGTCAATGCTGGAACAAGCACATACATGTTAAACACATATAACAAACAAGACACAAAGGATAAAAGACACACAGGAGACATAAGGTACAAGTAAAACACTCTCATATAAAACAATTCGCAATACCCAAACGCAAGCGCAATATCTTACAACTAATACAAGTCTTAAAGTTAGAGTAGACTTCGCTAAACACTGAAGGCGCCATTCAATGTTTAGTGATGCCTCTGGCGGTCCGTCCCGATCGTTCACGTTCAACGCGCGGGAGCGGACTGCGAGCCGGCTCTGGCTGGGCCCCCTTATATCCCCACCGGGGCTGCCACGCCCAGGATATCAGGGGTGGGGGTGGGGGTGGGGGTGGGGGTGGGGGTGGGGGTGGGGGTGGGGGTGGGGGGGGGGGGGTGGCACTTTTTGTCGGGGGGGGGGGGGTCGCACTTTTTGTCGGGGGGGGGGGGGGGGGGTTCGCATTTTTGTCGGGGGGGGGGGGGGGGGTGAGGTATGTTATGTGGGTCAAGGTCACCCACAACACTTGTACTCTAAGTGTTGGCTATACCCCCACCACAACTGGGTCCCTAGGCTACACAACACCGCTTCGCCAGTATGTCTCCGGCTTCCATGCGGTGCGTCTCGCTGTTCTCTAGCTCTCTATATGTAAGTAATTTTACAAGTTCTGAATGTAGGTCACTACACTTTAACTCTGGGACGATATCGACTTGTAGTATTTCAGTGTTTTGACTCAAGGTCATCACACTTTAACTCTAACACATCGGTTATCGTACCAGAGGTGCTCAATAACCTAACTTGTAATGTTTAGGGTGGCGTTTGCACGCCACGTGGTATCGCCATGAGTGTCCAGTCCAAGTTTTAAGTTAGATTAATTTTACTGTAATCTTTTCCATTTCCGCTTCGTTTTGCCAAAGTATAAGGTGTCGCTTAATAAAGTGGTATTTCTCTAAAGTTATAGGAGATTGCAGGGATACAATTAGTTTATTTAGGAGACTCTTCATCTTGGAGTTTAACACAATTTCCACTTTGACTTTGCTTCCTCGGCTCTCACAGCCTAAGCTGTACAGAAATGTTTCTTCTAGTGCCAACTCGGGCCAAGAGAACAGTGTGTTGACTGTAGGACAGCTCATGGTGAAGTGATGCGATACTCCAGCGTACCACCTCACCTTCCCCCACCACTGTGACCTTCCCCCACTCCTGCTGTTTCCCCCACCTCTTTTCCCTTGACTCATGCGCTACAAGCAGTCTCTCAGTATTGTGCGAACTTTTGTGAGGTGAAGCCATGTCGCAGGACACTTTAGGTAAGAAACTTAGCCGTGTTAAGACTTTATTAGTTGCTCACTGTCCACCACTCAAAGTTAAGAGAGTTTCAACTTTAGCTAAGTGGCGCAAACTGTTGCGCGGACACCCTAAGTTTTATACCAAACAGACTAATGTCAGTTTTACTGATGAAGATTTGTTTAATATATTGGATGAAATGACTTTTCCTTGCAAAATTCAGTTAGTTACTCCCATTCCTGACAGTTTAGAGTCTTAGTCTCTCAAGCCAATATACCTAGCGTACACAGAGCCTGACAGTCAGTCACTCGGTGGCTGTCGTGGGGTGCGCATCGGTGTCGGCGCTCCGTTGTTAGGTTTTCAAGGTCACAGTAATATCAAATTGTTGGTGTTGTGCTGGTTCAAGGTCACCTGAGGGATAACCGATTGCCCATTTAGGCAGAGTCATGTCAGAAACTCGAGTTTAACTTGGCACTTTTGCCGTTTCTCGTCGAAAATTCGCTCCAAGTGGTCAAGGTCACGGGGACTCTGACTGAAACTCGGAGCGTAGTGCGAGAAACGGCAAAAGTGCCAAAAAATTTTAAGTTTCGGCGTGACCTTGACCTCAGTGGCGTCGGTGACGTCATTTTGATGACGTAAGGGGTGGTGACGTCATCAGCACGTCATTTCTGTGACGTCATGGGTGTGACGTCATAGAAATGACGTCATTAGTGATGACGTCATCGATGACGCAATCGATGACGTCATCGATGACGTCATCGGTGAGGTCATTGACCTCGATGACGTCATCCCTCAGGTGACCTTGAACTGGGCCAGCACCAACAATTTGACACTACTTGGGTGGGTAGGTGTTTGTATATATTGCTGTCGTGCCTTTGTATGTATATATATATATATATATATATATATATATATATATTAATGGCATATTTAACGGTCTCTACATATATGAATCAATGATAATTTATCAAAAAATTCTATTTATTGAATTTATTGATACCGGTGTCTGTACAGTATGTGTGTATTTCTGTGTGATGTGTTTTTTATATGTTTGCGCTTGTATGCCGTTGTATTATAAGAATTGCACATGATCGATCTTATTCGTTTGTAGATGTCAGTTCATCAAATTACTTGAAAGCTATTCAGTTTATTTACAAAATTAATTGTTGTATATGATGTAGTTGCATATATGAGGGGGGAAATGTTTGTTTAGGTTATGTTTGTGAATTGTTATAATATTTCATTAGCAAAAAACTCACATACATGACTTATAGCATAATTTTATTTTAAACTAGCTAAAACAAAGAAAATGCAATCATTTAGATTTTTGACATAACCTGCCATGTAATTCGTAGGACTAAAATAATTTAAGCTTGATCTTTATTTCATTACATTTTTTGCCTAGTTAAACTCATTAATTATGTTTTACTTATTGTTCTGGCTGGTATGTGTATTGTTCGTCTGCTGTATTTGTGTATTAGGCGTAACATTTTTACTTTTGTTGAAATTGTTATAAAAAAATCAAATGTCAATTTAACTTAAATTTAAATGTTTTAACGACATACTTTTGGTTTTTCGTCTCTTAGAGCGATTAGTGCCTATCTCTAAGAGAACTTCTTATCCTAAAAAAGAAGTTCCCTGTTAAAGGTGGAAACTTTGAAGCAGTAACAGGGCTTTAAACTAATATCCACCGGCACTGATTATTCATTATAAAGTACCGAAGCTGTTTTAATATAATTATGTTATGGAAGCTATCCAGTTTGATACTTTTTTTTATTTCCTGGTGTTCTTACAAATATATTAATATTATATTATAAAATATATTCTTATAAATATTTGGAAGAAAAAATTATACTGTTATTTCAACATTATCGTTTTATGTGAATATTATGGTACCAGCCGGACAGACGCGACATCGCGTTGACTGTTGGGGACGGGTGGGCCGGCGCGGCGCTGGAGCGGTGGGCCGGCGCGAGGTGGGCCCAAGCCGAAGCGCTGTGAGGAGACAGTGGAATGTGTACTGCGTTACCACGCGGCGCGCGACGGTGGCGCGGCGAACCATCGGCCCACCCAACTAACTCGGGTGGGCCGAACTAAACTAAGCACGGAAATTCGCATGCGGCTGCCAATCTCTGTATTATATTTCATCTATGCTACCACCATCCTACTAGTGTGGCACAGCACACCGGTGCCGAGGAGGGTGACTAGGGAGAGGACCACCAGAGCAGAGATGAGGCAGCACCCCCGCCGCGACAACCCCTCCACCTGCTCCTTGGTGCCTGCAACCACCAAGAGGATATCACCAACGACACTACCACCATCCAGCCAGTGTGGCACAGCACACCGGTGCCGAGGAGGGTGACTAGGGAGAGGACCACCAGAGCAGAGATGAGGCAGCACCCCCGCCGCGACAACCCCTCCACCTGCTCCTTGGTGCCTGCAACCACCAAGAGGATATCCCCAACGACACTACCACCATCCAGCCAGTGTGGCACAGCACACCGGTGCCGAGGAGGGTGACTAGGGAGAGGACCACCAGAGCAGAGATGAGGCAGCACCACCGCCGCGACAACCCCTCCACCTGCTCCTTGGTGCCTGCAACCACCAAGAAGATATCACCAACGACACTACCACCATCCACCTAGTGTGGGAAAGCACACCGGTGCCGAGGAGGGTGACTAGGGAGAGGACCAAAAGAGCAGAGATGAGGCAGCACCCCCGCCGCGACAACCCCTCCACCTGCTCCTTGGTGCCTGCAACCACCAAGAGGATATCACCAACGACACTACCACCATCCAGCCAGTGTGGGACAGCACACCGGTGCCGAGGAGGGTGACTAGGGAGAGGACCACCAGAGCAGAGATGAGGCAGCACCACCGCCGCGACAACCCCTCCACCTGCTCCTTGGTGCCTGCAACCACCAAGAGGATATCCCCAACGACACTACCACCATCCAGCCAGTGTGGCACAGCACACCGGTGCCGAGGAGGGTGACTAGGGATCGAGGACCACCAGAGCAGAGATGAGGCAGCACCACCGCCGCGACAACCCCTCCACCTGCTCCTTGGTGCCTGCAACCACCAAGAGGATATCACCAACGACAATACTACCCTCCCCTCCAGCTAGTGTGGGACACCGGAATGACCTCGTCTAAAAAGGAATAAACATTTCAGCATGTGACCACGGAGAAGTAATAATGTAGGGGTTTTATTACTTTTGTAAGTTTACCTTGTAGACCCTAGGTATATATAATAACAAAATCACAGTGTTTTGTTGGTTAAGGAAAAGGCTTGTTAAAACTCGTCAGCCTAAGCTGCTTCTTTGAACCGTGAGCGATAACACCAGTCAAGGCCTGGTGATAAATTAACAATGTTATCAACTTAGTAGTGACTGTAACACAAACAATGGAAATTCGCTGTGACCATGAGGATCTAAAAAAATGTCTCATAATTCCAAAGCAATGAATTAATAGAAATCGCATTGTTCAAAGTTAAATTTAATACAAAACAGCGATATGGTTCAAACTCTTTCGACTTTTGAGTTTGAGACTTTTGAGACTTTTCGAGTTTTGTAGATTCTCTGATACGTGAGTGGGTCATGTAGATTGAGTTTTATATATGAATTTTACTCGTAATTAAAGATAAAAAGTCACATTATGCATTATGAACATTATAGTAAAACACTGACCATTGCAATCGTTTTTAAGACATTTACGGCTTGTTCATGACAATGAATGATCCTGATTCGAAAAAGCTCTAAAAAGTCTATAACATTATCGGTACTTTATTGGGGTTTGATTATTGTAATTTTCTTCATTTTTTCATAGACTAATGGGAATAAGTAGGCCTACATGTTGAATTGACAAAATAGTAAATAATGAGTACAAATCACCGAGGCCATTTGATCGAGTTTTGGATACTAATTTGAATAATCACAACTTTCTAGTTTCTAAAATAAGTGTGATGATTCATTCCTCAAATAAACAGAAAAAGTTACATTAAAATAATGAAAAATGTCAATTTTTCAAACCTTAATCTGTCTATGAAATTGCAAGAATGTGACATAATCTTTTAAAATTCCAAAAGCGAATTTCTAATTTATGACAGCGATCTCCGGACTTGTCTGCTATGGTGCTAGTATTAGGCCTATTGACGAATTTGTAAAGTCTGTTTTGGCCCGTGGCCGACGATAGCAATATGATAATACGATAACAAATTGATAACAAACGATGTCTGAAGCCACACAACATTGTCGGAGACATGCGGATTTATTATTTACTAGTGGCTCATAGGGGAAAAAGCCCCTAATCATAAAATTAAAATAGCATGAACAAAAGCGGATCACCAATTCTTCACTATGAAAGTTTCCAAAAAATTTCATTTTAATTTATTTTAACAATACCGTTTGAACAGGCTATTCGCTCCCAAAGCACTCTTTACAATCCTGTGCTATTAGACCACCCGTTTGTAAATGCTTCATCCTGTCTGTTGTTAAACTTATATCGATCTATGAAAAATAGCCTATGTTTTGCAAGAAATCATAGTCCCTTTAAGCTATAACGGCTTTTTAATATAACATAGAAAATCGGCAATGAGAAAAAAAAACATGACGGATGTTTAGCACCCATTCTAGAGTCAATTAACTTTCAATATTTTGTATCATATCTATTTCATTGTCTTGTTTGTCCTAAAATTAAATGGATTTTAGCTCCTTTTTAAATGGAGATTTTTTCTTTTTTTCTTCACCAAGTTTTGAACACAGCCGCTCAAAATAGATCATCTTAACTCACTGTTAATGTTTGTCCCTCCAAATCAAAATTCATGATTTTGTGTAAACAAAGCAGGTATTGGTAAAAATCACCATACATGGATAATAGGAGAACCTTTCAGAAGATAATCTTTCTTACATATCTTTCTTAATATATATCTTTTCGATTTTGTTATAAAGTTTTTACCCTGCTATATTTTTTCCTAGTATGTAGGACAAACGACTTTTATTTTAACTCTCTCCTATAACTCTACAATCTATGAAATGACCAAATGGTTTCTGAGATAATTCAGCTAACAGAATACCAACCTTTCGTTGACTGATATACTTTGAATTTAAATTTATGTATCATCGTCACTCAATATGATCATACTTTTCGTCATAAAGTAAAACCATTGACTATATGTACACTCACGTTAGTGTACATAGTCAATGGTAAAACCAAAACCTGGTTCAATGTAAATAAGATAGGCGTTTCTCAAACCAAAATTCATCGCCCATTGCGTCCCCTTCACGAACAGAATTTATTTCATAATTCTCATACAGGTTCAGTTTTTTACAATCTATATATTAATAGGCAAGCATGTTTCATTTCCTCCTTTTTTCTCAGCTTGTGTGCATCGTAGGAGAAATCTGCGCATACCGTTAGAAAGGTATTGTGCTGTAGATGAGCAGAATCACGTTTTAATTCACATCGGCCCACGGGGCTACGCCCTACAGGCTTTCAAAGTTTCAATGTTAATCTTATGGTAGAAGGATAGTTGATTAAATCACAGGATAGCTGTTGTAATAACAAATGCTAGCAAATAAGGAAGACCAGATGTTTCGTTTATAAAATATTTTAAAATTAATTGGCTCAAGATCAACTGAATTTTTGGTCGAATTTCGACCAGTGGGCGATCTCTAGTTTAAATTATTAAAGGAACATAACAGTAAAAAACCACAGTCCATTTTTATTAGTTTGTTGGGTTGGTAACGCTCCTAGTAGAAATTTTTGTTGCTCAAAGCCTCAAAACGTCTCATTATAAATAGTATTACCACTCCAGATACATTATGTCATTTGGTTATTAATAGTTCTTCACTCAATAGGCCTATTATCATCTGTCCCTCTTTTTAAAATAAAACCATAAGTTTTAATGTACACAAAACAGACTGTTTTCGAATCCTCGAGCTATTCTTATAGGGGGCTTTTTACGCTATTTCCTATTTCCTTGTAACTTTATGGATGCGCTGAAAATTTTCCCTCATGCATGGGACCGAGAACTTTAATTTGAGACCCCTACCATCTTCCTGCGAGTTGCAAATGGCTCTCCATTTTACTCAAAAATTTTTGCTCACAGAATTATATATATAGATTGCTTCTCTTTGGGGTGAATGATTTTATCATCTTCACTCAATGTTATCATCTGTGTCTCTTTTTAACATTAAACCATAACACATGTTTTAATGTACACAAAACAGACGTTTATCGAATCCCCATGCTATTCTTATGGAGGACGTTTTACGTGATTTTCTCATTTCCTGTTAACATTATGGGCACGCCGATAGTTTTCCCTCGTGTATGGGACCGAGACCTTTAATTTGAGACCCCTCCCATCTTTCTGCGATTTGTATAACGCTCACAATTTTGCTCAAGAAATTCGGCTTACAGAATTATATATAGTACCAGGGGGAAAGAGCTTAAGCTCGGTAAAATTATTACTTTCGTTCTCACACAAAGTTCGTTCGCTCCGCTCACTCGCCCTCTTCCATTTTTAAGACGAGCTCGTTCGCTTCGCTCACTCGCCAAGCCGACGGGTGCTGCACTTTGGTATAATTTTCTTGAACTACAGGTTAAAGATGTAATACATTGGTTTATATCTACAGTTATCAGCTGATTTTTTTTTTCAATTAATGAACTCTCCATAAGGAAAACATGGACATTTTTAAAGGCTCTAGTGCGAAAACCGGATTTTTCCCAACCATGGGACCAGCTCCAATCGATTTCTGGTGGCCAACCTTTGCCCGTACAAACGGAGCTTGTTTTAGAGTATAAGATATAGATTTTGGAAATCATGTGTATTTCTAACTTTTTATAAATAAAAAAAAATATTACTCGCAATAAGACTGCTATTCCAATATAGACAATATTGATGCTCAATCCAAGGAAAATCGCCTGTCTAAAATTAAGCTTAAAATTCAAATCTTTTAACGTTGTTCTTATGGGTTGTCAGTAAGGCAAGGAAAGGTAAAAAATAAAATAATGCTATTTTTAAGCATGGGTTTCGAAACAGCTGTCACATATGAAAAGGAATAGTTGGCGTAAACTTCAAAGCTTAATTGCGATGATACTATAACAAAAGTGAAAAAAAACCAACGGGCAAGGCTCAGTCAACCCGGTACTGAGGAATACATTCTAGACAGCGTTGGTTAATAAAAAATTGATCGATTTTATACTCTCTCCAGATCTGCATATGCCACACTAATACAGTGGAGGTATGCCGATTTTTTACAATGGCTGATTTAAGAACAAAGATGCATACATATTTGTATTATATTGATTAATAAAAGAGAACTTGGAATTCTTTCCATACCTAAAGCTGGTAGTAAAAATATATCATGGTTTTTTTAGTTCTTTTAAACATCAAAGCTGTTGAATACTATAAATTAAGTTGTAGTTTTTAACACTAAAGCGTGGGATATTATCAAAGCAAAAATATTTTGTTAAACCTAAAAATAAAAAGTAGAAAAAACCATTTTGATCTTTTCCTCTGATTTTATTATGGTCACCACTATCACGGAAATATGGCCCAACTCCTCGTATGCAGTTTAATCGGAGGTTTCTGAAGACTGGAAATTCATAATTTTATGTAGGCCTACTTCAGAATGAAAAATGCTACGATGTCTTATCTTGGCTACTTCAACAGCTTCTACCCTTCGGAGGAAATTTGCAGAAATTGCAAACCAACCAAACTTGTCGAGTGAAGCGTCTCCACGTCCACTCACCAGGGAGTTTGACAGCGATGGCGTCGGCGTCGGCGCCCTTACTCGACGGCACGAAGGACTCCAAGGTCTCCTGGTTGATGCGGACGGCGTCGGTGACCATGTGATCGAGGGTGGCAGGGTCGAGGTCGTGGCTGGGTCCACCACCAGGCACCAGGAATGTCATCACAGTCGTCTTGTTGAACGTGCCATTCAGGATGCCGGGCATGGAGGCGTGCTTGTCCACGTGCAGGGAGTCAACCGTCACCGTCGTGGTCGACTGGGGTGGAACACGACAGAAAGATGGGGTAGGGAAAATCAATGGGCCTTAAAAACTCTAGAGGCTGCTCTGAAGTTGTTCACCACGCTTACGACTTAATGATTTCACATAGCGAACATCAAATTTTTCGTAAAAATTGAATGGTTTGGGTATAACGACATGTCGAAAACAATGTCTTGACGATGCCAACAGTGTTGTGCTTAGTCATCCAGAAACATTACAAATGTACTACTGATTAGCATGGACCATCATAATGTCTCCCCAAAACAACTTGATGTTTCAAAAAAGTGTTAACGGACTAATTTATTCGATTTTTGGGCTTTTTTCATAATAGGGGTTTATTGCTTACTTAAGGAAAAAAGAATAAAAACCCTGGGGATAATGAACACTTAAGAGGGCGTTGGAGTCAATCCAAATTCCGCCTTTCCCCCATAAGAGCAATGTTAAACGGGATGTCAAATAACTCTTTTATTTATAATCAGAAAATAACGGTTTATAGCTCTAAGTAAAGGGTTCATCAAGGCGGATTTGGTTTGCGAGAGGAATTTTTTATAAAAATTATTGTTTTTTACTAACTTGAAATAACAAAGCAAGTTTTTTTACTACTTTCCTCTTAAATTAAGACCTAAATGGCACAATTGAACAGAGCTGGATATTCTTTCCGTTAATACAAAGAAATAGACAAATTACACTCTAAAAATTTTCTGGGTTTAGGAGTAGCACAAAACAAAATCCCCCAACAACTTAGTATAAGCCCTGAGTATGCATTGGGTATGAGAGGAAAATTATTATAAATATCTACCAGTAATACTGTTTTGTAGATTGTATCAAATTCTTTAAGTCTAGAGCAATAATTTCTACATTACAATTAAAGTATTCCTACAGTTCACTTCATTTCCGCCTTTGCCAGATACCGGTCGATTTATCTTTCTCTTAGGACAATTAGTTTTCAAAAACGTTTTAGTTTTAGTTAGCTGCATAACGAAGTGCGTTGCAAACAATACTAGCTTCTCTACTATCATTTTCAGTATAATTAAAGAAGACCAATACATCGGGATCGCTAGTTATGACATTTATTTCAGTTAATAATATCCGTAGTTGATATTCCAATTTTCACGTGAAAAATAAAATACACTCCAGTCGCCACAAAACTTTCTTGAAGTCAATCAAAATTTCAAAGTATTTCATTACATTTCCTTCACAAGGATTTCAGAGCCTGAGTGTAAACATTTGATTATGGAAACGATTAAGTATATTGTATATTATATTCAGCCAAAAGCCAAAGAGAAGTGAAAGCAGCCAGACCTTTCTGCTTTTAGAGTTCAAAGATAAAAGAAAAAATAATGTGAACTAATTTGTACTTATTAAAATCAAATAGATTTATGGGTGATTTAGTATTATCTAAAAAACCCTATAAAACACCATTGAATAGGGTGAATTAAATGGCAATATTTTCCTACGTTTCTATCACAAAACGTATGAAACCAACAAAACTGGATGCTAAAATCTCGTTAACTTCATATCAGCAAAAAAAAAAAAAACCACACATACCATGTTGTTTTATTCTGGGGGATAGGCTAATATATCCATACTACAGTCCTGTTGCTGCAAATTTGAGTAAATTTTACCTCAATTAATAATTAATACAAAAATTTTGTTCAACAAAACTTTATTACGTAGTAAATTTGTTTGGAGTAGGCTACGCAGGTTTGATGTAACGGAGGTATTTTTAATTATTTTGCTAATTTACTTTTGTGGCCATTAAACCCTATTCACTTTATCGTTGGTTTGTGATTTCTGACAGCCAACTTTCAACTACCTTAGGCTCGGGGGGAGGGGGTGGTGGTCTAGGCCATCGCTGTGGAAGTGGAGACCTGAAGGACCCAGAGTCAGAGACGTCATCGCCGGAGGACTCTACACTGGCCGTGGATGTCAGGCTGGGCCTGGGACTGGCCATCACTAGACACCCACTACAGCTAGACACCCACAGACAACCTGGGTCTGCGAGTCATCACCACTGGATAACCACTGCCGCTAGACACCCAATGTGACTATAAACCCAACATGGACTTGGGACTGGTCATCACTAGACACTCACTATCGCAAGACACCCCGGACATCACACCCGCACTGCTCTCTCTGCGGTTCACCGACACCGACTGACAACTGCGATGACGTAATCTACTGCAGTTGGTTTTACCAAGCGCTCGGGAGGGGGCAGCCATCGCCAAGACTGGTTCGGCACTTTTCCTCCTTCGTTTTACTAACAGATTTTTTAACACTGTATGTCAGTGTTGATATATCCACTCTAATACTAGTACCGGATACAAATTTACTACATCCCCATGATTCTCTCATGAAAAATATCAGTCCCGCATGAGAAAAAAAAAAACACGAGGTTATTTTTTAGAATTCGCTAAGTAACTTACACTGGTCTGCTGCGACAGGCCTTTTAATACACATCAATGGCCCATGATTATTGTGATTACAGCGATATTGTTATAAACTTTATTAGTACCTTACCTTCTAGAATGACGAGTCCAAACTCTTTTTTCAAGACAGACTCATTCGCTCCACTAATTCGGCTTTCAGGCTGTTTCAAACATAGGAGATTTTGATTTGTTGAACAACATGTGGAAATAATTTGAACTCGTGTGTTTTACTTCTTCAGTTAACGGATGATTTCTACTATTATGTGCGTTTACACCAGAGGTTGATAACCAAAAGTTATGACCTCTACCGTTATATCCATATGGCTAAAGTCGATAACTTGTGGTTGTCAACCTCTGGTGTAAACGCACCTTCACTTAAACATTCTTTTGTTTTTGTAATATATTTGGTATAGACAAAATGCATCACTGTATAACAATCAGTATATATTACAATTATTAACTGATAAATTATTTTTATTATTTATTTTTTTCATTCTGGATAGCCTCTGAACCACTGATTTCACTTAATAAAAAGGTTTTTATTAAGTGTTTTTTTATTAACATTTTTATTATAGCATTATCATAGAAAAACTAACCAGGTACCTGATTAGTTTTTCTATGGTATTATTCAACAAATAAGCTAATGATTACAATGCAAACCACATATTTATACTGGAGCACGAGGTTGGTAGCCTATTTTTACAGTTAAATCAACTGATTTCAGAATTTCATTTTTTATTTTTTATTTTTAACTCTGTAAGACCAATGTTAAAATATCAAGTTTCTTAATTCAAGATTACAACAAAATTAGATTTTTCTACCATAAAGACAAATGCACATATTATTTTATCCCAAAAATAAGTTTTTTGCAAAGTTTGAAGAAAATCGTTATAGATGAATACGAGATCCGTGCACACACATCCAAACATTACATAGGAGCGGGGTAGAATCGTGCACTTAACAATTTGCATTTTTTAATCTTTAATTTTAAAATTGCAATGAAAAAGAAACCCCTCTCATTTTTAAGAAAATTTAAATTTCCATCAATTTTTTAGTTTGTATTTGAAATCTTTAACTGACTTTGAGAGTTAAGCCCATCCGGAGGTATTGCCCCAAATGCCAGGGCAATACCCGTGTACCAGTTAACCCCACGATATTGCAAAGACTGTAAAAAATCAAAGAACATTTATTTTAAAGTTTTATTTCATTACAGAAATAAATCAAACATTTTAGCTTTCAGAATAATAAAAAATACCTAATCCCTTTTCTTAGAGGTAACAAAAATCAGCTAACATAAAATGAAAAGTAATAAAAACAATAGTCCTCTTCTATGCAGTATCCCATGTAATAATATAGTAAACCTAGTAGATTAGTTTATAATAAAACATGGAAGTCCTCTCCTTAATATTGCTCCTTTCAACGTATCTCCCATGCAAAACATGCGCTTTTGATTTCAACACTATAACCTAAAATAACAAGTGAGGACTTGTATCTGGCACTAAAAAATAAAATATTAAAGCAAGTTTCACCTAGGACTATCTGAACTTTTATAAGAAATTAACCTTTTTTGTAAGAAAGTTGTCAAAAGAAACTCCTTTCACACTCACGCGCGTAAAGGCTCCCCTACTATCCCTATCTGTTTAGCATACCTTCCGCTACAAAACAGCAGTTACAAGTTCCTAGCGCTAACTAAATCCTCCATCTGATCTAAAATATACATTGGACGGTATTGCCCCGCCTTACGGTACTACCCCGCCCCATAATACACAATACAGACATAATACATACATACATACCTCCCCTACATAATGCATACATATACCTACTCGTATTACAGCACATGATAGGATACTATTAAATTATTATTAAGGTTATGATAAAGTTGTTAAAATAAAAAAAATGTTAATTTATAAAAGGAATGCAGTAGGCCTACCGGAATTAACGTTGCTGGTATGATGGTTATGCACATAAGATTTATCTTGGATTTATTTACATCGATACAATTAATTGTTTATTAACACGGATAATTATCTGCAAAAAGAAAATTGCACTATTGTTAAGGATTCATTTAACTTTTTTAGAGAGATTAAATAAAAAATTAAATTCTTCAAAAGCGCAGTACTCTATTACAACCCACCACTGACACCAACTCTGCCGGGTCATATTTGAAGGCGTATGTTCAAGAGACGAGCCTTTGGAATTCACATTGTTTAATTTCTAACTGTTTGGTTTCGTCAAGTGTATAAAACTCAAACTAAATATCCATTACACCTAAGGAGAGTAATGCATATTGTGTAATATGCATAAAGAAAGTATGTAATAATAATACATATTATTTCTTTTCAAAGTAGTCTATGACATAATGGTCAACTGCAACAATATTTTTCGATTATCTTCAACCGTGTTAATAAGCAAAATAATTATATTACAAGTAACATAATATAAATAGGTACACCATTAAAGCAAATTAAGTTGTAATACAAATATGTGAAGTTGCCCAATATTGCCGGAACCAGATTCTATTACAGACACATTGAACAACTGCCCATACAGCCGATAAGGTGATGGCATTCTTAAGAAGCAAGTTTCGTGGCCTAGTCATCAGGGAATTTCATGGTGAGCTCGTTAACCAAATCTCAGCATTTGCTACTTTTTTGTGAAAGTAGTCTTGAAAGAGTTAACGAAAAACCCCTGGTAGTTTGTTTGCCAACCTAACCTTGATTTTTCCAAAAGTCAGTTAATTTCAGTCAGTACCAACTTCCGGAACGAAGCGACAAACTCGGTACTTCAACTGGACTTTTTTATATTCGTTTGTCGTTATGGTCAAGTGAAAAATAACATTACAACACTTATATTATTAACTTTCATACTTCCACTCAGGAAAGCATTACTAGTTAATACTTATTTCTCGATTTCTATATTTATCTAAGTTACTTTTGGGTAACATCATGCATTGGCAGTTTAAGTAACCACAAACATGATGTAAATGCGAACCGTATGTCAGGGGGACTGCTTCGGGAGGTCTTCTTCGGGAGGAATACTTAACTACTGTATGCTTTAACTACAATATTGTGAGCTATATAGATCACTATATCGTAATCATGATTATTCATAATGATTATCATTGCGTTAGTGATTTAGTATTAAAAATAATATAAAAACTAGAGGCTAGTTTCGTTTCACGGTAGGACAGTCAGTACATTTCAATAATAAAGCTATTTGAAAATGTTCTAAACTCAGCCAAATATATATTTAATTAGTAATTGCCAAAACCAATCTTTAATTAGTTGCTTGAACAATAGCCCATAAAATCGAACTCATAATCATTTCATTACTCGTAGAAAGTATAAATTCGAGTGAACTAATTACAAGACTCACTGTGGTTAATAACTCAGCGACTGAATTACTTGCTAAAATGTACAAACTGCTAATACTTTTCTGCTTGCTACTGGTTTTGTCCGCCATCAATGGAAAAGTTTCTTGTAACTCTACTTCTGATTCTGATGCTCAAGTTTACCTGTCCATGGAGGATGAAGACACCAATGACATGGACAAGTTCAAGAGGTTATTGAACAAAATACTGTTAGAGTTAGACGAAGAGCTGATGAAGGTCATGGAGAACGTCGTGGAGAAGGTCAATGATCAGATTTTACCGAACGAGTCTTAAAAATCTTTTATCACAAAAATGAATAATAAAGTAATATGATCAAATTAGAAATCTCGTAATTTTTTTTACAAAACCCTAAATATTTACTGGTCTGATTTTCTGTGCTAAATCTTATGTCTAATTCAGTTTTATCGCATGAAAACAACACACCTTAAGTTATGTGTTATTTATTTTTATTGTGTTTTAGTTTAAATCTTTTTTATTTTCGTTTAGTTACAAAGTAAATATATATTGGTTTTAATACATGAAATATAACAGAATACGAAAAAACATGCTCGACCCGACATCGGACCCGACGACGTTGTGTCCTACATCGGACGGGCACATCCAAAAAGAGCTAATCCTTCAGGTCATTTTCGGGGCGTTATAAAATCTCCCCCTTCCATCTGGTAGGAAGAGCCAGCTCCAGCCAGCCGTGTTAATTGTGTAATCAGGCAGACATAATAGGATTATCCCAGTGCACCTGAGCAGGATTCGTTGTCGCCAGCACAGGCCACCAAGTTAGGCATACATGGATATACAGTACCAGCAAATGCGTAAGACTTAAAAGAGTGCATTTTCACTGTTACAAATCAAATACCTGGTGGCCAAGGAACTGCTCAACCCAAACAATTCTTTGTAGTCATAGTAATGTCGGTCACAGACTGTGTGCTAAAACGCCAAGCCCGAAAGGCTCTTTTCTTTAAGAAGAGCTCATTCGCTCCCCTCACTCGCCTCCTCAACAAGCTCGTGCATATATTATTTTGTTCGGCGACAGTTAATGGATGTTGTGGAAACTTTAACCATTCATTAGTCTAATCTGCACAACTTTAAAATATGACAAAATAAATGGTATAAGATAACTGACCCATACTTTCAGCTTTGTCTATAGACAAATACACTAAGGTGAATTCTCATAGTATAGGCGAGTTTTAAACCTATTGCCGGTGGTGCGATCTTCTGCGGCGTACATGAAGTACAAGTGGCATATAATAGATAAATCAGTATTGCCATTGTATATACAGAACCGAATAAGTAGGGAAGTGAGAACGCCGCCCCCTAAACACAGATAGCACCACCAAGATGTTATTTTTATTCAAGGATCTTGCTGATTGGTGGAATGGAAACAGATGGCTAGAATAATTTTGCAGACGTTTAAAGTTTGGTATAAAAACGCCCAATTTGCTTTAGTGTATTGGAATGTTCAACATATTCCGTATTATTCTTATTATATTGGCTACTCATCACTATTGGTACTAAAAATTAGTCAAATTTTTAAAATCCTGAATATTTTAACTTTTTGTCTATTCGGAATATTTAGTTCTATCTTGAACTAAATATTCCGTATTGTTAAAATATAGTTATCATAGTGCAACATTAGATTCGTTATATTAGTGACGATAACATTCAATATAAAATAAAACACAGTAAATGTGGAATAGGCTAGTAAACTTCTGCTTCAGTGATTTCAAGGGTTGAATAGCTAGCTCTTTTTGGATGTGGTCCGGGGGGTCAGTCTTAAGCCTCTAGCTCATTTTGGATGTGTTTGGAATGCGGCGCAGGTGGATTGGCTCATTTTGCCAGAGCCCCATCGGACCTGACAAATTGGGTTAAGACACTGCCGGTCCCGACGTCCCGACACACCACCTGACCGAGCATCCAACAGACTGTCGAACGTCGAACATGTTGGACGGAGCCATCGGGTCGAGCATGTTCGATGGTGTAGTGTGTGGACCCCTTTACACCCAATGTTGCGATTATCAGTTATCACCCAAAACTGCACAGATTTACAGCTGTACATCAACAGGTGTTAAAAATGTTTAATCCAATCCCAATGTTATTCTAATGGGAAATTTTCGAATTTAAATCATGAATAGCACCCTTTATTGTAAGTCCGATTCTCATCATTTTTTGTGGAAACAACAGCAGACAGGCCTATTCAATGAAAAATTGTAAGAAAAGATCCAATGACAAAAGACCCCTAAGCACAATAAGTATGAAAAGTTGATTATTTTATGTTTTTTTTTTTTTTTTTCGGTTTTATCAAACCAATGTTGAGGCTTTTAAGCTCATAGAATAAAATCATGGTTAAATAATACATTCATAGGGTAAAATTAACTGTTTTTATAAAGATTTTTGTAACACCATGTCTGTCACCAATTGACCAAACCACAGCCCATAGATAGTGATTTATCTCATATGGTACAATACTGATTGCCACCTCAAAAATAATTTTGCATCTTGGTGAACTGTCAGAGTAGGCGTAGTCTTTTGGAGGCGGTTCAAAGCGCACCCCAATGAGTAACCAAACTAGAATGTTCACTGAACTCAAAATTACCAGTAGGCATATAACAGTTAAAAACACAGCATAAAATAGGATGTCCAATAAAAACATACAGGATGAAGAATTTATTTAAATTTATTTAAAACTATTCTCTGTTTGGACAAATCCATTCAAACTTAGAAATGCTTCGGTGTTCCATTGCGTCGAATTCAGGAGATTAAAAATGCTAAAAATGAAAGAGTCTCTCTGTAAAAGTAGCATGTCAATTCATGGATTAGCCCGAAGTCATTTGATTGTTCCGCAGACTCGCAAGTATGGTTCACTTTGGCAATGATTGTGTCAAGCTTTAAATCCAGTTCATCTAGGGTCGCTTTCAATTCTTTTGTGAGCTGATCCTCTTCCTGGCCAGGTGGTTTGGTCGTCTCTTCTCCTTCTATGTTGATGGCGGAAAAAACAATTAACAAGCAGAAAGATAGCAAGAGTTTAGCCATTTTAGCAAATGACAGAAATCTGATGTGTAAATAATCACCAATGGTTCTGTTGGAGTGCTTAAATGGCATTTATACTAACATGAAAGCATCAAAATGTGATTTTTATTTTAAAAGCTATTGTTTGAGTGATTTAATAAATAATATTTAAATTGATAAGATGAAATGCAATTAAACTGTTATCTTCATAGTTCGCTAATGACAAGCTGAATTCAATAATTTAAGTAATGCATTGTTCTTTTCGATAAATTAATGTCTCCTCAGTTTTTTATTATAACGAGTCGTTGCCAGTCGAAACTCGACGGAAACAGCTCCATCTATGGTGATCGAGTAGAGCGCTAGGCAGAAATTGCGCATTTGCTCTTCTACTGTTTTTAGACAAATTATCTCTTGTAATACAATCAGCTGATTGAAAGCATGTAAAATAAATTAATCGCAAAGGTTTCAAAATGTAGAATTTTGTAATTTGAGAAAGTAAGATTACATTAAAATAAATGAATCCTGCTGTATAGAAGAGTTTAGCTTTTATTTGGTACAAACTGCATGTAAATCGGTCCGGTGGAAGTCTCAGACAAACTGTCCAAAGGATTGAAAAAGTTGTCTTTTTCCCATGTTATATCCCCTTAAGAAAAGATTGATTTTAATTTTCGGCCAATTCAACATAGATATTTTTAAATGCTAATAATACCTGCTAATATAGGACCGGAAAACGTTTGTTTTTGTTCAACCCGCATGTAAATCGGCCCAGTAGAAGTCTAACAATTTACTTTGATACAATACAAAAGTTAGATTTAATTCTTAATCGGTGACATCCAACGAGGTTAATTGTAATTGTAATATTGGCCTTATAGATGGCCACCAAGGAAACGAAATAACAACGAAAAGTAAAATTAAATAAAAGAAGACTACTTTTAGACCTTGCTTTTGAAACAGCTGTCACCTGTAAAAGGATAGGCCTATACGTATTTGGTGTCACGGTAATTAGAAGCTTCGATCGGCACCGGTCATCTGCAGACGACTCACCGAAAGTGATGTCGGTGACGTCATCTTCATTATCATTGACAGATGAGTTTGTTTTTTTTTTTTTTTTAGTTAAAACAGCTGGCAGTGCCGGTGACGTCACTAGGGTTTGTTGATGTCCAGTACCTGGTCTGGAAGAATATTCTAAATACCTAGGCTCCTTTTAGCGAATTTCCCATAGGGAATAAGCTATTACCGTAGGTCTCATGGAAAGACCTAAGCCCGGGACCATGTTACTTTTTCGTTTTGAGGTGTCCAGAGACCGAAAATAATAGTCATTAAAATTTATATATATATATATATATATATATATATATATATATATATATATATATATATATATATATATGTATGTATGTATATATATGTATATATATATGTATGTGTCCCTAGACACGATAACTCTCGTAAAAATGGTCCGATCGACACCAAATTTGGTAGAGATGTGTAATCCTACGTTTATTCGGATGAGTTCGAAAACCAGACATATCGACCTACCGGAAGGGGTAGTTTTGGGGGGTTTTGTACCCCAAAAATGGGTTTTTTGCATTTTTCATATGTAAATTTTAAAAATTTTAAATTTTTATTTTGACCATTGGATTTAGCTAAAAAAAACACACAATTTAGTATTTTGAAGCTTTGCTCTATCTCCATTGGTTACCGAGATATTACAAAGTCTAAAGACAGTACATTGTCTTTTAGGGCTCCAATGTTAATCTTATGGAGAATAAGGATGTGTTAATATTTCACTTATTAACCAATATTTTTGGATGAAACTTAGTATTTAGCTTCATTTGGTTGAGATTCATCCATTTAAGGTAAAAATTCTTGGCTTTTGTACTTATCATGGCAGCAAACCTGCATACTCTTTTGCCATGTTAATCATATGGAGAATAGGCAAACTCTTTTATTTATGGACAGATATTGATGAAACTTACTATATGGCTTTATATGGTCGAAATAAATTTTTTCTATGCTAAAAACCTACTTTTAGTGTCCCCCATGGCAGCATACCTGCATACTCTTTCCCTATATCTTAAGGAGAATAGACATTTATTTCCCTATTTATGAGCACGTGATGAAATTTTGTTTACAAATTTAGCTGGTCAAAATTAATATTACTAATTTGGAAATTCGCTGAGTACGCAGGTCTGCTGCGACGGGGGGTATTATTCACCGCGGCATGTCGCAGCGGGCTACCGCAGCGATTTTGTAAGTGCATTGCTCTAAATAGGGAAGTTTATTCAGAAATGAGCGGTCTCAGAAGTAGCGATGTGTCGCGGCGTTTTGTAAATTCTGTCGCGTGCACTTAGAAATCGCTGGCGACGAGCGGTTTCTATATGCATTGGTTTGTATTGGGCCGTTTATTCAAAGCGGCAGCCCGCGTTCACTCTCGCAGTGCTGCCAACCCAAGCGGCCTCGAACATCACAACACGTGCTTGCCTTTCTGTCTGAGCGACTACCAAATGTAGTTGGCAGCACTGTTACCCCTTCCACACGACAGCGGTCGACAGCAGCGACTTGTCGCGTGAAAATTTGGCACAGCGATCGGCCGCAGCGACAGCCCGCTGCGACATGCCGCGGTGAATAAAAGGAGCCGCCCGGAGCCGGTGTAATATTTAAAGCTTGACAAGATATATGATACTATAACAAAAGTAATTTAAAACAAACGAGCAAGGCTCGGTTAACCAGCCGGTGTAATATTTAAAGCTTGACAAGATATATGATACTATAACAAAAGTAATTTAAAACAAACGAGCAAGGCTCGGTTAACCAGGTAATATTTATTAATTCAACCAATAACAGTTCTTCTATGAGATTAACATTGCAATTTTGAAAGCCTGTAATGCGTTTAAGAGCCGATGTAAATTTTAATGGTTTTCTGCTCATCTAGAGGACACCTTTCAAACGGGATGTACCTCCTATGATGTAAAAAGTCATAGAAAAATTAGTAAAAGTTTTGTGTTTGATTTTAAATATATATTATAGTATTTTAGATTTGATATTGATAGGGCTACTATTATTATACTAAAAATCATTTTAAAACAAGCGCTCTTTTTTATAATTCATTTATTTAAAACCGTTAATTAGTTTATTCACTGTGATCATGGGCCTTAAGGTCCGAAACATGTCGGCGTTTCAAATAAATAAATTATAAAAAAGGGTACTTGTTTTAAAATGATTTTTAGTATATAGTATTTTATTTTATTTAAATAGTAAATAAAAAATACAAATAAAAACAGGCTATGAGTATCTTTAAAAAGTTACGCTTTATCTAAAATATTATATGGCTTGACAGGTGGTCCGTGGCTGAAATTAATTGTTACATTAATTATGAAAGTAACTTAGCCTATAAGAAAAGAAAAAATTTTAGTACTTATAAAATATTAAACCCTAATTACAAGAAAGTTAAAACTGGAAATAAATATAAGACTTTTATAAAATTATTAATAAGTTTTATGTGCATATTTAATTAAAACAATAATTATTTCATAACTATACAATCAAATATGATAATTAAAATAAACATTTAAAGAGCTAAACAATATATCGTTAAATTAATTTTTTCTTGTATTGTGTTTAGAAGAGTATAAATTCGATTACAATAATAATTTGAACCAGTCCAATTTCGTTTCCGAGACTGGTAACCATGGGGAAGCTGTTCCTCCCTGTCAGCCTGCTGCTGCTACTGGGGTTGGCAGCCTTGGTCACGGACGTGGCATCACTGGAGACGGCCGAGTTAAAACACGAATTGGAAGAAATCGGCCAAGAATTGAAGGACAGCGTCAACAAGATCATAGCCAAAATACATGACATGTGCACCAGTGAATCATCTATATGTACACTGTACAAGACGGCATTCTCGGTTATAGAAAGAATCGTTAACTCCCTATAGATAGATAGACTGGTTGAGAAGTAAGTTGTGTTTTATGTACACCTCACACAAAAGTAATTGTTAATAAATTAATTTGAGCAAAGCATTCTTATTCTATTAATTGTTGCTTTCAATCCCTATATATGTAAATAGTTTTTATGGGTAGAGTAAGCTTTTGTTGGCTTAAAGTTTAAGTTGTGTTTTAGGTCCCTTATATTCACACTGGTTGTATTCACAGTCAGTACCTTTGACTGTAGGTCCATAGCAGGTGTGAGGTTCACAATACGAGGTCTTCATGAGTTGAATGTGACGAAATATACGTATTTTTACATCATTTTGAATTTTAAGAGTTTGAATACAATTAATTGTCAAACTTTTCATGTTATCCCTGTGGACACATGTGAAAGTAACCGTTATGGCATTTTGCGGTGCAGTCCGATCAGCTGTTGCATTAGGCAGATCAGCTGTTGCACAACGCTTAGTTTCGGCACGTGTGCACCACGACATAAGCGCAGAAACTCAGCGTTATGAGTTCGGTTTTTTCTTGATACTACGTTAAAAAAAACCAACAATATTCATGTTGTTTACAAGTTTTTCGATATCGTAATGAAAAATATTGTTCAATACTCGTCTCAAAAGTGCCATTGCGGGGCTCGATATTTTTTTTCACGCTCGGCTTCGCCTCGCGCGTAAATGCAATCTCTCACCGCAATGAGCTAGTAATGAGCCCCTTTCGAGACTAGTAATGAAAACTACTATTACAAACCCCTCCCCCATGACAAACAAAGCTACTTACTCAGCCCCATGGTATTTACGAAAGAAAATTATTAAATCCCCCATATCCTCTTTCATTTTTGAAAACCTGAGAGCCCATCGGGTATAGGCCTACTGAGACGGATAGTTGACAACCACCTTAATGAAAGGCACATAGAATTACATAACTAGTGTGTGAAATTACATACAAATACTGTAGAGGAAGTTTGTGGACAAGATGCTATCATAATATCCGGACACTGTCGTGTAATTTCGACTGGGCGACAACGGCACCAATTACTAAGCTGGAAATTCCCTTCGGTTTCCTGATTCATAAGCTCCTCCACTCGATGTGCCCTATCATTCTCATGAAGATGGTGAACTAACTTACAAAATATAAGAAAAATGTTGTTTTCATTTTATTTTTTATTTATTTAATTTTTTTATTGATGTTGTATAAAACAAATGCACGTCGTCAATATTTAAAAAAAAGTCATTAACATAATTAACTTATAAAACTTAACGTGTTTATTATTATTTGGCATATAATAATTAATGTATAGGCGATATACGCCTTATTCACCACGGTGCATTTCACGTCGATATTAATGTTGTTTTCTTATCATATTCATTCAATGTCAAAAAGATTGTCCTAAACCAATACAGTAGCGTTGAAGTTAACAAATATTGTGTTTTTTCGGATTTATGAAAATTAACTAAACCATGATAAAAATAACTAAACTCTTAGGTCTAACATTTCCAGGTTTTTGGAATAACATTATTAATATTATTTAATTGACAACTCTTAAGTGTCATTGTAACACAGCTTAATTCATACCAAATCAATCCCAAATTTGTTACTTAAAAACAATTTTTATTGAACAAACAAGTAGTCCTAGGTAATCAAAAAACAATGTATAAAATAAGTAATAAAACAATTAATTTTATTAATTACATTAATACTTTTGAGATTGTATGCGTATTACCATTTGGGATAATGAACATGGAACTTTTGTTCTAAAACTTGGTAGTTTATTGATTCTTAATTCATGTAAATAAAACTGGCATTAAAAAAATTAGGACCACCACTTATGATTTGTCATTAGTAATTAGTTAAGACCTAGGCTCTGGCTCTAGTCTACATATTTGTTGTGTTTGTTTCTAAACGCATGACGTCTGAAATCACTTGAGTCGTTTCCAGCCTAGGCCATGTGGTGGTGGAGTTGTTTTGAACAAAAATATCCCACCATGCTTTATGAGCTCCCACCATTGCAGCTAAAACTGCGTAGGCCTATCTCTCAATTGCACGAGAACTGAATAGGTTTTAGGCATAAATGGCAAACACGTATGAAATTTAGCAAAATAATTATCAATAAAAATGTATGGTTAATAGATTTGAATTTTTAATAGCAAATAGATATTATTTAATTGCAACCCGTAAGTAAAATATACTAAAACTCTGCATAATAAACTATTAAATGATTTAGTTTGTTTCGTAAAATGTTAAAAATACTAAGAACCGTATGCATTCGCACATAAAGTTTTGAAAAGAAATGATTTTAAATATGCAACTTTTTGGAAATCAATAAAATAATATTTGAAGGGCATTGTTTTCGTCCAGAACGTTGACTGGAATTCTTTAACATCATACAAAAAATGAAAATGTCAGAGGTTACGTGCTGACACGAGCAATGGACAAACAAATTTAAGTCCTGTTCAATAAAAACATTTTATAAAATAATACTTCTTTCAATGAAACAGCTTGAGCCAATTACACTGTGAGATTTTACCTTCTACAAATTAAATCTTATAATTTAGGAAATTAAATTTATTGAACCTCAGCAGTTCTGAGATTTAATAAACTATTATAACAATTAACTACCAATTACCAAACCAACTACTAATTACAATTATTACTGTACAATTACAAACAACTATCTATCTTCTTATTTACATAAGGGTTTCGTCTGTCCCTTTTTCTCTCGACCTACTGAACCGATTCTTAAGATTGAGGCGTCATTTTAAAGCTTAAGATATACCGCAGTTACGAATCGTAATTAAAAAGGTCATATTGTTTCGGGCTTCGCCCACCTCGCCTTTGGTTTATTTCTAGAGGGCGCTTTAAAATGTTGACAAACTTTTATTGCAAGTTCTGTAATGTGAATTGTAATTTAACAGCTGATTACCTACAGATGAATTTCAAAAGCCAGATAGTAAACAAAAATAGATCTATGTCACTTCATAATCAACATTCGCGTACTGTAGGTGAGCTTCTCTAATACAGAGTCATAAAATGCATGCGCACGGGCCACCTCGTTTAAATTACTGTTTTAAATATTTTCGACTTACAAACATAAATAACGTGGTTCTCCTGCAGCGCCCGGTCCAGTGTTTCCCTGTTTCCCCTCGGCTGTGGTCCGTCCATGTCCACGGTCCGGTGGTCCGCTGTCGAGTAGAGCGCCTCCACCGCCGCCGCCGCGCCGCCGTGACGTTGAGGCCGCTTACGTCACAAGCCGACAGGGGAATCACACGACTTCCATGTTATCCCACCAATGTTATCGTAAATAAATGAAATTCCTGAAGTAAACTGTTTGCAATCAACTTCGTGTATAAGTTGAAGTGCGATTTGATTCCCGTATTTTCTGAAAGGATAATAACTGTTATAATTCCTTTGAATCATATAATAATTAATATATTCCTAATAAAATTCCTATAAAAATATAATTTGTATGAAAATATAATCGTGTAATTTCGACTGGGTGACAACGGCACCAATTACACTTATGATCATATGGTCTCATAATAATTTTTTGTATTTCAACTTCATAAGATTGTTCATATTAAACTCTCTCAGGACAATCAAGATTCGTTGTAAAAAAATATTCCTTGCAAAAATAAAACACGTTTTTATAATTAAATATGTAACAAAATTATTAATACGCTTGTAACTGGGTGTTCTGGGGTTGTGACCCAAAGCAGTCCTGGGTGTTCATAAAAGAACTCCATAGTTTCAAAGGGATATTATAGCAGTATAATTTAAACTATCTTCAACAAATCTCATACAGATTTTTGTCACAAAAACCCTTTGCTTTCTATGCATATTCGCATTCTACACATAAAAAATTCGAAAAGTTAATTTTCAAAAAGTCGACCAATTCATAAAACGACCAATATCATGTCGATCTAATGGAAGCCAACCATTTTTTATATTGCGGATTCGTAAGCTGCTTCCCGCCATTACGTTTTTATACTTAATATTTTTAGCGAATTTCCCTATAGGGAATACGCTATTACACAAATCTATTTGACAGTTAGTCATTGCTATCAGCTGGAAGCACTAAAAATGTCAGATTTGTTATTGGTTGTTGATGTCAACTACCTTAACATCTTTTGGATTTTTTGCATGTAGAAAAACATTTAGATGAAATGTGTACTTGTTTAAAATCAACAGTAGATTGTTCTCTCATCTAAGTAAACAAGACAATAAATTTTTGACGGTATTTAATTTTTTATGATTTATTACTTTAATTAATGTTCACAACATTAATCAGTGTCCATCAATGTTTTCATTTATGGTTCAACTCAAATTTAATAAGATAATGAACCAAACACCCGATTCTTTTAAGCGCATTCACCAACCTCGATAAATACATAGTCGTTGTACCATAATAACTTTGGTTGAGTATTGGGATGGTTTCAAAAGCCATAACACCTCATGTATACTTATAACTTTCGTATACTTATAACTTTCGTATACTTATAACTTTACTCGTATACTTATAACTTTTGAAAAAAGGACACACCGTATTTTAGTTTCAGTATTTAATTTGGCACTATACTTTATGCTGCAGCCCTTTAGGTGACCGTTAATTGAAGAAAATTGGCAGTATAACATCAAGAAGGCTATGTCCATCATGAGGTTATTAGAAGTACTTTCGAAAAAATACATAGATATCTGACCTAGTATTAAATATAATTTGTGGTTATATTTTATCTTCTTTTCAAATTGTATTACAATACCTATTAATTCAAGGGTTTCATTTTAAAGTAATTAAAAATAAATTTTATACTTTTTTTATTCATCACACTTAGTTATACATATCAGCAAGTTTTTCAACGTCTTGAAATTCAGTGCGTCCAAAGGCGTTATTCATCATTGAGGAAAGGGGTCTGAAACAAAGAAAGTTTTAAGAATTTATTATTACTAACCAAACAAAAATTCAGAACCTTCAATCAATTTAAGTATTATTTAGATGGAACATATTATTTTATCAAGTAAAATGTACTATTATTTATAATATATTGAGTCATTAGAGAAAACTTACAGTTAATTTACAGTAAAATAAATTCAGTATATAGTTTGGCTGTTTCTAGACCCTGTAATTATAATAGTATTTGTATAGATTTACATCGATGGTTTCACTCTCAAACCTCTCGTATATATTTTTAGACATGTTGTAGTATTTGAGTCACAGTGACAAAACTACACTTACTCTGATTCATCACACCTATCACATATACACCACAAACTGCGCACCGGGATGTGCAGGCGTCTCAAATAATACAACTCTGGTGACAGAGTATTATTGTTAAATGGAAAATTGTATTGTTGCGTGAAAGTTATTGTCATTAGAGATTCACTATCTCGTACATTTTTTCGGAAACAATAAATAATATGAAAAACTATTTATATTTATAATTCATACTTCATTCATGAACATGACATGTTTCTTGTCTGTTGCTGATTTTTATTGCTTTATAAATTAGGTTGTGACTTAATATTGTTTTTATTATTAATTATGTGTAAAATAAACGGTATCAGTTAACTGACACATACTTTCTCCCAAGAATATAAAAAAGGCGTTAAAAGATTCAAAAATTAATGTCTTGATGACTCAGTCGGATAGCTACCAGCTGAGCAGCGCTCATTTGACTCTACGCGCGTCTGTGACTTTTAACAACGTACTGCGTTTACCGCTAAACGAAAAATTGAATTTTCTCGGCAACCACTTGACGTAGAGCAATAATTTAAAATACTGGATTATTTAGTTTTTTGAGCTTGATTTAATGGTGATAAGTAAAATTTATTTCGAGACAACAGCTATTTTGAAAATTCAAAAAATTGATTTTTGAAACACTTTTTACTCCATAACTTTTGAACGCGCATTTTCTCAGAGATGCGGATGGTGTCATTTTATTCGCCATTTTAAGCTTAATAAACCACAAAATTTTAATCAAAATCGTTAGAGCCGTTTTTGAGAAATTTTGATTTTTGACGATTTTTGAGGGTTTTTGGGGGTAAACTACCCTTAAAAATCAAAAATTCAAAAAAATGAAAAAAACGCCTGGAATTATCGTGGGTTTGGACCTACATACCAAATTTCACCAAAATCAGACCATTGGGGCATTCTCTAGCTCTGTTTACATCCTGACACACATACACACACACACACACACACACACACACACACACACACACAGACATCACTCCGAAAACCACTTTTTTGGACTCAGGGGGAACCAAAATGGATAAATCCACCAACAACTCAAATTCGAAAATTTTGACGAAAACAATACTTTCTCCATATACTATGGTATAGGGGGAGAAAGTAAAAGTGGTTACAGTTGAGTTAGAATAAATCAGTTATCAGTTATAAATTAATCATCATTGAATTGCCATTTGAAGGCAATAAAAGTTTCGATATTATGCTGTAACGAAAAGTAAAACAAATATGTTAATAAATTATGTTACTATAAGAGTATTATCATAAGCTTAGACTAATGTCCTCATTCGTGGTAGTATATCAGTTCAGACTTACGAATGAGGCGTCAGAGTTGACGATGAGGCACTCCCTCAGCTTGTAGCCCAGGACACAGTCGTCATTGTAGCCCTTGACTGGAACATCAAACACATCAGCCAACTCGCACTGCAGTCATATTCCCCTTTAAAGTATGTACCAGATTGGGGCCTAAGTGTAAAGTATCTTAAAGAGCCGGACAATGTTTTAGCCAATTTTCCTGTAGGGAATAAGCTACTCACTTGGTATGTGATCTTAATTATTGATAAAGACAAAATAATCAGTTGTCTTTGTCAGTAACAAAACTACACAATTTGATTTATTACATATACACCACAAACTAATCACTGGATTGTACAGAAGTCTCAAATAAAGTATCTGAGAAGTATCTGAAAACTCATTAAACAAATATTTTTGTCAACTCACTGGACTTGCAGGTGTCGAGGATGGAGAGGGCCTTCTTGTGCTGCTCGGGCTTGGCGGAGTACTGGAGGTCCACCAGCCCCTTGGCCACGCTGTAGTTCAGGCCGCCGCCCTTGGTCTATGACGGACATTTCAACAATTAATTGGAAAGTAAATTATACAAATTGTACAGAAGCTCGAAGTCTCAAGAAGCTAGGGTAAGACAAGGGTTTTTAAGACTAGCTAGGGGTTTTTGTTGTAAAAAAATGACGATAAAAAAGAGAACAAAATTATAATTTCTTAAAATTGAAACCCCAAACTGTAGTTTGTAATGGCTGAGGGTAACTAAATAGATACGATATAGTCTGGCCATATTTTAGTTCCAAAATACTTAAAACATTATTTGTTTTGATTAAGACTTCTCAATACGTTGCTCCTGTAGGCCTACTATCATTCAACAGATATTATCTTCCGACACCAAGTCATTTTCGTCTGAAAACATTCTATACGTAAAAATTATAACTAAAATCAACAAAGGCCAAAACAACCCACTATTGGGTAAAATTCTTGAATAAAACTCACTAATAATCATAAAATTAGCAGAGGTAATATTGTTGAGTAATATAATTTTCAAATTATAAATTATTTATAGCGGAGGTAATAAATTAAATTCTAAACTTATTTAACATACAACGACAATATACATACCAGTCCAATTTCCTTGTAAATACAGCCGATGAAACACTGAAAAATAAATAGGTTTATAATTATTTTTAATTAATTTTATCCTTAAATCATATACTGTAATTAGTAAATATTTGGATTGTAAAAAAACAATAAACATGCAGAATTTACTACTAACTAAAATATCGTAGCGTATTTAGAGTAAAAGATACTAGTAATCCATCAAATGAATGTTTAATTGTTTTATTTAAAATGTTAATTTTTTATTTAATTTGTGAGAAAGTCGTATTTTTAATCCAAAACTTAAGATTTTTTCATGACGTTCTATTATCTTAAATAGAAGAATTATTGTCAAGTATTTAGAACGCAATAAATTTTATTCAGGATGAATGATTTTATTGACTAAAATGACAATTTTCTTACAGTATGTCAAATTCTTTCTACCATTCCTTACTAAATATTTGAAAAATGTCTTAGTAATAATTTCACACCTTACCTTTTCTTCTTGAGAAGCGGGGACTTTCCTAGTTTTAGTGAGATTGATAGTTTCTGCAACATGGCATCAAATCATATTATTATTTGATACGATGATTAATGACTCAAATAAATAACAAGAATGTCATTTTTATCGCCTAAAAGTAATAGTGTAGTGCAACATAGAAAACTATAAAATAATCGTATGCCTTTAGTGGAGGGAGATCAGCAATCGACTGATATTTCTCCTCGTCTGAGAGGCCTGCACTTTTTGTTTTCTATGCAGGTGGAACAATGGCTTAGCGTGGCTTCCGAACCACGGGGGCGGCAGAACAAACTTTTGTAACCGATTCAGGATTTGAACCCGGGCCCGCTGGGAAACAACCCAGAGCTCTACCGTTGAGCAACGGCCGCCTGCTATAAACTATGTAACTATGTGTAAAAAACATAATTCATTATAAAAATATTTTTCTACAAAACTTTATTTTGGATGTTTTTCAAAATAATTAGGCTACAAATTTTAAACTCAGCCTCATTTGGAATTAGCCTTTCTTAAACCAAATAGACATCTTTGGCTATCTTAACGAGTGTTGCAGTAAAACGAAGAGTAATACCTATGTACGGTATAGATTAGGAATGTAAAGGTAACTCTTTAAAAGTTTGCCTATAACAATTAACTGACAAATGTTACATTTCATCATAGGTTTTTACACTAATCTATATATTAATAGGCAAGCATGTTTCTTTTCCTCCTTTTTCCTCAGCTTGTGTGAGTCGTAGGAGAAATCCGCTCATACCGTTAGAAAGGTAATATTTGTAGGTCCTGTAGATGAGCAGAATCGCATTATAATTTTTATCGTCCACCAGGGCTACGTCCTTTGGGCTATCAAAGTTTCAATGTTAATCTTTTGGGAGAAAGGTAATTGATTAAATCATTAGACAGCTGTTACAATAACAAAGCTAGCAAACCATCAAGAACAGAAGTTTCAATTAATTATAAAACCTTTTAAATCTAATTGACTCAAGATGAATTGAGTTTTTGGTCGAATTTCGACCAGTGGGCGATTCCTAGTAGTAAGAAATACTTGATGCAATCTCATTCGAAAATAAATTTTGTTTTGCAATTTAATGCTATTTTAAAAGCTTGGTTCAAGGCTGATGATGACTAACATGTACAGTAGATAGTGCGAGAAGTAATTAAGTCACAGGTCATTTAATGCTAATAATTGTTTCTGTTTCTTCAGATCTGTCTTGAATTGTTCTGAATTGCATATATATGTATATATAAACAACTTTACCAATTTTCATTAGACAGCTGACTTTTTAGTCGTAGGACATAAAAATATTCCAGCTGATTTTTCAGTCCTAGGACAAAAAAAACTGTGTTGGTACTATTGAGAGATCAAAAGGCAGGCTGATTTCGTGCAGAGTGATAAAAATTATTTTTATTCAATTTAGTAGATACAAAAAATATCCATGAGTTTAACATGGGAACTTTAAAGGGTTCTAGGACGAAAACTGGATTTTTCACAGTCGTGGGACCAATTACAATCGATTCCTCGTTGGGGGCCGTCCATAAATTACGTCATCGCTTTTTGGCCATTTTTGGACCCCCCCTCCCTCCCTAAAATCATCCTACCATCATAATTTGTCTGACCACCCCCCCCCCCTCTCGGAAAAATGGCGTCATTTTTAACAAACCTCCGTTTCTAAGTAAAAATGTAATAATGTTTTTTAAACCTACATGATAAACTAAAAAGATTGACCAATCAAATCTGAATTTACCTTCAGAAATAAAGCCAAAATGAAAAAAATAAACTATAAAACAACGCCAAAAAATAGTCTGATTTAACCTATTTTATTTTATAGATAATTATTTTATAATAGTTGAGTTGTGTTAGAATTTATCATTGTTTTATTGACAAAATTTGATATAAAACATCATATTTAAAATGACGTCATATCAAAGCCGACCCCCCCCCCCTTGCACATCACCTTACCGTCATTTTCAATCTGGACCCTCCCCCCCTATTTTCAGATGACGTAATTTATGGACGACCCCTTGCCAAAACCCCTGTATTCAACCAAAAAATAAAAAAATCCTTGGACTTAAAAAAGTTTGCCCGTGCAAATATTCATTGTTTTATAGTACAAGATAAGATTATTTTACTATACAGTACTTAAATTACTCTAATGTTGTGGTCTTTCAACCTTTCAACTTCACATTATTAATGATTTTTTTATCTTATAACGAAAATTTGTAACATATGACAGAACCACCAAAGTTAGTTGCTACATTCCAACATATGTATTTGCTCGTTTACCCAGCACTTACCAGGGCTGGCCTTGTTCTCCTTGGCGCACTTGGCGATGGCGGCGCGGGGGGCGGCCTGCCAACCAAAAACCACCATCAGAACATGAGGACTTGTGGGGACCTTTCGGTAGGTAAGATTTCTCGTCGATGCGGTAAGTTAGGTTAGGATCTCATTTTACTTAAGATATACATTTTTCCCCTACTTCTAATAATCTTATATGCCAAAATAATACAAGAAAATAGTAAACATTACAAGCGAGCGGCTCGTGTATGTATACGAATATAAAGCCTATTCGAGTATAGTAGTTAATGTTATGTTAATGTCAATGTATGTATAAAATTATTTCAGAAGTTCTGTGTACAGCAAATGCATTGCAAACATTGGTTCCAATTTGAGTATCTGAGATGCTCAAAAGAATTGACGTAAATAATAAACATTTTATCGGGTAAAATAACTCCAAATGATAATTATGTATATTTTAAAGAAAGAGAGGTAATCACTAAAATGTTACTGTTAAATCAACTTATAGGTAAAGTCTGTAACTGATCCAGATAAATAACGAGGTAAATATTACTAATTTGAAAATGAGATTCTGTGTTCATATATTTTAAAGTAAACAGTATATGGTGCAGTGGTAAAACAGTGTTTTGTTTTAGGGAAATGAGCAAACTCCTGCAATAAATAGGAGAAACAACCCTTCCCCGTAAATTGTTCAAATCAATCCACAGATCTTTCCCATAACCTGATTATAACCACCTTCTCAATAAACATTGCTAAATGGTCCTATCTATCTAGCTAATTTTTCAGCATTTCCATAGATGCCAAATAATCTTAATATGCACATTGTATGATAACTTCCAACAGCTACTTACCCCGTGGACGGCCACGCAGAGTGCCACAACAATCAACAAAGTCAGCTTCATGATGGCTAGTTTGTCTGGTCAGGAAGCTATCGGAGGCCATTTATACCTCGTCCCGCCTAATGGGATGCACGATAGTCTGACTCGTTAACTTCCATAACAATGCTACAGCACCGTCCTGTCTTAATAAGATGCAAGACAATAAAGGCTAATAATACAGTAATATACCCCCTTATGAACCTACCCTTACTAATATACCACCCTGAATAGAGGTGTAAATGCTCGGTTCAATGTCGTGACGTGATTTCAGAAATGATAAGATCACTTAGGAGGTTTGATAATGGCAACATAGAATGCCGAAATATATTAAATTTGTGTACTGTATTAACGGTTTTTTAAGAGTTGTTTTGACGTACAACGTGTCTTATTTTTATAAAGCTATAGCATGTCATTCAAAATAAAAATATTAGGCCTACTACACTGTAATGGAAATGTGAAAAATAATGTGATGAAATACTGAGTGTGCCAAAAAAGATACTCATGATAACTATGTATCATATACGGTTTTATATTTTTATGAAAATTTATGATAACCGGTGTTGAACACAAATAAAAGTGTAGAGCTCGATTTTAGTTCTAGCGTTACTAGTACAAATAATTTTAATTAGTTTTAATTGGGATAAATTTAGCATCAATGTATCGACTCTCATCGTACTATTTTCGTGAATCCTACTATAGTATTTGGTTAACTTTGTTCAACCTCTCTTATAAGTTTGTTTTTAAATAAAACAAACTCTTTCTATTCGGTGAAGCGCCTAGTCTAGGTGGCCTAGTCAGCAACGAAAGGCATTTAAAAAATAAAAGATGCAACGATTCATGTCAAACTTAAGAAAATTGCAACAAGTAATTAATGTTAACTTCATATTTTGATTTGTACTGTATTTCGTATTACAAATAATTATATAGTTTAAGAATTTTCATCACCCTGTTTCGAAAGTAGCTAATTTCCGTACAACTGTCGCATTCGAAAGTCGTCAGTTACAAAACAGATAAAACTAGTCACCGTCAGCTGGTTTTTCGGTACACAACGTTACTTTCAGTCCAAGCAAGACCGTGCATTAACAAACTTTTCCCGTACAGCAACAATCTCCTCACTTCAAAACAATCGTAGTTTTCATTACTAGTCTCGAAAGTGACTTATGGCGGGGGGAGATCACATTTACGCACGAGGCGAAGCAGAGAGTGGAAAAGGCTAACAAGCCCCGCAATGGCACTTTTGAGACGAGTATTGAACATTAATTTGCATTACGATATCAAAAAACTTGTAAACAACATTGATGTTTTTGTTTGTTCAACTTAGTATCAAGAAAACCCCGAACTCATAATGCTGAGTTTCCCTGCTTATGTCGAGGTACATACCCACGGAAACTCACCGTTATGCAACAGCTGATCGGCTAATGCAAGAGCTGATCGGTCTGCATCGCAAAATTACATAACGGTTACTTTCTGTACACCATAAATGCACAGAAAGTTAACGTCATATAATTTTTCTGTGCAGTAGCGGAAATAACCTATTTTCTTAGCTCATTTTACGTTTAGTAAGTGTAGGCCTACTTTCATGTGTAAGGTAATGAAGATTAAATTTTGAATTCTAGCTTTGTTTACTTTGTCTACTGACGAAAAAATTACGAATAACTTCCTTTAAAACTTCCTTATTGTTTCATTTATTGCACCGTGATGAAAAGTATCGTTCACAACTCGTCCGGAAAGCCCATTTCGGACTAGTGGTGAAATATACTATTTTTAGAGACAAATAATATCTTAATTATGTGTTTATAAATCTTAAATATAATGTTGTTAGTAAGTGTTATTGTGAGAAATAACCAAAAATTTTCAGTTTAATGTGTTTCTTATACCAAAATTCGACGAAATGTGTACTTTCAAAGCCCGCAACCCCCATTTATCAGAATCACTAATAATTATAATTTATTTTTTTAAATCCCAATTCAATAAAAAATGTTTAGAATCAATTTTTTACCAAACATCTAGTCACTGAACTCTTCTGACACATACAACGAATGGGACCCATGTTTGTCCAGCCAAATATTACAACTTTGATAAAACTTTGTTGCAGATAATAAGATATCACTGGTTCCTGCAGTATAATTTTGCTGATAAACTGCTCTCCTTTCCTTGCAAGTAAACAGCTCTGGATATTTCGAGATAGGTTTGTTTTGCTACATCAGATTGTATTAATTAAACATTTTACTTCAGAACTTATTCATAATTTATTTATGCAGTCTATGTTAGATTTTCGTAAAAAAAAAATACGACAATAATATTAATTTGAACAAGTCAAAATATTGTTAAAATTGAAGATCTTTAAGAAGTTATGCATCATTGATTTGTTAAGCAGTCTCGGTCAGGAATGGCGTCTGGAACAAAAGAAAACATTTTATATGATTAATTTGTTCATTCCAACTCGCTTGAAAAGCAAATTAATTGCCATCTTTGGTTAGCAGAAGCAATATCACAACCTGCTCGTGATAAAAAACACGTTGTTGGTAGTTGTTAATTATGGTTAACATAATTGAGCGTTGAAAATGCCTTTATATTATTCTACACTACACGACATTTGTGAGGTTGAAAATAATGTAATTAATAAACTTACGAACTCTTCGTCTGAGTTGACGATGAAACACTCTCTCATCTTGTATCCCAATTCGCAAGTGTCACTAGGGTTCTTGACTGAAACATCATACACACCACCTCTTTATAAATACATAATTAAAATCCACGATAACCGGTTAAGTGTAAGTGAACAGACATCTTGAAAACTAAAACAAGAATATGTATGTAAACTAATAATGGAGGTGATAATTATGCTTGCTAAAAACCAGTAAGTTTATCTTCAATAGTTGTAATTTATGGAAGTACCGTACTCTGTTTGGAATAGTTGTGAACTTAGTTCTAGATATTTTTTTTTTAACAGAGTATAGAGTGGAGATTTATGTATGGCTTTCCTAATGTTACCTATGTTGGCGGTAAAATGGACTTTTGTAAGTCTAAGTCGAAAAATATAATAACAAAGATCTCATTTCATACAGGTAACTCCATATTATTGTTAAACCGTTGCAGCCCAGCCTTATATTCACTGTACAGCAGACAAGCCCCTGCACAGTGCACAGTGAACCCTGAATCATTTGTGTCGAGATTGGTGTGCCAATTAATTTCAGTACCATTCCCCCGAGGGGGCTCTAGCAGTAGGTCCACAATATTTTGAGCTGTTACATTTTACTACACATGGACTTTCTCCGCTGTAGGCGTTTAAATTAACTATAAATACCTACAAATAATAACATGACAAAATTAGATCCAAATATTGCTCATAGATGTAATTTTGAAAACCATGATTAAGTATTTTATAGTTGCACCAAAGCTGTAGTCAAAGGCTAGATTACATTTATATAGCTTTTCTGTATTTGTTAAAACAGAATTAAATAGCTAAAATAAATAGATGTACACAAGGAAAATTGAAAATTATTCCAATAGTTGACTGACTTGGTTGTTAAAGCAAACTTCATAGGCTGCGAGTTGTTGTTTATTTTTCCCCCTTTATCACACTTTCTTGTGTTCACAGACAATAGACAATGAAACTATTAGGCCTACCATGACGTATTTTAAAGAAAATAATATGAATGAAGGGTGAGTCATCAATGGGTGTGATGACTTGTGTATCTTTGCTACTGTCTAAGACCAGCTGATTCTTTTGAGAGGACCATTAATATGCCCAACAACCAATGGCAGCTGGGTCCTGTTTCGACCCTTTAAAAAGCTGTAGGCCTACTGAATATTTTTCTCGGGATTGAACACGCAACCTTTGGTTTAAAGGCGAGCTCTATAACCACTCTGCTACCCAGTCCCGAGTCAATTAAAACTCACCAGATTTGCAAATATCTAGGATAGCCAATGCTTTCTTCAACTGTTCCGGTTTTTTGGAATACTTCAGTGTGGCCAGTCCTTTAGCCAGGTCGTAGTTTAGGCTGCCGTTTTTTATCTGATCAAATGAATAAACAAACAATATTATAATCTCTGGTATGCTATAAATTATATAATTTAATAGTATACTGTAATGGGGAAGAAGCTCTTAAAAAGGCATGCATAAAGTTACACAAATATTCTGGATGGATACAAAATATTTGTAACAAACATTCTTTTATATCATTAAAGTCAGGTTACTACCAAATTTTCATAACTTTACCAATAACTTTATTCTGTTCTGAAATTGGGTTTTTACCTCTTCATTGCATACTACATATTACATATACATATTACACTAAAATGGAAAAAAACTTTTTGCCATCCGTGAAATAAAGATATCTTGGTGTTTCGTCTGAATAAACTTACCACATTTTAAATAATTTAATTTAACTGTTAATATCGTGTAAATTAAGCCTAAAAGTTTTTCTATAACGAATTTACAAGCTTTTCTAAACGAGTTGTCTTCACTTCACTGAATACTAGGTAATTGATTGCTCTAGTTTTAAGCCAATTGCATTCCTTCTTACTTACAACTACTTTTATAAGGCGCTCTACCATTAAACAATATTCAAAACAAATGAGTTGTTAATTCAATGATATTAGTTTTCCATTGGAGGTTAAATGTACTATAAATGATATAGATATTTTCTATAAAAACTTATGTTTTTTATGTAGAAGCCCTGGTGGTAAATGGAAAAAGTATATACATAACATTAACCAACAAATAAGCTATGACTGTTTCATTTGTTCCATACGTACCAGTCGAATTTCTTTGTAAAGGCAGCCCATAAAACACTGGAACAGTTAGGTAATTATATTTTTAACACGATAATATAACATAACAAATTTCAAATTTGTATGTAACTTGATTTACTTAAGGCTAGTTATACAGGATACTAGGATACAGGATACTAGTTGGTCGCACATCAACAGGGCGAAAAATTCCTCCGATCTGCATCAACTGCGCGAAACCCAAAAAGGGCCCCTAAAAATGGCATCAACTGCGCGAATCCCGATCCAGGTATTCGGTAGTTGGCGGCAGAAAAAATTTATCCTACACACAACCTCCCGTATCACAAATTGTGGCCAAACTCTTGGCTTTCGCACTATTATTCGAAAATATTTAAGTGATTTTCTAAACTCCACTCTCCATGTTATTTTATTGGTTATTTCGGTCCTTTACAGTGTAGTTTTCAAAGGAACAACATCACCCACATTGTCTTGGTTTTTCGTAAATAGCTTATATTTTTTTGAAAGTGTGCTAACTGTAAATATTTCGTTGTTTGCTTTGTAAAAGTAGGCTCACTTATATTTGTTGTTAAAAATAATGGAATGATTTTTGAGGGTATATTTTTTCACGGAGAAATTAATCAGTGAAAAAGTATAAAATTTAATAGTTAAGGCTGAATACAGGTTCCAAAGAGTTTTAAAATCGTCAGATTATGCTAATATTATATCGTCTGTATAGGAACTAGATTTAAATTTAAATACAAGAATTTATCCTCGCAATAAGGAAATGAACATAAACATCAAGCTACTCCGCTTCATCAGGTGAAAAGATTTTCCATCAACAAATTCATCCGTAGTCTCAAGCAGTTGGTATTGACGAGCGGCCTACTTACTACCAAATAAACAAAAAGAAATAGTATATTTCACCACTAGTCCGGAAAGTGACCCATTTCTGGGCGAGATAGTGTTTTACGCGCGAGGCGAAGCCGAGCGTGGAAAACACTATCGAGCCTGGAAATGGGCTTTCCGGACGAGTTGTGAACGATACTTTTCATCACGACGCAATTATTAATAAATGTGGAAGTTTTAAAGGAGGATTATTTATGTAAATTCTTCGCCATTGGACAAAGTAAACAAAGCTGGAATTCAAAATTTAATTTGTTTTAAACCCAGCTGATTGTTGCTGTACGGAAAAGCTTGTTTACCTTGGTGGTTGTTAAGCTTGTTTACAAACATTACTTTCCGTACAAGTCAGTAAAATCAGGTGACGGTGACAGTTTGGGAAATGACTACTTTCCAAGGTCTCAGCTGTACGGCAAGTTGTCACTTTCGTATACGGAGTGATGAAAAAGTAATAAACATATTTTAGTTTTTCGTATAATTTTAGTGTAATGTAAAATTATCTAATTTGAAAATATTAAAACTCTATGTTGTCTCATCATGTGATACTGAAATAGACCCACCTTTTCCCGCAATTAATGCACGTCTCTGGTGGTCCCTTGGAGCGTTTCGCGCAGTCGATGCATCACTTGCTACCTGGCTAAGGTAAATTCGCGCAGTTGATACATGCCCTACTAGTTGATATGTGTGCCAGTTGTTTTATAAAAAATTTTTAAGATGACTTGAAAAAAGTTATACATCAACTACCATATAGTTTTTATTTTTATTATGCGTTGATTTTAAAATTTTGATTTTATCCACTATTTTTTCAGTATGGTTGATAATTTTTTTTTAAGAACCCCCCTATTTTAATGCCAATTTTTATTTACATAAATTTAAGACCTTTTCATTCTTTTGTCATTTTTTTAACCTAACGGTTAGTCCGCGTAATAGAACGCTATAGGCGATTGAATTTCATTTTTAGTTCCATAAGAATAACAATGTGCAATTTTAAAAAGCCTATATCTAAAAGAAACCCTCAAAATAAAATTTGTATAAAAAATGCCTTAAAATGATATTTTAAGAACATTTTGCATATAAAATTAAGTTATTTCTAATATGGTGGGCAAATAATAAAATGTTTATAAATTTGACCTTAACGCGAAAAATTATAAAACATCATTTTAAGAAAATTTTATTCTTGAGTATTTTTTTTTATTTTTCTGAATGGTGTCGGTGACATAGGAAATTAAAGTTCCCCATGTTATTCTTATAGGAGAGCTTTAATTGATCCAATATAAATTTTGTTTTCCATATAGCTCCTTAACCATTGGGTTTAGAGTAAAATGGCAAAGAATATAAAGGTATAAATTTTATGTTGAAAATATAAAAAATTGCATAAGAATGGAGGGTTCGTATTTAAAATGTTTAAGTTGGCCGCCAAATTGGAAACCGGAGGATAGTATAAAATACAAATTTGAAAATCACTACAGTAAAAAGAATAAAAATCCATTGTCGTTTTTACTACCGATGACACACTTATATCAATCACTCTGTATAATCAACCTTAAAAAAAAATAAAAAAAAAAACTTAATTCATAACTGGGTAGAATTCTTTCTGTAAGTTAGGTGTCGAAAGATATACCGGGTGTCCATAAAGTCTTGCCCTGATTTGATAGCTTTCCTGTACAGGAACCATTAGAGCCACACACAACTTACATTGCTTCTTTTGAAGAGAATTGAATCTAGTTTTTTTTAATTATTAAGTTGGTAACACCTTTGTTTAGCTGTTTGACAACAATGCAGGTTTCTTTAAATTCTGTACAAAAGCAAATCAGAAATTGTTAGCCTACAGAAGAAGTAGCAGCGTGTCCTATGCTTCTATGTGAAACCCAGCCCCCCATTACCGGTACTGTCCAAAGAATTTTTGTGCGAACATTTAGAACACCTGCACCTGATGTAAAAAGTATCGAGAGGTGGTATGCATATTTTTGTGACAGGGGCAGTGTGTGTGACAAGAAACCAACTTGACGCCCGCGCATCACTGAAGTCACGGTGGATTGGGCGTGATCGCCCGATTAAATTGCCTCCTCGGTCACCAGACTTTATTCCTCTGGACTTTTTTGTGTGGCGGTTTGTCAAAGACTTGGTGTGTTCTACCCCAGTTCTTGATTTAGAGTCACTAAGAGATGACTAAGAATAAGCAATGCAAGAATAAGAAATGCAGTGCAGTCTGATACTCATTAAATGTTAACCAAAATATGGGAAAAAAGAAAAAGTCGCCTTGAATATTTACAGGCAACACAAGGCGACACATGTAGAATTTTATTGAGTTTAAATATATGTAAATAAAACTTAAGAAGTCACTTGTTAAAACTGTAAATAAAACATTATTCTACCATCATTTGTTTTCATGCTATTCGCTTTCTTTATCAAGGCAAGACTTTATGAACACCCGGTATTACCGAGATAAATACAGAAGATCTTAACGAAACAAATTTACATTAATATTCTTTAAACTCCTTTATAATATTACGTTAATAGCATTGCTGTAAGAAATTGTTGCAGAATGATTTGACCAAAAATTAACTCACTTTCTCCTGTTGGGTATCCGGTATTTTTCTGGTTTTCAGAAGAGCCTCAAACGTTGCTGCAAATATATTTATCAGTTACTACGTGGCATCACATTTCCCTGCGTTACATGATTTGTCTTAACCCTGTTAATTTTATGAGTATGAATGTCCGTATGTTATTTTTATATAACTAATGCTATCTTAAGATCTGTATTAAATCAATCTATCTAAATCTACTATGTGATATACAACTTATGTACTCGTACATCTTAATATTATTTCTAGGTCGTTGTTGTTGTTATTGGTGGATAAGGAGACCCCGGCCGAACAGTTAAGCACGTCTGCCTCTAATGGGCATTTTACGCAAGCCCTTGGAGTGATGGGATATTGAAGGAAGAGAAAGGGTGAGGGACGGAACATCAGACTGAAGTTTGACCATTCAGAGGCCCAAATAACCCCGTGTACTGTGACAACGGTCCGGTGTACTGCCCTCTAAACGGGCAACCAACCGACTGTCCACTCATGTTTCACCTAGGGGTTTCCATGCCCGCTGCATTATTCACCCCCCCCCCCCCTGTCTTGAACAAGAATGGATTATGAAGGAAGGGAAATTTTCATAATGGACAGCCAAAAGACTTACCACAGTGTTATGACAACAACTTCGTTCGCAACTAGAATAAACCAGTTTTAAAGTTGTCTTGTTGGACGAAAATATATTTCTAGGTTTTATTAGTGTTAATAAATTTCAGTACCATGTTAACAGAGCCTTGCTCGTTGGTTTTAATTCACTTTTGTTATAGTGCAATGGTAATCAAGCTATTAAATCTACACAAGACTCTTTACTGATAACAGCTGTTAAAAAACTGCTTAAAATTAATGTTCCCTTATTTCTGTTTACTTTTAGATGTTATTTCGTTACCAAAATAGCAACTCATAGGACTAATGTCAAAAATTACGATTTTAAACTTAAATTTATACCAAATTTGATTTTTTCTGTGATGGAGGCTGTCCCTAAACTTATTTTTGGGCCAAAACATTCTTAAAATGCAAATTTTGAGCAAAATATAACCGCTGGATTTCGAGATCGTGGAACACACATCCCTTCAGATATTATAGTATAGGATTATACTATAATATTATCCTCAGCTCGTATTATAGTATAGGATTTGTTAAATAAATACTGTGTTAAGATTATATTTTTATAGACTTGTGAAATTTCCAATAAAAATCTAAACGAGGCATTAATTCTAACATTATTTAACCAATATTTTCCAACAGCTCATAGATGTGCACAAGGGAAATTGAAATCGTTGCCAGACTTAGTTACTATTATATAGCGAACTTAATGATGCGAGTTGTTGTATTTTCACTTTATACAAATACAACACTGCACAGAAAAGAACCGCCTGGATTCTCTCCTATTTCTCCTAATTTTTATGGTTATCCGTATTATGACCCATTCCGAATTTCCACAATTTAAGACTATTAAATTTTCAAGGATATCATTACCGTAGCTTATACTTCGTTGATTTTTCAGATAAGATTATATTTTTAGGTATATTTTGTAGAAGGCCATCATTATGAGTTTCTCTGATACTGATATTACTGTAAAATTAAATTTATTTTCCAGATACCTTGGTTGACCATTCGATAGTACGTTGTAGAGAGTCATTGAAATAATATATTTTCTTAGTTATAAAAAAATGCCTGCTTATAAAATATAAACAGGGTATATTAAACAAGTAATTACATTATTCTCTAATGTCATATATAACACATACCAGGCGGCACCTTGGCCTCTCTGGAACACTTGATCACAGCCCCTCGCAACACCACCTTGGGCAGGCCCTGGCCAGGGGAACGAACAAGAATTCAGTACAACAATAACAACTTAACAAGACGTAAGAACATTGACGAAGTAACTGCTACAGACATCTAATGAAAACTACCCGATGGACTGGGTTTGATCAGAATAGAATACCAAAATTAAGTTTAAACTGTTTAGATAAAATATATTATAGTGGAGAAAAATATGATAGAAATTAACAAGTGCGTAATTAATAAGTGAGTAATGAAGTTAGTAACGTAGTGTTAATACGATAATTGGAAAACGCCCGTTTTGTAGAACACGCATCATGCTCAACATTGCCGTAAAGCGGAGGGAGTCGTCTTTATTGAAGGCATCGCAGATCGCACAACAAATTTGTTACATGGTTCGATTGATTAATTATCCTTTATTCAGAAATCTAGAATAAATTATAACTAAAATTATTTCTTCATTAAAATATATAAAAAAGATAAGTATATTGTTCGAAAAATCAAATCTAATACAATAGTTTTGTGTACGTTTTACAGTTCTAAAGGTACATCACTTGTAAAACTAACCACAACCATCAAAATTAGGAAATATCAGAGTCTTAACTAAATTAGTTTTGATATCTAATGGTTAATATAAAGCAAATTCTTCAAACTGTGAATTCCTGTTGTGTCGACGATGAAACAATTTGGCGGTCTACTGTCGCAAAAATTGTTCTTTCAGAACCGTAGCATGGTTTTGGATCAACATGATAACGATAAAATCAAGACCAGCAAATTTTTAACAGGTTTTTTTTGGGTACTTCAATAAAAAATAAAAGAACTAGCCTACTTTAAAACAACTTGAAAACAACTATAAATTAATATTATTTAGAGAAATGCCTTAAAAAGTTGGGGTTTCTAGAAGCGATTGACTTTTTTATTTATTAAAGAATTTAGAATATTTACCTAGTCTCTACAAAATAAAACGAACTAATTGTAATCTCTGAAATTTCTAAATTACTCAAATTTATTTTTAAAAATGCTCAGGTCATGGAATACTAAACACATATTCGTAATCACTGATCTAGACCTACATCATTTGCAAGGTTTCTAAAAAAAATAGTCGATATCTTGGCTTTAAAATAATCAACAATGACCGAATGATAATGATACGAATTTAATTTCTCGGAAGTAGTTTAACTCCCACATGGTGTTTAATTATTAATTCAAGTTTATAATATTACAAAATTATGAGGTATTGAAATTATTAAATTAAATTGGTTATCAAAATTAATTTAATTCTTAACAAAAAACCTAGTAAACTAGTTCCACAACTTTTGGCAGACTGGAAAAGTTTTCAAAATCATTAAATTGTTTGAGTTCACAACACTCACCGATGACACGGCAGCGTAAAGTGCCACAAGAATGAAAAACGTAAACCTCATGGCACCAGTCAATCCTCCAAAGTTCTGATCATCGGCAAAAATGGGAGGAGGCTTTTAATGTTGCTGTCTTAATTGGAAAACTGTGATAGTCGACCCTCTATTCTTATCGCTTATCTTTGTCCTAAAACACCTCCAACAAAGAATACATAAAGAGGTGACTGACATTTGAGTCATGTTTGTAAAACGATGCAATAAATTTATCTCCATACAATTATTTTCATAAAGCATAATATAACCAACAATCAATGGTTGTTTTATCTTAAGACGCTCAAATTTATACGAAATATGTATATAATTATACCGAACCTAATCAACTCAAACTGTGCTAGATAAGGTTGTAACTTAAATTTTGTGTTGCGGATCAGGCTAGATAATCTGCTTAGATGTGTTACAAATTTATGACCGATTAATTTATAATTGAAGGAAGCCCCCTTTCATTGTTTTTCATTAAATTATTGAGAGGTTTATAGAATATTTAATTTAAGATTATCTAGCCTGATACGTAACACAAAATTTAAGTTGCAACCTTAAGCTATAAGCATTATGGCATTATTGAATGAATGGTGGTGTTTTCAACCAGGGCTTTGTACAAACATTACTTTCTATAAGTATTACCATTTTATAATTTATAAAACTTGAAGTAAAAACGAAAAACAACTGTGGGAGGAAATGGAATTTAGTGTAGTAAAATTAGTCGGGAAAAATGAAATAATTTTTGGAAAGCCAATTTCTTTTGAAATGTGTTCTATGGCATCCCCTGACCTTCCTCCGAAAAGTCCCCTGAAATCCCATGTGGGGATCATGCTCAAAAATGAGGGGTTGGCCTCTAAGAAGTTAAAATAAATTTGGATACTAAGCATACTAAATTTGAATACATTCCAGAAGGTTAACATATATCAAATTAAAGGTCTTAAAATGTTGAGTATAATGCCATAAACCCGACCTAAATATAACAGTCGGGAGAGAAATGCCACGCGTTCAAAATTTAGAATAAAATAATATTATCAAAACTTTGCAATGCAATAACTTCCGACATATTTGACCTTTTGAGGTCTGGTTTTCGGCTATGTACTCTCCTTATTAAGACCTTTAAAATAATGTATAACATGGCTATGGACTAAGAAAAAATTTTCAAAACTCCCTCTTTGGGACGTCCATGTAGAGGGTGGTTCAAGGGTAACATGATGGGCATATGTCAAGATATCCCTATTTGCAAAGGTAGTTGTACAAGCAAACGTTTTCCGCAAACCGGACCTCAAAAGGTCAAGTTTTTAAAATATTATTACATTTTTAAGCGTTTAGATTAAAATTTTATTTTTATTCTAAGTTTTGCAGGCTGCCATTTTCGACTCAAGCAACCTTTTTAGATGGGGTTTGCGGCATTAAATTCTACTACTTAAGAGCTTTAATTTGATATACATAGACCTATTGGTAGACGAAAGACTTATTTCTGACTCCACGAGGGCCATCCCATCATTTTTAGGCATGTTGCCCACTTGGGATTTCAGGGGACTTTTCTGAGGGAGGTCAGGGGATGACATAGAACACATTTCAGCAACAATTGGCTGTCCAAAAATTTTTGTATTTTCCAGCCATATTTTGGCTTAATTTTACTACACTAATTTCTAAATCAAGTTTTATCAAGCCATACCGAAGCCAGGGCACTGAACACCGTAGCTCACAATTTAGCAAACGTTGGTTTGAGCTAGTCTGCTAAAGCGTGAGCGGAGTAATTAAAAACCGGATTTTGTAAATTGCTTTCATAATAGAACTCATCACGTAAATATTTGAGTTTTGGAGTCAGACAGCAAAGCGAAGAATGATATTGGTAATTTGGCAGTAATTGTGGCGTTAGCTTCAACACGAGGGCATCGAGCTGGACAGCGTTCTACAGGAATGCCAGAGTGTGGAACCGGAACGTTGCCAACAATGTCAAACAGGTTAGGATACTATATCCTCGTTAGTAATTATAACGAATATTTTACTTTATTGTCACTCATAACCTGGGTTTTAAGCCCTACCAATACATATTATTACCAGGGTATAAAATTAATGTGGTTTCCTTTGGCGATTTCAACTTTGGGTGTGTTTTAATGGTTTTAATCTGAATATATTTATAAAGTAGTTTAAATTACTAAAGAGCTCTCTAAATTGTAAAATGGTGATTTAAAGTTTTATCTATTTGGCAATTATGTGGTTTTTAGGGTATTTTATTCTCATCTTCATAGGGTTATAAAACTACAGGAAAATTAAAGACCTAACTCCTTACCAAAAATTATACTATCATCATTTTGGTATTGGTAGATCAAAATCACCTAAATTTTTACGCTGGTAAAATTATTTAATTTACCTGTTCTCGTAACTGCAATTAAAGGAAGTACTACGACTTGAATACCTATTGTCTTTAAGATGTTCACTTTTTAAGGCAATTTAATAAATCCACACAAAAAAATTTGGATTTTTCTGGAAATATGCATTTGTGTTGTAAAAGTTCATGATGGGGAACTCACTTTTGAGACGCCGACGCTACCAGGGCGTATTTTAAGGCGAATATGAATGAAGGATGAGTGTAAAAATAGTTTGAAGCATTGTGTAGCTTTGTTACTAAGATCAGCAGGTTCTTTAAACAGGGTTACTAACCGACAAAACCAATGGCTTAATATCAATACGCGTGAATAACAAAATTACGGCCAAATCAAGCATTTCATTAACTCTGCCTTTGCATTTCATTTTATTTCTTTACAAATAAAATTAGTTAGGATGTTTTGGAATATCGTGCGAAAGTAAAGGTAAGGTAATATGGCGACCATTAAAGTCCGAACCAAAACCTGTCCATCGCAAAAAATAATCGAAGTGTTATCAATGCCACGATGAAACTCCGCACCAGCGTGGTTTTGCACTTTGCAGTGGGTACTGTAGTATCCCTTCCACAGCACCATCTTACCATTCAATCTCTTTTCCTTTTCCCCTAGCTAACTCTCTCGCCACCACACTCTCAGCTCAGGGCGTGGTTCAGCTCCGCGGCACCGATAGCTTGGACATTCCTCGGACATACCGCCGATCCTCGGAGGGTCTGTCGATGGTCACTCGGCGGGGTCTGCTCCTCATTTTTAAATCACGCGCGTCCACTCGTTTCTTCAGACCCATTAATTTTTCATAACAGATTCTACAATAATGTTTCAGTTTTTAATCACATATGTCAAAGTCTGTTCTCTACTAAGTGAAATGGGTGGATTTTCACATAACAGTTTCTAGATAACATACAGTAACGTAGATTTTTTACTTAAAATAAATGTTCCAGGAAAGTGTTCCCAAGCAATATGTGTAGCGTAAATTTTTGTATGGGGGACATGAGGAGAGGTTTTTAAACTTTAAAACAACCTAAGTCCTGTAGACCTATAAGTTCGTTACAACTTTTGGCTTGCAGGAAAATTTGTAAATAAATTTATGAGAAAACCAATGTAGCTTACTAATATTAAGTTCTACAAACCAATAACACCAGTCTTCCACGACAAAAGTTTGCCTTAATGAATCGGCGGGAAGCGGTAGGAAAGGGTAAAAGTGGAGAGGAACCGGGGTGGCAGGTGCGGACTTTCGTGGTGGCCTCTCATCCCGGCTCTGGTGCGGAGTTTTTTATAGCTACTAAGAACTGGTGCGGAGTTCCGTAGTCCAGGGTAGGACCACAATTGATACTATTGAATCTAATTACCAATTGATACTAATTACCAATCTCATGCTTGGCATTAACCTTGTATAACAGTTTCACGTTACAAAGTGTAATCTCGCCTATCTTGTCTGTAAAACTACTCATTAGAAACAATGAAAGGAAACTTCCTTGGATTATAAATCAATCGGACATAATTTTTTATCGGATCTTTATACATTCAATAAATTTTATGTAAAAGGGCGAGGGCAGATACGCAGTGGCGTACGCTATTTCAGTCACCTCCAGAGGTGAGGCTAAGGTCAAGGTCCCTGTCGCTCGAGTTGAATCATTCTTGTAATTACCCGATCTTCATCCGCAGCAGCAGCCAAGTGGCAGGTGTAATGGTGTAATGAGCCCGCCATCAACGTAGCCCGCTCATTATAAGGACCAGAGCGAACAGAAGCTGTAACAGCCTGTAGGTACTCCAGTGGCAATAATTGTACACCTTGGCAGTGTACCTGGTCCTGAAATTGGCCATTCGAGGGCTGTTAGAATGTAGCCGCCTTATTAGAGGGTGCTTATTTCCTCTCATAGTTTTCTGCAGAATTTTCTCTTCTATCAACTTACTTTTCTCTGCTTAAATCAAGTCTGCTTTAAAGAACAAGACAACCCCTTGCTTGCCGATTCAATGTGATCGACTACTGACTATTCACTGTCAATAATTTTAACAAGCCGGTTATTTTTTAATTTGCCTTACTAGTCAAATCGATTTTTTATAAACTTAAATGGTTCTGATGCCAGGCTTACAATAGGCATATAGTTCACCGTTTTTCACTTACTGTGATTTCAATTTACTGATGACTTTCGTTATGTACAAGGTAGAAGGTACCTTCCTATACCTAAAGCAAGGTAAAATAAAAGGTTAAAAGGTAAACATTAGATAAAATGTTAGGTAAATTATAGGTGAATAGAATCTAGGTATATATTTTTCATCACACTACATCGATATCACCTGTTTTCGACCCTCGTTTCTACCGTCGAAACACCTGTTTCGCCAGCAAAATTTTCCGGCCTAGGCCTGCAAAATCAGCTGGCCTAGACCTTACATAAAAACACTCACATCAACACGTTGTATCACAAAAACATGTGACTGCAACTATGAAATGAATTGGTTGCCTAGCAACCGGAAACTCAAGCAGTACATCTCGCTAGGTTAGTTGATGTTATGTTTTGTTTGTTATGAACGAAAAAGTAATGTTTCCACTTGTTTAGAATTTATTGAATTGTGCAGTGTGATAAAAAATATCGTTCGTAACTCGGGCCGAAAGCGTTTTGCCAACCCTCGATCGTTTCAAGTTCTCGACTTCGTCTCGAACTTGAAACACGATCTCGGGGCCGGCAAAACGCCACTTTCGGCCCTTGTGACGAAATATACTATAGCTAATACACTACATGTTAAAGACTGTAAGTTGCATGTTACCAAGTCTAATTACTGTTATCTTTATTGTTGTTTTAACTTTACTAATATTTTATTTATCTAATCACTGGATGTTGCGGAAGACAACGAAGCTGTTATAGAGTCTTTTCAGCCGAATGGCGATTGTATAGGTACTAAATGATTGCAAGTGAATAATTTTATTTCACCCTTGTAAGCTTTTTATCGATCCCCATAATCTGATTCTTAAGTTATAACGATCAATTGCTAATAATGGCGAAATTGGCCAATTTAAAGTCTTCTAAATTCATACTATTTAAACGGGAGGATTGGAAAGACCTCAAAACTATATGGAAAATGGATTGTATGCTATGCTTTAAGAGTGTATTCAGATTACTACGTAATCATCATTGAAGATTTACATAGGCCTATTGGACTGACAGCTACTCTTTATCTTGTAGATAATTAATTGCCATTGCTAAAATATTTTTACAAAACCAACAGAAGATTCATAAAAAGGCCAAAGAAATCAGCATAAGCTATGATAACATTTTTACCATTATTGACCCATCTCAAAGCTGCTGGTTGTTCTTGCTATGAATAGCCTTTTACATTAAAAAAATAAATAAATATATACAGTATAACTAATCTTTCCAGACATCTCTATTATGATGAATGTCAAACGCTCAGTTATGACCCACCAGGCCAACCGCCAATGTCGAGCCAAGCTAAAAGGTTTGTTTGCCCGTCACAGTTGACGAATCAGAGTTAAGCAACAGGAAACAGGTTGGCTATCGGTTACACTTGGCCGTGAACACGGTTAGGGCCTACATCTTGGATCTGTTACATATGAAACTGTCACCTAAAAATTAGCTTCCTGCTTAGTTACACACACACACACGTAGTAGGCGCTTGATGGTTACGCTAGACTGGCTCAATGATGATGGCTCAAATGGCTCAATGGCTAGACTGGCTTGTGACAGACGCCACTTATTTAAATAAATCCAAATTACTCCGTGGTTAATAGACCAATAGACATTTTTATTGGTTTAGACGTACTCTCGAATTATGTTTTTGTCGAATCATAGACAATCCACTGATTACGTGCAAACTTGAGTTCGCCTTTAATTATAAAGAAAATTAAAAGTTTTATTTAGAAGCATTTTGATTATATTTTATCCCTATAGGATTTAAAGTATGAGCAATTTATCGGTAGAGGCCTATATTAATGCTTTTTGATATAAAAACAACTTTATTTTTTACAGCTTAAATTATCAAACACCATAGGCCTACATTACAAAAACAGTAGACTCCCTCTTAACCGGTCACCTTGGGACCAGGCCGCGGCCGGATAATGAATTGGCCGGTTAAACCGATGTTCATTTAAGAACGCCCTCCCACAATTTTATTTAAGAACGACCTACATATAATTATTACTTGAAAAACAACCTTAAATACATTACTGTATATTATTTATAGCCAATATCCACCACCCATGAAATCCACAACGAACCTACACTAATAATAATTCGTTTCTTTATTGTGGTCTACTGGATAGTAGGCCCAAACGCATTGGAAGGTGGCAGTCACTTCCGCCCAGGACATTAGAGTTTTATTGGTTTGGAAACGTCAATATGAAATAAAGTTGAATTGCATGATACATTAGATAAAAAAACTTAGTTTCCGGCGTAACGCGGCCAGTTAAAGCGACGTTGAGATAAAAAATGGCCGGTTAAAAAGATGTTATTTTGTGTCAGAGTAAGCCGGTTAAAGCGGAGACCGGTTAAAAGGTGGCCGGTTAAGAGGGAGTCTACTGAACTATTAAGTTCCGAGATTGCATGTCCTGGCAATCTCCTTAATGATTTATAAACTTTGTTCAGACGTCTTTCTATCATTATAAGTTTAACCTACGAATATTTTTCGTTCGAGCTTGCATTCTATTACTAAAAGTATTATTTGTATTTTAAATATCACCTTCTCAAATCACACCTTCTCGTATACTGATATATATATATATATTTTTTTTTTTTCATTTAGGCCTAAGCGTTTCAAAGGATCTTTAGATGTTGATAAATCGGAGCGTTAAATAGGAAACAGCGAGTGAGTCCTAAGAATTGCCCAATTTGCGAGCTTTCCATAGTTTTTGCACCTGCCAATGCCAGACTGGCAATAATGGTAATGGCAGTACAGCAAAGGTGTCACGGCAATGCCAGTTGCGAAGAGTGTGCTGAAAACATACTCAATGAACGGTTCAAAACATATTCGAAATAGTATATTTCGTCACAAGGGCCGAAAGTGGCGTTTTGCCGGCCCCAAGATCGTGTTTCAAGTTCGAGACGAAGTCGAGAACTTGAAACGATCGAGGGTTGGCAAAACGCTTTCGGCCCGAGTTACGAACGATATTTTTCATCACACTACACAATGCAATAAATATTATACTAATGAAAAATTATTTTATTCAGAGCCAAACAACTAAGCCAAGCATAACTACTAACCTAATCTAGCGGGATGCAATGTGTTTCCGGTTGCTAGGCAACCAATTCATTTCATTGTTGCAGTCACATTTTTTTGTGATACAACGTGTTGTGAATGTTTTTATGTAAGGTCTAGGCCAGCTGATTTTGCAGGCCTAGGCCGGAAAATTTTGCCGGCCTAGGCCGGCAAAACAGGTGTTTCGACGGTAGAAACGAGGGTCGAAAACAGGTGATATCGATGTAGTGTGATGAAAAAATATTTAAATATTGTGTACATATCAATGTACATACACTACTGGTGCAGGTATTTCACAGACAACCTCGACCGTTAATATACAGGGTGTATATTGATTATTGAGTTGTTGATTATTAAATGGTTTGATATTTATTTCACCGTTACAGCTAAAGCAAAGAAACTACGCTAATCCCCAGTAAGACCATTGTTAAACCATACTGTTTGACTTAAAAATCATGTTTCTCCTCTTTTACGGGGTCAGCCCATGAGGATTTAGAAGAAATTTTTAAAAGGCAGCATGAATTGATATGGAATTGGAGGTATATATATATATATATATTTAGAATTCAATGCCGCAAACCCGATCTAAAAACGTTGACCCAAAATGAAATGGTGGTGGTTTCAATGTACGAAATTGCCAATGTTGGATTTTAAAGGTTAGCAATTTCGCACCTTTAACCCTATTTCATTTTGGGGGCTAAACAGCTCAAGGGATATAGAGCGATTATTTTTGCCTGCGCAGTCAAGTGGCCGTTGAGGAAACTACTTGAATACTTTTTGCATTAGTCACAACCATTATGAGGGTGAGAAACAATATCCAGTATTCGGTGTAAAAACTGTGGCTAAAGAAAAGCTGCTGCACTTGAGCACGCGTGGACCCAAGACTCAGGTACTGTAGATGATATTGAGGGAGATTTGGTCGCGAAAAGTAGGTCTTTTAATTAAGGCTATTAATTGTTTACATGCTTTTATTGACTACATGCATAGACTGCACGCCCAGCAGTTTCAGCGGCTGCCGATATAGGCTGCCAGTATCGGGGGTTTCGAGGATCAAAAATTCATCTTTCAGTGCTGATTGATCAACTTTAAACCATTATATTATGGAACCATTAATATGGATTCAAAATGTAAATAAAAATCAAAAGAGAATCAAATAGCCCAAGTCTTTATCTCTCATTAAAAACCCCTCTTTTTAACGGACTTATAATAAAGGCACAAAATGGAAGCAGTTGAAGCAATGCATGACGTTCTGAGGGGGGGCCCTTTAGCCCCCTTCTTAACCCGCGATCACGTGCGTCGCGACGCGACGTCCACAACTATAATATGGTTTTTGTAATAATATGCCTATCTTTTGTATTTTCTACTGATACAGCTTGAAGTCTGGGAAAATGTAGGGGAATGTCGCTAGACGGTTAGTCCAGAGGGCTACCAGAGTACACAGGTTTAATACCTTTGGGATGTCCTCTTCTTGGATGATGTTGGACAGCTTTCCCTAAAAAAGTATTTTTGATTACATGAAAAATGCCCCTGGCCAAGATTTCTGGTAAAATTAAATACAATTAACTAACTTAAATAGTACTAAAATGCTTCAATTGGGATTTTTTCACATTTTTTAACGGGGGTAAATGCGTTTTGAATATTTCCTCCTGGATATACCCCAAACACTCATGGTTGTTGGTATCCCTCTGCATGACCTCGGCACTCCCGATGTGTCTCGTTGGCGTCGGTGTCAGTTGACGGAAGTGGACGGCGACGTAGGCGGCTGATGCAGGAGGCGGTGGCGGTGGCGGTGGCGGTGCCGCGCGGAAGACAGTCGTAGCCGGGCGTCCTCGCTGTTCATACCTCGTACCTCCGCCGCGCCGCGCCCGCCACTGTGAGTACTGAGTACACGTATGTAGTAGCGTAGCGCAAGTTCTGGGGACGTTTTCTAATCGAGGTTAGGTTGAATTAACACGTTGTCACGATTGGGATTGATCATTGGGAAGGCCAGCTGATGTGATGACTCATGACATGATCGAGGTTGACATTGTGGTGATTAAGTTACTTTGATGATCATTTAGGGCCAGCTGATGAGTTGTGGATTGGGATATTTTAGTACAACTACTTCTGATGAGGTTTATTAAGAACTAGAATCCCAGTAATATAATTTATCGCGTAAAATTCAATATTGTTCAAAACGACATTGTAATACCATTGACCATGTACACTAATACCCTAAAATGTCTCTAAATATGTCAACCATCAACGTTGCAGTTTTGATTAATGTGGAATTACAACTTGACGATTTTCCCGTGCTAGCCTAACACCAGGGTTCAACGAGCTAACGAATTAATTAAGATCTCTTTCTATAGTCCGTTTTTTAAACATGGTCCTTCTATTCTAGGGAGAGATGGTGGTGGGGGTTTGTTTATGCTTGCTAATATCCCATTGGCTGGAGCCCTTTGGTTTTTTTTTTTTTTTTTTTTATTTCACTGTTGCATACCAGCTGGTAATTTTACATCACAACATTTTGTGTATCAGTTATACAATATTATTGGTAGCAGTTGTTGTTTAATCAGTTTATTTTAGAACTGTTACTTTTTAACAAAGAATATGTTTAGCTTAAAAATATAACAGTTGACTAGGAGTTACTGAAAGACATTATAACTTATTTAAAACGTTATTTGAGGAAATCTGATACTCGAACATGTTTGTCACGAGTTTAATATTTTGTTTACAGTTTAAATTTTTTGTTTACAGTTTAAATCATCCCACCCCAATAAGAAACGTGAAGGATCAGGTTTAAGAAAACAGACTATAAGTCATGAGGTATTTCGTCATGAAAATGCAGAGTTAAGCTTAAAACTTTAAAATAAAAGCAAATGTAAGTCACGATGCGTAGTTGTACATTGATTGCATTTTACATGTCACATAAAACACACTGATTGAAAAGTTTGCTCAAAGATATAATACAAACTTGTACAAATTTAAACTTCAAGCAGTGCCACCAATATGCCATTTAAAATTTATCTGATTTGAATAATTTATTTGGATCAATAGCAATGGTGCCACGTGTGCTTCAAGGAGTTTTCTCGACATACAAAACAACCTTTAAACAAATTATAAATTTAATTTTGTGTTGGTAAACATGTCTCGTAAAATTTACAGAGCGTTTTTAGAAAAATAAAGCTAAGGAAGGTGGTAAAGGAAATTCAAATTTTAATGTAGGCTAGCTATGATGGTGAATATTTATTGGTATTACAGCATTAAAAATAAACATTGTAAGTGGTCTAACAGTGTTAAAGTAACTCCACGTTTCACCTCAAAATGCTCTTTTATGTTTTGCTGTTCGTAAACCCGTGTAAGTTTCCAAGTAAGTCATTATACAATTACAAGTTCCACCGTGAGAAGAGTTTGAATTACTTTATCGCAACTACATGTTTATATGGCGCGTGTGACGCTTCTCCTATCATTACCGTCTGATCACTTCTGAAAACTACGATAATGACCGTCATTATTCATCTAGTTCATAAATTGTCTTGCTTTTTATGGTTCACAATTTCAATATTAATTGGCCAGATAACCTTGTTAAAATAAAGGACTGACTAATACATGTATAGCATGGTTATTTAAGAACTATTTATTTTAGCTTAAAATGCTGCAACAGATTTTTTTTTTTTTTTAATATTGACGAAAGCATTTCTTCTTATTAAATATTATATGATAACAATAGTAGGGAGGATCATTTCTGTTATCAGAAGTGCTTAGTAGATTTGCCACTATAGGAAATGAATGAGTGTTGCAGTTCATTAATCATGAGCATTACGGTATGTAATTATGTCAGTCAGTTTGCTCCTCTCCTCTCTAATGTACTAATATCACTGATTGGTGACAATCATAAAATTATATCACTTCTGCATAGACATAAGTACGTACCGCGTATTTCGAAAAACCAGCGGTGAATAAAATATTCAAAAACTTGTATCAGTTCTAAACTTAAGGCTTGACATAGACACATTTATATCTAAAGCTGCCTGGTTCTTAATACATTACGTTGGACGAAATAATTGCTTCAAGAGGGGGCTAAAGGGATAGAGCGATTATTATGCGTGCGCAGTCAAGTGGCCGTTACGGATACTTTTCCCATTCAGGGGAATCATAGTAAGGGCGATACACAATATACAATATTCAGTGTAAGACACTGAGGCTAAAGAAACGCTTCTGCACGTCAGCACTCCAGTACTTGTGGGACCAAAGACTCAGGTAGATGATGGTGAAGAAGGAGATTTGGCCGCGGAAAGTAGGCCTTTTAATTAATTAATACATGCTATTCATTGACTACGTTCATGGCCTGCACGCCCAGCAGTTTCGAATGCATGCTAAATGGGTACAGTGGTAAATGGGTACAGTGGTAAATGGGTACAAGCGTCAAATGGGTACAGCTTGGGGTGACCGGTGTTTAATGACCGTTTGACGAGGGTTTGATGCGAAGGCCATAAACAGAGGGAGTACCAAATGGGTACACTACCTGCCTCGGCAGGGGCGGAGCGGCAGCGGCCGGCCTCGGCCGGGGAGACACGGACACGGCGGGGGCTTACCACACATTAGAATACAGTACTTATAGTGTTTATGTGACCTAATAATCTCTTAACATTAATATAATGTCATTTTGCGAGTTCTGCAAAATTTTGTTAAGTAGGCTACTGTAGTTATCTTCATACCACTTACTTTACAGTCTTCTTCCATTTACTTTATTCTAGTGATAAAAATTTTTTAAGAAGACATATCTGACACGGTTTCCCACCCGCCCCGCGTGGTGAAACACTCCGGTTATCTCAACAGAGAGATACAGCGCTACACCACGGTCCGGATGTGATACACAGTGTAGAACATCTACCACGGAGTTCGTAACAAAGAAATATATAAATATTAATCCTGTATATATGTGTTAGGGTTGTTATATTTTATTTCAAATCAAATCGTAGGTTGTATTTTAAAGTCACTCTCAAAAATGCAAAGTTTAAGCAGCATCTACACGCTAGATTTCGAATCATGGGAAATACATTGCTTCAGACACTGCTCGTATTATAATACAGAATATATATAGTTCAAGACGCGGCAAAATATTAGTTTCTTAATCTAGTCTGAATTGTATAGGGAGTGATTCACGATGAAAAGCAGTTTTTCCTTCGTTAGAAACACTGTTAAATAGCCTTGGCATGATTGCTCTAGTATAATGTTCTTTAAGAAATGCTACAAATACTTATTACATCGTCCGCCAGTCTGAATCGGAGAAAGAGTATAGGCCTAATACTCTGGTTAGGAGTGGTTGGTGTTCATAGGCGGCTAAAGGGGGGGGCTTGGGGGGGCTAAGCCCCCCCAGAATTCCCGGGCATAGTAAAAAATCATATCACATAAAAATAATAATTTATATGTTAGGCTAACTGGCGTTTCTAAACTGCAATTTGGCAGCAGAGACTGTATAGAGTTGGGTAAAATTTATACTTATTAAATACGCTAAGGTGTTTTTTTTGTGTTGAGAACTCCTCCTACAGTTTTCAACCGATTTTCAAGTTTTTGGGGTCTTTGGATAGAGCTTGGTCTATAGTTGTTTCCGCCAAAAACTACGCTATCCACCATTGAAAACTCAAATTTTCCCATTGAAAAAACATTGGGATCGAATAAAGCATTTTAAACATCTGTTAATAATCATCTGTATATACGTGTAGTTATTGGATGGTGATAACAGACATTCACATTATTGGATTGGTCGGATGTCATTGATTTAGAGCTAAAGTAACATTTGTACTGTATTAAATTAAACTGCTCGATTTTCGAGCAACACGTATACTAGTAATACAGATTTCAATAAATAAATAATTACATTAAGAAATTAGCTATTTTCTCCCAGCTATTTATACTTGCTATTTTCACGGTTAGGCTCCAAGGTGGACACACACACATGCCTATCTCCTAGAGTGTAGTCATATTCACTAGCTATGCATGTCAAAGCACTGTTTTGCATTCTGACAAATAGACCTATCAGTTCAGTACAAAATAGTAAATTTCAGATATTAAGTTGGTATAGCACCCGTCTGCTATTCGTCACTTTGGTACTGATCAACGAATCTATTTACAGTGGTACTGAGTACTGATATTGCTAATTTCATTATCCAACAAGTTCATAAAGTATCTGGATCGGTTATATATTTTTTACTCTTGGAGTCTGCTTCTTACTCCAAATCAGGTTAGCGTTCGCTTGCATCGGTCGCCTATTAGGCCTAGTGTTCACAAAAACCCCGAACCAGATACATGACACCACAGTGAGGGTGAACTTGGCTATCGTGAGGGTTTAAAGTTGTATAGGTCCAGCAGTGAGTGACATGAGTAGGGCTACGTGAATATAAATTGGCAAATAAATTTATCTTTGCTAGCAATAAACGCTCTTCATAAAGTAGGCCTATCAATTATCCCCTTACATGTCCTTGTCAGACTTTATTGTAACACTTTGACATATAGTAATTTTAGAAGTTTTTAGTAACTTTCGTCTTACTGATTTTGGAAAAATTTATATTTTGGAAGGAATCCGTTAACTATATACTATATCAAATACATACAACCATATTGCTTAGATTGAATGTCCTTGATGAGCACAATGTAGAGTGGTGAAAAAAGTTGTCTAGCGCCCGATCGCGCTCGTCTTTGCTGGCTTTCTTTCTTTCCGTTTTATGTATTATATTCAACATTATCTTGTGTACAAAATTTTTCAAAATATTTCCATAGAATTTAGCCTGGCACATTTACGAGTTATTAAGTGAGAAACAAATTTTAGATTTTGATTAAAGACCAAATTTAGTAAGCAAAGTTCGTGTTCCTCATTATTCTGTTGCTCTGAGTACGTACATTCATATCGGACTCTTCCAAATTTCATTTTGATAATAATTGTGATTTGCATTTAACATTGGATTACACAGTCCCAGCTTAGTTGAACATTTTTTTGTTCTGCTGTCGTATCGATGACGTCATTGCATTGATGCACGCTTGTGATGGGGGAGGGGTGCCGGGGAGGGGGCATTTAGAGCGAACACTTCTGAAGCCCTAGCCCCCCCAGAAAATCTAGCCTAGAGCCGCCTATGTTGGTGTTACTTTTAAAACACAACCCACAATCTGATTTGAAATGAAATATAAAACACTTCTTTTTTACTAATTCCGTAGTAATGATGGTAAACATTTCAGATTATCTCTGATTGAACATAAAGCTCTTTGTAAATGTTCTCCTTAATTTTTAAAAAATAATTATAAATTTTTTATATAATGCACCAATTTGATATTTTTAAAACCATTTAATCTACAGTTTACAGTATTTTCAAAGAGTTTTGGAGAATAAGGTAATTTTAGTGATAAATTAATACACTTTAGAATCAGGAACGTTTAAGGTTATATTTTTGTTTATTAAAATTAGGTTCCAGTTTATACCTTTTAAAGATTTGAAATGGATATAAGAGTAATTTTAACTGTGTTAAAACTGTTCATCACTTTGAGATTAATCTTGTTGGTTTCTACTAATGGAACTGGTCAAGCAAAACTTCAACCAATCTATTCAGATACAGTTGAAGATAAGCTAAAATTGATATACTATACAGTATCTAATATGAAATATCAGATTAATCATATTAAATTTCACACAAAAATTAGACAATCCAGGAGAAAATCTCAAGCTATTCAATTTCTATGTCTAAGAAAATCTTTAAACAACGCTTTAATGATGTTAATTTTGCTCAGTGGTGACATAGAACTAAACCCAGGACCCAATTACCATTTACAACAACATAAGTGTTTTGAATGTCCGATTTGTCATAAAAATGTAAAAAGACTTGAATCTCATATTAGAGGCACCCATAAAGAAGCTAACTGGAAACCAAATGAGACATTATCTAATATTGATTCAATTTTGCAATTAGATCAAACAAAACCCAAAACTACTTTTGCCAAACCTGTAGACAAAACATTTAATATCATAAATATTGAACCTGGGCCATCATCAGATAACCCATTTAGAATAGTCTTCCCTGCTAATAAAGACCCGCGTTATCTGAGACCATTTTATAATTCTAATGAGAGCAGTGACGATGAAACCTCTGAATTAGAGGAAAACCAGGCGGATTCATATACGACAAATAGTACTCTATCTGTCAACATTGATAATCTTAGTGATTCTGAACAGACGTTAAAAACTATGTCAAATTTAAATCACTCAACTAAAACTAATCAAATGTGTGAAGACTTAAATGAGACAAATAATAGAACGGATAGTATTTTGATGATAAAATGTTCAATTTGTGGAGGTAGTTTCAAACGAGGTGGAATTAATGTCCACATATCGAAAGCACACCCTAGTCACAGAAGGGAACAAATCACCAACAATGGTAAAAAAGTTGCCAAACCAAGTTTGGAAGATGAAACCAATCCATATCAAAGAAAAGTCTATATGAAATCATCTCTGCCAAAAACTGACAAAAATGAATATAATTCTTCATTGAATAAATGGTTGGCCAAGTTTAAGAATAAAAACCTCAATGAAATTGATGATTGGGATGCTTTAACGAAGGATTTTATAGACTGGCTTGCAAATGCAATACATATGCTCCCAGGACCAAAACATCACAAAATTATTTTATGAGGCACGTAAAAGAGGAGATCACAGACCAAGGAACCCTAGTTACAGGGAAACATCCAACCCCTACAGGAATTCTAAAAGGGAAAAGGAGAAAAGAAAAGCAAAATATGATTTTCAACTGACCCAATTTTTATACTACAATCAACGCAAGAAGTCAGTAAAGAAAGTTTTTAATTCGAATAATAAAAACCAATGTAATATGAGTGTTGATCATATATATGATTATTTCAACAAACGATTTGGTGTTAAAAATGAATGTATTAGAACTCAATATCAAGATAAAATGAATAGAGAAGATAGGATCAAAATGAATAAAGAATATGATTGCATTATAACCAAAGAAGATATTTTTGGATCAATGAAAAAGATGAATATGGATACCGCCCCAGGACCAGACAGAATTTTAATGAGAACTGTAAAAAACATCGCTGTGGCTGAAATATTAGCCCTGATAGCAAATAAAATGCTAAGTACAGGATGGATCCCAAAAAGCTTAAAATCGGCAAGAACAATATTAATTTACAAGAAAGGTCCAGAGAATAATCTTGATAACTGGAGACCTATTTCAATAACCTCAGTTATAAAACGAATTATTGAAAGAACCTTAGATAAAGAAGTAAGAAAATTTGTATGTCTAAATGAAAATCAAAGAGGATTTTCAAATTCACCAGGATGTCAAATTAACGTAAATATTTTAAACAGAATTCTAGAAAAATCCAAAAAAGAAAAGCTTGATGTGGTGATGGTCTTTCTAGATATAGAGAAAGCATTTGATAATATTGGACATGAACATTTGGTAAATACAATTCAAACATCGTGCCTACCGTCAAAATTACAAAAAATTGTGTGTAACCTATTAAAAGACAATAGTACTCAAATACAAATAGGATACAAACAAACCAAGTACATTAAGATTCATAATGGAGTACTACAAGGTTCCCCTTTATCCCCCATTCTTTACAACATGAGCACAGATCATATTCTTGACGAATTATCCGAGCAGGACATAGCGAATGCTTATGGATTCAACCTAGAAGAAAATGTTAAACCAATATCAGTATTAGGATTCGCGGACGATACCGTCTTGATTGCTAACAGTGAAACATCCGCAGAATATTTACTCAAAACTGCAACACATAGATTTAATGAAATAGGTCTTAAAGTAAACTTCAAAAAATCGAGTGCAATAATAATTAAAAATGGAAAGTTAAAATCTAAAGAAATTAATATCGACACGGATAAAATTTTGTCAATAAATGAAGAGGAAAACATCAAATATCTAGGAGTTACTTTCACAGATACTATTTCATTCAATTCTAATGAACTTTTAGAAAAATTATTCATTAATTTAGAGATACTAACTAAAAGTATGTTGCTTAGCAGCAGTCAAAAATTAAACATCATCAATCAGTACATCTCTCCGACTCTAATATACCCTCTTCAAAACATGCGGATTCACAAAATACCGAAAATGTTTCTTCAAGATGGTGACAGACTATTAAGAAGTGCTGTGAAAGAAATAATTCAGATACCGAGTGATGTACCCAACAGTTTTTTATATTCGAGTAAAAATGTTAAAGGTTTAAACCTGATGAAACTTGATTGGGAGGCTTACATCCAAAAATTTAACTCATACATAACTCTTCAAAAAGCAAAATGTATTTATTTGCAAAATTCATTTGAAGAAGAAAAAGAATATTGTCTCAAAGCCCTTAACCTCTCTTATACAGATTTTCAGCTACCTTCAAGTAAAATAAATAGCAAATGCATAAGAAAAATATTACAAGAAAAGGAGTTTCTGAACTGGACAAAATACCCTCAAAAAGGCAAAGGAGTAATCATGTATAAAGAAGTGAAATCAGCCAACTTCTGGTTATATAAAAAAGAAGGCCTTTCAGACTCTGAATGGCGTGATGCCATTAAAATGACATGCAATGTTGCCTCTGTCAGGACAGTCCCCGGACGTGGACCCAGCACAACCCGTTGCAGACACCGCAATGAGTATGAAACGCTTGCTCATGTGCTGGGTTCATGCCGACACGGGGATGTCCTGAGAAATAAAAGACACAACGAGGTAAGAACAATTATAGCCTCTGACCTAAAGAAAACTGGGTTAGATGTTTTCGAAGAAGTCCATTGCATCTCAAAAACCGGAAGTACAAGGCGAGTTGATATCCTTGCCATTTACAAGACAAATAAAATAGGGTGGATCATAGATCCTACCATTAGATTCGAAGAAACTACAAGTCAAGAACAAGAAGTTGATGAAGAGAAGAAATTAATATACGAGCCAACAATTCCATACTTTGAAGAAAAATATAACATCAAAATTTTAAGTGTCATTGGCCTTTTATTTGGAGCACGAGGGACGCTAACGCAAAATTATGTTAACTTTCGGAAGAAATTCAAAATCTCGAAATCAACAGACAAAGTTATAGTTTTGAACATTATCAAAAACTCAGTTTATATCTTGAGAAACCATCTATATGGAAATAATTTTTGTAAAAATAAAAATTTGAAACAATGACCATGTATACATGGTTTGAGATGAACAAAATTTAAAAATAATAAATTAAAATTATATGTATTACACTGTGTCTACCAGGCAAACCATGTATGCATGGTCAGTAACAGTTTCTGTTTTCTCTCTTCTACACGGTGTATTTCAGCCGGACCGTGGTGTAGCGCTGTGTCTCTCTGTTGAGATAACCGTAGTATTTCACCACGCGGGGCGGGTGGGAAACCGTGTCAGATACGTCTTCTTAAAAAAAAAAAAAATATCACTAGAATAAAGTAAATGGAAGAAGACTGTAAAGTAAGTGGTATGAAGATAACTGCAATAGCCTACCTAACAAAATTTTGCAGAACTCGCAAAATGACATTATATTAATGTTAAGAGATTATTAGGTCACATCAACACTATAAGTACTGTATTCTAATGTGTGGTAAGCCCCCGCGTGTCCGTGTCTCCCCGGCCGAGGCCGGCCGCTGCCGCCGCCGCCGCGCCGCCCCTGTCGAGGCAGGCCGCTACCGTCGCCGCCGTGCCGCCCCTGCCGAGGCAGGTAGTGTACCCATTTGGCACTCCCTCTGTTTAAGGCCTTCGCATCAAACCCTTGTCAAACGGTCATTAAACACCTGTCACCCCAAGCTATACCCATTTAGCACTGATTTGACGCTTGTACCCATTTACCACTGTACCCATTTAGCACGACACCGCAGTGAACCCATTTAGCACTGATTTGACGCTTGGACCCATTTACCACTGTACCCATTTTGCACGACACCGCAGTGTACCCATTTAGCACTGATTTGACGCTTGGACCCATTTACCACTGTACCCATTTTGCACGACACCGCAGTGTACCCATTTAGCACTGATTTAACGCTTGTACCCATTTACCACTGTACCCATTTTGCACGACACCGCAGTGTACCCATTTAGCACTGATTTGACGCTTGGACCCATTTACCACTGTACCCATTTTGCACGACACCGCAGTGTACCCATTTAGCGCTGATTTGACGCTTGTACCCATTTACCACTGTACCCATTTTGCACGACACCGCAGTGTACCCATTTAGCACTGATTTGACGCTTGTACCCATTTACCACTGTACCCATTTTGCACGACACCGCAGTGTACCCATTTAGCACTGATTTGACGCTTGGACCCATTTACCACTGTACCCATTTTGCACGACACCGCAGTGTACCCATTTAGCACTGATTTGACGCTTTGACCCATTTACCACTGTACCCATTTTGCACGACACCGCAGTGTACCCATTTAGCACTGATTTGACGCTTGGACCCATTTACCACTGTACCCATTTTGCACGACACCGCAGTGAATTTCAGCGGCTGCCGATAGAGGCTGTCAGTATCGGGGGTTTCGCGGATAAAAAATTCATCGTGCAGTGCTTCATCTGCTCCCATTTTGAGCATTAATTTTAAGTCTGATAAAGATGGGAGGGCCGGGTTTTTCATGAAATATAAAACTTGGGCATATTTGATTTGCTTTTAGATTATTTACATTTTGAATCAATATTCAATCTGTGATCTAAAATTATCTAAAGTTGATGAATTTCGAACCATTATATCTTAACTATAGTCCGTTTTTTTAAACCTGATCCTTCGAGGGAGAGATGGTGGAGGGGGTTTGTTTATACTTGCTACCATCCCATTGGTTGAAGCCTTTTGGTTTTTTGTTGGTTTTTGTTGTTGTTTTTGTTTTATTTCACTGTTGCGTACCAGCTGGTAATTTTACATCACAACATAATGTGCATCAGTTTTACAATATTATTGGTAGCAGTTGTTTTTTAATCAGTTTACTATAGAACTGTTACTTTTTAACAAGGAATAGGTTTGGCTTAAAAATATAACAGCTGACTAGGAGTTACTGAAAGATATTATAACTTATTTAAAACGTTATTTGAGGAAATTTGATACTGGAAGATGTTTTTCACGAGTTTAATTGTGTTGTTTACAGTTTAAATTTTTTGTTTACAGTTTGAACCCCTCCCCCACCCCAATTTTCTTGAGAAGGATCAGGTTTTAAAAAAAACGGACTATATTATACGTGTTGCTCGAAATCGAGCAATTTATTTTAATACAGTATAAATGTTACTTTTAGCTGTAAATAAATGACATCCGACCAATCCAATATTGTAAATATCTTTAATCACCAAAACTACATGTATTTACAGCTGATTCTTAACAGATGTTTAAAATGCTTTATTCAATCCCAATGTTATTTAAATGGGAAATTTTGGGATTTTAATGGTGGATAGCGCATTTATTTTCAGTCCGATTCTCATCAGTTTTTGGCAGAAACAACTACAGACCAAGCCCTATCCAACGACACCAAAAACTTAGAAATCGGTTGAAAATTGTAGGAGGAGTTCCCAGGACAAAAAACCCTTAGCGTATTAAATAAGTACTAGTATACGTGTTGCTCGAAATCGAGCAATTTATTAAAATACAGTACAAATGTTACTTTAACTCTAAATCAGTGGCATCCAACCAATCCAATAATGTGAATATCTTCAATCGCCAATAACTACACGTATTTACAGCTGATTTTTAACAGATGTTTCAAATGCTTAATTCAGTCCCCAATGTTATTTAAATGGAAAATTTTAAGATTTCAAGAGTGGATAGCGCCTTTATTTTCAGTCCGATTCTCATCAATTTTTGGCAGAAACAACTACAGACCAAGCCCTATCCAACGACACCAAAAACTTGAAAATCGGTTGAAAATTGTAGGAGGAGTTCTCAAGACAAAAACCCCCTTAGCGTATTAAATAAGTATAGATAGATACTTTTAATTTTTCTATTTATTTAGTTTTAGATTTTTTTAATCATCAAATACGACTCACCTCCATTTTACGTACGTTGTTACCCATGCATACATTTGTTATTGCAGCTGGGCTGGGCGTTGTGTTTGTTTTCATCGAGTTTGCAACTCAGCTATTATTGATACAGAGTAGAATAGCTTCATACTTTTGAATAGCTTACCTCAGCGTATGCGTAGAATGCTATCGTAGCTTTTCACAAAAAATATAACCAAAGCAAAATTCTAAAAATGTCTAAAATGTTACATGACAGTGCGAGATAAATTAACTGTTGGATAGGATGTCCAAATACCAACCTTGAAAAGGCCTATCTGGGAATTTGGTGATTTTTATATTTATATAGCCTACACCCGAGCCGCATCGTATGTGGTTGAAAGAGTGTTTGCTGTTGCTGCCATGAGGGTTTTGTAAGTAAACCATAAATCTATTCCAAATTAGTGAATGTACCAAAATTTGAAACATGTTTAATAAGTGATATAACACGTATCACTACAATGTTTAAAATGTTGTTGTGTTAAATGTTTAAAATTTGTTGGTTTCTGTAATGTAATAAAAAAAAATAATTAAAGAAAAAAATTGTGGGTTTTTTTATGGCCAACTGATGAAACCAATGGTACACCATCCTATTCTTTTGGCACATTAAATTTTAATAAAGTTATTTGATTTAAAAATAAAACCAGTATGATTTTACTAAAGTCATGAATATTACCTAATCCTACATCCACAAACAAATTTAATCATAATTTGACCATGCTTTAAGTACTTATATTTTAATTTGAACGAGTAGGCTATATAATGTTTGCGGTTTTTTGCCAGTAAACCCCCATACCCCCTGTATTCTCAAAGAAGGTGCTTAGTAAATTACTACTACTTTCAAAATCAATAACCCTTTTTTTCTTAAAAACTGCACTAATTATAATTTCAATTGCCAACTCGTTTTTGCACACTTCCAAGTCACTCGTCATCGCTTTGACATCTAAAAACCCACAGTCTCGCCGAAAAACACCTCGGGGCCACGGCAACAGGATGTTTGTAAATCTCCAAGGCAACTGATAAGAAAACCAGTGATAGGAGATGAGACTTAAGTAGATGGAGGTTTACTATGTCAATATGTTTGGGCGGGTATTATAATGAGGAAACGCTCAGCTAAACTGTTATGTTATAGACCAGTTTTGATTGTTTATCACAACCAGAATTTTCGTGATTTACCACTAAAGGTTGAGTGAAATAGTAGTTTTCATTATGCCTATTAGTTTCGAAAGTGACTCATTGCGGGGATTGATTGCATTTACGCGCGGAGCGAAGCAGAGGGTGGAAAAGGCTATCGAGCCCCGCTATGACAATATTGAGACGAGTATTGAACATTATTTTTCAACACGATATCGAAAAACTTGTAAACAACATGAATATTTTTGATTATTCAACTTAGTATCAAGGAAAAACCAAACTCATAACGCTGAGTTTCCGTGCTTATAATGTCGAGGTACATACGCACGGCAATTTAGCTCGGATGAATGTAACAGCTGATCGGCCTAATGCAAAGCTGATTCGTCTGCACCGCAAAATCCCATGACGGTTACTTTCCTTGCACCACAAATGCACAAAAAGTTAACGTTGTGTGATTTTGCCGTGCAGTAGCGGGAATAACCTATTTTCTTAGCTCATTTTACGTTTAGAAAGTGTACTTTCATGTGTAGGGTAATGAACAAGTATTTAAATCTAATTATAAGTTAGGGAGAACTCGTTCGCTTTTCTCATTCGCCTTTCTGTATGAGTGGTGCTTTGTTGGTTGTTTGTTATATCTAGATGTATTAATAAATCACCTGGTTTTGGTTTTAGTAGACATGTCTCCATATCGATAATATTGTCTTTTAAATTTAGCGACAGTGGTTAAAATACTCCACAAAAATTATTCTACCGTAGAAATACTAATAATTCCAAGAATGCAAAACATTCTCCGGTCCTGTACAGTTCCCTACTAAACAAAATAGTACAAATTAACTATTTATAAATCGTTCGTTACACGTCAGCTCTTTCTTTTCTATCTTGTCAAAAAAATATTTTAAGTACTCGAAACCATTACATAAAATATATGTTTGTTATGGTTTTCTCTAAAATATAAAGAAAAAACTTGAACTCTCAGATTGTCAGGGTTAGGGACGCAGAGAGTGCTGAAATCTCCGTGTGAGTTTAGTTAACAATTTTGTTCATTAGAGCCATGCAGGCAGTGTTTATATCATTGCTACCACAATGAAATTGCTGGGTTCTCGTAATAACATGACTCCAGTCTAACACCACGCTGATTGCTCTTCCCGATGGATCTGAATTAATTACGTTTTATCTATTTTCCCAAAATTTAATTGTAGTTTATTGTAAGTTTTTCCTATGTCTTTATCATCGCCTCTCGGTCTTTTGACACAGATATAAGTACTTTAAATCAGCGACCGAGGAATACCATAGACTGGCAATCCCTATCCTTTAACATTGATAGGTGTTGAAGCCACTTTCTATAGTTCCACATAGGTGCAACTAGCGGGTCTACTGCTCGCGACGGGCGCAAATTTTAATTCGCCGCGTTTCATTAACACTGTAAAAAAATATAGTTATAGTCAAGATAAAATTTTGATATTTTAGTATGATGAACATTACTATATAACGGTGCCTATCGTAATGTTTTTATGTCGAAATTAAAATAATAAGACGAAGAAAAAAATACAAAATTATAGCAAAGCACTTTTGTTTAAAATTCATGACATCAAAAAGTTAGTAAGCGAGGAAGTTTTTTATTTATTGGTCAGGTGAATTTTGTCAGCGGGAAAGTTGTTGGAAAAGACTTAAATCGCAACTTTGTAATTTAAAATTTTTTTGTAGAACGCTTCGTTTTGGTTTTATTCTAATTCAAAGTTAATAGTTTAATTGCCGACGGCCGGCTGCCGCGACCCGTGCCGCCGCGCCGTTCGGAGCACTTGTCGCATGTATACAACTTTGATAGTTTATTACTTTATTATTATTATTTTGTGAATTATTATTTTTTAATGGTGATTGTATCCAAAATAATTACTGCAACACTTTATTATTGAATAATGACTAAGGAAAGGCATTAATAAACAAGAAAAACATTAACATTGTTAAGACAAAATGTATTAACAAAATTTAAATATGTATGATTTTAAAAATACATAGTTATTTAAAACAAAACAAAAATTAGCTTATATAAACATAATAAGACACTAGATATTACAAAAAATACATTGATATGTACGGTGTATTTTTAATTGAAGTTTTAATTGATATTTGATACTATGTAAATTTTACTAAGATATTTATTAGAAATAAAAACTGTTTGTTTTTAAAACAGAAAAAGTAGCCTCCCTTATTGACTGTATAACATGGGTGTTAAAACCTGCCTATCAATATTTTTACATACATACAAATTATTAAAACGAAAAAAATAGTTAATATTCAGCAACTTTATGATATAAAAAAGTTCTGAACTAAAAAAAAAAAATAAAATAAACTGACAGTAAAGGTTTAATTTTGCCCCCTTCTCTTAAAAAGTAACCACACTTATCATAACAACAAATGATCTGGCAATATCAAATGACGTTGCCATGCACCAAAAAGTTGACAATTCTGACAATGTCTCGCACACGTGTCTTAGATGAGCGTCGTGTAGGCCTATTGTTGTTTATATGTACTGGTTGTGTCAACAGTTAGTTGTCCATATGGTGTATGTCTAAATTGTGTTGGTAGTTAGTATTCAGTAATTTAGTGACAATCTATAGTTTTATGGTTTATTATGGAAGGAAATCGTATTAAATGGGGACGTCCACGTACACGCCCAATAAAAGAGCAAAATCGTATCATTCAGTTGGAACGGGCGTACCACTTCGCAGCTAAGCTAATGGCTTTCCATCGTAAAACATTTTATAAATAGTTGAAGGATTTCTTAATTCCTAATTATTTGACGAAACCCTAAGTCATAGTGATGGATAACGCTTCTTACCACAGTATAAAATCCTCCAAAAAGCAGAAACAGTGTATTTTACCAAACAAGCTAAAGCAATTCAGTATTTCATATTTTGTAATAGTTTATAGTTAACATAAACAGAGTGTGTAGTAAACATTAAGTAGATAGTGTTAAAATGTTAAAGTATAATGCAGTTTCAACAGTTGGTGTAAGTTATTGACTGAGCAAACTGAAAAAAATTACTGTAGGCCTAAAATAAATTGATTAGTTAGTAGCTATTTAACACATTTGCAGCTAATCAACTACGTGCCTGTGAAAAGAAACACCAACCGTTTTTTCTTAAATTATTATTGCACCCGTATGCGACACAATAAGGCATCGTTAATCAAAATTACTCAGAGCGCAAGAGTAGTCGCTGCAAAGACAGTGGCCGTTCATAGCCGCTCGACGCGCGGTATTGTGCGACGCACGCGCACTCACGTGCCTCTCTCCCCTCCATCATAGGCGCAGCCCGGCTTCAATCCGCGAGCCACATTGCCAGTCTATAGTATTCCTTGGTCGCTGCTTTAAATGTATTATCAATGTATTTTATAATATCCATCTTACAGTGTACATTAAAAACATGAACAAATAAAACTTGTTTAGTATGTATGTCTTTAAACGGTTTAGATTTTGAAGTAAAAGTAGGTAGTGAATAAATTAGAAACGTTTGATCGCGTTTTAGTGTACTTGAGGTATTTGATGTCTGCTTAACTGTTTGTTAATTTTGTTACACTTCAAATTAAAATAAGATATAACACCTAGGGCGTGTGATAAACCTTCAAGTGAAATGAATAAAACATTGCAGCCCGTAAATTTAACCGGCGTTAATTCCAGTAAATATTTAGGAGACAGATGTCAAACAAGCTGACCAATAAATTTTGTTGAATTCCATTGACAAGATAGAAAAGAATTGGGCACAAAAAAACTTTATCACGAATGTTTAAGCAGTGTAAATTTGCCTTCGATATGCTTAGAGCCAATTTTCCTGCATAAAAACGATTAAATGGTCAATCACCGACCGGTTTTTCTTTTGAAAATGAGAGTAATTAATTGGCCTATCCGGTCGCAGATTCAAAATGACCCCCGGGGCACCGGAGCCCAAGGTCTACTGGTCGAGGATGTGAGAAACGACATCATCCGGAGCACGGACTGTACCTGTACCCGGGGAATGTGATGAGTGCCGGGGACGGAGCATGCTGCAGGGAATGAGGAACTTCTTATCTGACCTACAGTCTGTACCCGGTTTTTATGAGTACTGAGGATTCCAAGCTTTTCTGTGGAAGAAGTCATGCATCTGGTAATTCCATAAGTATTTCAGGAGAACTTAGTTTTGCTGAATAAACTAATTAGATTATTAAAACCTTAAAACAGGTACAAAATTTCTAACTTAATCTATTAATCGTCTAAAGTTTTTTTTTTTTTTTTTTTTTTGTAATTTGGGACTAATTGTTCTATTTCAAATTATTTTCAAGCTTTTGGTGTCGTATAGATCTTGGGCTGTGGTTGTTTCCGACAAAAAATGGCGAGATCGGCCCATTCTGGGGTTTAAAGTTTCGATGTCAATCTTAAAGCGAGGTTTACACGTGAGAGTTTTTTCAATCTCAATCTCAGAGAGTTTTTCTCTCTCAGAGAGTTTTTCTCTCTCAGAGAGTTTTTCTCTCTCAGAGAGTTTTTCACTCCCAGAGACTTTTTCACTCTCAGAGAGTTTCATACTCTCAGGAGGTACTTGCAGAAGTGTTTACTCAACCAGAGAATTTACCAAGATAGTTAATTCCAGACATTTTTCTGCGAGTACTATCAACACCTGTCTGAGATTTTTATGAGAGTAACTAACTACTCTCCGAGAGTGAAAAACTCTCACGTGTAAACGTATCAAACAGCTGTTGTAATAACAAATAATCAAATCAGTAAAAACAGTTTTTTTTTTTTTAGTTATAAAAGTTATTTATGTATTAATAGCGTAAAGCAGGCCTTTCTCAGTTGAGCTAAACACGTTTTAGCTAAAGCGAGAAAGACGCTTTACAATCAAAATATGCATACTATTACCAATGAATACAAAAACGTAAAGAAGGTCACATCCCATGTTAAAATTTGTCAAACAATTTTTTTCGCTAGGAGCGCTGTAAACTGAACTTGAGCACTCCAAATAGAGATAGCACCAGAGGAATAGGCCTAAACATAGTACGAGGGAGATATTAAATTTCTTATTTACATTAGTTACCTAGCTTATTTGGTATCATTGGAAAGCTTTTTTTCAAGAAGAATCGTTATTTTAAGTCATAAAATCCTTTTATTGTTAATACTTTGTCGTATGGGCTTTCAAACTTAAATGTTATTCTAATGAAGATATTTTATTGAATCATATGTTTACAAAAATAAACTAAGTTATAAACGTCGTCATGGTACCCAATAACATTAACAATAACAACCCTATTTTCAAATTTGTTTACTTGGGTTCCAAAATGAGCACTAAGTAGGCGGACGGAAAAAGTGTTCCTACATTAATTGTAAGAATTGGTCCAGTAATGGAAAACTGTCATAGGTTATGGATGATGAGTGATTGAAGTGTGTGGACGAGAGAGATTCTTTGCTGGTGACCATCTGCAACAAAGTCAGAATGTAATCTGACGAATAGGTTATTGTCTCGTGCGCGCTCTCATGGTGGAGTGCGCTACTACGTCAACAGAAACTTTCTTAACCATTTCTTCCATAAGATGTGACCTTCTTTAAGTTTTTGTATTCATTGCTATTACTAAATTTTTCCTACAACTGCAGTCTTAATTTCCCAAACTATAAATAAAATCACAGATACTCACATCCATTGTAGTTTAAATGCGAGAGCGGAAGGGAGCGCTGTAGCTCGCCGAGTAACAATGCAAACAGCTGGCTAGCGTTAAAGTAATCACGTGGCGAGCGTTAAATCGCTCCAAAGACTTTCAAAGACTTTATCACTCGCTCCTCAGTAAACAGCTGTTTTACGAGTGGTTTGCGGTGCGTAAACTGACACTTTACACGCAGTTGTAGAAAAATATGTTTAGGACGAAATTTTCTATTTTATAGTATTCAACAACATTCATTTGTAACTACTCTCGTTGACTTAAGATTATTTTTGTAGTTGTGCCAAATATTATTTTCATGGTTGTAATCTAAAACCAAATAAAGAAAAAAAACTAATTGGGTCCAGACAGTCCACATACACTGAAAGTTTTATCGAATTTCGATTTTGATCTATAGCTTTTAATTAAATTACATTAATTTAACCATAATGTCAAATGAATTTTGCTGTTGGACTACACATTGTTGTTTTTCGTTTCCAAGCCAAAACGTAAAACCACTAATTGACTCATGTGTTTACTAATCTTCGTATATACTCTTTAACAAAGTCTTAATCCATGTTATATAATACCCCTAAGAAGGCTGGCACCTTACACTAACCCATTAAGTGACTGCACATAATCACTTCTGGTACTTCGCCACAAACGTTCTATGACAAAGTAAAAATTAAAAATAAACCGTTAATGGTCGCGGACTTCCCTGCACAGGACAAACCGGAATTTTGAAACGCAAAGTGCCTTGAGGTCAAGGCCAACATCTTTCTGGGGTTATAAAAAGTGTTTCTCGGCAAGCAGACATTTAAGCGTGGTATTACGATTTACCTGAGAATGCGAAGGTCACAGTTCAAGATTAATTTACTACACAAGAATTTTTAAGTAGTTTTCAGGCTTTTTACCATGTTTCATTTCCCCATAAAAATCAATGAGTTGAAGTGCTAAAGCACTTGAAATATTCAGCTTCAAGGAAATGCATAATTAAACGGAGACATTAAAACCCTGTAAAATAAAATATCCAAGGTAATATCTTTACAAACATAACTCATCTGCTGAAAGCTGTCATTTATTCGCCAGTTCTCAACCATCATCGCATGTTAACTTACATATTAATTTGTTAACAACATTGTTGATTATTGGTCTATCTGTAATCAAATACTTTCATGCTGAATAATGTTTTCTTTTTAGTTCAGCCATAGCCCAAAACTTTGTTATACAGTAAATACACTTGTTAATTTTTATAAGTCTGGGATATAAAGTAGATTTACTTATAGATTACGTGACTGTAGGCCTACTTCCATGACGACGAAACAAAAATCTATACCTACGCTTCATTTGGAATTAGTACCTGTCGAGCATTTGCTCGGTAAACTTAAACAATAAAAATCATAGTAATATCAGTGTACGCTAAATGATAAGTCCAAAAGGCTTTTTAGCCTATTTAAAGACGAGCTCGTTCGCTTCGCTCACTGGCCTTTCGGATGTTTCAATGCAAGGGCGCTGCACTCTGGTATGGGTTTGTTGAAAATGGAATACGTGGATTTCGCCTCATCGGTTAAGAGTCATCTTCACCCCTGGGCCAGTAGCCCATTGTTGCGCAGTCGGCAATGTTAACCATACGGCTTTTATGCTAAAACATGGTATTTTATTCCCCTATTTTGGACGCCGTTTCTCAACCGAAAGTGTTTAGTTGAATAGTTATATTAGGTCCCTCATACCTAGAAATTTTGAAAATTAAAAAAAATTTATTCTCTGTGACGTCGCAAAGTAACTTGATTTTCCTTCTTAATTAATAATTAGTTAATGTTAAATTTTCAAAATTTCGAGGTATGAGGGACCTGATACAACTATTCAACTAAACACTTACCAAGTTTAAAGAAAATCGGTTGAGAAACGGCGTCCGAAACAGGAGAATAAAATACCATGTTTTGCATTAAAAGCCGTATGGTTAACATTGCCGAGTGCACAACAATGGGCTACTGGCCCAGGGGTGAATATGACTCTTAACAGCAGATTCCATCATTGTTGCTAAATTCTTTTCTTTTAAATTTTTTATTGCAATTAGGCCTATACCAATTTCTTAGTTGTTTTATTCTTTTACTTTACTCTTATTTAACTAAATAGTTATAATAACCGGCAGTGACCCAGTGAGTAATTTATTAGTTAAAAAAAACTAATAAATTATTTTTATTGCAGTGTCATTTGGTAGTTCATTTACTGGCTACAATGGAAAAACATATGTATATACTGTAGCACTAGTTTTGTGCTTTGACAGTTGATTCAGCTGTTTTCAGCAACTCTTTGGTTTTTATTTTAAACTCCATAAAACAAATGTTAAACATTTTTTATTTCGATTCAAGATTTTTACGTACAGTAATAAGATTTTCATACCATAGAGATTTATTTACACGCAGTAAATATAATTTTATCCCAGAACTAAGTTATTTGTGCAAAGTTTGTGTTGAAAACCGTAGGTTACGTTTTCGTGATCCATTTGCACACATACATACATACAAATATAGGCCTACCTAACTCGCGTATTGGAGTATAGGAAATTAACTACTCGATTTCAAATTTATCTGAACTACTATCGATACATAATTTGAACTTAATCAATTGTTTGGAAATAAATATTGCGTTGAATTAATTAATTTGCAATTTATTTTTTCTTCTGTTTTACACACTACTACTATAGACCCCCCCAGAGATGGATTTTTGGACTTTGCCCTCGGGGTTCGCCACCCGGCCTACCCCGCCCGGTCCTAGCATTCCCCCTCCCCCTGCCCTCATGCTACCCCTCCCCTCCCACTACCCTCATGCTACCCCGCCCGACCCTCCCATCCTCGCCACCCGTGGGGCGCACTTTTGGACTTTGACCTCTGGGATTCTCCACCCGCCCGGTCCTAGCATCACCCCTCCCCTCCCCCTGCCATCATGCTACCCCGCCCGACACTCACACCCCCCCGCCCTCGCCCCCGCGACTGACTCTGAATAAAATTTATTTCTCTGACTGGGTTTCGAACCCGGGTCTCCTAGTTGGTAGGCAAGCGTCTTAACCACTGGTCCACGCCAGCATCTGTGTAGGAACGGATTTTAAAGTCTAATATGTTAAAGTAACTTTGAAAAGGGTTCTTGCTTTTCATGTATAAACCTAATATGATGCTAGTTTGTTAATTCTATGCTTTAGTGTAATACTGTTTTTGTAGTTTATTAGAGAGTTAGTTTGCTCGATCGCTCCTGGGGTGCAGGGAGTTCGTCTTCTTGCGTTTCATCATGCTTTCGTGTTAGTTCGTCCATTCTCTCCTACAAGCGCTGTCGCCGCATAACGTCTTCATTTTTAGTTCGATCGTTTTCTCCTAGAGTGCAGGCCGTTCGTTTACGTCACTTTTTGCGCTAGTTCCTCCTTTCTCTCCCAGGAGCGCTCAAGTCGCTTGTGACGTCATGATTCAGGAGTGCCAACATGTAAATAATTTTAGAAAATGGTTTTGGAAAATATATTTTAAAATAATATTAGGAAATAATGTTGTAAAATATTTTTAGAAAATAATTTTGGAATTAAGTTTTAGATTGAAATATAAATTATTTTGTAGTTGTGCTTTATTAACCTTGTGAGACACAACTGTACTTTCATGAATAGACAAGCTTACTCATTTCAACACGACCACCCAACCATATTTAGCAAATAAAATTTACTGTGTAATACTCTCTTTTGCACATACCTCCATGATTAGACAAGCTAATGTATACTTATTTGTAAAACACTTGTGAAATAATAAGACATTGAATGTATAACACAAACACTTTATTTTCACACAGTTAAAACTATTTACAAATTATTTAGATCTATTTACAAAATTAAATAAATTCTATTCCAGTGCCGTCACCTCGGTACAGTAGAGACAGCTCTGTAGTGTAGCTCTTCAAGACGTCATCTGTGAGGACGGCGAGGAATCGCCGTGGAAGGTATACGTTCAAGAGAGTGTCATCCCCAGGTGATTGGAGTATGGCGCACACAGTTTCGCCGTAACGTGTTTGAGTCTTTGAAAAACGCTGAATCTTGTACGGGACATTGTGACGAAGATCTTGAAGCCGGGTAAATCGTGGAGCGTTACAATTGTTGAGACGTCCTTTCAGCTCTGCCATGATGTTGACGGTATCACTTTCACTGGTCGAATGGTAATATGGTGTTACTCCGCCGCCTTTTTACTGGTTATGATATTGAACAAGTTTCAACACGTTGTTCAGGGCACACATCATTTTAGACTTTCCATGAAACAAACAGAACACTGGTGAAGTTTCGAGGGTTTTCAAGGAAGGATAATTTTCCAAGTCCAACACCAGACTGTCAGTAAAACTTTCTCTAAGGTATTTCACTTTTTCCAAACCTTTCATGTACACTATGGAATTTCCAAAGAGAGGCTTCAAATGTCGGTTGAGAGCTTGAATGGTGATATCTCCGTCTTGCCAACCGATGCCGTGATAATTTTTGGTAATCCATGCACACTGTTTCTTGATTTTCGAATCCAGAGTAGCGTAAGGGTGGGGCGATCTTACAGTCCAGTGTTGTATAACTGTACCGTCGACCGAAGCGATAGCAAACTCTTTAATTATAAAATTATTACTAGAGTCTTTGAAACCTTGAAAGTCGACAAACAACTCCATGACCGACCCACAGCAATGGTGTACATCGAATGAAAGTTTGGTTCCTTCACCCTCGGAAACTCCCCACTCTGGAAACCCCCTCACCCTAAAAATCCCCACCACTCTTAACCAATTGGCGATTACAACATGTTACAAGTACATTTAGTACACATCAGGTATACAAATATCAAACATGTGCTGAACACTATTAAAATAAACAATTTCTCTACTATGGAATCTATCGAACAAAATATCATTTTTCTCGAAACAAAAGTTCTTTGTATATTTAACACTGTCTAGTTGTAATCTACCGTAACGTTGCGGTACCTATCCACCTCTATGACGTTGCAAAATTCACCGAGTACGATACAGTTGACTGCTTCCGTGAGGGCGGTGGCAAACTTGATTTCTACACGTAGACTGCCTCTCTGGACCAAATTCCAGTGTGATCCTGTCGCTAAATCGGGTGTCAAATCAAAAACATATAGACAGTAGCCGTTAGGGTACATGTCTCTAGAAATCCCGTTTCCTTGGTTTCGGTTGTGGATCCCGCTACCTGAAAACAATGTGTTGTAGCAACATGTGTACAACTGCTGATTCGTGTAGGCGGGTTGTAACGCCTTGGCCGGTACTTGCTGTCCGTTAACATACAAAGCCAGAAAGTTTATGTTGTAATGGTTAAAGTTGAACGGATTGCGTTCAAAGCTTCCATTGTACGCGCTATTTCCGACCAACCCCACAACCACACGTTTTGGCAACTGGCCCAAGTAGACATTGTCGATGGTTTTTCCCAGGACGTCACTGGGAATGGTGAACGCCTTCACTTCTACCCGTGTGATTGGATACTTTGCCGTACATGATTCCAACATTTTCGAGTGTTCGATCAAGATCGTCGGGTTAATCTTTACTCTTCGCACCATCAGACTGGCTTCCATGATGTTGATCTTGAACTGTGACTTTGACATGAGACTGAAACTGTCACGGGACCTTACAAATTTAATTTTTAGTTCCACACCGTTCACTAGATACTTTCTTTGGTGGAAAACGTCTTCGTGTATGTAACCCATCATGTCAACGGGGCGGCTGTTGGCAAAGTATCTACGCCTTTCCTTCAACCCTTGGTTTTCATCTTCTGTTTTATCCATTTGACCGGCGGTATCGTCTTCCCAGAGTGCCATGTTAAGGTGTGTACTTTTCGCACCATCGTCGTAGTTTAAAAGTGTTTCGATGAAGGCGCGGTACGCATACGTGTTTCCATTTGCCGATACAAGTTTCTGGTTAAAGTACACTTCCACCTGACTAAACATGGAATGCAGGAAATAGTTTACGGGGCCGACTTTATCGCAGTTAGCGTCAAGCAGCTCATTGTCATCTTGCAATATTCTCGCTTTTACGCAAAGTAATGTTTGCGACAAGTCCAAATACTCGTCACCATGACCGGGTACGACGAATTCGATGGGTGATTCGTCAGTGAGAGATGATAAAGGCTTGTATTGGACCCACTCACCCCGGTCGATGCTCGTTTGTGTAGGCGGTAGAGAAAACAAGTCCAATTCAGTTTTGGAACATTCACATGACATATTGTGCACGTAGGCCATTATGAAAAAATATCAGCCGGGTGTTTCAGAGTCTTCTTTTTTGTTGCTTTCTTAACATCCGTCTTCTTTTTCTTTGTTGGTTTTTTCTTCTTGTTCGTTTTGTTTTCCTTCTTGCACGTCGGGTTTTTCTTCTTGGACGTTGGATTTTCCTTCCTGATGATGTTCACTGTACGAGGTTTCGGCACAGACTGAGCGATCGCAATTGAACTACCGGTAGATATAGGCATTGGAGCGCGGTCGCCGAAACCGAAAATCCCGCCGACACTGGACATGTTCACTCTGCGATGGCTCGGAACAGACTGACCCGTTCACCGCGTTAAATCTAAGATGCTGGAAGCCGAGATCCAAGAATTGAACTTGGTCGGGTACCCCTCCCATTTTACTAACAACTTTCGAGTCTTACCAGAGCCTTTCATCTCCAGTATCTTCTCAATTTTATAAAATTTGTCTTTTGGGACAATTATTTTTTGAAGTTCTTCACCATAAAATATGCCGTCTATTGTTTCACCAGCCAAATCTTGCAGCTCGTATACAGGAATTGGGTGTCTAATGACACGGACGACTTTGAAAATTTCCTTTGTCCAATTGCTCTCGTATCCCTTTGCGAAATGTTTCTTTTCCTTTGATATCCTTACAGTATCACCCACTTTAAGTTTTGGGGTTTTGTAAGTTTCTTGCTGTGAATACAACGTTCGCCACACTTGGAGGACGTTTTTGTCATTAACACTTGCTGGCGCCATTTTGATTGCCGAATGCACGGTATTGTTGTAAGCTCTAACCAAATCCTGAACAACATCTACAAAACGAAAAGTGTTTTTATGGGTAAAGTAGCGCCACAATCTTGTCTTTATGGTTTTTATAAACCGTTCTACTACAGCGGCTTTCGTATCAGGATTACGAGTTGTGTAAAAATTGATTCCATGTTTTGTGAAGAACCTTTTGGATGCAATCGAGACAAACTCTCGCCCCTTGTCACACTGGATACTTTTTGGTTTTCTTCCTTCAACTTTGAAAATCGACTCAAAAGCTTCATTAACTTCTTTGGCTGTCTTTTTCTTCAACGGTCTCAACCAGGCATACTTTGAAAACACGTCAATCACCACAAGTAAATAGCCGACACCGTCATTGTATTTCGCTATGTTTCTAAATACGGCCAAGTCGGCCTGCCACAAGTCATCAATATTATTTACAATGTATCGGTTTCTAGCAAAGTTTTTTCGTTTTTGTTTATGCAAGGTGTAAGGGTCTTGGGACATTAACCATTCCATGGTCATTTTAGGATCTATTGTATTCTTGGTCTTTCTTAATAGTGGTTCACTTCCGGTAAAACAGGTAGAGCTAGTTGGCTCGTAGTATAACTTTTCCAATTTCATGGTTGTTGCAGGTTTAACTTTGCCCAGTTCCGTGTCACCAACCTCCTTTGCTTCTCTACAATCTTTGGCGTAATCGTTTTCTTTCGACGCGCTGTAAGCGAAGGAAAGGCGGGCCTAGGCGACAAAGTCGCTACTGGTTGCGGTTGCTGTCTGCGTTGAGGGTTACCGATAAACTCTTGGGGTACGTTAATTTCACGTAAAGCGTTCCCAAACTGCACCCATCCAACAGGGCCAGCCGACGTCTTCTTGCATCTTACAACGTCACACACCAAATCTACAATGTTTGAGCTGGGGATAGGTGCTCCATTTATACTCACAGTGCCATAACGGTCCCACGTAATTAGGTCATTTTCACAAAGTCTATCAAACAACAGTTCTCCTTTTGTCTTGAATGCTTTCGGAATAGTTCGTAAGATTTCTTCTCTAAAATGGTTGGTCAATGTGTGGTTACCACTAGATGAAATAGGTATCTCCACAGGTTTACGCAGTTCGTCATGAAAATGCTGTCTTCGTTGCAACATTTGTTGGTACTGTGTCCATTTCGTTCTATCGTCGAGATCGGTGGCATGCAGCAACTTGTTCATGTCATTTTCCAAGATGCTTAAAGATTCATTTTTCTGCCGCTGTTCATTCATACGTTGAAGGGCTTCGGGTGAAATCAGTACCATCTTCTTTGCATGATTCATCGTTGAAATAGTTGAGTGCCGTGTCGATAACCAAAGGAACTAGTGTGTTACGGTGCTTAACTAGAAGAGCTCTTTTGGACTTCCACGATCCTTTCGAATATGCTATGGACCTTATAGTATGTTTGTACCTTTCGAGTTTCCGCCTCACTTCAAGAGAAATAGGGATATTGCCGTTCAATATATTTAGAAAACACTCACATAAGGCGGTCACTAAACTTTCATCAGCTATACGTAACAGGGTTAGGCGAAGTGTAGGTTTCAACTTGATTATAACTCGCAGGAGCTCTAAATTGATGTTTACCGCTCGGGACATTCCACTCAACTGAACTGTTACCCCAGAAGGTCAGGGTATTTATCAGAAGTCGCTAGAAAAATTGTGACTGAGAGTATTGGTCCTTAAGACCGCGCGAAAGAAGAAACGATAAAAATTTTAATGGAAGTTTGCCTGATCCAACATGATTTACATGACTGAAGTATGTATACTATATAAAGTACAAATAATGGTGGGATGTAAAGCAAAAGGAGTTAAAACTCATATATATATATATATATATATATATATATATATATATATATATATATATATATATTGAAAATCAATAATCAACCTCAGTCGCAATCATGGATCCGAGGTGGAAACATCCTTTTTCAGCCATCATAAGTGGTCCTAGTATGGCTGGTAAAACACATTTTGTAAAGAAATTCATAGAGAATATGAACGAGATGAGTGATACGATATTTTCCTCCATTTCTTGGTATTATGGAGCTTGCGAACCTTCAAACATCAAAATACCTGTACAGTTCAAACGAGGATTACCAGACATAGAAGATTTGGAAGACTGCGGTAACCCTAAACTAGTTGTCATCGACGACATGATGAATCATACGGACCAAAAAGTGGTAGATTTGTTTACAAGAGGGTGCCATCATTGCAATATCAGCGTGTTCTACATAACTCAAAACATTTTCCACCAAGGAAGAGGGCAACGAGACATATCATTGAATGCGCAGTACATCGTATGTTTTAAGAACCCACGTGACAAGATGCAGATTCGCCATCTAGCACAACAAATATGCCCTGAGAACACTCGATTTCTTCAGGAAGCATTCGCTGATGCCACCTCGGAATCTCACGGGTATCTACTGATAGATTTAAAGCAGGAAACCCCTGACGAATATCGTTTCAGAATGAAAATATTTCCTTCTGATGAAATAAACTATGTTTATGTCCCTCGAAAATAACGATTTGAATACTTTTATCCTGTGGTTTTCTGGCTTCCAGCATCTTAGATTTAACGCGGTGAACGGGTCAGTCTGTTCCGAGCCATCGCAGAGTGAACATGTCCAGTGTCGGCGGGATTTTCGGTTTCGGCGACCGCGCTCCAATGCCTATATCTACCGGTAGTTCAATTGCGATCGCTCAGTCTGTGCCGAAACCTCGTACAGTGAACATCATCAGGAAGGAAAATCCAACGTCCAAGAAGAAAAACCCGACGTGCAAGAAGGAAAACAAAACGAACAAGAAGAAAAAACCAACAAAGAAAAAGAAGACGGATGTTAAGAAAGCAACAAAAAAGAAGACTCTGAAACACCCGGCTGATATTTTTTCATAATGGCCTACGTGCACAATATGTCATGTGAATGTTCCAAAACTGAATTGGACTTGTTTTCTCTACCGCCTACACAAACGAGCATCGACCGGGGTGAGTGGGTCCAATACAAGCCTTTATCATCTCTCACTGACGAATCACCCATCGAATTCGTCGTACCCGGTCATGGTGACGAGTATTTGGACTTGTCGCAAACATTACTTTGCGTAAAAGCGAGAATATTGCAAGATGACAATGAGCTGCTTGACGCTAACTGCGATAAAGTCGGCCCCGTAAACTATTTCCTGCATTCCATGTTTAGTCAGGTGGAAGTGTACTTTAACCAGAAACTTGTATCGGCAAATGGAAACACGTATGCGTACCGCGCCTTCATCGAAACACTTTTAAACTACGACGATGGTGCGAAAAGTACACACCTTAACATGGCACTCTGGGAAGACGATACCGCCGGTCAAATGGATAAAACAGAAGATGAAAACCAAGGGTTGAAGGAAAGGCGTAGATACTTTGCCAACAGCCGCCCCGTTGACATGATGGGTTACATACACGAAGACGTTTTCCACCAAAGAAAGTATCTAGTGAACGGTGTGGAACTAAAAATTAAATTTGTAAGGTCCCGTGACAGTTTCAGTCTCATGTCAAAGTCACAGTTCAAGATCAACATCATGGAAGCCAGTCTGATGGTGCGAAGAGTAAAGATTAACCCGACGATCTTGATCGAACACTCGAAAATGTTGGAATCATGTACGGCAAATTATCCAATCACACGGGTAGAAGTGAAGGCGTTCACCATTCCCAGTGACGTCCTGGGAAAAACCATCGACAATGTCTACTTGGGCCAGTTGCCAAAACGTGTGGTTGTGGGGTTGGTCGGAAATAGCGCGTACAATGGAAGCTTTGAACGCAATCCGTTCAACTTTAACCATTACAACATAAACTTTCTGGCTTTGTATGTTAACGGACAGCAAGTACCGGCCAAGGCGTTACAATCCGCCTACACGAATCAGCAGTTGTACACATGTTGCTACAACACATTGTTTTCAGGTAGCGGGATCCACAACCGAAACCAAGGAAACGGGATTTCTAGAGACATGTACCCTAACGGCTACTGTCTATATGTTTTTGATTTGACACCCGATTTAGCGACAGGATCACACTGGAATTTGGTCCAGAGAGGCAGTCTACGTGTAGAAATCAAGTTTGCCACCGCCCTCACGGAAGCAGTCAACTGTATCGTACTCGGTGAATTTTGCAACGTCATAGAGGTGGATAGGTACCGCAACGTCACGGTAGATTACAACTAGACAGTGTTAAATATACAAAGAACTTTTGTTTCGAGAAAAATGATATTTTGTTCGATAGATTCCATAGTAGAGAAATTGTTTATTTTAATAGTGTTCAGCACATGTTTGATATTTGTATACCTGATGTGTACTAAATGTACTTGTAACATGTTGTAATCGCCAATTGGTTAAGAGTGGTGGGGATTTTTAGGGTGAGGGGGTTTCCAGAGTGGGGAGTTTCCGAGGGTGAAGGAACCAAACTTTCATTCGATGTACACCATTGCTGTGGGTCGGTCATGGAGTTGTTTGTCGACTTTCAAGGTTTCAAAGACTCTAGTAATAATTTTATAATTAAAGAGTTTGCTATCGCTTCGGTCGACGGTACAGTTATACAACACTGGACTGTAAGATCGCCCCACCCTTACGCTACTCTGGATTCGAAAATCAAGAAACAGTGTGCGTGGATTACCAAAAATTATCACGGCATCGGTTGGCAAGACGGAGATATCACCATTCAAGCTCTCAACCGACATTTGAAGCCTCTCTTTAGAAATTCCATAGTGTACATGAAAGGTTTGGAAAAAGTGAAATACCTTAGAGAAAGTTTTACTGACAGTCTGGTGTTGGACTTGGAAAATTATCCTTCCTTGAAAACCCTCGAAACTTCACCAGTGTTCTGTTTGTTTCATGGAAAGTCTAAAATGATGTGTGCCCTGAACAACGTGTTGAAACTTGTTCAATATCATAACCAGTAAAAAGGCGGCGGAGTAACACCATATTACCATTCGACCAGTGAAAGTGATACCGTCAACATCATGGCAGAGCTGAAAGGACGTCTCAACAATTGTAACGCTCCACGATTTACCCGGCTTCAAGATCTTCGTCAGAATGTCCCGTACAAGATTCAGCGTTTTTCAAAGACTCAAACACGTTACGGCGAAGCTGTGTGCGCCATACTCCAATCACCTGGGGATGACACTCTCTTGAACGTATACCTTCCACGGCGATTCCTCGCCGTCCTCACAGATGACGTCTTGAAGAGCTACACTACAGAGCTGTCTCTACTGTACCGAGGTGACGGCACTGGAATAGAATTTATTTAATTTTGTAAATAGATCTAAATAATTTGTAAATAGTTTTAACTGTGTGAAAATAAAGTGTTTGTGTTATACATTTAATGTCTTATTATTTCACAAGTGTTTTACAAATAAGTATACATTAGCTTGTCTAATCATGGAGGTATGTGCAAAAGAGAGTATTACACAGTAAATTTTATTTGCTAAATATGGTTGGGTGGTCGTGTTGAAAAGAGTAAGCTTGTCTATTCATGAAAGTACAGTTGTGTCTCACAAGGTTAATAAAGCACAACTACAAAATAATTTATATTTCAATCTAAAACTTAATTTCAAAATTATTTTCTTAAAATATTTTACAACATTATTTCCTAATATTATTTTAAAATATATTTTCCAAAACCATTTTCTAAAATTATTTACATGTTGGCACTCCTGAATCATGACGTCACAAGCGACTTGAGCGCTCCTGGGAGAGAAAGGAGGAACTAGCGCAAAAAGTGACGTAAACGAACGGCCTGCACTCTAGGAGAAAACGATCGAACTAAAAATGATGACGTTATGCGGTGACAGCGCTTGTAGGAGAGAATGGACGAACTAACACGAAAGCATGATGAAACGCAAGAAGACGAACTCCCTGCACCCCAGGAGCGATCGAGCAAACTAACTCTCTAATAAACTACAAAAACAGTATTACACTAAAGCATAGAATTAACAAACTAGCATCATATTAGGTTTATACATGAAAAGCAAGAACCCTTTTCAAAGTTACTTTAACATATTAGACTTTAAAATCCGTTCCTACACAGATGCTGGCGTGGACCAGTGGTTAAGACGCTTGCCTACCAACTAGGAGACCCGGGTTCGAAACCCAGTCAGAGAAATAAATTTTATTCAGAGTCAGTCGCGGGGGCGAGGGCGGGGGTGTGAGTGTCGGGCGGGGTAGCATGAGGGCAGGGGGAGGGGAGGGGTGATGCTAGGACCGGGCGGGTGGAGAATCCCAGAGGTCAAAGTCCAAAAGTGCGCCCCACGGGTGGCGAGGATGGGAGGGTCGGGCGGGGTAGCATGAGGGTAGGGGGGAGGGGAGGGATAGCATGAGGGCAGGGGGAGGGGGAATGCTAGGACCGGGCGGGGTTGGCCGGGTGGCGAACCCCGAGGGCAAAGTCCAAAAATCCATCTCTGGGGGGGTCTATAGTAGTAGTGTGTAAAACAGAAGAAAAAATAAATTGCAAATTAATTAATTCAACGCAATATTTATTTCCAAACAATTGATTAAGTTCAAATTATGTATCGATAGTAGTTCAGATAAATTTGAAATCGAGTAGTTAATTTCCTATACTCCAATACGCGAGTTAGGTAGGCCTATATTTGTATGTATGTATGTGTGCAAATGGATCACGAAAACGTAACCTACGGTTTTCAACACAAACTTTGCACAAATAACTTAGTTCTGGGATAAAATTATATTTACTGCGTGTAAATAAATCTCTATGGTATGAAAATCTTATTACTGTACGTAAAAATCTTGAATCGAAATAAAAAATGTTTAACATTTGTTTTATGGAGTTTAAAATAAAAACCAAAGAGTTGCTGAAAACAGCTGAATCAACTGTCAAAGCACAAAACTAGTGCTACAGTATATACATATGTTTTTCCATTGTAGCCAGGGGGAGGGGAGGGGTGATGCTAGGACCGGGCGGGTGGAGAATCCCAGAGGTCAAAGTCCAAAAGTGCGCCCCACGGGTGGCGAGGATGGGAGGGTCGGGCGGGGTAGCATGAGGGTAGGGGGGAGGGGAGGGTAGCATGATGGCAGGGGGAGGGGGAATGCTAGGACCGGGCGGGGTAGGCCGGGTGGCGAACCCCGAGGGCAAAGTCCAAAAATCCATCTCTGGGGGGGTCTATAGTAGTCACACTGTAATTACAAAATCGTGTTAACATTGTGCGGTGTGGGAGCCAAGCTAATTTTCAATATTTTTTTTCAATTTACCTTAAAACGAAGGTAAATTCACTCATTACCTAACAATGGTGCACTTAGTTATAACTTTTTGTCGTAACTAAGTGATGTGCTGTCACTGTTGTTTTTAAAGATGTCTAGCATCTTTTCTGGCAATAGCGGTACGTTGTCCAGATTGAGTATCCATGGACAGGCTGTCACTAATAACACACAAGCAACACGCAACCCAATTATTTGTACTTTTACACATTGAAGTAGGCGGAGGCGGATCCACCAAAGAACAATCAAAGTCACGGAAGCTCGGTAAGGGTTTTTGTCGATTAGACAACCGGTTCACGATTTTTTTGGTGACCCTGAAAAGTGAAAGTTTATGTAAGCGGCTGCCACACACGGGCACATCGTCTGCATCACGGTGGGAATCCCGTTGAAGCATCGTGATTGGATGGTCATCTACCAACCCAGGTGATTTGCTAATTTATTACCATCAAGATAAGTGGATATAATGCTGAATCAGGACCTTTGGGAGGGGGGAGGTCCTGAGCTGATTAACTCAATCAACCTTTGATAGTTATAGAAGAATTTTTGTTTGCTATTTATTGAAGCTTTTGAAGATTGGGGATACTGTCAGATTGAGTATTCTTAATCCATGGTGTTGATTTTATGATTGGTATAGTACAGCTGAGCTGGTAGCATGGCTAGCATGATGAGGGTTAACCCCCAAACCAGCTTAGAAGTTCAAATTACATTCCGCAACATTATAGTTTGGTGTTTAATTATGTATTGACACTCTAGCGGGCATAATTTGTTGCCTGATTTACATCAAATTTGGTTCAGAAATCTTACTTTTTACAAACAATAAAACAATTTCAATGGGAAAACAAAATTTGAAATTCCTATCCAACTTTAATGGGGTTTTAATGAAAATATTTTAGAGATTAGGACAAAAAATGATAACAAATTTATAATTTCAAGAAACAAAACTCAACGAACAAGTACCAGTAAACCTTTTCGACTAGATTAGAATACATGCAACCAGTGGTATTAAAAATTGTTACATTTGGTAAACAAAGTACGTTATACGAAGATCTAACACCGGAAGGAGTCCTCAACCAGTAAAACTCGCTCACTAAGTTCAGCGTGCTGCGTGTAGAAGATATAATTTCAATGCTCTATTTCTTGCAGATTTTTAAGGTCTTGACTATTGTTTACTTTTTATTCTTTAGTTTCACCTCGGCCGCAACTATGAGAGAACTATCTCTCCTTTCTAAACATTCACTAGTGAGACAGCTACTGTAATCTGGCGATAGTGAAAAAAATTTTCCCTGTAAAGTGCAACAGTCAAATACAATACCCCTGTTTTGTTTTTGGAGAGATCTTCTCCTTTGACATTTCTTGCCGAAGTTAAATTTCAAATCGATGGCGAAGATGTGAAGCTTTGTCCACGATCCACATCACTGTTCTGAGAAAAAACCTATACTATTTTGACCTTTTAGACTAATTGGTCAACACTATTTTTATCTTGGATGTATTTACATTTGACATGAAATTTATTAAAATTGGATGTGTAACATTGAATCATTTGAAAACTGAGCAGCAGTTATTAAGAACTCATTGAGTCGTGAGACAAGTTTCAAACCATATCCACCCACTAGTTCTTCAGCTTTTCTAATTGCGTTTGGGAATTCCTTTGATATTATTTGCTGTCAACAATTCTGGCGGACTGAGCTTTGACTTGTGAAGTAGCCGAAGTCAACAAAGTCACTTCCTCGGGCGTCGCGACACTAAAGTGATTTTAAACTCATTAGTGGCGTGATGGCCAACTCAACAGCTGTTAAAATGGATTCACTCCAAAACACACAGTCCAACAAGAGCAACAGTTTGGTATCTTCGACGTTTAATAATGAAGTACCAGGTCATCGAGACTTGCTCACTAGTTTCAATTAACTTTATTTATAGTGTCATGGTATTTAAGCTATTAAATTTACACCAGACTCTTCACAGTTAACAGCGGTTAAAAAAACGGCTTAAAATTAATGCTCATTTATTTTGGTTTACTTTTAGTTTTTATCATGTTACCAAAATAGCAAATCATAAGAACCATGTTAAAAATTACGATTTTAAAACTTATTTTAAACCAAATTAGATTTTCCTGGGGTTTAGGCTGTTTCTAAACTTATTTTGAAAAAAAAACACTCTTATATGCTAAGTTTAAGCAAAATCTACCCGCCAGATTTCGAGATCATGGAACACACATCCCTTTAGACACTCCTCGTATTATAGTATAGGATTCAACCTTGCTTTATATCAGTAAAATTCCTGATTAGTAGTTTAAGGATCAGTGTTCTAATAGTGTTTTTATATTGGTTTTCAATACTCGAGGACAACGAAACGTCTAACACCAGACCTTGGCCAGAAGGTTACACGAACTTAACTTTTTGCGTCAAAATTGTTCATCGAATACTGAGTCTTTATCCTTGACTCGATTCTGAGGGACAACGTACGCAATAGAACGCAAGTTTTTTTTTGTAATTATTAAAACTCCTAGAGTTTTTTATAACTTTTTGTCGTTAGAAGCGTTTGGCTTTGGCTTGAAGTTGTTTTCGCGGAAAAATGCTAACTTAAACTATAAAAAATGTTCTTGATATTTATGTCAATAATGTGGATATTTAAAAGAAAATTAAATTTCCAATGGAATTTTTTGGAATTCTTTATTTTTGTATTTGTAAAATACATTTGATTTGAAATGATTGATACAAAATGGCGGTTAAACTCAGAGGGGTTAAAAATAGTCCACTTCCCTGATAATGTGTTGTCTATCTGATAACTGTATTTACTTTCCGTAAAATTTATTCCTATACGCAGTTTTCCTGGTAAATGTTGTCAAACCGCTGAAAAAATTTGAGCCAAACTAACTGATGTCCTTTTGTTTTGTAAAAAAGACAACTGTAAAATATGTAGTTTTTTTAACGAAACATTGCATTTTACATTTAAAAATAATAAAAAAAAACTGGCTGGTAGTTGAGTGGTTATAGTGCTGGCTGGCCTTTGAAACTAAAGGGGATGCCGTTTAACATAAGTTTTTACAAAAGAAACTGCTTGAAGTAAAATAATGCAATTTTCTATTTTCTGTCGATAGCGCTAAGTTTGTATTTTCCTCCTTACCCACTGATTACATCTTTTCTGGTAATGATATAAATATGCAGTTTCTAAACCGGTTTGATCCACAGAATGGGAGTCTCATCATTATTCTGGACTTCAACCCGAGGATGGTAGCGAAACACCAGCGAGTTGTTTATGTTTCCATTTGTATTAGAATGTGTCGGTTCTTTAGATCGTTGAAATCTCCTGCAATGCAACAATTTTTTCTCATTCCCAAAATCGTCGTATTTTACTAAAGCCGCGTCCGCACGTCCGCACTAATGAAATTCGCAGCAAATGCAAAAAAAAAAAAAAAAACAAAAAAAAAACAAACAAACTAAGTACATGTCCAGCAAACAATTGATAGTGACAATATAATTTACATTAGAAATAAATACCAACAAACAAACGAAAATTGAGCTGAACACTGTTCAACTAACATGTTCGGCCAGTGCTCGAAGCTATTTCACCGTGTAGTGGAAGTAAGAAGTTTCGTGCATCCTTATGAATGAAATGTACACTAGCGCCGACTCCATGGGGCCCGAGGGGCTCGAGCCCCCCCAACATTTTCCCTGGGGGGGCTCAGCCCCCCCAGACCAAAAGAAGCCAAGTTAAAATTTACATTCGGCTGCCGTGACTTAGTGTAAAAGTAAAGGATTTTGTAAAACTGGAACTTTTATAAATTATACTACTTTGAACTTTAACACATTTTACTATAGAAAATAAAATAACTTAGTATAATCCCTATAAATTAAAATCCCCTTCAAAGTACAATAATTGAAACACACATGGATATTACGGCATTTCCTTTGTATTGTTCGAGAATGAGTAAGCTGCCCGAGCGTTTTTTTCTAATTCAATTTCTTTATTTCAAGTTTTGTTTTCACGGAATTCTCTATGTCCAAATTTTCATTGGTTGGCAGAAATTTGAAACGTTATCCTGCTGGTTCCGGGCCTAACTTGGGGCTTACTTATCAATGCGACTAAATGTGACAATCAGTAAATGACATGTAAAATGCAAGGAATTTTTAGTTCAATGCAAGGAATCTATAAGAATAAGCCAGGTGGCCGATACGATTTGACAATCGTATCGGCCACCTGAGTTTGTCAACATGTAAAAACATGTAAATTCGCTTTCACGCGCACTAATTGGTATGGTCGGGGTTTACCATAGATATAAACAATTAATTGCTTATATCTATGGGGTTTACTAATCGACAACCGATACCTTTTTAAAGGCTTTCTACACGCGATTTACCCCTGACGACTACGACGGTAGTCGCAAAAATACCACCGTTTCTCTTATGGGATTTAGCTCACATGGATCCAGATGGAGATGCACCAACCATGCAGTGGACCGAATTCCGACCCTGATTACCACCGATTATTGCTTGTGAACGTGACCGTTGAGTGAAGAAGGTTAAGAAAGTCAAATTAATTCAGTAAATTGTTTTTAACTAAGGTTATCATATATAATTTTAAGAGTTTGCAAAATGAAGACTGCAAGATATAGGCCTACTTTAAGTTCTCTCATTGACTTTAAATACTGTACAAAATCAATGGTTCCATCGCCCATGTTTTATGTCAATATTTTCTTTTTCCTCCTTATTTTATTTATAAGTTAGTAACCTCTAAATATGTAAGAAATGCATTAACTTAATAAATTTAATACAGCAGCTAGAGTTGTCTATAGAATTTTTTTTCAATATTAGACTTTTAATATTAAACTGATTTGTAAAATTCTCAAAATTTTCTAAAAAGTATATCTCTGGCTTAGGAAGTTTAAGAAGTAATTTTTTGGCAGGTCTTAAAAAAATGTCAACTGGGGACAGATTTCGTATTTTATTCATCATGTTGAGGTTTTAATTGTTTTAAAAAAGAGATTTATAAGTCATTTTCACTTTTCTAATGTAACTGGGCGTAAGCCTGTTTTGTAATATTGAAATTAATAAATAAATTGTAACAAAAACCTTTCTGTTTGACGATAGGGTATAGAATATCTCGCTTTTTGCTAAGCATGAAACTTTGAGTCAATTTATTTTATAAATAAAATATTTTTATTGGACTGCTGCTGTAAGTCTACCAGACACCAATTTGAGCTTTATCATATAATTACTTAATTTTTGGTCTACTCTTAGAACTTACAACTCAAAACATAATTTTCGAGGTTAGCCTAGAAGGCAAAACCATATTGGCTATGTACACTAAAACGGCATTCGGTTGACAGAGTTACAAATAAAAAGTATTTGATTTTTGATGGACTGACGTACTAGGGTTATTATTAGCAAACGAGATTTTGTTGTTTTTAATACATAAAACACTGTTATAAAATAAGGTAAAACTAAGTTTATATGAACTTAAAATTATGTATTATTAATTATTAAGAAAATTTTAATAGGAGAACTATCAAATTTATCCTAATTTTTTTGAGCCCCCCCCCATTATTTTTTAAAGTCGGCGCCCATGGAAATGTAAGGTTAGGTGAATCTTTCTACAGCATAATATTTGTGTATTATTTAACCTCACAAATATTATAAATATGTGAAGTATTTTACCTCGGTCCTGATCTCTTCAAACGCTTTCCTCATTCACTTCTCAATATACATCACCCACGAGTCCTCGTCAGTCCAGTAGGCCAATCGGCCAATGGCGGTTTCCAAATCACATCTATACCAGGAGTACATCGCCTTCGGGACTTCCTCGTTTCATAAATCATCGGATATCATTGACCCTTCAAGTCGGAGGTCCAGGCTCGAGATGGGTGGCCGTGTTGCGACACCCGGACAACAACGCTGTAGTCCGCGTCGGGTCTGCGAGATCCACGCTCTAGGACTAACGCGAAACTTATTTTCTTTGCAAAACAAGGGCATCCAGAAAAAATATATAAGTACTTAATATTCGTTCTTAAGCATTGTGACAAATGTACTTAATATTCGTTCTTAAGCATTGTGACAAATGCATTTACCGTATACCGTATGTCATACAAATTAAACAAATCATGACTGTGCTGTAAATAAAGAGTTTCTGTAGAATACCTGAAGTTTTTGTGACCTTTTAGTATTTGAAAATAACTAGCTTAAGATTACTTACTGTTTAGCTTACTGTTAGTACTTTATTATCATTGTTTCTTGAATTTTATCTCATTTTAATCTTAAGGCAACACTTAGATTATAATGTGTTTATATTTTTATTAATTTACGATAACTCAACGGACTTTTCGCATAAAGCTTATTGGCAACTCATGTTTTGACTGATAGGATAAAGTATCCAATGCTGGGCAGTATCAACCATTTTAGTCAATGATTGATTCAATGGTTCAATATTGTACCATTGGACGCAGAAATTCTTATCTGTAGCCGACCCTTATTGAGAAGTACAGTTTACCATACATTAAGTAGTATTTGCTCATTTTTTTTAATTAGTCTTGTGAAGAAGCAGTCTTAGTACTAAAATTATAGGCTACCTGATTCTTAAAACTACGCGCTTCATAGGGCATACGTTCCATTTAAATGTACAGTATAATTAAACGACCATCAAAATTTCCGCCTGAATGCTCCTAAAAGCGTAACAGCGAGAGCCTTGCCCTGTTTTCCACTCAAGCGGTTGATTGCCTTTGTTTTCCTCGCTGCACCGCGGTTGCTGCCAGTTCCAGTTCCAGTTTGTTTTATGTCGCTGCGTCGCTGCCCGCTCTGTCACCGGTCTGGCTGGTTCGCTCTCGCGGTGAGGTGACTATGGCCTACCCTTTCAGGCGGAAGACCGGGGAACCTTGGCAACACAATGTCAACTAGTCCCAGACGCTTCCTCTAGCAAGTTGCCGCTATAAATTTAAGACCTGTATATCCTTTTAAAATACAACCCAACCACACAATCAGTCCGGATGCATAAGAAAACCTGATTTGCGGTTTTGTTTTATTGAAGGTTGGCGATGGTAGAACAGAATGAGTTTTTTCGGGGGTTTGAACTCAGGCTGCTCGTGAACGAGAACAACCGTTAAACGTGATCAACTTTTGCAATGTGTTTAAAGCGATCCTACACTATAATAATAGGAGTGCAGGTCTGTAGTAAAATATAAAACATTTTATCTCAAAATATAGCAGGTACTGTATATGTATTTGAAATTGTTAATTTAAGATTATTTTGGAACGAAAATAAATAAAGAAAGGGCCTCAGCTCCAGGAATATATAAATTTTAGGCTAAGAAAGAATTTTATATTTCCGCCACTATAAGAATCTTTTTGCACTATCATGATTAGAAGTAACACTATGCAATTTTAAGAATTTTATGTTCTACTTGTTTTATGTTTACACTAACTTGAATATTTTTTCATTACTCCACACGCGAAAGTACACTTTCTAAAAGTAAAATGAGCTAAGAAAATAGGTTATTTCCACTACTGCACGGCAAAATTACATAACGTTAACTTTCTGTGCATATGTGGAGCACAGAAAGTTATGGGATTTTGCGGTGCAGTCCGATCAGCTGTTGCAATAGGCCGATCAGCTGTTGCTAACGCTCAGTTTCACGCGTATGTACCTCGATATAAGCACGGAAACTCAGCGTTATGAGTTCGGTTTTTTCTTGATACTAAGTTGAATAAACAAAAATATTTATGATGTTTACAAGTTTTTCGATACCGTAATGAAAAATAATGTTCAATACTCGTCTCAAAATTGTCACTCAAAGACTCGATACCCTTTTCCACGCTCGGCTTCGCCTCGCGCGTTTATGCAATCTCTCCCCGCAATAAGTCACTTTCGAGACTATTAATGAAAACTACTATAGTTCTCTATAACGTTTTGACCATCAGCGCACATTCTTGGCTGTGTTGTCGCCAGAGGCCAGGCCAGCCAACGCAGACGCAGGCCGAGAGGGAGCGATGCAAGAATGTAACGCAGCCGCAGCTCAAGTTGAAGGTCTCATAATTAGGCCAGTGACAATCGCTTGAGTAAGCGGTGTTTGTATACACGAAAGTGCGAATGTGGCAACAATGCGCTACTCGCCCTGGGCACAATCACTATGTGGACAACGTTCAACACTAAACAAACTGTTCTAGTAGTCCGATGGATATTTTAACGGCTGTGTCCTCCCGTCTTGCCCTGCAATGTTGTCATTCATTTGCTGTTTGTATCTTTACCATGTGTAATGCAGTATAAAAATATGTTACTGGATAAATTTGGCAACAATGCATCAATTCTCATCGGACTATTTTCGTGCAATCTACACGAATCTACGTAGTAGTGTTAACCACTCAACCCCACCTCATCTCTTAGTACCACTGTGATAAGCCGTTTCATATTACTAATTAGGATGAGTGGATTTCAAAACAAAATATAATAGTTAACCTCATAAACTTAAGATCTCTGGGGCCCGGTTTTTCAATCGAGTGAGTAGTGAGCATCGATGTATACTACATCGATGGTAGTGAGTTGGTGAGTTGGCTTATTCGCCAAAAATTGTCATCCACCCCTATAGAAAAATGCGATTTAATGTAATTTTTAAGGTCTTATAAAAAAAACTTTCGCATCCAGTAATTACTATTTTTCATCAGTTTTTTAAGGGATAGTTTAATTCACCATTGTTGCATATATGTATTAAAATGTGTTTTGCGCAGAAAATCTCACCAACTCACCCGTTTTCACTCACCTTACTAATCGGTGGTGAGTGTTATCGGTGAGATAATCTCGCATGAGTTTGAAAATTATTCTTCTTCATCTCGATCTCAACAGGAAATAATTCAATTTGTCAATAACAAACAACTTTCATACTTTTTAAATCGTCTAGGTTATGCTTACTTTAGTTTACTAGGTTAAGCTTACATAGCCTAAAATGAAATAAGGTTGTGGTGGGTTGTAATTATGTTTTAAATACAACAATGCAAGTCATTTAGTATCTTTAAATTAATAGAACTGGCAATATTTAATGATGTTATTGTTTTGACGGTTGAAACCGGATGCTATCACAAACTTCAATTTTAATATCTCGAGCCAATCCATAAGGAGTAAACTGGTGAGATGTAACTCACGACTCACTCGATTTAAAAATGGGGCCCCTGAAATATCGACATTATAATCATGATAACTCTTAAATGTTATCCTAGAACTAAAATAGACATTCAATCCTTTGATTATCACACATTTCATTTCACGTTTATGAAGCCCAATTATTATATTGTTCATTCTTTTGAGACATTTTCCATTTTGTTATATTTAATAATTTTGCAAACCTAATTTATGAAAAACCAATCATTGATTAACTCAAGAACCAGAACGATGAACCATTATTCATTCGGTTAGGACGCGAATTCCGTCAAGAATTTGGTGGAAGATATTCATTATACTTTTCAGCAAAGAAAAATAGATTTACTTTGCTTTTCGTAACAGCGATAAACAATTTATCAAACTGTTCCTTTGTCATTAGTTTTTATGAAATGTTATTTGTAGTCACGGTACATATTCTGCTTGCTGCGATCTTGCTGGTGAATCTTCTATTACAAGTCATAGATCAGTAAATGTTGTGGCTAAAACGTGAGAACGTGAGTAAATTTCATTGGCATTTACAGAGTGCGCTGGTTTATCAGTAGAACTGTTACGCGGTTTAGATATCGAGTGTTGTTTTATGCAATGATCACCGGTGCGGAATGACCTTGAGATCGATTTATTTGAACGTCAGATTGGAGGTGGACTCCAGGTTAGTGGGTCAGTGTTTTCTTGGTTAAAAACCGAACAAAACTTGTGGTCGAATTATAATTTCTAGTGACATGGTCGTGGAAGATTTGTCTGTTCACATGTAGATTTGGAGGTTACACAATTGTTTTTGTGTATGTAGAAAAAAAACTATATACTATCCTATATACAATAACGATATGTATATTTGTATTTAAAGGATATGTATATTTAAAGGATATGTCATCCTGGTTGATTCACTTTAAATTTATATGTCATATAAGTTTATAATTATTTGTGTGGCTTAGAGAGGATTCCATTCCATTTAAAGAACCTTATAAAGTATTATTGCTGAGTAACATAATGCAGTGCAGCCAATGAGCAATGTTTACAAAATTGGCACTTCCAGCAGTGCTCTGCAGTAAATATTTTGGTATTTAATAATCATATATTTTTATATTTCAAATATTTAAATAGTTCTATTTATAATGAAATAAAGCATCCTAGATTGATTTTAAATGGCTTATAGACAAATAATTTTTCAGAATTTCTACATCAACATCAGACATCTTCAAAGTATTTTACAAATTAATAAGCTGAATTGGTCTTTTAAATTTTAAAAGTTTGATTGATTACACCTCATTTAAAAGAATTTAAAAATTTTGGTATCGAAATGGATATAGGTAATATGAACGAAGTTGTGTTTGATAATTGAAAATTAACACTATTTCGATCATTAGCCGGACCAATGTATCGCATCTGATAAATGCTGTTCATGATTATAGTTTACACGAAATATTTATGATTTAGGTGTTCATTAACTGATCTAAACATTCATTTTTGAGATTGTAAACACAGTTTCTTCTTCCCGATTTTATGTAGTTATTGCTCAATTGAATTTATTGAATAAATATGTTATTATGCCGGAGATTATTAAAAAAATTCATTATAAAACTTTCTTTCCGGATTAGCGGTTGGCTTCAGCTAAGACAATTATAAGAATTTCAACCCAGAAATTCTCGTCCAGCAAAATGAATTAATGTTACATATTTCACGTTTCTGCGGTCAGAAAAATTACTCTAGATTCTCCTCGGTACGGAACACACTTACGTACTCTGTGGCGAAAAAACAAATGAGGCGGGAGAAAACTCGCGGCGTGTGGATTATTGCAAGAGCAAGCAGAGATTTCACAAACACTTTGGCAACACCGGCCAGCCCGAGCCTAACGGCCTATAGTTGCGTATTGCCGCGGATAGGCGTATCTTCCTACCGAAGCTGTGTCTGTGGCTGTGGCGACCACAGCTGCTGCTACCATCCAGTGCGACCTTGGGCTTTGTCTTTGGGCGGCTTTCTTCTGCTGGGCCTTCACACTTCCGGGGGATGTCCGTTGGATATTCAGTATTCAACTGTGAGCTTTGGTCACGAATTTGTTGGTGGTTTTTGGCAATTCAAGGTTCAATTAGTAACTTGTTGAATGTGAAATATTTTGAGGCAAACTTCTCTTCTCAAAGCAATTTACTTCAACGGATCTCTAAAATTTTATTTAGCCCTAATGTGAACTATAAACGTTCCGAGGGGACATCTAATGTTCACTACTTTGTTGTTTTCTATTGTGAATCTCATTTACAAATTTTCTGAAAGAATGCTGTATTAATACGTGTCAAATAGTGTATTTAGATCAAAGCAGTAACTCACTTACAAGACTTAAAGCTTGTTTTAAACAGATTGACGTTTATCAGATTTGTTTCAATATTCAAAGATATTTGTAAATAAATTCTGTATAAAATTCTGTAATAAATGCTATTAAAAATCTCCTAGGAGCAACCTCCTAGCTCCTTTTGAGCTCGTCCAAGAATGGTGGGAGAAAACAAAACCAACATAGACTTTTAATAAATGGTGTGTAATAAATGGACTTTTCTTATAGACTCACAAAAGTTTCACTGCTGTTGTCTGATAACAAAATTGCTATTTTCTTCAAATGGGTGAACCGAAATTCATGAGGACATGAGGCAGTGCAAAAACCTATAACATTATCGTTAAATATTTAAAGTAATTTCTATATATATAAACTGTTCTATCTGATCAAAATAAAGTAATATGGTGCTGTCTGGATCCAAGTTCTGTATTATGAAGCAATAGACCCAGTCAATGATTGGCCTTTGCCACTCTGAATTTGGCACGACACCTTTGATTGGAGACAAAGAGTGAATTTATAATACGTTTCCTCCTGCTAAGCCATTTCAAGGTCTTAAAGGCGTTTTGATTCAGCTTGTTTTTAGTTTATCATACTGAATAATAAAGACCGGACGACCACGAATACAAATTCAATATAGAAGTTTCCATGTTACTAAAATCTTAAACTTCTCTGGTTCATTTCTTATCTTAATCAACACAAGATCGTTCAACATAAACGATCAAAGGGTTAGATTTTCACATTAACATAATATCTAAACCCGTCTAGGAAATCAACAACTTAGTCGCAACCTTCAAACTTCAAAGACGTTTTGTGTCTGCGTCAACAATCTGTTACCAAGTCCGACGCAACGTCTCCAGACGGTAATCCTCCACGCAGAGCCCTACATCATAACTAACTGCTCCCAAGGACAGACCTTTCCCGCTTTCAGATCAGACTTCCCGGTCACGGCACAGCCGTCACGGTCCAACTGGGGGCGTTGGACCAGGGGGAGCGGTTTGCAATGGTTTGCAGAGAACATATTTATTTATACCAAGTGACCTGTACTGCTTGTTAATCTTTACTTGACTATTAATTACGACCAAATGTACCCCAGCAGACAGTTTAGAGTGTTGAACTTTGAAAAATTCTAAATCACTTAATTAGTCCTGGTTTTCTAATATTTGGCGATACAGGTAAATAGTGAGTAATGGAATTATTAGTTTCGAATAACCATTTACAGTATTGTATTTTTTGTCGAAAATATAAATCGCGTTACTCTAGTAAGATAATAAACGGTATCAGTTAACTGACACATACTTTTTCCCAACAATATAAAAAAAGGTGTTAAAAGCGTCAAACATAGCGTCTTGATAGCTACCAGCTGGGCAGCGCTAGTTTAACCCAAGGAATCTAAAATGTTTAACCTTACTCGCGACTGTGACTTTTAACAACATATTGCGTTTACCGCTAAACGAAAAAATGAATTTTCTCTGCAACCACTTGACGTAGAGCAATAATTTAAAATACTGGATTTTTTTAGTTTTTTTGAGCTTTAATGGTGATAAGTAAAATTTAATTCAAAGTACTGTAACAGCTATTTTGAAAACAAAAAAATTGATTTTTGAAACACTTTTTTACTCCATTACTTTTGAACGCGCATTTTCTCGGAGATGCGGTTGGTGTAATTTTATTCAGCATTTTAATCTTAATAAACCACAAATTTAAAAAAAAAAAAAAAACGTTAGAGCCGTTTTTTAGAAATTTTGATTCTTCACGTTTTTTGAGGGTTTTTGTGGGTAAACTACACTTAATAATTAAAAATTTAAAAAAATGAAAAAGGCCTGGAATTATCTTGGGTTTGGACCTACATACCAAATTTCACAAAAATCGGACCATTGGGGCGTTCTCTAGCTCTGTTTACATCCAGACACACACACACACACACATACACACACACACACACACACACACACACACACACACACACACACACACACACACACACACACACACACACACACACACACACACACACACACACACACACACACACACACACACACACACACACACACGCATACAGACAGACAGACATCACTCTGAAAACCACTTTTTTGGACTCAGGGGGCTCAAAAATGGATAAATCCACCAACAACTCAAATTCGAAAATTTTGACGAAAACAATACTTTCTCCATATACTATGGTATAGGGGGAGAAAGTAAAAAGGTACGTTGTTCAAACTAATGATTCTCTGCATAATAACTTATTCTATTCCATACTCTTGCCTTGGACAGTTTCGTGATACCTTTACGATTACATGAATATAAATATGATACTGATTTGTCTGATCTGATAACTATGACTCGTTCTTTTTAACGTCGCACATCGCAGTCATCGGCTACTAGGAGGAGGGGCACGCTGTGGCTCTGTGGGTGTAGGCCTACTCTGTGGTGTGTAGCAGCTTGGCGGGAAGCGGGCAAGATCAGCTGTGACCTGGAGGTCATGTGGGGGTCACCGAGACGCTGGCCGAGGGGTCAGGTTAGGTGTTGCTTACTCCTTGGTGGCACACTTGTACAGAAATTGGCACCATAATAGATCCCACCGTGCGGTTTGAAATTGGAAGAACACAACCAAACCAAATTCAAACAGAAAAAGAAAATATTTACTTGCCGACAACAAATTACTACAAAAAGAAATATGGCCTTGAAAAAATTGAAGTTATCGGTTTGTTATTCGGTGCGAGAGGAACTATTCCTAAATCAACAGTGAATTTTTGCAAACAATTCGGACTACCTTCAAAATTATTAATTCAAATTTCAGCAAGTATTCTCAATGACTCAATCAAAATTTTAAGACACCATTTATATTCAACATATTAGTGTGAACTCTTCTAGTGAAATCTTCTTTCAAATCTTCATTTCAACTCTTATCTAATATATCAAAATTAAACTGTATAAGTATTCTTTGTCTTAGGCAACCCTAAATGAGGGAAGAATGTTATTATTATTGAATAAAGATATATATGTCACCGACTAGACGATATGATGGGGGCGGAATACTAAATTCAAGAGTATTTAGACAAATTTATAGCTCATTTTGTGCTCTTTGCAGACTGATAGGAGAAAAGAAAACTAGTTTTGTTACTGTGAAAAAGGAAGACGTAGAATTACGAAATTTTTTTTGAAATGTGACTAACAAATCCCTAAGATTTTTGGTAATTGGAGAAATAATTTCATAAATAATCCAGAAGTTGCTAATTTTAAGAAGTAGACGTGTGACATTAAAATGTATATCAACTTGCTTTCAATACATCATAAATCCATTGGCCAACGATGTAATTGGGCAGCCAATTTATTTTATTTTATTTAACATGTTGATAATTAACTGTATATTTACCATCAACTTAAGGTTTTAGACAATAGTTAACTTAGCCAGTTAATGAGATGCTGCTTCCATCACGACAAACGGATATCGAAATTAATTGGTATGAATGATGAATTATAAAATCAATATTGTCCTCATGTACTGCATATTATTTTCGTGTAAAAAAAATACAATACAACGCTAAACAAAAATAATCTACGTTGAAGCGAACTATACTAAGACATTAGAGGTTCCCCAGGGTTGATGTCCTTATGCAGTCAGTGATCGGCTGGGAAGCCCATTTAATCCCTGACCTTTCTACTGCATAATTTTGCCTGCCTAACCCACCATCACAATTTCTTAAGTCTGAAGAAAACGAAGTGTCGTTTGTAAGTGCTGTTGATTGCTTCGACCTTTTCACAACGCCAAGGAATTACTAAAATTGTAAATTGTAAAGAAATTGTATTTATCATACATTAGCTTGAATCTGTTAACTAAAATTTAGATTTTTGCGAAATTAAAGGAGAAGGCACATACCAACCCTAATCAGCTTGTGTGACCTTTCTTGGGTGAAATTGTCTAACGAAATAACCGATCACTTGCTAGATTTTCGTCATCAGATTTCAGATTACGGTACAGAATTACAATACCAACATAGTATACTGTATGTCTGAAGAACTAGTCCGCCAGTGACAAACCACGCAGCGGCAACGTCAGTTGAAAATTATGTATCTATGTACCGTACTATAAGAGCATCAGAGAGCTCAATAAAAGATAGATTTCGCGATTACTTTATGCTTCTAAAAGATCAGTGTTAAGAATATTTATCAGTGTTATAAGAATTCTCACTTCTAACCGACGAGAGAAACGATTATCACAACGTTTAGCAGTCGGATATATCTGAGTCATCAAAATAATCGACCAATCTGTCTGATTGCCCAGTGAATGTAGCCATCAGATGACAAATATTTTCCGCCTGACGCGGCTGACTTGCGCTGCACTAACGACATGACGCTGCCGTGACGCCGCCGTAACGCTGTCGTAACGCTGTAGTGTAACGTGCGTCACCCACCCAACCTTGTGTCGAATTTCATTTCGCCGGTCAGCGCGCCGCCTAAGGCCTCGCCAATTACGCCAAGACCTTTCTGGCTTCCTCGGCGAGTTTGGCCAAGGTTGGACACGGCGTGGTCGCGTCACTTCGCTAACACCTAGAGGAAACACGTCGCCAACCTGACAGAGCGTGCGCCTCATAGTTTTGTCAACACTACTGTAATAACGCACACTTAATGGAGAAGACACAATACTAAGTAGTGGTTGAGTAGACGGCAGGGCCGTATTTCTAAATAGGCTGAAAAGGCTGGAGCCTATAGCGGCAAAATTTTAGGGGCGGCACTTTGTCTATTTACTAAAAATTGAAATTAATTTTACAACTGATAGAAAATTCATTATGCCCATATTTCTTATTCAAAGTGTATTAATTTTAGGAAATGTAAGTATGTTTATTCTTTTCATACAAATTTACGACACATAATCTTGTAACACATTGTTCTTGTAGGGTAATCATTGTAACGACATTGACAGTTTGTATAATGTCCATAAGGAGTGAACTTAACTTACGCTCCTAGTGTTTAGATCAGCAACTAGTTATTTCATTTGAAATAATGATGATGATTTTACGATTAGATTGGCCACAAAATAATTACAACAAACGTATGGTTTTTTGATTTTATAATAACCTCGCCCATGAAAAATGTGATTTTTTGTGAACAGAACGAAAAATTTACCGCACTACTCGGCAAGCGGAGCTCTTTTGCCAAACAACCAAACTTCCGCCAACATCAGAATCCAGTAAAAAATAGTAAGTCTAGTTGGGCTGTGAGTCCACCAGGGACCACTAGCATCTTCATCCCCTGACTCTTCACGTTCGAATGTCGCAACTGTATGATGATGTTAGACTGCTATTACAAGAAACCTTTCAAACTTATCTTCTTTTGTTTCGGAGAAAATGTCAATCAGGATGAAAATATTGGGTAGGCAAATCTGGGGTGATAATATGTATTTTGAATCTAGTTTTATTTTAAGACATATAAGTCGCTTTTGCCATTTTTATAGCTCCTATAATGTTGCCAAATGGTAAATCGCATTGGCTATAATTATGGTTATATTGTTTATTTTCTTAAAAGTTTTACTTTTACTTACACGTAAAGGTGTAGGTCTATTAAGATTTACTAACTCAATTTGCTTCAATTAAAATTTCCTTTTTAGTTTAAAGTCGTTTGAATTATGTTTTGTAGCTCGTGACAAAATTAACATTATTATTGGGATGGCAGTTTCTTCTATTCTACTGCCTCTCTTGTTCACTGTTGTAGCTCCTGTGAAGTCACTTTGTGTTTAGATTCCTGGCTTAAAGTATTCAATTAAATAATATACCGTTCATAAAAGCAATGGTTGATACGTTTGATACTTTGATATCGAAACATCAAATAAATCTGGTTTGTATTTGAAGGTCGAAACACCCCTATATAGGTGACAATAAAAACTATGTATGGGTTGTCCCTATAAGTTGTAGGGGATGGGGCGGCAGAAAATGAATAGCCTATAGGCGGCATATTCCTAAATCCGGCCCTGGTAGACGGGCTAATGTCAAATGTTATTACCAATAAACAATCAACTCCGTGCGCACATCAAGGATTTACGCAAACTAGTATACGTGTTGCTCGAAATCGAGCAATTTATTTTAATACAATACAAAAGTTACTTTTAGCTCTAAATCAATGACATCCGACCAATCCAATATTGTGAATATCTTTTTTTGTCTTTAATTTTATATTTGCAACTGTACAAAAAAAATACAACGAGCAAATTTGCTAATAACATAAAAAGAACAATAACATGAAACATAAAACATGAAAGAGTAGGCTCAGAAGTCTTCCTCCTTATTATTGCAGATGTTAGGGGTAGTCCTCTTTAATCACCAAAACTACACGTACTTACAGCTGATTATTAACATATGTTTAAAATGCTTTATTCAATCCCAATGTTATTTAAATGGGAAACTTTGAGATTTCAATGGTGGATAGCGCCTTCATTTTCAGTCCGATTCTCATCAATTTTTGGCGGAAACAACTACAGACCAAGCCCTATCCAATGACACCAAAAACTTAAAAATCGGTTGAAAATTGAATGAGGAGTTCTCAAGACAAAAAAAAACCCTAAGTATAGATTCAAATTGGTACTCAAGATGCCGGAATCAGTCCAGCTAGAACCTAGACTATGTCTGGAATCCATCACCATCATCATCTGTAATATTATCACGAAGGCCGAACGGTTACCTTCGAGACTCCTCAATAAGACAAATCATTTACCTTGATTCAAGCAAATGAAACCAGATTTATCTCCTTTCTTCTTCTTCATTCGTATTTGATGCAAAATTACACTTGAGATCTGGGCTATGTTATTCTATTCAATGACATTTATTCAAATTGCGAATTATCATTCGGGAAACCAATGTAAATGAAAACACGAAATGCGATGTATAGACCCTGTTATCCTTTAGAAGAGAAGTTTCCACAGGACAGGTTTTGGTTCGAGGTTCGAGTTAAATTTTGAACTTGAATCAAGTCAGGCATTTGTATACAGAACAACTTATACAATGAACAATATCACGAAGGAGCAAACCAAGGCTAATCTATCTAAAACAAAAATTATTCTTAACATGATTTCGTTTATATATCATCCTTTTTCATGAAAGTTTCACAGCAGAAATATCAACAGAATTTGAAATTTCGCAGTAGGTAATCACAATCACACGGCAACGCGGAACTCCAAAAGTTCCAAAGGTCGCGCCTGACACACCTGCTCGGCTCGGCGCGTAACGAGACTTGCCATGCGCAGTGCACGTGACGTCACGGCGAGCGGTGCGCGTGCGCGTGCGCGTGCGTGGAGCGGTGGTGGCGAGAGCCTCGATCCTGCCATCCTGCCTCCGCCTCAGTCTTGTCTTGAACGACCGGCCGTCGCGAAGGATATTTCCAAACTCTTGCATCGCCCGTCACGACTGGACTCGGCGATCCCCAGCGAATGTTGTGATTTCAGTGTGAATCTGTGTCTCTGTGGCGTGAAACCATGCAGTTGATTGTTAAAACTTGTAATTGATACTCTTAGCTCTCCAGTCACGTAAGTTTACCCATTTTTTACGTCTAGATAGGTTAGTTACGTCGAATGTAACTGACTTTACAAGTAATAATGTTACAAAACGAGTGCAGGCTGACGATTAACTTGTGTGCATTCCCATTTTATGTACACTATGACGCCAGTAAAAGAATAAACCATCAACACTTAAATGGTTTTTTTCTTATAAAAGTTAAAGTTGAACATTTATTTTGTAAAAAGACATAAAACAATCATGACATTTTTTGTTTCGGATTACATGTAAATAATTGTGATCAACTTTCAAACTAAGAAGTTGTTTTGTTTTTCGCCCGGGGCAAGTGGACTCCCAGCTAGTAAAAAATTGGTTTATTATCCAAAAAAATTTCAAAACTTAACCAAAGGTATTTCGCTTTTTCAAATTATAATCACTACAAAATTATCTGGTTACTGTATTATTACTGAGTGTTTTGATGAGTTTAAAAACATCTTAAGTATCTACTCTAAACGTATAAGTGCCGCTCGGAAAATTTAAGAAATTACTAAAAATTCAAATATTAAGGCAGTTATTTTAAAATTGGTAATCTGACTCATTTTTTTTTAAAGAGAAATTCGAAAATAATATTTTTAATGCCCTTCAAAGTCATTTTGGGGGAGTTATTGGGGGCGTTCACTTACCCTGTGTTATATCGCTGTTGGGGCAAGTGTACTTTTACCAATAGGCAAGTGTACGCCCCCCCCCCCTTAATAATGGATAAATTAGCTGATGATAAGGCGAACTGTTATCTCATGTATGAAGGCAAGATAAAAACTGCTCTTTGTAAAATTAAGATTCATTTTTTGTTCCAGGAGTAAAATAAAATAAAAATAACTTATTAAGGTTTCAAGTTACTTCACCAAGAGGACGTTTACAAGAAATTTCCTACCTACCGTATTTTTAAAGATATTTTGATGGATAAAAATCAAAATAAAGATAATTTTCTGCTCTTTAAGACCTATTATTCGTCAATTAATTGAAACAGTGTTATTTCTATGTTTTCATCAGGGGCGAACCCAGGATTTAATTTCGGGGGGGGGGGGATATTTTTTGAGGAGTGGTAACACCGGGGGGTTTGGGGGTATGGGAAACCCCCAAAGAACACGGCGGGTCCGGGGGGCCTCCCCCGGAAAATTTTGGAATTTTTGAAGCTAAAATGTTAACTTTAGTGAATTTCAGAAGCTAAAATTAATTTAACTTTATGCAGACCTCTACTCCACCAGAATTTGAAGTGAAACTAATGGGTTTTGAATATTAAATAAAGGGATCAGGCTATTATTTAAACTTGGAAAAAATGTGTTGACTTTATATTACGACTGGAAATAAATTATATTTGGAAATAAAGTACTAAAAACAGTTATAGTCTAAAGTTTATCAAAAACACCAAAACACATTACTCATCTCAAGAGGTAAATACGCGATTTATCTATAAGACACAGAATGCAGAGTCAGAGTTAATTATAGGAATAACTAATAAAAGTAATAAAATTGTAACTTTAAAGTATTATATTATTTTAACAGTGCATATACCAAGGCAAAAGATATCACGTCTTCTTAAAAAAAGAATCAAGATGTCAAAATTCAAATGAAGTACAGTAAATGATAGTCTACAGTCTCTAAGAAATTCTGAGATAAATAGGCTTACACTACTTAAAAACCGTAAAATATATGAATTATCGTTATCTCTAAGATAACGAACGTGTTGTGTATATTCAACACATTTTGACTAACTAAACGGCAAAACCACAAAATAACTGATAAGTTGGAGGTGGCAGCACTGCAAGTGAATTAGAGCGAGATTAGAGCGCATTTTAGAACCAATTGCAAGAACTCAACAGTGCCGACGTGATGCTTTGTATGAACTCGTCAGTAATGCCAACGCGCAATAGATAACTTATTTAATTTCCAAAACTAAAATGGCCTGTTTTGGATGTAATATTACAGTTTTATCTTTTTTCATTGTGCAATTAAAACCCCTGTTACCCTATTTTTTATATACGTTTTATATCTGTTTATAAAAGTCTGGTGTATGAAAATAATGTTTTAACCAATTGTCATAGATTATTTTTATTTTTGAGCATATTTTCATTTTTTATCCTCCAACATTTCGGGGGGGGGATATATCCCCTTTATCCCCCCCTGGGTTCGCCCCTGGTTTTCATTTACTTTACAATTTCTTAAAAAACTGGGTTTTCCGTTTTATCGTGATGAGGTTCACAAAAAAGTTCATAACTCCTGAACCACTTGAGATATTTTGATGAATAAAATATCAAAAGAAAGCTCATTTTCTCCTCTATAATCCAATTGCCCCAACATCAACATATATGCAATGCAAAGCTACATTGAGGGGAGGGTGTACACTTACCCCGGATTCAAGGGCCAAGTGTACGCCCCAAATATCACTTAAAAAAATAAAATAAAAAAATACAAAATTAATATTTTTAATAAAAAAGTAATATTACATATACAAAACATTCCAAAGAATATTCATACAATATTTTATTTTTATATCACTTACATGTGTTTTTTAATCTGCAGTCAAAGTGGTACTATGTGATTTGGGGCGTAAGCTACACTTACCCCACTTGACCTTATTTCTTAAATGATGTAATTCCCAATTAAACATGTACAAAGTTTAAACTCAATATTAAAAAATTCGGCATTGATTAACGAACATTTATACTTTTTTAACACTGTGCCATAACATTTAACAAGTCAATTTGACTAATATTTCACCAATATGTAATTAATTCTAATTGTAATTTTGTATTTTTCATAGGTCTACTGATATGTATGATCACATAAGGCCTTCTATATGATGACACAATTTTATTTCATCCATTTTTACAAACTAAGCTGTATTAGATATTCATAAAGAAAAATCCATCCACCTACAAAAATACGTATTCTGTCAACACACACTTGTTCAACATAATTGGAGGTACACATGATGTAAAACTTCCTCCTGTGATATAACATTTTATACTAGGTCAAGACTCCTTCCCATCGCTCAGTTCTCACTGGTGTTTCCCAGACTTTCCCATAGAATTGAAACTGGAGTATTGTGACATCCCAGATGATAAATGAATTGTTATCTAAGTATATATTTAAAACAGTTAGGTAAAAAACACCTTTGGACAGTTCGTCTGAGAATTCTACTGGGCCGATTTACATATATGTGGGTTGTACTAAATCAAACGTTTTCGGTCCTATATTAGCAGGTTTTATTTGTACTTAGAAAATATTTATGTTAAATCGGTCAAAAATGAAAATACACTTTTCTTATGTAGATTTAACATATGGAACAAGTAAACTTTTTCAATCGTATCGTAGGTATGTAGGTATTGCATGGACAGTTCGTCTGAGACTTCCACTTGACCGATTTACATGCAGTTTGTACCAAATAAAAGCTAAACTTTTCTATGATAGCAGGTATTATACACTTTATCTTACTTCCTTTTATTACAAAAATCTAAATTTCATAACCCTTGGAATGAATTTATACTACAACCTTTCAATCAGCTGGTTTAATAAAACACAAGAAATATTTATCTAAATACAGCAGAAGAGCAAACACTCAAGAAGGATTTGGTTTATTATGGCCAGCACCTAAAACATATAATATAATTGCAATGTCTTATTCTTTTAATAGAGAGAAAAAAATAATACAGTGTTACACTATTTAAACCACTTAATTTTATAGTTGGTGAATTCAAAAACTAATAAGTTTTGATTGCTTGATTGTTTAAATTTTTTGAATTATGTAAATTAGCTGATTAATTGGAAGGAAATAGCAATTTATAAAAGTACATTTTACACATGTTTTAAACCCTCTGTTTAGCGCTCTACTCACCATGACTGATGGAGCTATCCGTCGAGTATCGACGGGCAATGACTCGTTTCTCTTAATATTATGCATTCCATACGAACCATAAAAATTTTTTTTATTCTACCATAACTTTCAATTTCTTACAAATTGCCATTGACTTTAATGCATGGTTAAGAGAGGTAGGGAGGTCCCTGGCAAGTTTTTGTTGGGCTGTTGGGCTTTGCCTTCATTATTTGCAAACAGCATGCACTTGCAAGGTTTAAAGAAGTGTAAAGAACCACTTTTGCTTTAGTAAAAATTAAGTACCGGGTTAACCAAGAATTGCTCATTGGTTTTAATTCACTTTTTATAGTATCATCATCATGGTAATCAGGTTTTGAAGTTTACGCCAAATATACCTTTTCACTAGTGACAGTGTGACGTCCTGTAATAGAACTAATTCTTATATTCTTGATACTATGCTTAAAAGTAGAATTCTTTTATTATTGTTTACCTGTCGATCACTGTTATTTCGTTGCCTTGATGGCAAGCCATAAGACCAATGTTAAAGAAAAACAATTTTTAAACTTAGTTTTAGAAAAAAAACTATTTTTTCTGGTGTTGAGCGGGTTTCTCAACTTAATGTTGGACCAAAATACTTTTAAATGCAAAGTTTAAGCCAAATGTATCTACTAGATTTTGAGACTGATGGAAAATATATTACCGCAGTCACTCCTCGTATTATAGTATAGGATTGGGCATCAACTTTATTTGTGAGTAAAACGTATACTGGTGTGTAAGATAGTGTTTAGGTCCCTATATGTTTTTACACATTTCATTTTCTTGAAGTTGCTTATAATCCAACAGGTTTTGTCTAGTTGTTAGTTTAATATCTAAAATATCTGCTGCAATGTAACTAGTGACTTGAATTTATCAAACTCTGTTAAACGAAAAATCCTATGCTAGTCTTTAACCTTACTACTGAAAATTAAATAAAGGGCCATTACAACTAAGGTTAAAAACCGTTAATTTTAATTTCCTCTTTTCAGTGGTATACATTTTTCATTTTCACTGACTACATTAATAAATGAATACAAGTAAATTAAGTCCATTGTTTTAAATAGCCCTGTACAATTTGTTACAGTAACATTTACATTTTACAAACAAATAGCTATCAGATATAGCTGTTGTGTGGTAGTTTTCAGAACTGTAGTTCACTATATGCTAATACTATGTTTGGCTCGCAGGTCGAGGGAGGATGGAGGTTTCGCAGGAGAGGGAGCCGGCCATCACGGTGCGGGGGGCATACAAGATGTACGCCGCCCCCAACCCCGTGCTGCGGGGGCTCAACATGACGGTGCCGCAGGGCTGCATGTAAGTACCACCTCTTGAGTAGGCCTTCACACTAGAGATTGCCCACCGATCGAAATCCTACCAAATATTCACTTGATCTGGACCCAGTTAGATTTAAAACATTAACTGAAACCTCTGTTCTTCCTGTTTTTGCTAGCATTTCTTACTATAAGTATTAATGTTAACAATATAGATCACTTTATATGGTAGTTAGATCACTTACTACTTTCTAAGTTGCCGACACTGTCAAGGCGTATTTAAGGTGTATATGAATGAAGGATGAATGTAGAATGGGTGATGCATTGTGTACGGTAACTTTGTTACTGTCTAATAAGAGGTGATTCTTTAGACAGGGTCATTAATGAATATCAATACAATCAATGGCAGCTGTGCCCAGTTTCAAACCATTAAAAGTCATTTTCTCCCCAAATAAATAAGAAATGTATTGTATACTACCTTTTTAATGGTATGATTGCTCCTACAATTCAAACATGCTGAGAAAAGATAATATGAAGTTTTATGCATGACTATTAATATAAAGATAATTAAGACTAAAAGTACCATAGTAATAACTAAATTTATATTAAAATATTCTTTATATTAAAATCCATCACCTAACTTTGTTTAGTTAGTGATCAAATAATAACTTCTAGAAGCTTAGAGGTTTTCCTAATACAATCCAGAGTGTGTGTGTATGCTGCATGTAAGAAAAAAGCCAATTTGGAGTCTGCACATTTACCTTTCCCAGCTCTTTCATTGGTTGATTTTCTTTGGGTACCATAATCTACATTCCTTTACTTGTTATATATAAAACAATTTTTTTAGTCAGATATTCATAGAATTCCAAATAGTGAGGTTATCCTACATTGGGATTACATTATCATACAAACTATGTGTTACATACGAGAAATATAACTTTGTCTTAAATAGTTTTAGGTATATTCAACACACATTAATTGTTTTAAAATCATGTGACTGCAGATTTTCAACATTAAAAGGTGTGATGCCATTTATAACAAACTTGATGGCAAAAAAGAGAAGAAAGAATTAGTTAGATTTTCAGAGTGATAGTGAGTGTTATGCATAATTTATGACTCTAATAAGTCCATACAATAAAGAGGGACTATATGGTAAGAGCTAAAAGCAATATCAATATTTCATAAAATGATGTTAACGCTACCGTTGTTATAATAAAACTTTCAACTCTTATTATTACATGGCTGGGTAGCTGAGTGGTTAAAGAGCTCTTTGAATCTGAAAGTTGCCGGTTCGATCCTGAGAAATGTTAGTTCTTTTTGATGGTTCGATACTGGACCCAACTGCCTTTGGGGTTTTGGTCATCGGGCTATTAATTAATTATACTATTGACTATGTACACTACCGTGAGTAGACTTCTCATAGCATAGACGTGTTTCAAACATATTGACGGTGGTGTGATCTCGTGTGGGCGTACATGGAAGTACAAGAGTCATATGATAGGCAAGTCAGTGCTACCACTCTTCTCAATCAAGGATTAAACATTTTATAATGGAGGTTTTTGTTTATGTTGTGATGAAATGTTTTTGCAGCACTGTAAATTCAGCTAAATAATAACAACATCGATGGCAGCGACTCTGGTGCCGGCGTACACGAAACTTCCAAATTTTTGCCTCAAACTAAATGGATTGGATGCATTTAGTTTGAGGCAAAAATCAGACTATGTTCACGGTAGTGTCAATGATTATACTGACAAATGAAACAGCTGTTATTTGTCAGTAACAAAGCTACACCTCACCTGATCCATCACACTCAACCCTTCAGTCATATTCACCTTAAAATACGCACCACAGAGTGCGTCGGTGTTTCAAATAAAGTCTCTATTAATCAACTGATTTTTATTAACATCGTTGTTTAAACATTTTTTTTATTTAATTTTTTTATTTTTTAAACATGAATAAAACGTTCTGCACCTGTTTCAGATATGGTTTGCTTGGCCCCAGCGGGTGTGGTAAGACAACGTTACTCAGCTGCATTGTGGGAAGGCAACACCTAGATGCAGGCCACATCTCGGTCAAAGCTAGCAGTAAACGGAACATAGGATACATGCCTCAGGTACGATGCTCCATAGTGTGTGTGCTTATATGTGAAAATACAAAACAAAGAGGACGGTATCGAAAGCTGAGGTACCCGAGTAAGCTAAAGTAAACTAATGAGAAACCTTGGTTTATGAATAAATTGAATGCAATTAATTGATATTTTTGTAGCATGATGATTAACTTGCTAAAGTTAATTATTCAGGAATAGTGTTTGTGCTCTGTTAGGGATTAATGTTGTATTTCCCTTTAAACCATTACCAAGTTTATTTAATAAGATATTGAAAATAATTTGAAATAATAATTTTGATGTAACTGAGATAAAAAAAAAGTTTCTTTCATTTACAAAGCACTCATATACTCGTAAATTATTTTTCAGGAATTAGCTCTCTACAAAGAATTTAGCATATATGAAACTCTAGTCTATTATGGTTTATTATTTGGTAAAACCAAAGAAGAAATCTATAAAAGGACACATGAGTTGGTTCAACTCCTAGAACTACCGGAACCACACAACACATTAGACACACTAAGGTAAAGAAAGAGTCAAGCATCATTTTTTTTTAATTTTACTTCTAGAGGGTATTTATAATTGAATGTTATAAATTTCAAAAAATAAAAAAATTAAATATAAAATAAATAAAAAATAAAAAAATTTTCTCTTACTACGTATATTGTTACGGTATACACATACTATACATCTTAAAATTTCCGGTTTCTGGATAGAATGAAGAATATTTTTATGTTGCTTTCCCCAGATGTGTTTTAAATAAACGTAGTTTAATTCAATACTAAAACAAAAGCTTTGGTATATTGGAGTTTAGTTTAAACTAGTTTGGAGAAAGCAGCCCATAACAACATTTTTTATTTTTTGTAATTTTTGTAAAAATTATGAACTGAAAGGGAGAAATGGTTCAACTAGGACCGATACCATTGTCAATTTCCTGCTTAGTTGCCATTTAACCTGCCTTTATTAACCATTCTATGTTTTACACGCTAAAAATAACGTACTCTATAACGCAGTAGGTCAGTTGAAAGATGGCTGCTGGTTCAAAGAATGTCCACAATGACATAGCATAAGATACACTGTCTAAATTACAAAATAGAATGAGTTATTAATCGGAAAGTTACAGTACTGAGCAGATTCTAAAACTTGAGGCTTCCTCACTGCATGTTAAGGCGTAATTTCACAATATACATACGACTATAATATTTCAAACAAAAAATCCAATAATTACAAATGTGCTTTAAAAATCACATATAATACTTCAGTCAATACTAACTGTTGGGTGGGTTACACAGCGGAGGACAGCAGAGGCGGGTGTCGTTCTGCGTCGCGCTGCTGCACAATCCCCAGCTGCTCATCCTGGACGAGCCCACGGTGGGGGTTGACCCCGTACTCAGCCACAAGTAGGTAGCATCCCCTGCATGCAGCCAGCTGGTTGATCGGTACCGGTACAAGTCAAGTTTATTAGTATAGTCAAGTGGTGGTTTTCCTTTTCTAAGTGTTTTCCACTCCTCCGACATTTAAATAAAGTAACTAATTGTGCATCATCCACAGGCCCGGATTATCCACTAGGCCAACCTAGGCCATGGCCTAGGGCGTCAGCCGAGAGGGGGGCGTCAAACGGGTATTTTTTTATACTATGTTTCAGTCAAAAAATTTTTTAACTCCAAATATAATTTAATTTTGGGGTTTTCACATTTTTTCATTAAATTCATTAATAACAAGATTAAATAGAATATTTGGCAAAATTGAAAGAAGAAAGGATTATTCAAGCTAACTAGAGGACCCCCTAAGTTGCCGGGACCCGAGGGGCTCCTTCGCGGCTGGAACGAGCGTCCCTAATGTGCCGTAAAGAGTGTCCCTTATTAGCGGTCAAGAGCATCACCCCCGACTGGTGGTAAGCTTCGCCCTGTAATCGACGGTAAATATCACCCTTGAGCTAAATCACGCCTCCGACCGCCGGTAAAGAGCGCCCCCAATACGCATAAATAGAACCTGTGATCAGCGGGAAAGAGCGCCCCCCCACAAGCGGCAAATATTCCCCTAATTGACGGTAAATAGCGCCCCTTTGCCTTGACCGCCGCCTTGTAAGGTTTGCCTTGACATTGTTCCTTTGCCCTGGATTTAAATTTATTTCTGTATTACAATTATACAGGGTGTTTCAGGATTCACTGCCAACATTTTAGGCCATATTGTTCCTTTACCAGAAACAAATATGAAAATCATAGTGATAAAGTCCAAATACCGCCAGTTACCCACACAGCCGAAATTTTGTTTTTACACATATTAGGCCTAACTTTTATTTCCACAACAGATGGTTGTATTGAGTTCAGTTTTGGCATGAATCTTTATAACACCAATGTCCATTTCCAGAGAAAATAATTATTATTTTCCGATGTGTATTTTTAAAATGGCGGCCATTTTAAATTTGTAAGCTCAAATATCTCAAAATCGGTAAGTTTTTCAAAATTTTTACTAGAGACTAAAAAGTTGACAAATTATGTAACTACGGATACCAAGTTTGTAAAGATATGTCAACAAATAACGGGGTTATTGCGATTTTTCTCCTAAAATAACCTAAATTTGCATAAATTTTAATGCAAAATAATTGTTTTTCAGCAGAAAAATCACAATAAACTCCGTTATTTGTTTCAAATACGTCCTGGGAGTAAAGTGACGAAAATGCCAATCATCACTTTCCTTTAATAGTTCTGTGATACTGCAGCCAAATTAATTAGAATTAAAGTAAGTCAATATGTATCGGATTGTTTTTTTTCGGGGGGGGGGGGGGGGGGCGTAATTGTGACTTTTGGCCTAGGGCGTCAAAAAGTGTTAATCCGGGCCTGATCATCCATCTGTATCCTGGGAGGAAATGGGAATTTTCCATTGCAAATTCATACAGTCAATACCAAATCATGTCTCCTCAAATAAAATTGAAGAAACCCCCATGAGTGTAAGGAATAAAAGTGTCTTACATAAGGGTAATTGCAAAAACTGTTGGATACGATCTTATTGATAAACAGTTCTGGTTCTGTACCTAAGTTTAACTTTCATTTTGGTATAATTATCATAATGTAAAACAAAATGCCATATCTGCCGGTCTTTCATTGATGGCTGCACAGGAAGCATATTGGTATAATTTTTAAATGATAAGAATAATAACTTGTACTTTGAACCATATGGTGTAAGTATATAAGGTGTGCTACTGCACATCCGAGGCCTATTTATTCAACTAGTTTTATTCAACTATTATTTATTAAAATAGTTTTGGTTTTAAGTGTTCTATGTTTAAGAACAAACCCTCAAAATTTTAAAATTTTTACTGACTATATCTACTTTAAATCATGGTTTATCCTAGAAGCGGCACACTGTTGTATATGTGCGCAAAACGCTCTCATCCCAAGGTGACATCAGCCACTACCCTGCCTATGCCCATCGCAACCGATGCACAGTACGCTCCCAAACTGGTCCATCTGAAGAGCTCATCTTATATACTTAAACCGTCCTTGAACAATGCACATTCTATGGGAACTTCAAAATTTAAGGATTAATAAAATCTATTGCAATATATATTTTTGAAGAATATTCTTTTGACCTTTAGATTCGGACTTGATAAAATCCTATGTACAACGATTTACCCTTTTGATCTTCATTTGTAGCACGTAGAAAATTAAATTTATTGTTTTTTCTGACTCAAACGTTTGTTTCAGTATATGGCAACATCTAGTTTACCTAACGACTAAGGAACATAAGACAATAGTTATTACAACACATTACATAGAAGAAGCGAGACAAGCACATACGGTATGTATCACTGGAGAATAAAAATACACTGGAGAAACTGTTATAAATGAGTGAATCACTGGGTTGGAACTTTTAAAACACAATTTTTTACAGAACAAGACTTCCTCGGCTGCTTAGAATTAAGATAATCTATGAAGGGTTAAAACATATTGAAGGTTTATTCAATTTCTGAAATTGATATTTCTTTTTATTTTGCTTCAAATCTTAATTTTTTAAAGACGTTTGCCCCTTATAAAGAGTAAGAATGATTGTAAGTACATTGTGTTACTACCATTCCTATTTTCTCACTCTTTGTTGCGCTGTCAACTGCTCACACCAAAAAGTTGTTAACTGGGTGACACAAGAATAGTAGCCCAGTTCCAAGATGTTGTCGCCCAGTGAAGGTTGCTGGTGCCTTGTTTTTATGATTTTAGGAACAAAATGAAAAATTAAGATGAAATTTGTTGGAACAAAAATTTATCTCAGTTAAATTATGTTTTAAGCTTTGTAAAGGTACAGAGCAAAGTATCACCAAAACTATACCTTAATTAGTTACTGTATTTCTTTGAGACAACAAATCTATAAATGACAATATATAGGTTAAATTACCTGTTTCTGTCAGCAGTTCAAAGTTGAGATATCAATCATGTTGACATGTTGTTGACGAGATTCAATGAGCACCGTCCCGACCCAAGATTAAGTAAACAAAAGTCCTCATTCGCACAGCATTTAGTCGATTACAACCACGATCTTAAAAATATAAATGACGGCATGGATATTCTTCATATTTGTAATAAAGGAAACAGACTTAACACCCTGGAGGAATTTGAAAGTCATAAGGCCTCCAAGTCAACGACCAAGTAAATAAAACCAATTACACCTTGAATGAAAAGCTCCAGTTCAAGTCACACCTCATTTTCAATACAATTTTAAGAGGATGTTAAAGCAAAAATTTTCTCGCATGTCTGCGAGACTAGCGGCAGTGAGCAGAACTACGTGGACTAATCCGCGCAGGGCGCAGCACCACGAAAATAGTGCGCCGTAGTACTACGTTGCCCTTATCTCGCCCGGCGTGGCGCCAGGACACCTTGCTCGTCGTCGCGTCACGTCGCCCGCCCCATGGCAGCGGTCCGGAGCTACCACTGTGACTACCGTCACAGCACCAACACACATCATCATATCGACACAGATGTTCACTACCCTCATAATTCCTAGACGAATAGAAAGGAAGGAAATGAACTACTTTAGCGATAACTAAACCTATCATAAAGCCTATAACATATGAAAAAAATACAAAATTCGTCTTCAAGTTCAAAGATTATTTAACATGATATAATAAATAATCACAATGAATTATAGTTTTAACTTAATACACATTCTCATTCAGTAAATTTGTGTACTACGAAAAATAAGAACTCTTATTACCAATAGACCTACATAAAAATGACATTACGTTGTTCAGATATAAAATGTTTGGTTTGCAGTACTGTATTTATTTACAGAAATATTTCTCTCTTTTTATAACTTTACTAGCTTTTACCCGTGGCTTCGCTCTCTTAAAAATTCGTTAAAATTGGAAAATTGTATTGAATTTGTTTCTTAGCAACCATTAAAAAATATACAATCGATTTCGATTAAAAAATATAATTTTAATTTTTAATACAAAATAATTCTTTTAATATGAAAAGTATCATAATATGTTACTTCTGATACCTCCAAGAATATGGTGTACAAAGTTTCATGATGATCGATTGGGTAGTTTTTACGTGAAAGTCTGACAAACAACATCAGGACATTCGCATTTATAGTAGGATTTTAATTCGTTTTAAGGGTTTAATTTTTTACATACTAGCCCATTTTGATACTTTTTGTGCATACTGAAGTTACTTAGAAGTTTAAATGTCGAATACGCCTTTCTCTTTGTTTCCTTAATAATATATTAATTCAACTTTGACAGTTTATATTTAGGCTTCTTAAACGAGTATTTTATAGTTTTATGGATTAAAAATTAAATTTTTTACGATAGAAATGCATGAAATAAAAGGTCACTCACTGCCCCTTTGTTACAGTAGGCCTATCATATTCCCAATTCATTAAACCAATAATTTATTTTACTCTAATAGCCTGTAGGCTAGTTAGCGCCCTTTTCGTAGCTGCTGTCCCCCGCCCTTTCGGCCAGCCCAGCACGGGCCTGTAGACTATCTGTTCACTTTTAGTAGTTGAGTTCCATCTCAATTTGAATAACTTATCCCTTAAAAACAGCTGATATGTAAGTGAATTAAATCAACAATCTTGCATTCAAAATTTAGTCTGCAAGTAGTTTTTTGTTAACAATTGCCCTGTTGGTTTTGGATTAATAGGCCTACGATGTTTGCTTGATAAAAAAAAACCATTTGAGGTTAGCGCAAGGAATAATTAACAGATTTTTTCGGTGCAGAAAACTTTGCGGAATTACAGACTATAAAACGGCTGCTCTGTTTGCAGTAACATTAAATATGTTCAAGCACTCTTAGCTAAGAGCATTATTGGATGATTTAGAGTATAGGCTAGTACTTGGGGGCCGAGCATTTGCTCGGTAAACTCAAACACGAATGTTATTTATAATAGCTAAATTTATCAACACAACACGAAGGAACGATAACAGTGATAGTGGTAACAGGTGGACGAGGTGGGAAACACGTCTGACCCAGATGAATGAAGTATGTATTCATCCGCCGCGAGATGTTTTCGGCAAGTGTCGCTAGGATCGCCACTATCAGCTTATGCATGCTTTCGCGCGGTATCATATTGCGACTACGCTATTGGATTTAAAACCGTATATTAGGTACCATGTTAAAGATAATAAAATTCAACACTAACTTCGCTTTTTAACTTTTCGATTACTTACGTAGTTACATAGTTACATTTCTTCCAAAATGGTTAAATTTGGTTAAATTCAAATGCTTGTATAAGCTGTATTTTTAACAATAGCGGAAAATGGAAAAGCGAAGTTAGTGGGAAATATCTTTATCTTTAATATGGTGTATAGTTTATTATTGTACGTTGAGTTATAATGCCAGGATATGCTACCGCGCAGGAGTGTTTTTGCATCCGTTTTCGCGGGGGTTTAACATCCTCTTAACCCTTTAACGCCCAGCGTTGTTTTTATACAAACGCCGTGTTTTTGTCTATTTTTCTCAAAAATTATTCGTTTGAACCTCAAAAGCCCACTGTTGGTTTAAAACAACACTAATTTAGTTCAAAAAATCGCCACTAGATAGGAGTTTAGACCATTTGTCAAAGCAACAGAACATTTTCTTCAGAGCCACTTCAAGGTTTGGAGGTTACAGGTAACTTGTGTACTTTCAAGTGATCTTTTATTATGTTTGTAATTAGTTTGTAATGTGGGAAAAAATACCTCATTAATCCTCAGTTATTCTAGTTTATGTGTATAATAAGTTTTAGTAATTCTAGTGAGTATTTACCATAATTATTTGAGAAAATTGCCATGTTGTTTAAAACCTACAATGGGCGGATGTGACATTAAATTTCACTAGTTTAATTCAGCTTCCCCATATAACACCATACTAATTCTAAATTCATTTACAGCTAATATTTTGTGTCAATTATATGTCTTTTCGCCATTTTGTATGGATCATGATCCAAACTTCACAATGAAGCCAGAATATTTGGACAAAAAAGACAAAGAAAGGTTTTTATTGATTCCTTATGACAACGTGTCGGAGGTGGGAGACATTGGGATAAGTACTTTTTTTATTCGATGTTTACCAAGTTGTAATGTTTTTCTATTGTGATAAATAAATTTCCATACGATTTTGACAAAGTTGTGCATTATTTCAACTTCTGTTCAAAAACAACCTTCTAGTTATTTTATACTTTACCAAAGTTGTAAATATGGTACATTAAATCCACAAAAACCCACTGTTGCTTTGAAACAACAAGGGATTTTTCTTAGGTTTTGCCCGTTGTAACCACAAGTGCCCGTTGTTGTTTTTAAACAACATTTTTTTTATTTTTTAACCTGCGAGAGAAAATTTAAAAAAACAGTGTTTGTGTGTTATTTGGACCCTAAATAAAAGAAAAATGAGAGAAAAACATTTTTTTCCTCGGGGCATCATAATTCGGGTTTCAAAGGGTTAAATAGGAGCAGAGAGTCGACGCTCATTGGTCAGCCTACTGATAACATCGACAGTGCAGCGAACATTAGATAGCTCTTCAGTCTGCAACCTGACCCGTGTCCGTCATGACCCGTGCGTGTGATAGGCCTATAATGTTTCAATGTGCCGTGTATGTGTGTGTATGTGTAACTTATTTTAACTTTTGACAATGACCGTATGGATCTGCAACTGTACTGTATGTTTTGAAAATGGTTTAGTTGAAACCGAAACATGTCAACATGATTGATATCTAAACTTTGAACTGCTGATGGAAACAGGTAATTTAACCTATATATTGTCATAATATAGCAGTTCTGGGGCTATACAATATGAATTATAAATCTATAAAGCTTGTTTGATCAAAATTTAAAAAATCAAATGTAAAGGAATATAAAAAAATTCTATTAAAATAAAATTAAAAATTAAATTTGTGAATTTAATATATCAATTTTAGGAACTAAATTAGAAGGCAAGTACTCGCAAGCAATATGTCTCCTGGCGAAACCCCTTAAAATATGCTTGTTGTATTGTGGAAACTGGGTCGTCCTATGTAAATTATTTTTCCTACACTTCTGTGTGACAATGACTATGGGAAACACCAGTTTCTAATTTACAAAATTTCAAATTGAATTAAGTATAGAGAGAAGAAATAGTAGCTTTCATCAATAGGAGGGAAAGGGGCTTTAATCTGTGCGCAAATACGTTTTACGCAAGGCAAAGATGAGGCAAAGTCGAGTTTGGTAAAGCGATTGAGAACAGAAAAAAAACTTTCAGTCCGAGTTATAAACACCGTATTTCATCTTACTGCAAAAATACAAAAATAATACAGTAACTAATTAAAAATTTTAATCAGTTTCTGAGTACGTTCAATAGTTGATTTTCATCTTCATTTATGATTCTTAAAAAATTATAAGCAATAGAGTGAAATATGATATTTGTTTTCAACATAAAAAATTGCATGTGCTTGTTATCAGCACTGAAAGGGGGAATTTGTTCCTTAGGTATTCCAAACATCTTCTATGAGTCTATTGTTATATAATGTTCCCCTTGCCCCAATCGTGTTCGCCCGCTGATTTGCCTCTGGTCCACAGATAGGCCTGATGCGGGAGGGTGTCCTGCTGGCCGAGGAGCCGCCGCTGGCGCTGATGGCTGCCCACAACACTGACAACCTGGAGCAGGCGTTCCTCTACCTCAGCCAGAAGCAGTCCGGCCACCAGACGACTGAGGAGCTCAAGGTACCCTACGCACCCGGGTGACAGGGTTGTTGCGCAATCCTAATTAGTCAGGGCCATGTCATACGAGCGCTAATGCCACCCCGTTGATGCCATCGTGTCGATAACACTCCAACCCGGCAATCGGGTTCTTATGGAACAAGTCATAAAAACTTAAAAGTTTAACTTAATACTTAAAAGGTATTAATATATTAAGGTATTAAGTCATACAATCGCTATTACCGTCGGCGAGTTCGCGTTAGTCAGACACTAAGCGCTTTCACCGCAGACTGACGGGGTTAGCAATACTTACCGAGACTCGGTCATACGGAGTGTAAGCGTTAGCGGGACGCATTTGCCTCGCAACTTGCAGAACAACTGGAAGATATTTTGGGTGATAATGTTTGACACGGAAAAACTTATTTATACAGTTGAAAAATTAATTTATTTCTCTGTACGAAGTAAATTTGAGGGTTAAAGCAACAGGCAACTGAAGGCACAATACTGGAACAAGGTTGGGGAGGCCATGCAAGAGAATAGAGGTGTTAGCTTACGTAGGCCCCGATTGAGCGCTCGAGCCATTTTTCAGTTCGTAAGATCAGCTGACCAGTAGGCCTACATTCAGCCAAATGCTACGCTATCATAATTCACTTCCACTCTTCCACTTGCACTGTAAAAATGTTTAGTTATAATAAACTAGTCACTACTCATTTCAGACTGATAGCATAAATGTTTTAAATTTAAATTTAAACTAATCGAAAAAATAATTAATTAACCATTTTTTTCTAAAATATTTATTGATGCAATTTCTTAAATTTTTGTGACGTGTTTTAGCCTTTATAAAACGGGGAATTCGCCTTGCCCGCGGCGCCCCCCTGACCGTGGCGCCTGGGGCGGCTGCCCCGGTCGCCCCGCCCTTGGGGCGGCCCTGATCATACCTTTCAAAAAAATTGTCTTCTATGTCTCAGCTTTTTGTATATTTTATTATTGACAGAAATTTTAGACAACATATTTACAGTGGCTAATACTTAAATAACTGTAATTTTTCAGGAACACAAATCTTTGACAATGGCAATACCAATAGGTAACTAACTTTTATAATAGTTTTTAATAATTACCACATTTTAAAATTTAATTTAATTTTAGATAATTAGCTAATGTTTCTTTGTTGATACAGCCAATGGACTACTATCCTACAACCCGAAATCACTGTCCATCGCCCTTAAATGACAAAAGTGGAATCAAGTTTTGTAGAATAAGAGCTCAATTGTATAAAACAGTTTACTGGATGAGAAGAAATGTGCCGTAAGTTCTCTTTTGGCATGCTTACAGTTATAATATATTTGTGGTGATGGGAAAAACTATAAAAATAAAATTTCTACAAAATATTCTGTACTGATCTCTTCATCACACAAAAAAGGAATTTATAAAAGTATCAATGAATACAATAAAATCTTTTTGGAAAAAACTCTTAGTTGGAAAGAATTTTAAATTTTGTAGCAATTTGAAATATTGAATATGTTCTGTCCTTAATATGTCTTATTCTTATATCTATAGACTATACAGGTTCAAACCGTATCCTTTACCATTAACTACCTGTAGCCCTATTTACACTGTCCCAAATTATTATTCTTCATAAAACTTCAGCCAGAAGAATAATTAATCCTTTAAGTTGCTAATTAGGAAAATTAACTACCTCTGTTATAAGCCACTAGCTGTAACCTCTGCTTAATTTTTCAACATGAAAAACATTTAACTCATAATTAATACCAAAATATATTTCAAAACTCCCTTTTACTTATCTTTAGAAGTTTGACAACACACCATCTGACTCTCGACTGCTGTTCACAGAATCATGATGTTCCTGATGCTCCTACCAGTGGTGCAATGTCTTCTGTTCAACTTGTGCATCGGCCAAGACCCAAAGGGACTGTACCTGGCAGTAGTGGATGAGGAGTTGACCAACGGCCTACCAGAGTGCAGCACCGTGCCTCCACGCGGCTGCCACATACAGAGCCATCTCAGCTGCCGATACATAGACAAGCTGCGCTCCAAGACGATCAACGTGGTAGGTGCAAGCCAACCAACTGTAGCAATATGTTTAATTGTTGTATGGTGAAGGCAGCATGTCCCAAAGTGCTTGGAGTGGCTGGACATTGCAGTATTGAAGTTTAAAATTCTTGTCTAGCCAAAAATCTGTTGAACAATACTGTGAATCAACAATACGGTACTTGTTTTAAAAAAATACTTCCACAACAATCTGATAGGTAGCAAAAAATTTAAGTTAGCAGCCAGTAACCATTGTTGCCAAACTTGAGAAATTTATTTGATATAAAATTTTACTGCTCTTTAAGTACAGTAGAAGCAGAAGACATAAACACAGTATTTAAATTTATCTTGAGATTTTTGTGAAACGCTCACCATTTTTTTTTTTTTTTTTTTGAGAAATTTATTTGCAGGATTATATACATAGATGCTTTAATTAGGCTATTATAATCTTGTTTGTCAATAGGTAGAATACAGCAGTTTAGAAGAAGGTGTAAAAGCAGTTCAGAAAAATGATGCCTGGGGATTGATGCATTTTACGAACAATTACACAACAACTTTGATGGAAAGAATCAATTTCACTCGAGGAGCGAGTGATCTATCCATTGAACTGAGTGAAGTCAACTTCTGGATGGACATGTCAAGTAAGTATATAAAAAAATCTTGGAATATTGAGAAAACATAGAAAATATTTTTAACAATGCGCAGTAATAACCGCGGAACAAACCCAAAATGTTTTTGCAGAAAATGGATAAACCTGGCCCAATCCCAAAAGCTCCTTTCTAGTGGGGCCCCACCCACCACCACCCCCACAAGTCACATTTTCTCCTCTCCTTTATCAATAACAATTTTAGTCATCACAAGCTAGAATTTACAATTTTTCAAATGCAAGATAGCTATAAGTTCAAAGGAATCTTTTTGTTTGTTTTTAGATCAGTATATTGGAAATCTGCTAAAAAGGGATCTTCTGTTCGGCTTTGTTTCATTTCTAAAAGAAGTGTTTGAAGACTGTGGTTGGCCAAAACAAGTGGCAGACATTCCTATTGCGGTGAGTACTTTTTCTCTCCTAAAATACCCTAGGATACTGCTTTTAGTAGCTTTATTACAGATGATCTAAAATGGAAAACCAAAGTTTCTGACACCAAGCTTATCAATAAAAATATATTTAAAAAAATTTACATACAGAAAATTTTAAAACATCATAATCAAACATCAAAACTATGTATATAGACTTCTAATCTAATGCACTTGTTTAATACCGAATTTTAGACGTGGTTCGTGCCAGAGTCACTTCTATTAGTGATATAATTTTCAGCCAAAATACATTATCTCTAAATAGCAAAAAAATATCAATTAATTATCAAATGCTCCAATTAGAGTCGATTAGGATAGTACAGTGTAAGTAATTCACCAATCTAAATCCTGCCACTGTTAAACTATTTCAAATATTTACGCCTATTTTATGATAAGTCTAAAGTATTTAATGGTGAAAAAATTAAAAGATGTTCAAAGGGCAAATAAACGACAAATGTTTTGAATATTATTGACTATTTCAAATATTATTTTAGTAAATCTATATTGTTTGTTATTGTAGTTTCAAGACGCTGTGTACGGCTCCAACAATCCAAGTTTTCAACATTTCACTGCCCCTGCACTCGTCAACTTGTAAGTAATAAAATTGACTACAGATCAAAACTACTAATAGACTAAATAATACAAATATAGTAATAAAAATTTGACCCTAAATTCAGTTGATCTGGACCCAATGAGTATAAAAATGTATATTTATAAAGAGGATATTGGTATATATAGATACGAGATGGCCCGTGCGCAAATTGCGCATTTTATGAGTCTGTATGAGTGAAAGTCACCTTCAGTAATTGAATGATGATTATGAAGTAACAGAGATCTATTTTTATTTACTATCTGGCTTTTAAAATTCATCTGAAGGTAATCAATCAGCTGTTAAATTACAATTCACACTAAAGAACTTACAATAAAAGTTGGTCAAAATTTTAAAGCGCCCTCTAGAAATAAATCAAAGGCGAGGGGGGGCAAAGCCCAAAACAATATAACCTTTTTAATTACGATTCATCACTGCGGTATATCCTAAGCTTTAAAATAACACCTCAATCTTAAAAATCGGTTCAGTAGGTCGAGAGAAAAAGGGCGTAACAGACGAAACCTTTATAGAAATAAGAAGATAGATCTACTATATATTTGTCAAATACCATTCATTCACGTATCAGAGAATCTCAAAAACTGTAAGGCCTAGAGGGTTAAAACTTGGCATGGACGTTTGTCTTTGCTCAACAACGCTCACTAAGAAATGGTTTTGCGAAATTCCGGCAGGTCTCCCACCCCACACGACTTCAAAATTTTGTTACAATGTTATTCTTATGGGGAATTTTTAATACAAATCCAAAGCAACAACAAATCTCCAAAACTAGCCAGCCTGAAGGATTGAAATTTGGTATGGTCCTTTTTACGCATTGGTGCTCACTAAGAAACGATTTTGTGAAATTCCTACAGGGCTCCGCCCCACACAGGTTCAAAATTTCGATACAATGTTATTCTTATGGAGCCCTTAAAATAGGAATCTAGGAAACAAAAAATAATAGCCTTTTTAAAAATATATATAACTTATACCATATATTTTTATAACGAGTTTTTTGTTGAGCTAAAATGTGTAAAATTAAATCAAAATCGATCACAAAAAATATCTATTACAAAAATTAAGAAATACAAAGGATTCCAGACAGGGCCGCCGAGAGGGGGGGGGGGGCAAAGGGGGCAATTGCCCAGGGGCCCGGGCCCCACAGGGGCCCGAGCTGGGACCGAAGAGAAAAAAATTACTAAAACCATTAATGCTTTGAATAAATCTGTGTTATAATATTAAGAAACAAACGAGCGAGAAAAAGAACGAATGTAGAATGCGTTTATGCTTAATCTATGGTTTAAGGCTGTGCAAGGGCTAGTAGGGACAAACTTCTGCCGGTAGAATGCAGCACTGTCACTCAAAAAAGAGAAAGTGGTTGGCCCGTGCGCGTGCGAGTGCTCCAACCCCTCTGCATCCCATGACCACTGAAGCGTAAAGGGACTCACAACTCGCTCCCTCCCATTCTCTCTCTCTCTCACCCCTCTTTGTCGAGCGCTGGCCTTTCTCAAGTTTTACAAATTTCAGTGGTTGGCGTCTCTTGGCTGCCGTGTGCCGAGCCGATTGTTTTTCAAACACTAGCAAAATTCGCACGGCCTGTCTGCCACGCCTCGCACTGGAGGTGTGCTCGAGCGGTAAAACACTACCGACAATTACTCATACAGACAACACTAAAAAACTTATATTAGTGGCACCAAATACAGTTAGGCTATATTAAACAGAAAATTCGGTCTTCCATAAATTGAATAATCACAAAAGCTATTTGTAAAAAATAAAACAATAATTTTATTTAGTTTATCAAATTAAATTGTTGCATAAAACTTTAAAAAATAAATGTTATTCCAACCCATAATAATATTCTTCGGAAAATATTACGAAAAGTACCAGCAGAAATCAAATAGTATTAACAAAATTAAACTATTATTGAAAAATTGTTCAATAAAATTCCTATATTTTCTTTGGTTGATTCTACAAAGAACTTTAAAACATGCCGGTTCGTAGGCCATACTTTCGTACAATACGCATGTACCACATTGTACACATTAAGGACAAATACATTTATAATTTAGTTTCAATTAATGAATATGCACAGCTTAACTTCCGGAAAGTATTAAGAGTCTATAAAAGGGTTAAGCTTATACCACTAAGAGTCTATAAAAAGGTTTTAAGACAAAACAGCTTTGTGGCTTTGTATTTAATAGTTATGCCGCGGATATCAAATATATATTTTTTTTTTAAATGTTTCTTTTGGGGAATATATTTTTCAAAGTTCATCGACATAATATTTCACTTTTATTCCTGACATAAAGCTACACCAACGTAGTCAGGACTTGTTTCTTTTTCTTTCTAGTCCGCATTAAGACATAATAATTAACTAAATCGAATAATATACATAGGCCTATATAGTTGATACACAACTGATGTGATTCTTTGATTTGGATTTTATTTAATTTTAAACTAAAAAGCTCTAGAAAATTTTTAAAATTGTAAAAATTTTATGTTATCCGTATACAGCCTATGTGTTCTGCGAATAATAAGAAAACCTACCTACCGCAAATTTATCGGATACCTTCGGCCTGCAAATTCCAAAAGGAAAAGGCGCATAACGAAATACAGTTCCCAAAGAATCGGGTACCCTTGCTAATTCTCGTACACCCCCAAACAGCTACTTTGTAAAGGTTGTCGAGCTGGCGTTTACAACATCCGTTGAAAGAAAAATCAATCATTTCTTTGGTGTGCTTTACGTCAGAAGTAAAATGTCGATGAACTTTGAAAAATATATTCCCCCAAAGCAACATTTTTTATAAAAAACATAGAGTATATTTGATATCCGGCAACCATTAAATGTCCTGCTCTATTTATCCTCTTAAACCTTATTACAACTAGTGGTTTGAAAGGTTGAAAGCCCCTGCTACTGTTTTTATCATTGCACTTCATCAATATCACCTGTTTTTGTCAATTATTTTTAACAACGAAAATCATGCTTTTGAGGTCTGGGTTGGAAGTTTTTATTTCTATGTATTTTTTATTTTTATAGAGTTTATTGCATAGTGTACGATAATATGATGAAAAATATAAATCATAACTCGGCCTAAAACGTTTTGCCTACTCACGTTCTCGAAGTCTTGAGCTTGAAACATGTTCTCGAGGCCGATGAAACGCCGGCCTTTGTAACGAAATTTAATATTATTACCCACATGTTATTTTCCTGCCCTCTGGGTTTTAGACATTTTAATAAACAGAAATACCTCAAATTTTGTGATTTAAGACCCTATAAAAAATTTCGTCTGATGTAAAGAGTATAAAAAGTGCATATTACATTTTCACTTCCAACTGCCTTTCATAGTACAATATAACATACAAAGACACCAATTTCCATGTAATTTCTAAAGCCCGGACTCTCCTTTCGGCTAGTCCTTTTCCTATGTCTTAGGACACAGCAAAGCCACATTCTTTAATGAAGACAGCATCATTTCTAAATGAGAAGAAATTTAACATAATGAGTATCATGGTAGTTTCGCCAGGCCCGGCTGTTTCGCCGTTGTCTTGCATTCGGACTCCCAAAATACAGCCTGCGGCTGCGAAACGGAACATCCTTCCGGGAGTTTTGCCGTCCCGTGTGTCCCCACCTTTAGCGGTGTTTAGACACATACTAACAAATTAAAGGTTACACGATTGTTAAGGCGTTATTTTTTTAACTATCAAATAACACCGTCATTTTAATCAGGCCGGTGCTCCATGCGGCCGCATGGATCGCGTGACCCTTGTATTTGAACTGCTCTTACTACCTGAGTTGCGTTCCTCAACCCTTGTAAATTTTTCGTCATGACAAAATGTTACCTCATTAGCTGATTTAACTAACTGTAAATAAGCGAGTGGGACAAAGCGTTTCATAGAAATTTGAGTTGGGACAATATGCTACTGTGACAAAGTATTTTGTTTGCAGGCTACTTTAACACAATAAAGGTTGTTTTTATTACATTGGGAATGCACTTGAGCTGAGTGAAAATAGCATATTGAGTAACAATCTATGAATAATTCAGAAGAAGTATGTGCTATGCCTAATTATACGACACTATCAAATTCCAATAGATAATAGAATGATCTAAGAGAAACCCAAATCTATTCAGTTTCAATTACAGTAATAATTTGTTTGACAATATATTTTTTAATTTGAGTAATGCACAAATAAACAAATTGAATAACACCACTCTGGATATATTAGATCTTTCCCTATATGAAATTCTTATATGGCAAAGCAAAGTATAATGAGCATATAATTTTCTTTCTAAGGTCGCCACGACGCCACGCCACAGCTCAGTTGCAAATATATTAATTTCTATAGTAATAAATTAAACTCTTACATAGATTGACAAGATGCACTGGTGAGGTAGTCATTTTCCGATTCATTGTGATAGAATACTTCACTTTAGAGCTCGTTGAAGCAATTGTTGAAGCTTTCTTTCTTGCGTGAAACATTCCCTTGCTTTTAGATAGATAGTACATTTACGCGGACCGTTTTCGTAGAAATTTTGGTACTAACACTAACACTTAAACTGTAACAAAAAACAAAATATTGTCCACAAATAGTAAAACTGATTAAATTAATAATAGAAGTATTAAAGTACACCACTGTCGCTTTGTATAGCCCCAAGGGTTTGTATGAGTAAATTTTTGATGGAGTATGAATTTATTTGTGTGTCTTGGATATACTTTTCGTTCGTGTATTACTGATTTATTTCTTTTAGAGAATTTACTTATGGGTTCATCTTTAGCCCGTACATTCCAATGCGTGCAGAATAAGCATATGAATTCCAGTACTAATAATGGATACTAACAAGCCTATTTTAGTTGCCCTTATATTTTCCAATGACAAATTGGAATGTTTTTCCCCAATATAGATAGTAGGAAAATTCATATAAAACCCTGACCATGAGCAAATGCGCCGAAATTCTGTAAATGATATTTGCCATGAGTCTTCCCTATCAAATAGTTTCTGAAGGGTGGATTTACGGCGTGGACCGACACAACGGTGGCGAGGGGCAGGTAGCCCGCGCGTGTGCTCGTGTGTGCGCAGCGGGCGAGTGCGCGGAGACGAGCGGGTTGCAGCTGTCAGCTATTAGGCGTAATAAAACTCAAAATTATTATATTTGGGCTTGCCTCCTGCTTACAAAAAAATTTTTTAAAGTATGATAGTTATATTTTTTTAAAGTGCATTTTTGGCCAAAGAAATTGAAACTAATTTTATTCCTATTTAAAGGATATATTCTTTTAGGTCATAAATTTAAGTCGTCATATAAAATTGAAATAATTTTGTGGATGTTTTGTAATAGTTTGTTTTAATCTACATAATTAATTATTAACATTGGCAACATATGGGTCCTTAGACTCTAGTGGTTTTCATGAAAGGCAAGCACCAATGTGACGTAAAACCACCACTTTATATGACAATAAGTCATAAAATAATTGTGTCAAATTTTTAAAAATATTTTTCCATTATTAGAAAATATTTGTATAGTCGAATTAAACACTTAAAACGGTATAATTATCAACTACAAAAAACCCCTTGCACCACCTTAAGGCTCCGGTCTACCCGAGCCCGAATGCCGACTCGCGGCCGCGGCCGTAGCGCTAGGCGAGTTTTATGGATGCAGAGGTTTACGGGAATCGAGTTTTAAAAATAACTAATTAAGATAGAGATTGGCTCTTAATTTTTTCTAAAAGAACAAAGACGGATCTTATCTTCTGTGTTTATATAATTTTAAATAAAATTTTTTATTTCAGTTATAATTGTCTAAAATCATCAGTTTTTCTCTAGTGGCAAGTTTTATAGATGCAGAGGTTTACGTTGATCGTGTTTGAAAACTAACCAATTAAGATAGAGATTGGCTCTTAAGGTGGTGCAAGGGGTTTTTCGTAGTTGATAATTATACCGTTTTAAGTGTTTAATTCGACTATACAAATATTTTCTAATAATGGAAAAATATTTTAAAAAATTTGACACAATTATTTTATGACTTATTGTCATATAAAGTGGTGGTTTTACGTCACATTGGTGCTTGCCTTTCATGAAAACCACTAGAGTCTAAGGACCCATATTTTGCCAATGTTAATAATTAATTATGTAGATTAAAACAAACTTTTACAAAACATCCACAAAATTATTTCAATTTTATATGACGACTTAAATTTATGACCTAAAAGAATATATCCTTTAAATAGGGATAAAATTGGTTTCAATTTCTTTGGCCAAAAATGCACTTTAAAAAAATATAACTATCATACTTTAAAAAATTTTTGTAAGCAGGAGGCAAGCCCAAATATAATAATTTTGAGTTTTATTACGCCTAATAGCTGACAGCTGCAACCCGCTCGACTCCCCGCACTCGCCCGCTGCGCACACACGAGCACACGCGCGGGCTACCTGCCCCTCGCCACCGTTGTGTCGGTCCACGCCGTAAATCCACCCTTCAGAAACTATTTGATAGGGAAGACTCATGGCAAATATCATTTACAGAATTTCGGCGCATTTGCTCATGGTCAGGGTTTTATATGAATTTTCCTACTATCTATATTGGGGAAAAACATTCCAATTTGTCATTGGAAAATATAAGGGCAACTAAAATAGGCTTGTTAGTATCCATTATTAGTACTGGAATTCATATGCTTATTCTGCACGCATTGGAATGTACGGGCTAAAGATGAACCCATAAGTAAATTCTCTAAAAGAAATAAATCAGTAATACACGAACGAAAAGTATATCCAAGACACACAAATAAATTCATACTCCATCAAAAATTTACTCATACAAACCCTTGGGGCTATACAAAGCGACAGTGGTGTACTTTAATACTTCTATTATTAATTTAATCAGTTTTACTATTTGTGGACAATATTTTGTTTTTTGTTACAGTTTAAGTGTTAGTGTTAGTACCAAAATTTCTACGAAAACGGTCCGCGTAAATGTACTATCTATCTAAAAGCAAGGGAATGTTTCACGCAAGAAAGAAAGCTTCAACAATTGCTTCAACGAGCTCTAAAGTGAAGTATTCTATCACAATGAATCGGAAAATGACTACCTCACCAGTGCATCTTGTCAATCTATGTAAGAGTTTAATTTATTACTATAGAAATTAATATATTTGCAACTGAGCTGTGGCGTGGCGTCGTGGCGACCTTAGAAAGAAAATTATATGCTCATTATACTTTGCTTTGCCATATAAGAATTTCATATAGGGAAAGATCTAATATATCCAGAGTGGTGTTATTCAATTTGTTTATTTGTGCATTACTCGAATTAAAAAATATATTGTCAAACAAATTATTACTGTAATTGAAACTGAATAGATTTGGGTTTCTCTTAGATCATTCTATTATCTACATGGAATTTGATAGTGTCGTATAATTAGGCATAGCACATATTATATTAAACTGGTGGCTCTATCTTCTAATTAATTATTGTAGTCAACACAATATGTAATTATTGTACCTGACATTACTAAACTTCTTCTGAATTATTCATAGATTGTTACTCAATTTGCTATTTTCACTCACCTCAAGTGCATTCCCAATGTAATAAAAACAACCTTTATTGTGTTAAAGTAGCCTGCAAACAAAATACTTTGTCACAGTAGTATATTGTCCCAACTCAAATTTCTATGAAACACTTTGTCCCACTCGCTTATTTACAGTTAGTTAAATCAGCTAATGAGGTAACATTTTGTCATGACGAAAAATTTACAAGGGTTGAGGAACGCAACTCAGGTAGTAAGAGCAGTTCAAATACAAGGGTCACGCGATCCATGCGGCCGCATGGAGCACCGGCCTGATTAAAATGACGGTGTTATTTGATAGTTAAAAAATAACGCCTTAACAATCGTGTAACCTTTAATTTGTTAGTGTGTGTCTAAACACCGCTAAAGGTGGGGACACACGGGACGGCAAAACTCCCGGAAGGATGTTCCGTTTCGCAGCCGCAGGCTGTATTTTGAGAGTCCGAATGCAAGACAACGGCGAAACAGCCGGGCCTGGCGAAACTACCATGATACTCATTATGTTAAATTTCTTCTCATTTAGAAATGATGCTGTCTTCATTAAAGAATGTGGCTTTGCTGTGTCCTAAGACATAGGAAAAGGGGTACTGTAGCCGAAAGGAGAGTCCGGGCTTTAGAAATGACATGGAAATTGGTGTCTTTGTATGTTATATTGTACTATGAAAGGCAGTTGGAAGTGAAAATGTAATATGCACTTTTTATACTCTTTACATCAGACGAAATTTTTTATAGGGTCTTAAATCACAAAATTTGAGGTATTTATGTTTATTAAAATGTCTAAAACCCAGAGGGCAGGAAAATAACATGTGAGTAATAATATTATATTTCGTTACAAAGGCCGGCGTTTCATCGGCCTCGAGAACATGTTTCAAGCTCAAGACTTCGAGAACGTGAGTAGGCAAAACGTTTTAGGCCGAGTTATGATTTATATTTTTCATCATATTATCGTACACTATGCAATAAACTCTATAAAAATAAAAAATACATAGAAATAAAAACTTCCAACCCAGACCTCAAAAGCATGATTTTCGTTGTTAAAAATGGTTGACAAAAAACAGGTGATATTGATGAAGTGCAATGATAAAAACAGTAGCAGGGGCTTTCAACCCTTCAAACCACTAGTTGTAATAAGGTTTAAGAGGATAAAAAGAGCAGGACATTTAATGGTTGCCGGATATCAAATATACTCTATGTTTTTTATAAAAAATGTTGCTTTGGGGGAATATATTTTTCAAAGTTCATCGACATTTTACTTCTGACGTAAAGCACACCAACGAAATGATTGATTTTTCTTTTAACGGATGTTGTAAACGCCAGCTCTACAACCTTTACAAAGTAGCTGTTTGGGGGTGTACGAGAATTAGCAAGGGTACCCGATTCTTTGGGAACTGTATTTCGTTATGCGCCTTTTCCTTTTGGAATTTGCAGGCCGAAGGTATCCGATAAATTTGCGGTAGGTAGGTTTTCTTATTATTCGCAGAACACATAGGATGTATACGAATAACATAAAATTTTTACAATTTTAAAAATTTCCTAGAGCTTTTTAGTTTAAAATTAAATAAAATCAAAGAATCACATCAGTTGTGTATCAACTATATAGGCCTATGTATATTATTCGATTTAGTTAATTATTATGTCTTAATGCGGACTAGAAAGAAAAAGAAACAAGTCCTGACTACGTTGGTGTAGCTTTATGTCAGGAATAAAAGTGAAATATTAAGTCGATGAACTTTGAAAAATATATTCCCCAAAAGAAACATTTTTTATAAAAAATATATATTTGATATCCGCGGCATAACTATTAAATACAAAGCCACAAAGCTGTTTTGTCTAAAACCTTTTTATAGACTCTTAGTGGTATAAGCTTAACCCTTTTATAGACTCTTAATACTTTCCGGAAGTTAAGCTGTGCATATTCATTAATTGAAACTAAATTATAAATGTATTTGTCCTTAATGTGTACAATGTGGTACATGCGTATTGTACGGAAGTATGGCCTACGAACCGGCATGTTTTAAAGTTCTTTGTAGAATCAACCAAAGAAAATATAGGAATTTTATTGAACAATTTTTCAATAATAGTTTAATTTTGTTAATACTATTTGATTTCTGCTGGTACTTTTCGTAATATTTTCCGAAGAATATTATTATGGGTTGGAATAACATTTATTTTTTAAAGTTTTATGCAACAATTTAATTTGATAAACTAAATAAAATTATTGTTTTATTTTTTATAAATAACTTTTGTGATTATTCAATATATGGAAGACCGAATTTTCTGTTTAATATAGCCTAACTGTATTTGGTGCCACTAATATAAGTTTTTTAGTGTTGTCTGTATGAGTAATTGTCGGTAGTGTTATACCGCGCGAGCAGACCTCCAGTGCGAGGCGTGGCAGACAGGCCGTGCGAATTTTGCTAGCGTTTGAAAAACAATCGGCTCGGCTCACGGCAGCCAAGAGACGCCAACCACTGAAATTTGTAAAACTTGAGAAAGGCCAGCGCTCGACAAAGAGGGGTGAGAGAGAGAGAGAATGAGAGGGAGCGAGTTGTGAGTCCCTTTACGCTTCAGTGGTCATGGGATGCAGAGGGGTTGGAGCACTCGCACGCGCACGGGCCAACCACTTTCTCTTTTTTGAGTGACAGTGCTGCATTCTACCGGCAGAAGTTTGTCCCTACTAGCCCTTGCACAGCCTTAACTTTTTCTAAAATTAAAAAAAGGATCTCGTCGGCTATCTTTTTTCGAATTTTTTAATAAAATGTCTAATTTTAGCTATAACTGACTAAAATTATCGGTTTTTCTCGATGCAAATGCAAGGTTTTTTTTTTAGAATCCTGTTATCTTTCGCTAAATGCAGCCTAGAGCTATAACTAAGGTGTCATATTAAAGAAGAATAACGGTGCTAAATTTCCTTAATTGCACTTCGGTAATCTCACTTTGGTAGTTTCATAAAAACTATGGAAAACCTCAGTTAAAATTCGAGAAAACATATTTTAGACAGTTATAGCTGAAATTAATAATTTTATTTAAAAATTCTAAAAAGATAGCCAACGATATCCTTTTTTCTATTTTTAAAAAAAGTTAAAAGTCAATCTCTATCTTAATTAGTTAATTTTAAAACTCGATCCCCGTAGACCTCTGCAGCCATCAAACTCACTTAGTGCTCCGGCCGCGAGGCGGCATTTGGCATTGTTGTTCGGGCTCATATAGACCAGAGCCTTAAACACGTTTTGTATTTGCTATGGAATCAGATCTTGCCCGTAGCTTAGATTTTAGGGATATAATTGAAGAATTTGCCAGCAGAAGAGTTCGAAAGAATCTCATGATGTAAATATTTTTTATATTTACTCCAGTATATATATTAATCCATTTTCAATGCCTTAGTTATGATTGTTACGCCCTATTTACTATAACTTAATAACATCTAGGTATGTAAAAATATATTTCGTAAACGTAGGAAGGTTATGTTGTTGTTGTTTTTTTTTTTCACGCGGAGAGGGGGCCCGAAATCTATATTGCCCAGGGGCCCAGGATTTCTCTCGGCGGCCCTGATTCCAGAAGAGGTTTTTACAGTATTGCTCTGATGACATTTCTGTGTTGTGCAGGTTTGAGTTCTATCTTCCGATGATGTTCACTGTCGGTGCTATCCTCATGGAGAAGATGGGGGGACTGTTGGAAAGGAGTTTGGTAGCTGGTAAATATACTCTCACTAGTTTTGTTGTGTAAAGAAAAAAAAATTGATAATTTAAAAAAATTATTATTGTAAATGGATCTATAAATCTGACTTTGGGTTTTGTAAATCACACAAGGTCAAAAAATATTTTCAATTTACAATACCTAATCCCTCATAATAATCTATAACATGTTAAATATTTAGAGTACTAGGCCTACTTCTCATTCAGCCGCTTGGGACCGAACCTCACAACGGACCAACTGGAATTTAGATTTTGGTCCTAGTAATTTCTAGGGCTTTATCCTTGTTTCATGGATAGTCCTTGTTAGTTGTTCCTTGTGTCCTTGTCCCTTGTTATGGTTAGACATGTTTGTGAAACCAACCAAATCTGAACTGTGTAAAATTAACAATACTCATACTACGTGGACATTTACTACTTTACCGTTGGCGATCTGTCACAGGCATCACCATCTCGGAGCTGCTGATCACGCACGTGTTCGTACAGCTGGCCGTGCTCTCGGTCCAGACAGCGCTCATGATGATTGTGTGTTTTGTCATCTTCGACAACCCCATGATCGGCAGCCTGGCCCTCCTGCTCTTCCTGCTCCTTCTCATCGGAATGAGCGGGATGTGTTACGGTGAGGGACAATTTTACATTATTACAAGCATGGGGTTAGTCAGTGGTGTAGTAATTAGCGTGACCGGGACCATGGCAGTATGTCGAGGGTTATAATCCGCTTTCTGCCAGGTAGCTTTTCTCATTACCATTTATCTGTACTGTAGAGGATCACCCCCTTACCCAATCTCTAAATGAATACCCCCTTCGCAGCAGACCTGTTATTTATTTCTTCATAAACACCACAGGGGTAAATATGTGTAGGTTTGCTAAATTAAGGGTTTTGAAAGCAAATGTAAGTGAAAACCTACCTAGTGAATGTATATACAAAATTTTATCAAGATGTATTATTTTTATATTTTTCCCATAAATTTCATGGAAGCGAATACGTAGGTTTGCCACCACATGGGTTTTGAATGCAAATGTAAGTTATACCCTTTCTAGTAAATGTACATACCGAATTTTATCAAGCCATATCTATAAATAAGATAGGGGGTTTTGTTGTTTCCCAGAAGAATAACATGAGAAACATATTTTTTGGATTTTCTCCATAACCATTAAAGCTAAGTCAAAGATTCAAAATACTTGATTGTTTGTTATTTTAGCCCTTTTAAATGGTTTTAAGTTTAAACTGTTGAATTGAAAAATTAAGGTCAAAAAAAGCCAAAACCCATTATTGACCCTTTTTAAACGCCGTAAAACCCCGTAAAATTTATTCAATCATTCGGGATTGCAAACTCAATCAAGTAGATACCGAGCCATCCACCTCCATACAAAATTTCATAAAAACCGAAGGTTTCGTTCAATAGTATCGTGTTAACGGACACATAGATACATATATGAATTTGAACAAACGGTGTTTTTGGCTTCTAGGGACCTCAAAACAAAAAAGTAAGATAGAAAGTAGGGTCCTGGATTTAGGTCTTACCGTGAGTACTTCCGTAATAGCGTATTCCCAATAGGGAAATTCGCTAAAAAAATATGAAGCCTCCATTGGAATAATGATCATGTTGAAAAAAGTCATGATTAAGTTCTACTTTCAAGGACGTAAGTTTTTAGCAATAGGCTAAAAAAATTATTGTGGTAGTGCTATCAGTGTTTCCAGGGTGATTTTTTTTATTTTTTCATAAGGGTGTTACTATTTGGTTCGCCACATAAGTTGATGAATGACCAGAAAGAGCTGGGATTGTCAAGGGATGAAGAGGGTGTACTTTTACAAAAAACATCAAACTTAAGTAATATGTCATTTAGCTTTTTTACAACCACGGTGTACGTTGTATAGGTTAATAAGGTTGGAAGTTGTGGGAGCAACTTTTATTATTCTACAACTGATTTTTTTGTAACCTAGGGTTCATGGTCTCCGTATTCTGTGACTCTGACATGGCAGCAACATTCATGGGTCTCGGCAGCTTTTTCCCACTCTCAATGTTAAGTGGTAAGTAAACGTCCCTCAAAAATCCAGAAAATATTTGCATTTTGAGATGTGACTGCAAGTCTTATAGAGATATTTAAATTTGTATTTATAAATATATCTAAAAAGAAAGTGGTAAATGATTAGAGCAAGGGAGAGGATTTAGTTACGAGGTTATTTGGGAAGATTCCGTCAATAAGGGATGTTTTATTGCCTTCAATATACGTCATAACTTTTAGATCTATATCGAAAAATGCAGATAAGATTATATTGCACAAAAATATACTCATGCAGGAACATAAATTTCCTGTGTTCTTTATTGGCAATTTTTTTAGCTTGGAGTCAATAGTTTTTTTTCCAAAACTTTAAAATATTTGCACTTTTTCTTTAGCAAAAGTATTTGTATCGGAGGGTAAAATCAAACGATCATTTTCAAAAAAAGTAAATAATTAAATAAACTTATGATATTTTTACAATAAATAACCACCCAGATGATTTTATGCCCAGGTATGATGTGGCCAATGGAGGGGATGCATTATGTGCTCAAGTCGATCGGCTGGCTTCTGCCGCTGACACTATCGACGGAAGCGTTCCGTGGGATCTCCGCGCGGGCGTGGGGCATCACTCACCCATCCGTCTACCTCGGGTTCCTCTCCTGTCTCGGTTGGATCGTCTACTTTATGGTCATCACGTACATTGCCGTAAAATGGAGAAAGGGGCTTGGAAGTCGATAGCCTACTTCTCTAGTTTTATATTTTGTAAATATTTATACTGAAGCAAAATTGCCAAAATATGTTTTGTTATTGTGTAATTTATTTAATAAAAAAAAGTATAAAAATTTTCAAGTTGTATGATTATTTTTGATTATTATTATTTGTGAAATATTCCTCAAGTGAGACAGTGTAAGTCCATGTATGAGTTTCCGAAATTGGAATTTGGGTAGTATGAAAGTTTTACATATAAAGGGAACTGGAAGAATTTTCACCTCTTCATGACAAGAAAGATATTATTGCATACCTTTAATGTGGAACACCGTTTAAGACACAAACTTTTTATGAATTTGGAAAAAAATTTCTTACTGACTCATCTTTTGGTTTAGTTTTATGAACCACCTGAAGAGGAATGGAGCTGACAGGTGAGACAGGCGTTTGTGGGATGTTCCACTCACACAGTTTGCGAGCACTGCACAAAGGAGTGTCCACCGGGACAGTGTCATCGAACCTGCTGTAGTCAACAGCAAAGTCGTACTGCCGCTTTCTGTAGCACTTGATCATCTGCTTGAACCGATGGCCCCAGAGAATTCTGGATGGCAAGTAGGAGGTTCTGGCTTCTGTTGTCTGTCCTGTCGTTTCGACTGTTCCGTTGAGAACAACAACAATCTCCAACTTGGCTGTTAGCAAGTCCATTGCATCAATGTCGAAAAGTGGACTCGTTTCATCGATTATGTGAAGAACTGTTGAAGGCCAAATCAAAAATGCATCAGATCTGAAAAATAGTTGCATTATTGGTATGTTTAAAAAATGGTAATATTATCTACAAAATAAGTTATACAGCAGACAATTTGACAATTCAATGTTTTCATTTATAATGCATATACAGTACACTCTCGTTCATCGGACTCGGTGACATCGGAACTCCGCTTCATCGGAACTGAAAATCTGGATATTATTAATTTTTTTTCTTACAAAATAAATAATTTTTCCGTTTTAGCGCCTTCAATTTCCATTCATTCTATCCGCACAACAGTAAAGTATCACATTTTGCATCAAAAGTCATCAGGCGTTTTCCATAATCTGTACCCATCGATGTGATTTACGAGGCCGTGGAGTATTTGCACAAAAATACAAAGAGGAAGAGGGCAGGAAGTGAACATTCGACCGCTTCCCAAACTGTCATTCAGTCTGTCTCGCTTGCACCTGTGTTACGTGGAAGTCAGTTGACTGCTGGAATATCAATATGGAATATGAGAATAAAGATTTTGGATCTTTATTTCCTGTGTTGTTTTTATTCCTATAGGTTAATTACCATGTTCAAAGTTTGTGTGCCTTATTTTTATAAAATCTCGTGTTAAAAACAAGAGTGAATACAATCACGATAGGTCAACGTACGGGCGGAAATGATGACTCACGACTGACTCCGCTTCATCGGAATTTTTTGACATCCGAACCAGCCGTCCGCCACATTAGTTCCGATGAACGAGAGTGTACTATAATTGGAATTTCGATAAAGTCTTTCATTGAGTTGGCCCCAGGGACAGAGGCCTCCAAGTAGCTATATTATAGAACTACACCTCGAGTCCTGCCATTTAATACAGTGGAGTCCCGATAATCCAAAATTATTGGGACCAGACCTATTTCGGATTAACAAATATTTAGGATTAAACGAAACTTCAACTAATATAGACATAATATTAAATATATAGTGGAATAATTAAACTGGTAAAGAATAACATAAGTTGACTCCAGTTGTTGTCAATCAACAGTACGAATGCTCGCTCGGTGGTTGGATGCCGTACATCACATTACGCTTCAGAGTCATCAGTCAGGAGGTACTGACAAGGTAGTTCCTTGTTCTCTTTTTTCAAAAGATCACTTCTTACTTTAAAGTTCATAAAAATATTGTCACACAACTGATTTTTCAGACAAAAAGTAGGCATCATCTGTTTTGTATTTGACTATTGGTTTGCCTTTTACCTACCTGTAGTATGTAACATGTTTTCTTATATCTAGAATAAATTACCATGCAATTTCAAACCCTATGCATTCCTTTCCTGAACAGAGGATATAAAATGAACATTTTCCGTAATATTTGGATTTTTATTTCCGTTTACCCTCCAGAGTCGATGTTGAGCTTCAAGCCGTGCTGATAGTGGGGCAGGATCTCACCCTCTTGGGTGACCCTGTGTTGCAACAACCAGGCTCGGACCGTAGCTCCCACGATGTGGGACTTGCGGAAGTCGCCCACGCGGAACAGCAGACTCAGATGGCCGTCGCGCAGACATATCACGGCCGTTTTGCTGCAATACACAATAGCAGAAACTGTTCACCTCAGTGGACACTAGCTTGGATTTGGCAACCAATGGATTGGGCTGAGTTGTAGGAGGATTGATTCCACATCTGAGTTCAAATGGTTAGTGGATGAACAAATACTTTACCACTTTTGAAAGAATTCAAAGAAATTCTTTCACAATCTTAGCATCAAAGATTCTTCAGGAATCCTTCTTTAAAAATAACAAATTACCTCTGTTCTGTTAGTGGTCAGACAACATAGCAAACTTCCTTTAAAGGGATAATAGTTAACTAAATAGAGGAGCGGAAGCAAATTTTGGCTGACACTTTGGCATTTTAAGCCATGCCAATGGTTTCCTATAGAGAAGGTAGCTGAGCAAACAAACATGTGCTAATAATATTATGAAAAAGTATCAAAAGAAGATAAAAGTTACACACACTTTTGGCCTTGTATTTTCTCACTATTCACTTGAGCATAGCCGGCTTTTTTAATTTGCCTCCCAAAAGCCCAAAGTGCTTCTAATGACAGGATAAGATATGGATTTGCATAAGTTGGATGCAAATCCATCCCTTTATTCCCCCCTTTGACCCCTTTATTCTTAGTGACAATAACACTGTAAAGAACCTGAGTATAAAATTACCGTATTAGTTGTTTAAAGGCTCATTGAACATTTTCAAGTTTTGTTCAGTATAAATTTTAGTGAAACAAAATATTCCCGGGCCCTTGTGGCCCATGCCTAAATCCAACCCAGTACTTGGAGATGAGAGGTTCAAAACTGTACAGTTGAGAAAGACTGGCAACAATGAGGGAGAGACAAGGAAGAATTAAAGGAAGGAAGAGTGCTAAACTAAACAATAAACGCACCTTAGCTAAAAACACAATCATGAAAAACAAAGAAGAAAAAGTTAAAAGTTAAATGAACGTGAAAAGATGAATTATATCAATTTGTATACAAGTAGACTACAATTGAATTTCCCATGTAATACAAAATATTGTAACCAGAATAAAGTTATTATTATTAATAAAATCTTCTTTCACTTAACTTTACCCTGACATAGCAATAACATGGATTCAGCAAGGATCAAATTGTTAGAATTTAAATTTTGACTGATAGCTTACTGCATGAGCTTTACACTTCTTCAGTACTTGAAAAAATTGAGAATATTTGAGGAATATACCTTATGAATATATTCATGTACAATACTGTACCTGAAAACAATGTGTTGAGTTCTAGCCTTTGGTCGGGATAGTTTCACAAATACTATTCCAGCCATGGTAGATTGTATTAGTACTCCAAAAATACTTTGAACAATGAGCAGAGCAGTAGCCTCGGGACATTCTGTGGTGGGAGAACGAGTTCCGTAGCCTGTCGAGTACTGGGTCTCGAGCGAGAATAAAAAACAGGAGATGAAGTCATCCATTGCAGTCACACATTGGGGACTGGATGAAAAGAATTGTTTAATAAAACAGTCTAGGTTCAAATTAAATGTGAAAAATAGCACTATTGTCTATTCAATAAGCAAAACATCCCATGTAAGGGTAATGTTTTAAACTTGAATTAAATATGAATGTCATAAAATGTAAAAAAAATCAATATTCAAAAAAGTACTAAATAAAATTTTTAATACCATTATTATTTTAATATAAGCAAAATATACAAAAAGCAAGTATTACTTAAACCACACATTGAGAAAAGGCTCTCAGACTTAAGCAAACTGTGATTGCTAATTAATTTATTTGATTATTTCAGAAGCTAATTTTATAATCATTTATTACAATTAATTGCTAGTATGGTTATGGTTTTAACATTTTTTAGAAACGCTCAAAGACCATATCCACGTTCAAAGACATGGAAGTTGATGTCCTCGTGGAAGATGTGGAACTGGAAAGACATACAGAAATCGAATCCTTCAAAGTGAATTGAAGGAAACAGACGTTTTTAGGATTCATTAATAAGAACATTAATCTGGTGGCCTGCCTTTGATCAAGACAGATGACGTAGCTCATAAGCCAAAGCCCCAAATGGAAAAATGTTGTTCTTAGTAATACAACTAAACTGGATACTTAAATTTTCTCTACAACTTTTGACTTAAGTAGTATTTTGTAAAACAAAGAATTTCCTTAAATTTAAACAAAACACTAAAAATTTAATATTTACCTGTCCTTATCGTAGTTGGCATAACCCTTCAGGTTGCCGTACTCATGAGCGACGGCCCACCAGAGGAGCCCAAACAGCAGCCAGGTACCGAGGAAGCTCAGGGAGAAAACGAAAAGAGTGACTCGCCACCGAGACTCTATCAGGGACGTGAAAACGTCCTGCATGTGGAAATAAATCTTGTGATTCGGAGCATGACGCTTCCTTGCAGTGTAGCGCCCTCTTTTAAACAAGGATGTTTCTCTTGCTCTACAGATTAAAAATAAAATAAAAACATAACAGGTAAAAAAAGGGAAAGATAAGCACCCACAAAGCTCAAGAATGAATAATAGAAGAATAAACAACTGTATGATATCAATTGTTCTGAATACAAACATTTGTTTGAATTGCGTTGTCAACTTGACATATCAGTAGCCTAGTACAGTGATCAGGGCTTAATTTCTAGAAAAAAAGTGTCGGAGATATGGCGAGCTGGCTTGGCTGGTAGGTTGGGAAATTTGCATTGGAAAGGGTGGTCTGCTGGGGTCATACGCTGGACCTGATCGGTCCAACAACACTCCTGAACCTAATACAGTAATATTTTTTATACAATTTGCCTAAAATTAACTCATAAAAGTAAAATTAAGGGATACAAGTGAAATTCTAAACGATTAAAAGTTTGGCAATGATCAGGCTGATTTAGTGATATGCACGCAGTTAACGTGTTAAAGCTTGACTACTTTGTGATAGCATCTCACAGTGATTCTATTTCACTTTTTTTAAAATTTCTTTAAGGAAAATTTGCTAAAAACAAACACAGTCTAACAATATATTACTTAGGGTAGCAAATAAACGTTGATTCAGGAACAAATGTAGAGTGGTCTTGTTGAACTGGTTCTTCTTCAACGGTGTCCTCCTTGGAATCTTCTTCTTTATCTTGAATTTGCACATACATCCTGTTAAATCATCCTTGTAAATAGGTTACCATAATTTACTTTAACAAAAACAGACAAAACCAACATAGTTGCTTTTTTTAAACACCAATTTTAAGTTTAAACCAGCCTTAACAAACAAATTTATTTAAATTGTGTGGTAAAATGGGTATTTTAGATCAAATGTTGAAAAATGGTGTTAAAGTTATAAAATATTCTTAAAATGTCTTAAATTGGAAATTGAACAGATATTACAGAGCTATCGTATACAGGGTGTCTTTCAAGTCCATCACCAAACTTCATAATAATTCGAATTGGATCAAAATAAGCAAAAAAGTTCATATGAAGGTACAGTATGTAATAATATGCATATTTACCCGGATATACGCCATTTTGTTTTTTACACTTAATAATATTTATTTCAGTGACGGATTGATGTAGGAACTTCATATTCTGTGTGAACTTTTATAATAACAATGTCTTATACCACAAAAAAATTTATTTTCTTCGGATGCATGTTTTCAAAATGGCGGCCAATTTTAAAACTCATTTATCTTAAAACGGGTAAATTTTATAAAACTTTTAGAAGACACAAAAAAGTTGACAAATCTAATTATCTAACCAATTATGCCAAATTTGTAAGGAGCCGACCACAAATAATGGAGTTATTGTGATTTTTCAGCAGAGAAACTCTGATTTCGCATTATATTTAATGCAAATTAAGGTTATTTTAATAGAAAAATCACAATAACTCCATTACTTGTTGTCAGATCCTTATAAACTTGATCTCATTGATTAGATCATTAAATTTGTCAACTTTATTGTCTGTAGTAAAATTTTGATAAAATTTACCTGGTTTTAAGATATTTGAGTTTAAAAATTTTAAATGGCTTCCACTTTGAAAACATTTATCGGAAAAAAAATTTGTATTGTGGAAATGGACATTGTTGTTATTAAGATCCATGCCAAATATGAAGATCCTACATCAAACTGTCACTAAAATAAAAATTATTAAGTGTAAAAAACAAAATGGCGGATATCTGGGTAAAGATGCATATTAGAGGACATACTTACATGTGAACAGTAAGTATGTTATTAATAAGCATACCTGCTTATTTTGACCCAATTAGCCATATTATGAAGTTTGGTGATGGATTTTAAAGACACCCTGTATATAACATCAATTATTGTAAATCTAGTAATAATACTGTATTTAATATGTATTTAAAATACAATATGTTAATAAAGCTCATAAGTTCCATAACAAAAATAATCTCTTAAGCAAATTAATTTTGCTAAATATTAATTAAATATTACCTAAATGTTTTGGACAAAATGAACTACACTCGCTAAACTAAAAATTCATGGGACAACAGTCTTTCTTTGAGTTACGAATAGTTTGAGTTATGGAGGTAACGTTTGTTAAATTCTACTTACAGAGGTAACGAACATTACAATATTGTGCCAAAGGCTGTACAGAGGTGTCATTGACTCGTTGCAACATTTGTGACAAAATTTTTACTAACAGCGGTTCATTGAGAAAACTTTGAGATATATAGGTACAACTCAATTTGTAGAGGTAAAGGTCAGAGGACAAATTTGAAATTGTCTTATCAAATTCATTTTGAGTTATAGAGGTAATTTTTGTGTCTCTTTGACTTGTAGAGGTAACATGTAACCTTAAAATTAATTTGAGTTATGTATGATGGACCGTAAAGAGAAATTTTCTGGATTAAAATTGATGAATTAGTTTTGTAGGGAAAACCTCAATCCGCCCCTCTTATTTTGATTTGACTAGTCTACATTTAATTAGTCTTAGTCTACTAAATTGAATTGACTTATAGTCTACATGGAACGGGAATTTAATAAAATGCTGAGTTCCACATTTTAATAATTTAAAATTGATAGTAATACATTAATGAAAAGAAATAAAAGATCGCTCATAACAAAATCAATAAAAATTCATTCTGGTTATTTTAAAGTCAAATTTACTTTACCCAAGAAATATCATCTGTACTAAAATGTAAAGAATAAATGAAAAACTCATACTGATTAGTTTCTTGACGAAGAAAAAATATTTACCTGATCTATATTTCACTAATAATAACAATCAGTATGATACAATACATTAATAACTTAATCAAATAGGTGTTTAAGAAGATTTAGCACAGTGCCTAATCCTCCACTTCAAACATCTCGCTAATTGGTATTAGAATCTTTTTATGGAATATTTTATCTTCATCTATCGCTAATATAAAAAGAATTAATCTAGAAAATAAAACCACTTTTATGAACCTCTAAACCAATTTTTAAGGTTTGTAACTTAATAACATACTTTACTTTCTAAAGTATAGTCTGTCAATCATTGTGAATCTATACTTAAAGTCATGAAGATAAAATGTCTTGTAAGGTGCTGCTGCACTAGTTAAAAGTATTTAAGAAATTTCTTTTCACACAACATGAAATCAATTTTCAAAATAAAACAACCACGTTTAAATCTTTAGTAAGGACAGAAACATAATTAACGTATGGTAATAATTAATTGGGTTGACGATTCTAGAACTCACATTGAAAACAGCCACTGAATAACATGTTTACAATTTATGTACTTATCTAAATCTTAATTTACTTGTTAGAACTTACGTTAATAAATAACACACATGATACAGTCATGATAGGTAAAAGTGAAATTCAGAATTTTTCATATTGGACCACAAGCATGCTCATCATGTTGTCCATGAGTTTTATTTCACACAATAAATATTGAACAAAGCACTTCCTCTATGAAGGATTTTCTCTGGTTCCTCAATTTTATCAACAGTTCACTTCCTCACAGTACAAATTATGTAGGGAACATTGTGGAAACTTGATTAGAGAAAACTAATTGAGTAATTGCTTGATCTAAAAAGCCTAATTTTTATAACTTGTTTCTGCACATGAAATTTTTGTGCATCAGAGAAAACAGAAGTATTATTTTTAAATTGTAAAATATGCATTCTTATTTTTTGACACATTGTCGTATTTCGGAATAGTAGTTTTCATTACTAGTCTTGAAAGTGACTCATTGCGGGGAGAGATTGCATTTACGCGCGAGTCGAAGCCGAGCGTGGAAAAGGCTATCGAGCCCCGCAATGGCACTTTTGAGACAAGTATTGAACATTATTTTTCATTACGATATCGAAAAACTTGTAAACAACATGAATATTTTTGTTTGTTCAACTTAGTAACAAGAAAAAACCGAACTCATAACGCTGAGTTTCCGTGCTTATGTCGTGGTACACACTCACCGAAACTAAGCGTTGTGCAACAGCTGATCGGACTGCACCGCAAAATCCCATAACGGTTACTTTATGGTTAACGGTTACTTCATAACGGTTACTTTATGGTTAACGGAAAGTAAACGTTATGTAATTTTGCCGTGCAGAATCGGGAATAACCTATTTTCTTAGCTCGTTTTACGTTTAGAAAGTGTATTTTCGTATGTAGAGTAATGAAAAAGAATTATTCCATGCTTATTAATTTCACTAAATTTGTTTTCCATAATGAAATGAAATGGTTTATTCATCACACAAAGTTTACATACTTGTGATTTCTTCACACGGAAACATATGACACGTCATACATAAAAATCTTAATCTATGTCTAGTCCAAAAACTAAATAATAATGTGGTTCTCTCATCACAAAATATACAAAACAAATTAAAACAAAATTAAAACTAAAAGTTCAAAATAAAACAAAACAAAATGAAACTTAAAATATTTTTTGTCAACTAGAAAAAAACTTCTACAGAGTACAGACACAATGTCAGTAAATATTCCTTAGGCTTTTTCTTGAACATAGTCATTCTTAGTTCCAACTTCATTTGACTAGGGAGGTGATTGAAAACTTTCCTACCTATATACCAAGGGGATTTTTCAAAAAGAGCAGTTCTGTGAATGGAGAATTGAAGAAGATCTCTATTTCGTGTATTGTACAGATGCTCATGATTTCTCGTCAAAAACTGTTCATGGTTTTTTTTTTACAAAGATGCATAGATGGTATATATAAACAGCGTGGATTGTCATAAGATTCACCTCTTTAAAGAGAGGGCGACAAGACGTGCGGGGTCCAACATCAGCTAAGATTCTTAATGCTTTTTTTGAAGAATAAATATTTTTTGAATGATAGATGAGCTACCCCAAGCTATAGTTCCGTAGCAAGCCCTAGACATGAAGTAAGAGTGGTAAACCATAAGAGCTGCACTTAATCCTGAAGTTTGGAAAACCACTCTCAATGCAAACAAAGCTTTGGCTAAAGAAGTGGTCAGCTGATGTTGATGATCAAACCATTTGAGATTTTTCATTGATATGGATACCAAGAAATTTGGTGTTCTCTAAAGATTGAATATGTTTCTCTAATCTAACAGAAGAAAAATGTTTTCTGCATTCAACTGTTGGCTATGAAGATGAAGTATATTTGTTTTGGAGCAATTTAGATGAAGACCGTTATAACTAAACCAATTTTCCATGTGTGATAAGTCCTTTGAAGCGGTACTGATTGCAAGGGGAATGGATGGTGCTCTTACCAACATTGTAGTGTCATCAGCAAATTGAATTATTTTGGAAGGAACTGAAAAAGCTAGATCATTAATATAAAGAATAAACAGAAGAGGTCCAACTTTGGACCTTTGAGGCACTCCATGAACCACAGGTCTTCAGTCTGAAAAATGCTTAACATTACATTTATCAGTGACCACTACTTGTTTGAATCTGTTGGAGAGATAGCTTGTAAACCATGCCAAAGCTGAGCCTGATATGCCGTATAACTTTAATTTTTCCAATAGGATATTGTGCCTGACGCAGTCGAAGGCCTTCAACAGATCACAGAAAACACCGATGGCCCTCAGATGGCTCTGTCCAAGGCCTCCAATGCCTCATTTATGAAGTCCACAATTGCATCAGAAGTACTCCTTTCCCTCCTAAATCCAAACTGATTTCTATTCAGCAACTCATTTGATTCTAAAAATGAAACTAATTGTGACAGTGTGATTTCTTCAAAAATTATTGACAAAACAGGTAAGAGAGCAACAGGACGATATTTGGATATGTCATGGGAATCTCCTTTTTTGAAAATAGGGATGATCTGGGCATATTTCAACTTGTCTGGGAAAGATCCGGTTTGTAATGAAATATTTATACAATGAGTCAAAGGTCTCACAATGCATAAGGCACTAGCTTTGATGACTCTTGTGGGAATTTCATCCCAACCTGTAGACTGTTCATTTTTTAGCCTTTTGATGCAGGATAAGACAATAGATTCTGGAACGGGTCGGAATTCAAATGAATGAGGAACTCTAAAAGAAACTTGTTTTGCAATAGCCATGGATTCTGTGACAGAGGCATTGTCTTGGAAACTATCCACTACACTAGAAAAATATTTGTTCATCGAGTTTGCCACAACTAAAGGGTCTTTGATCACCTCCCCATCAATACTAACTTCTGGACAAAATTTATCTTTAATACTAAAGTCAAGTTCCTTTTTAACAACACCCCAAGATGTTTTACTAACATTTTCACTTTTTTTATCAAATTTAAATTATACATTCTCTTTGCGGCCAAAACAACCTTCTTAAAAATCTTTTTGTAATCCCTAAAGTATTTTTAAAAAACAGGGTTAGAGTTATGTCTTGAGATTTTATACAATTCCCATTTTTTCTTACTGGACACACGTATGCCTTTTGTCACCCAAGCGTGATTCCTTTCCTTTTCTACAACGGCTTTTGTTTTGATCGGAAAGGTATTTAAGAAACAATTATACAATATTTTTAAAAAATCATTAAAGCTTTCATTACAGGTGTATTGTGACAAGCAATATTCCCAACTCTCTTCTAACAAAGTGAACCATAAATGAGTACCAAGGATACTGAGCTCATGCTTGGTAAAATTATTAAGCATCACTTTCCTTTCTCAGACAAAGCTCGTTCGCTCCTCTCACTTGCCCTCTTCCTTTTTAAGATGAGCTCATTTGCTTCGCTCACTCGCCAGGCCAAAGAGTGCTGCACTTTGGTATAATTTTGTTTACAGGTTAAAGGTGTATCACAAAGGTTTCTAGAATTATCAGCTGATTTTTGTTCAGTTTAGTAGCAACAAAAAATCTCCAAAAGGTTAACATGGGAACTTTGAAGGGCTGTAGGACGAAAACCAGATTTTCCCAGCCATGGGACCAATGCCAATCGACTCCTGGTGACAAAAACCCATATTAAAAAAAAATAATAATAAATAAATAAATAAAATAAATAAAAAATCCTTGGATGGAAAATTTTTTTTGGCCATGCAAACAGTACTTGTTTTAGAGTATAAAGAACCAGGGGGACCGAGCTCATGAAAAATGACTAAGCATTGGATATGCACTATTTAAACTGTAAAAAAATATTTATAATATAAATATTATTATATAAATTATTAAGTAAAAAAAATAAATAAAATATAAAGCCACTAAATATATTATACTTCCTTGTAAAGATTGGTAATCATGCAACCACAAAGTTCTTTGATAATGAAAAAAAAAATCTTTGGAAATTCGCTCAGTACGCAGGTCTGCTGCGACGGGGGTATTTTTCATCTTGAAGTAAACAATGGGATTTAAAAGCAATATATCTGTTTTTATTCATTTTAAAATTTTACTAAAAATCTTTTCAACTCTTGTAGTTTTTAAAAACCAATATATTATTAAGTCTCGCCACAAAACTTGACAAAAGAATTTACACTACTACTCAGTTTAAATTATTTTTTAGTCTACCGTTCCATGGATATTACCAACACCTGCACACAAGTTTGATGTTTTTTTTTTTTAAAGTATGCCCTCTTTCCCCCTTGCCCACTGCAGCTGTTTTTGAATATTCCTCAAATTATGTGGAGACCCTTTTAGTAGGCCTAAAACCAGTCAATAATGTACGGTATTATAACAGTTAGAAATGTGTTATCTAATAGTGTTATAATTAATGTTGAAAGCTGTATCAGCCTGAAGAGTAGATAAGCAAAAAGCAATTAACAGTGATGAAATGCACTATTGAGTTGACCTTGATACTGCTGTGTAACATTGATGTACCAACTGAACCACTAGCTTGAAAGTCTTTCCCAAGTTTAGCCCAAAACAACAATTTTTCCCAATCTGAGCCATTCTTCCTTTAACAACCCTACCCCCACAACCATTGAGGTGTAATCTTTAAAAACTACTGTAACTTAAACAGTACTCTATCATACTCATGTACCTATTTTTTATTTTTTAAATGTTAGTTTGTCATCTTTCCTTAACACATAGTTTGCTGAAGACGTCTTTAGACATCACCCACCCATTGCTGAATAGCTGAGACATCCTTTTGTGAGGTTTAGCAAATAGAGATACTGTCGTCTCCATTTTCTTAGTAGGGAGTTTAAACTGTCAGCTCCTGAAGGACATCCTGTAGTATTTCGTCATTACCATAGCTTACAGTTCTGACACTTAAATTTGATGGCACTCACAGCGGAATATGCGCAAACCTACTTATAGAAAACAAGGAAAACTGTACATGCTGTACTCCAATAGTATTATAACCTATTCCAGTGGATATTTCTGTTATTTTGAGTGTGTTTTATGAATTAAATATTGCAGTGAGTGTTATTTTTGACATTTCAAGTTTTAGTTTGTGTCATAAACTGTATAATAAAAAGATGTCCTCTTATTATGATTTTTAAAGTTTTAGGACTACAAGTTTTTTTTTACTTAGTAGCATAATCGGACTTGTAAGTAACTAGAAACACTAAAACTAAAGTAAATACATTACCTTGTGAAAATTTTTTTTATATATATTTTAAATCCACCAGTGAGGCTGAAGATGTTCTTACGCGTTCTAATATATGACGTCAGCCTCAACATCATTTTACCCTGCCCATCTGGCTTTCCATGATTATCCTATACTATAATACAAGGAATATCTGAAGGGATGTGTGTTCCACGATCTCGCAATCTAGCTGTTAGATTTTGCTTAAACTTTGCATTTGAGAGTATTTTGGCCCAAAAATAAGTTTAAAGACAGCCTCAATTCCAGGAAAAATCGAATTAGGTCTAAATTTAAGTTTAAAAATCGTAATTTTTAACATTGGTCTTATGGGTTGCTATTTTGGTAACGAAATAACAACGAAAGGTATACAAACATAAAAGAACACTAATGTTAAGCAGACCTTTTGAAACAGCTGTTAACTATGATGAGGTATAGTTGGTTGTTGTGAGAAATTTAATAGCTTTATTACCATGACACTATATCAAAACTGAATTAAAACCAACGAGCAAGGCTCGGTTAACCAGGTACTGTTATATGAATCAGCAATAAACCGTTTGAACCATACCGGTACCAGTATATAACCTTTTTTTTGCAGTCAATGTGTTAACAATGCAACAACACCTGTGATACGGTGTCTCGCGTAAGGTGTCTCAAATCGATTAGAGACCAATAGTTTGTCCTACAATCTTGAAATAAAATCATTTCCCACTAAATTGACCGCAAGGAATAATTTTAAAATATTTTTAACGTTGTATAAATACAGGGTGACCCAAAAACAGGGGGTCACAGGTTCCAATCTCGGTAATTTAAAATACAAACATATGCCATATTATACATCATTAGAAAGGTCTTTTTAATACAAACATTTTGGTGAAAACATAATATTGTTATCTTAATTCGTTTTAAAATTGGCTGGGTAGCTGAGTGGTTATAGTGCTCGCCTTTGAATCCAAAGGTAGCCGGTTCCATCCTGAGAAAAGTCATTAGCTTTTTAAAGGTTCGATTCCGGACCCAGTTGCCATTTGTCATTGGGCTATTAATTAATGATGCTTTCTAACAACTGGTCGATGTTAGATAGTAACAAGACTGGGGTTTGGACCGTTCCCCGTCAAAACGTTAAAAAATGCCACTGGCGTAGACAAACACAAAATAAAAACACAAAACACAAAATAAAAAAAAATGGCGAACTATTTTCAGCCAAAATCAAAATTTATGGAATACCCTGTAATTCCATTATTATTTGTAGTAAATGACTTCTGATTAAAAATACTTATTTGAAATAAGCTAAGATTTACAATGATATGTCACAAGACCACGGCTACTAAAAATTTTTCAAATTCAACATTGTTGAAAATGTTTCCATAAACGAAACTCAAAAATTTAAAACACAAAAACATGTAATTTTGTACATCAAATTAAAGCTCTCGTTAAACTGAGCACTTTTGTAATTTACACTAATGTTGTATCTCTTTTGGTTTTGTAGTGATAAAGTAAAAATGTCATTTTCCCATTTAACTTGCATGTTATTTTAATGGTATGACAACAATAGAAGAAGAACTGCCATACTATCATGTCCAGATTAATTAACATGCAAGTCAAATGGGAAAATGACATTTTTACTTTATTACTACAAAACCAAAAGAGATAAGGCATTAGTGTAAATAAAAAAGTTGCTCAGTTTAACGAGAGCTTTAATATAATGTACATGTGTTTGTATTTAAAATTTTTGAGTTTTGTTTATGTAAACCTTTTCAAAAAATATTAAGTTTTTAAAATTTTAGTTTTTAATAAATGTAGTCTTGTGACATATCATTGTAAAGCTTAGCTTATTTCAAATAAGTATTTTTAATCAGAAGTCATTTATAAAAAATAATTACAGGGTATTCCGTAAATTTTGATTTTGGCTACAAAAATGGACGCCATTTTAAAACGAATAAAGATAACAAAATTATGTTTTCACCAAAATGTTTGTATTAAAAAGACCTTTCTAATGATGTGTAATATTACATATGTTTGTATTTGAAATTACCAAGATTCGAACCTGTGACCCCCCTTTTGGGACACTCTATATTTATACAACGTTTAAAATATTTTAAAATTATTCTTTAGGGTCAATTTAGTGGGAAATGATTTTATCTCAAGATTGTAGGACAACCTGTTGATCTATAATCGATTTGAGACACCTTACTTGAGACACCCGGATTCTCCATTAGTTTAACATGCTTATTCACCTCCACACTTAAGGGATTCATTTTTAAAATTAATTAACTTTAATACATAAAGTGCTTTGATTTTTACATGGATACCTCAAATTATAACATCCACTGATGTAACTGTATGATCCATTAAACTTCATAAAAGAAAAATGGTACGGTCACAGTAAATGCCAGCAAGAAACCCCAGTTTCAAGTACAAAAAAAGTCTGCATTGCATCTATTAACATTCGACTCTCAGTCAAAAACCATAGGACTAAAATTTTTCTTCAAGTTACGTAAATAGAAAGGAATATTTCTTATAACAGAGGTAGGTTTTTGTTGATTTAACTAACAAAGGTAACGTATAGTTAGGCTTGCCATACGTCCCAGTTTTTCACACTTGTCCCGGTGTCCCGGCTGGTTTTTCTTATGTCCTGGTTTTTGTCAGAAAAAAAAACAGTGAACCATTATAAACCGTTCAAAATAAATGTGAGAATGAAACACAGATTTCAATTCCCCCATTTTTCCTGTTCCTCCCGCTGCCAAGAATCCAACCAATCACAACCACTGAGAATTACTACAGCCGTTTAATATCTCATGTCAGTTTATGCCAATGTTTTGATTTTTCGTAAACAAATACTCTAACTTTGACGTTTGAGATGTAACAAGAAGCGCTTCCAATGGCAAGTAGGGGAAGTAGGCTAACACGATCATCAGCGCTATTTTCTACTCTAAATTTCAAGGTCGAAAGTAAAATAACAAACATGTGATTGTGAAGAAATTTGGGAAATTTAGGAAGGTATTGTGGAAGTATTCCTGGTGTTGGGAAATAAAATTCTGTCTTTCGATGGCACATTTATTTTGAACGGGATATAATACAAAATTCAATTATCTGATTTGTTTTATGTCTTTTTTAAATGGACATTCTAAAAAGATAATAACAATGAAAAATATTACTAAATTGATTCAATTTGCAGATGGCAATAACATTTAAAGTAGAAGTGAAATTTGACGCTGATAAGGTGGAAGATAAGGGTTGGTTTGGCAAGTCTAGTGCATGTGATGTGAAAGAAAGGCATGTTATTGAAAAATTGTCAATTCCAGTCAAATGTCAATGAGAAGAAAAGGGAAAGGCGATTAATTACCGTTGCAACTTTATTTTTATTCAAGAAGGTGTATGTCCCATCTTTTGAGCATGTGTTCTGATAATAAGCTAAACAAAAATTTACAAATTCTTAAATTTTATATTTTAGTTATACTATGGGTAATTAATTAATACATCCTTCTTACACAATATAAACATTTTACCTTTTCCAGACTAAAATAAAATGTATAAGCTACAAGGTATTTCTAATATATTTCAAATCCAAGCTAAAATGATTCATAATTGAGACCATCGAATCTTTCTCCATTTACACCTGTTGGGAAGGGGGTGCTGGGGGTTACATGCTCGGTGTCCCGGTTTGGTCCTGTAAAATTATGGCAAGCCTACGTATAGTGCAGTATCTTAATAGTAGATAGATATGGTAGTGGACCAGATGTCACCAAATCGTTGCAATCTGTGCGCCAGTGTTTCGATCAATAAACGTCCATAAAAAAAACTTCGAGATAAAACGGTTAATTTCAACTATTGGAGATAAATGCCAATTGAATTCAACTTATCAAAAAAATTTTTGTCATGGAGTAATATCTATACTTATTTAATACGCTAAGGGTTTTTTTGTGTGATGAGAACTCCTCCTTAAATTTTCAAGTTTTTGGTGTCGTTGGATAGGGCTTGGTCTGTAGTTGTTTCCGCCAAAAATTGATGAGAATCGGACTGAAAATAAAGGCGCTGTACATCACTGAAATCTAAAAATTTCCCATTTAAATAACATTGTGATTGAATAAAACATTTTAAACGTCTGTTAATAATTAGCTGTAAAAACATGTAGTTATTGGTGATTACAGATTTTAATATTATTGGATTGGTCGGATGTCATTGACTTAGAGCTAAAGTAACATTTGTACTGTATTAAAATAAATTGCTCAATTTCGAGCAACACGTATACTAGTTTAGACTAAATAGAGGTGATAAGTACGGTTTCCATAATTAATTTACTAGGCCTATGGTGTATTTTTATACAGACAGGTTTTTTTTCAAGGGGAATGAAACTAATTCAAAATACTAATGATATGGAGTTATCAAGTTTAAGTTATCGTAGTGAGAGTGATTGTGCTTCCTTACAACTTAGTTTTATGTAAGCCAATTTAGTACGTGTTGAAAATTGCTCTTAATAACAAAAGTTTTGTTTAGTTGTAGCAACATGGTGCAACTGTAACCAGAACTAAAGTACGGTACAGTTGTCCATGAAAGATAGTCAAATTAATTGGTTACCAAGTACACAATAATTTAATAACTCTACTAATACTACAATAGTTGAGCATTTTTCATGATCATAATGAACCTATCATTGTGGAAAGCTCTTCTTATTGGAAATATATACTAATTTTAAATTAAAAACTCCAAAAATCCAATAAATTCGTTTAATTTTAGGTTATGCCTTTCGTTATCAAAGATAACATCTTCAGACCAATTGTCTGATTTTAATTTTGATTGGTCTGAAGATGTTATCTTTGATAACGAAAGGCCTAACCTAAAATTAAACAAATTTATTGGATTTTTGGAGTTTTTAATTTAAAATTAATAGAATGAACCTAGATAAGGAAATACTGTTTTATGTCATCAAACAATGCTAGCTACAGTCTAACTGATCTTTCACTTGGTGTTAATTGCACAGAAGTTTCCTGTTTGTAAACACTATTATAAACGGAACTTAATGTTTCCAGTGTTAAAAAGCTTAAAACTCTTATTTTTTCACTCAGTTAGTGTTAACACTCAGTTATTTTTCTGGGAAATATTAATAAAACAAGGCTAAATTCATGAGAAAATGTGTTTAATTAAGATGAAAAAGTCAAGCAAATAGCAGTGCATGTCTTTCGCTTCTGTGATTCACAGCCAATACATTTAGAATAATAGAGATAGTTCTGAGCAAGTCAAAATAAAGGATAAAAATATAGTGTCCAACCCACTTAAGCTTAAGACGGGCTATATACATCAATATTGACATTGTAATTTTTACTTTTCAAGTCTTCCCTTAGCTGATTTACCAATTCAAAGTAAGTCTGTGATTCACTCTCAACCACAACATTCATCAACGATGGACAGGACATCAAGAATGTTTTAAGGAACTGAAAAGAAAGATTAATACCCTTTAAAAGGCTTATGTTTTCTAAATTGGAGAATGGGTTGGTCAGTTGAATATTTTGGAGGACATCATCTAAGCATCCAGAATAACTATGATTATTTAGAACAATTTTCTTTATGAATTTTGCATTTTTTAGCAACAGAGGTAAGATATGGTTTGAGTCCCAATATACACCCTTTATGATAAGGCTCTTTAGATTACTGAACAGTTTTTCACTGTTGGCTGAAGATGAGACAAAAGGGCACTGATTACTGATATAACCTCTGTCAAATATGTGAAAATGCATGTGCATAGATTCCAAATTAGGACAAGTCCAGCCCAATAACCTGAACAGCTCATTGACAGACTGTATAAAACTAGAAACAAAATTGAATACCTTTAAATATGTTCCTTTCAGCTCTAAATACTGCTTGAGATAATCGTCAAATGGAAAGTTAGTCAAACTTAAAATAGAAACCTTTAGTCCACTCGCGGACAAAGCAGAGATCACATCACTCCTGTAATCGTCGGAAGAGAAAGCATATGTCAGATGCAGCTCTGTCAAATAGGGACACAGAAGTTCAATTTTTGGAATTCTAGAAGCACGAGGATGGTAGTCTGTGACACTTACAAGAGAGAGTTTATCATTGTCAGATGGTATTGAATCGAGCAAAATTCCAGTGTCCGTGTAGTTTATGCGACGAAGTTTAGGCAAGGAGAGTAGTAGGTGTTTGATCCCATCGTTGGTGATCTGGCGGCCACCACAACCTTTTCTTATAATACACGTCATCTGGATCTCCACTAACTGTTTACAATTCGAGAGAAACTTCAACCCCACATCGGAAACACATAACTGAAGTTTAAGAGCATTGTGTCTGTCTTTGGTGCGTGTGTGACACGACTTGGAAACAATGTTCACAAACTCGAGGCTTTTGCAATGCCTCCCGACCACTTCCAATATTTCATCTGTACACACTTTATTGAGATCGAGTCTTAAAAGGTTTTGTAATGAAGGCAAAGTCAGTTTCCAAAATAGGTCATTTACTATTTTATGAGCGGTAAGCACCTTCATGTTTTTGTGAATATACATGGACAACACAATCCTTTGATCGAACGTTTGTTTAAAACACGGGGATTGAGTGTGACACCGGGCACTAACAGTGGTCTCTACTAGTAAAACATCTGGTGAATTGTACAGTTCATCAATTATATGAGTTGGGACACTTGTTATCAGATAATGATTGAAATTGGATACAGCTTCTCGACACTGTGCACTTTCAAAGTCTCCAGCACTCTTGTATATCATACTAGCAATCTGCACGATCCACAGCCTTGTCTTGGAGAGTGCTGTATTGTACAAAGTAGATGGCACTTTTAATTGAGGCATCTCTGAAACAAATAAAACGGGTGTTAAGACATCTTGGTCTTAGTAAAGATACTGTGGATATTTTTTTAGACAGCCTATCGGTTACAGGTAGGCCCTAGTTTAATTCGAATGTTCACACAATCATAAATTATAAATCGATAAGTATAAAGGGATAGAGGTAGTGGAGTAAGTTGATCTAAAAGTGGATCCAAGTAAGAAGGAAATTTACGTAATCTAAGTAACAGACTTTTAGAGCTCACTCAGACAGGTTAAAAAATTGTTTTAAACTCACTCACTTTACCGTGAAGTGTGCTGAATATTAACAGTATCCAAATTTATACTGTTCAAAAATTAATTACCATATATCTAAATTATGGCTTTTTAAATGAGATTAGTAATGGGAAATAAATTCCTTTGCAAAATTGGGTACAATGATAAAAAAAGACCAGCAAGAAAAGTTAGAACAAGATTAAAAACAATATTTTTAAATATCCTACATCTGGCAAATGACAAGTGAGTAGGCAGCCCTGGACAGAATTATTGGTAGGTGCTACAATCAGTTTTTTCCCATTTAAAATGGAAGTTTTTTAATGGAACAACGGCTGATTGGGACACCGGCCAATAAGCCTGTCCAGGACAGTAGTAGCTAGCCGTTTATGCCCATTTTCATTTGTTTTGTTTATAAAGTAATTAGGTAGGCTAACATTTTTTCAGCAATCAATATCATCTTACATTTTTTTCCTTTTTTAACGAAAAAAGTAAAACACAAAAGGACTATATGGTTCTCAATGAATCCATATGCACAGAAAAAAGAGATTGGCCGTATATAAATTTGTATGTACATGCCAGATGGACGCTTAAAAAGTTTGGCACTTTTTTTGCCTTACTTTGCCGCGTCCAAAGAAACTAAGCCTGGAACAGATGTGCGTGGAACGTACTGATAAAAAACAAGGGGGTTAGCTGTGTCTCTTTTTAAAACAAAACTGTCAATTTTACTATTACTAAAGGTCGCCCTACTGGTCGAAATTTGACCACAAATTCAGTTGATCTTTTGCCAATTAGTTTTAAAATGTTTTATAACTGAAACATCTGTTCTTCCTGATTTACTAGCATTTGTTATTACAACAGCTGTCTTATGATTCAATCAATTATCCTTCTCATTTAGATTAACATTGAGACTTTGAAAGCCTGTAGGGCGTAGCCCTTCAGGGCAATGGAATTATAATGTTAATCTACAAGACAATACCTTTCTAACGATATGCTTGGTTTTCTCCTACAATGCACTCAAGCTGAGTAAAAAGGAGGAAAAGAAACATACTTGCCTATTAATATATAGAGATGGTACGAAACACCAAATCAGTCTATAATAATAAATATAATGGCAACATATAACTTCTTTTCATAGTTATAATAAATTTTGCCTTAATAGCATTGATGATCATAATTTGAGAATTTGTAAACAATTAGAAGAAATAAAGGAAACCCTGAGAGAAAGAGAGACAATTTGAGAGACTTTTTCCAGGAATAGTTTATTTTTAAGCCAGACGCATCTTATCTTATTGAGGTAGAATAAATTGTAGGCTACTAGAAATTCTCTTACAAAGGAAAGCGTTGGCAAAAAGCAATCAAATTGCTTCAAGAATGTATCTGTTCAACTCTTCCTAAAGGGCCAATTTTATATTACACAGACAGTAACAAAATTTAATTTGTGTGATGTATTAAATGTTTTTGTTAGGCCTACTATACGTTTTTCAACTGCATATAAACTTGACTTGGCCTATGTGATTGTTTGTCTAAAAAATATAGGCTAATTTTTTAAAACAATTTTGAGCATATATACATACATCTTATATACATACATATCTACCGTACTGGAAAGCCAACTCTCAGAACTAACCACATCCTGTCTCAAGACCTGACTGAACAAACAGTAACAGGATTTTTTGTGGGGTTGCCCAGTTTAAACCTGTGTGGATTTTAGTTTGACTTAAAGAAGGTTGAAGCTTCTTGTTTGAAACTAAATCTTTAAAATTGGATTTTTAAGTGATCATTCAGTAAAAATAAACACTGAATAGGTACCCATTTTGGGAATGAAATTCTACTGAAGGATCAACATTTATGAGGATATTGGCTTTTATTACAGTAGAACCTCGATAGTTTGACACTCTTTATAGTTCCACCCAGTCCGTGACAACTTAGCATGTCATTAACGACTGATAATGTCCATGTTGGTGAGTGCCGAAGGTGAAAATGTAAACAAAATGGTGAATGATTTTAATTTTGGCTATATTATAACTCAATCAAGTTATGTTTTCATGAATATTTAGTGCTTCTTAAATTCAACTTGTGTTTTTTAATGCAATTTTTATGCTCCCTATATTAAAATTTTCCGTATAGCCTACTCCCTATAGTTTGGCTTTTTGATAGTTCGACACTCTCTAAGTCCATGAAGTGTCCAACTTTCGAGGTTCTACTGAATTAAAAACTTATTAAGCCTACCCGGCCGGCATGCTTTGCCATGCCAACTTGAGAAATTTTTGCCCTTCAGGTGAGATTGTTCGCTACAGTATGCTCACTCTCCATCAGGATCAGCTCGTTCGCTACGCTCACTCGCCGCAACTCTATAGTATCCTCTGGTTTTTTTACTACCAATCTTCCCTCAATATTAGCCTACTTTAAATGAGAACAGCTGTTTATAGAATTAATATTCCTTTATGTAATCATATGTTCGAATACAAACATTTTTTGCTTCCTTTGAATAACATGGTAAATTGCAAGGAATCTAAAATAAATAAAGACAAGGTAGGGGTCAAGACATGCAACGCCCTCTATGAACCAGGTGTTCTTTTGCACCTATAACATCACCATTTACTAATACTGTTAATGCTAATGATGACGTCATAGGTGCAAAAGAACACCTGGTGCATAGAGAGTGTTGCGTGTCTTGACCCTTACCTTCTCTTTATTTATTTTAGATTCCTTGGTAAATTGGAAGACATGTGGGGTGGAGCCCTGAGGAATCTGGATAAAAAGTATCCTATAATATTTTATTCCTAGTTCTAAGCTACCTCCCCACTAATTTTGAGCCAAATCAGTTCAGCCGTTCTTTAGATATAAGTGGTGTAACTAACATGACTTTCTTTTATATATATAAATTGCCTACAGTAGTCTTACTTTACTTAGTTCAATCTTAGATAAGTACCCTAAGTTATCCTGAAAAATGTTTCTAGGCTTCTAAGCTGGTTCCGGTACCAGTACCCCAAACTGAAGGTTTTCAATAAATTCCAATTACCTAAGTTTTTGGAGTAAATTCATGAGATATTGAATTAAATATTAACTTAGTTTTAAAATTATTAATTAAATACAAGTTAAGTATAACCTTTAGATTCATTATGCCTCTTCCTCCATGATTATTTCATTGAGAAGACAACCCAGAGTTAGAGGCAATTTCCTGTCATATACTGGCTCGGTGTTGATTGATGGTAATTGACATAAGCTGGTTTGAAGATAACAACTCAAGCTGTGTTAGCATGTCCTGTTTATTTCCATAAACACATCTTGTATATAGGGCCATATGTACGGCTTGGGCAAAAATATTAATGCTATCCTGTTGTTTTGCTTTGTCGCTGCTGTCAGATTTAAGGATTAATGATATGATGGCAGATAAGCTCTGGGTAGATATTACATTATTCCCACTAACACTTTTCTCATTCTCAAACAAAGAGTTCAAAAGGGCTAGATGCAACTTTGAGTATAAGCTACTGTCTTCTGCGGATCCATAAAGGGGTGATAAAACACACCATTTAAAGAGCCCAGCATAAGGCGTCACAGCTGGCATTGGAATTCCACCCAAGGGGAGGGCTGGCTGTAAATTAACAACCAATGCAGTAATGCAAAGACCGGGATTATCTGCCACCCACTGGGTGATAACTTCCAAAAGTCTTGAAGGTGGTGGAGACAAAGATTTGTCAGATCCATAATACATTTCTGCTACAGCAGTCAAAAAGTTTGCAGTGAACAGAGGTGCAATGACTGGTAGATCCTGCAGAGACCCATTTCCTTTCGGCATTAAAATAAAATGATCATTGACAAGTCCTTGAGCAAGTTGAATGGAAAATTTAGAAGTGCATCCTACTTGCTGTATTAATACTGCAGTAGCATTCAGGACTGAGCTGTTATTGATTGAAATTGACAGTGAAACTAGTTTCACGAGGAGCCTTGATCTTTCTCCATGTGATGAAGGAAACAGAGACATGAAGATTGAATTTCGCCATACTTCATTGATGCTTGGATGAGAAAGATAATCACAAACCACTTCTAAGAGTAACAATTCTTGAATAGCGGTCAACTTCCTCCTTTTGAACCCTCTTCGATCAACCTCACAAAATACAAATTCTGTAATAAGTTCCATGGCAAAATCTGTCTGTTTTATACTCTGAGTTCTGCCAAGACCATGAGTACTCAAACATAGTTTTTCAATTGTCCTTAGACTTTCTTTGACACAATTAGGAAACTCTAACTTTCTTAATGAATGTTTTATTTCTGTAAAAGCTGACGAGTTTAAAGGTACTTCATACATTATGAAGAACACGTTTTTTCAACAGTTGGGATACTGACATAAACTTGAAAAATGAACTTGCATAAGCCCTTAAAACTATTTTAACGAACACGAAAAAGTCCTACCTAATTTGCGACCGAGACAACAGGAGCTAATACACATAGGCCTACAAAATGTTTTTCAAACATAATTTCTTTCACTAAATGTCACTTCTTTCCGATAATGACATCAGATAACAATAAAAATCCTTATAATAACCACTCAGTAAGTGAATGTTAACATGTCCGACTAGTTGTCATAGGATTGTTAATCTTCATTATGAATCACATAAACTTACAACTCCAAACGATCATATATATTTAATGTACAGTTGAGGTACAAATTATAAATAAATCAAACAAAAATTATTTACTAAAAACAGTCTTGAGAATCACTAAGCTGTATTTGACAGACAGCCATTGTTTCTCATCTCACGACACGACCATTCCCCATTCCCCTCCGACTCCCACCCAGTGTTGCCAAAATGCCAGTAGTTGCCAACGCCAACGCCAACCTTTTTCCTTCCATCTTTTCTTACAACTAATGGTAGGCAATGTTTGTTTATGAAACTATGCAAATTTACAGTGTACTGAGTTGCATTGCAAATGTTGCAACGTACAATAACGAAAGTATCACCGGGTTGACCAACACCTCCTAGAGTTATAAGAGAAGGCCAGACAACTGAAATTCGTTACGTCATATATAAGTAGGCTGATGTGTTAAATCATTAGTTCCAACTCCAACTCATGCTATAGAGGGTGCTGGTAGTCCCCAGTCCATATTTAAAAAGGACAGCTGGATGTGTAGCCGGTAAACATCTCATGTTGTTTTGATTTTGTGCTGTATGTAAACAAATAGTAATGACAGATGAAACCCTTGTCGATTGACAGTAGCACGCTACTGTTTTCAGTTTCTTACATCATAACATAACACATCAGCCCAAGAAATCTAGAATGTATATATATATATATATATATATATATATATATATATATATATATATATATATATATATATATATTCTAGATACTGTGCATCAGCCTACTTAAATGACGTAATGAATTTCAGTCTTCTGGCCTTCTCTTATAATAATAATTATTCTAGGAGGTGTTGGGTTGACGGGGGTGGGGGCTTTGAGGGAATACTTATAATTTGACATATATTTATTATCAACTGCAACAGTAGTACAAGATGCATTACAAAATTTATTTGTTAATACAGTATTTTTAGGAAGTATGTAAAGTAGTATAGCCTTTATGAGGAGTGGTCATGCGGGTGTCGAGGGGAACTACCGAGTCCCGCAATTGACTATAGACACTAAAAAAAACTAAGCGTGTTAAATAAGTATAGATTCCTAAAACGTTAAGTATAAATTGAGTTAAATAAATAATCAAACATTCATATTTAATAACAGTTAAAACCGTTATTTTTCAGTTCCATTGCCAATATCAAGGCCTATTTCTGTAAAACCTAAACAGATAGAGACCATCTATTAATGACTTTAATGAATGATTCACGGAAAGTGTCAAAGAAATAAAAAATAATATTCCTAAACACGATCAAAATTATCAGAATTTATTGAAACGAATTGAAAAATATACTCACAATAATAAACTTAGTTTTAATCATGTTACAGTTCAAGAAGTATTTAGTGTAATTCAATCTTTAAAATCAAGTTCCGGCCTAGATATATTTGCCCTCAATACACTTATTATCAAAGAAGCATCAAAAGATATATCGGAAATTTGATGTAGCCTACACTGTTTAACCAATGTGTCGATGAAGGCATATACCCAGAAATCTATAAAAAAGTAAAAGTTATTCCGATATATAAAGCAGGACAGAAATTATATAAGAACTATAGACCAATCTCTATCTTACATCTTACATCCGGCGTCTTCACCACAATCTGCCGATCGGGGAATCGTCTAGAATAATTCCTATTATTTCAAAAATTATGGAAAAACTTATTTTGAATGAAATTAATGAATATTTTGAGTCAAATGTTTTATTTGATGATAGACAGTTTGGATTTAGACAAAATATAAGTACACATGATGCGACTTTAGATCTAATTACTCAATAAAATTTAGATTCATTGTGAATAAAATAGAATCTGGTAAATTAATATGCTTTAGAAGTTTTGATATATCTAAAGCATTTGACAGCGTTTCACACAATATACTTTTAGAAAAAATAAAATATTATGGATGTGAAAATATTGCATTAAGTTAAATCTCTTGGAATCTTATTTAAAGGATAGAGTGCAATTTGTGGAATTCAATAATGAAAGATCTCATGGAAGTCTAGTAGAAATGGGAGTTCCACAAGGTTCCTGCTTAGGCCCTCTTTTATTCAATATATTTGTCAATGACCTGCCATCAAGCATAAGCAATAAAGAAGTCATAAAATTTTTGTATGCAGCAGATGATTTTGGGGTAATAGTTACTGCAAATTCCCCGGAAGAAATACATTTTAACCTTACTATGGTAACTGAAGAAATAAAAAACTGGTGTCACGCAAATCAATTAGTATTAAATTTGGATAAAACTTAAAATTTAGAGATAAATTTTTCAAACAAGTATTTACCTTAAGTTTTCAAGCAAGTATCAAAACGAAACTAGATTGGAAAGAACGTACACTGTATATCACTGGAAAAATTAGTAAAGGCATCTACGTTCTTAGAAGGTTAAAGCGAAATGTAAATTTAGAAGTTCTACTGAATGCATATTACGCTTATATACACTCCTATTTGAACTATGGCACTATTATTTGGGCAAATAGCACAAACTTCCACCTAGTATTTAAAATTCAAAAAAAGAAATAAGAATAATTACAGGTGTTAAAAATAAAACACACTGTAAACCATTGTTAAACAAATTAAATCTATCAACTTTGGCATCATTATATACTTCAAAATTTATTGTATGTAAAAAAGAATTATTCAAAATTTGTATTAAATTCGGATATCCATCTATATAATACAAGAAACCAAACCAAATTGAATGTATCATTATTTAAGTATTCAAGAAGTAAGAGAAATTATAATGAAATGGGCGTCAACATTTTTAATACTCTTATCAAATGATTGGAAAAATTTAAGTGAAAAACATTTTAAGAAGAAAATCAAAGACATTTTACTTGAAGAATGTCCATACAAAATTGAAGAGTGTTTCAAAACCAATGATTCAGGTTGAAATAATTGAATTTTTACTCTATGGAACAGAGTATAAAATTCTATACGATCGAGTTTAAATTTCACTTAGGCGAATTTTAGACATAGATATATACTAATACACCTGGATTGGTAACTCCGTGTTGCGAAAACGAGCCGTTACCCCCACCACTAGCCAGTATTCGTGGTCAGTGTTGCCAACCCTGTGCGAGTAATCATTTACTGTAATTTAAATAAATAAATAAATAAAGTAAATAAATTACAGTAATATTGTAACTTTTTAGTCTTTCTTATCTATGAAATGATAAATTTCATATGTGCACTAATACATCCTAAAGCTGCAAGTACAGAACCATCTTTCATCATCATAATTAATTATAATTGAACATTTAAAAGAATGTAAACAAACAAGAATGCAGCTGACGCACCAACAACAATCGTGTCAGCTGATATTCGGCGCGGCGCGGCAGCGGCGCAGCGGCGGCAATACTGGATAGTGGTGGGGGGAGCCGGCTCGTTTTTACCGCTATTCCGCCATTTCAGTTATCGATCCAGGTGTATTAGTATATATCTATGATTTTAGACCCCCAAAAGGCTTTTTTTATTACTAATTTGATTTCAATGAAATTCTCAGGTTAGATTTTAAGTATTTTAAACTAGGTAATAAACTATAATCGAGCAATTATTTTCAAGTATTAAAAAAGCTTATTTTCCGGAATTTTTGACAGAACTTTAGTTGTTTAGGCTTTGACCATTGACTATTGATACTACCATAGACCTCTCAAGCTTCGTTATTAATTGAAGTCGATGGTTTCAGAGCGATCTAGCTGAAACTATGTGAAACTTCGTTCCCGCCACGGCAAAATCACCCAGTCGCGCCAGCGCTCTAGCGGATCTTACTGGAACTACCAAGTGCATAAATTCCCTGTCTTCTGAAAAATCCCACGCCACGGCCACACGTCGCACGAGCCGAGCGTCTAGTGACAGCACAGGCTCACTTCATTCGGCCGAATAGTACCGATGATGGGCGGAAACCCCCGATAGATTGGCATTCATTATTCATTGTTTTGTTGTTTTTTATCCCATATCCCACTCATATGTCATGTCACCCACCGTTCTCCGACTTGACTCTACACACCTGTGTGTTGGTGTAGTTCGTTGTTTTCATATCATTTTTTGGCTAACATATTGACCCATTTATATAAAATCTTAGAATGTTACAAAATATATGGACATCTAGAACTACGTACTACGCCAATCATGTTTTAATTGGCTATCGGAATACATTTCTAAAGTGAAAGAGAAAACAGATCGATGTAAAATTTATAAATATATTTAAGAATTTACTATAGTAAGATGCACGAAAATAGTCCGATGAAAATTTTAACAGCTGAGTCCCCCCTCACCCCCTCCCGCCCAGCAATGTTGCCATTTGTAGTTATGTTTACCATATGTAATACAATATAAAAATGTGTTTCAGAATAAATTTGGCAACAATGTATTGACTTTCATCGGACTATTTTCGTGAATCCTACTATAAACCATGCATTTAAATACGGCCCGTTCCGTGTATAGGGTATATTTAATTTTTTAAGTAACATATTCTTTTTACTCAACACTAAACCGTAAGGAATAATTTATTTTCCTAAACAATTCTCTAATTAATTTGGATAGTTGCAGTTTTTTGTAACCTATCTTAAATCTAGATCTAGGAATGTTTACTAGACTGCCAGTGTCTATAGGGTAATGGGAAGAGAAGATCTGGAGCAATAATTTTCATTACGGTAATTTCGTTGCAGTACATGTATTTAAAATGTTTTTATAAATATTGATAAAAAATATTATATTTAATGTCTTCTGTAACTTTATTCGTAACTCTCCCTTTTTAATTTAATCTCCCAGATATAGGCCTACCTGTACTAAATGCCATATTTTTCATAGGCTTTAAGGTATGTTATTCATAGGCTTTAAAATGTTATTGTACGACTAGAAAATCGGATCTCTACAGTATGTATAAAGTGTAACTGAAATTAAGGAAATAACAAAAAGAGGTCATTAAAAGAGGTCGAGTTAGGCCAGCTCACTTGATAGCGGCAATTTTTTTTCTTATTGGCCTATTAAATTTAAACATTTCGAACAACACCAATATTGGAAGATTTGCACTATTGAAAATTTACTGTAAAAATAAGGGTCAATTTTGTTAAATTTAATTTTTAAGAAATCAAACACTGGTTTTAGAATAGGAAAATTACGAATGTATGATTATTTTTGTTAAGTCAATACCGTCACGCTTTTTAAAAATATCTCAAACCATCAGGGGTTTCCATCTAATATTGAATCCTTGATTTAACGTGATACATTGCTAAGTTTATACCAAATACAATTAACCCCTGTATTTCTCGTTCTTAATGAAAATCACCTCTCTAGGGCAGGACATTTGCAAATGTGTACATTTAATCCAATTTAAGGATATTAGTTAAATTCCCAATATCCATCCAAAGTAAAACAATGCAACGCCCATCAGAATGTAGTCACCAGCTCAGTGTAAATATATGTTTATTTTTTACCTTGAAGCTGACAGTAAATATTAGGTCATATAATACCTAATTATTTTTTTTCATAAGACAACTTGTCAACCCTCTATGCATGTCAATAGGCTTTATATGGCACAGTGTTGTTCTTTCCACGACTTCCAATCCCAAAAGAACTTGAATAGGCATTAGGCTATTATTTTCATTTATATCAATGTAATTTTTTTTAAAGTCATGCTGGATTGTCCACTTGTCCAGGGTGCCAGGTCATAGGATGCCGGATTAGAGGAAGTTTAGTGTACATTAACCATTTACCAAGTCCTCTTCTCTGCAGTCTTCAAGCCTGGGGTGTCGTCCGGAATAAATTTCTTCTAAATTGTACTCCTGAGGGGTTGGGAGTAGTGTTTTGGTGAGCTTTTAGGGCCTATCTATGGTATTGATGTTCATCAAAAAATTCATTTAAGTTGGGCTTATCAAGAAGATATTATTTTAATTTTTAAAAGAATCGTTTAAGATTATTTATAGATTTCAGGTTTTCGAGGAGAGCATTGAAAAGTTTTGCCGCCATATATAAGATGGGGTTTTGCCATATATAAGATGATGTCATTTGGTATATAACCTACCACAAAAAGTAAATATAAGTAAAATAAGGTTAAAAACACAAAAAAGTTTAAATAAGGTATTTAATTAAAATGTTAACATTCATGACAGGGTGGTGATGTACAACAAACACATTTACTGTTCTTCACTCTTCCTTAGCAGCAACCAAAGAACAGGATCTGAAAAAAAACCATTAGGGCCTGAATTGTACTGTTATAAGCAGTTTACCACATTGGTCGGGTTCACGTTCATCCACCATATCTACCCCAACCGGGATTTAGATAATCATGTGACAAATCCCAATGGTCACGTGCTAAATCCCGGTGGATTCTTGTGACGTCATTTTGCTGCCGTCTTATGAACCCACCGGGATTTTGATTGTTGACGTTCACGTGCCTTTTTTTGCTAACCGCAAAAAAATCCACCGAATCCCGGTTGCGGTGGATGAACGTGAACTTGACCATTATGTTTAATTGTTAGTAACAAGCCAAGCGCATGATTTAAAACACAATTAAATTTATAAAATAGATTGACTAAGAATTATTGTAGTACAAAAGTAGAAGAAAAAGATTTAAAGCAAAAAGGTCATCTAGTTGATATATATAATTAGTAGGCAAGCATAAGTTATTTCCTCCTACTTTTTTCAGATCATGTACGCTATAAGCATCGTATAAGAAATGCATATAAAGGTATTGTTTTTTTGATGAGAAGAATCCCATTATTACAAACGTTCGGATCCCAGGGCTACACCATACACTCTTTGATGTTAATACTATGGCATAAGGGTAATTGATTGAATCATTAGGTAGCTTTTGTAACAAATGCTTCCAAATCAGAAAGGAGGAATAAATGTGTCAGTTATAAATTTTATTTAAGCTAAATGGGTCAACAAACATTTAAAGTGAGGTTTGAACAGAGGGCGATTGTATACCAATTACCAAACACAAACAAGAAATACATTTTTTTTATCACTCAATATAAAAATTAGGGATTATTTCCTTTTTTTCAACCCCCTCCCACCACCATAGAGAATTTTTCAGAGAAATGATGGGGGGTAATTTTTTGTTAATTAGGGTTAGTATTACCCGATTCAGGGAAAAAGATCCCCAAAAATATCCCTGGAAATACCCGGGCCCCCTAAGTCAAGGGGTTACCACTTATTATTTTCATAAACAAATTATTTCAAAAACAAATTATTTATTTGTTTTTGACTTAGTTTAAATGGTTATGGTCCAAAAATATGTTTCCCATGTTATTCTTGTGGGGAATCAACAAAACCCTCTATCTTGCTTATTTATTGACATAACTTGATAAAATTTAGTGTTAGTCCAGTCAATAAAGAGTTTGTAGACGACATGGCAGGAGGCATGGATTTTTATTTCATAAATGTATTTGGGATGATTATAGGATGTACATACTAAAAGTCCCCGCATTTTCGCGTGGAGCTTCAGCGGCAAGAGGTTCGGAAAGGTACAATTTTATACATTTTTCCCGATATCTCAAAAACTAAAAATCAGCAAAAATATGTAAATTACAAAAAGAATCGTCATAAAATTTCCTGCAAGTTTGTTATTTACTATTTTTTTCTATCTATTTTAGTTTCTGAGGTATAATTTCATAAATAGTCAAAATTAATTTATAAAAAAGGTTAATTTTTAGATTTTTGTAAATAGGAAAAGTATTTTAGATTTTTGATACTAGAAAAAGTATAACCATTGACTTTAGAAGTAGGAGACTGCTCAAGCTTATGGAGAATGTGTAGCGCGGTTTCCTGATGCAGCCAAATTAGTTCTCCTGCAGTCACAGTAGGAAGCGCTAGGGGCGCAAAAAAAGTGAAAGTGGTTTGTTCGTGGGCGTGCGGGCACGCGTGGTTGCGGGTGCGCGTATGGGAGTGGGACCAACGCCTGCTCGCCGGCACCGCCGAAACACCCAAATCACTTATACAGCAATATCTCTCTCTCTCTCTCGCTCCCCTTCGCTTCTCTAGCTGGCGCAGCCCCTGACCGACGGACGGGCTTGGCTGTTGAGTCGAACGGAAAGATGAACCACCTGACTTTAAGCACATTATAAACGATTTTGCTGGATTTTGCGGCATTTTGATTTTGCTGTATGCGACAAAAATAAATTGCGGTCAATGTACTCTCAACTAACTAAATAAAACATTTGTTTGTACAGAATTGTTCAGATATCCAAAAATCAACAAACGAGTATCGAAGATATTATTTTATGAAAGTTAACACACACGCAGAAATAAAATGATTCTTTATGAAGTAGTTCGCATACCAACAAATAAACCAACTTTTCTATGAACACTGCCTGCTGAACGTATTTTACCTTTAAAGAAGTGGCTTTAAAACTACTCAACTTTTCTCAGAATGATTGAGTATCGTTGAAGGAAAACATCACTTAAAAAATTGTACAACCTTTACACAGCCACACAACCCAAGTTCTGTGGAATGTAATTATTTGCGTTTTTGTTTCATTGTGTTTTAGGAAAGTATGTATGGAACGTGATGACTAGATATTTTAACTTGTTAACTACGTGTTCATTATTTTTTACATGTTAGTTAAAAACAATTTTTTGCTTTAGTCTATTGTTGAAAGTAGCCAAATAAATACCAGCTTCAAAATTTGTTAAGTACAAAATTAAAAATTAATTTCGAAAACCTTTTTACAAAACCTAGCATATTTATATTTCCGTGGATACTTTTTTATAGGTATTTTGTCTTGTATAGGGAGGAACCATATGACCTTTTTAATTACGATTCGTCACTGCGGTATACCCTAAGCTTTAAAATGACACCTCAATCTTAAAAATCGGTTCAATAGGTCGAGAGAAAAAGGGACGTAACAGCGAAACCCTTATAGAAATAAGAAGATGGATATTTCTTGAAATGTGACATAAAAAAGTTGATCTGCTACTACTTTTATTATTTTTTGGTCAGGTAAGTTTAAAAACGGTGGATTTTGTAGCCAAAGAGGAAAATTTTCTGAATCATATTTTTGGGAAAAATTAGCTGTTGTGGTTCGGTTGAAAAATTAATCTATACGAGAGGCTTTAACGCCACACGCTGCGACCGACGCCGCCGTTCCGGCAGCCTCAAACCCATGTTTCGATTACAAATAACTCGACATTTAGCAAATTTAAAATAAAATTTAAGTGCTAAAACTTTGTATGAGTGAAGTCAATAAGTTCCGCATACTATTAGTTCTGATTAAAAGGTTAATAGTTAATGTTTTATATTTTTAATATTAAGATAAAATAGATACTTTTTTTTAAAGCGAATTTGATGGCTGTAGAGGTTTACGAGAATCGTGTTTTAAACTAAGTAATTAAGATAGAGCTTGGCTCTTAGTTGTTGGTTTTTTTTTTTTTTTTTTTTTTCTAAAAGTACAAAGACGGATCTTGTCTTCTAGGTTTTTAGAATTTTTAAATAAAATTTCTAATTTCAGTTATAGCTGTCTAGAATCATCAGTTTTTCTCTAGTGGCGAGTTTTATAGATGCAGAGGTTTACGAGAATGGTGTTCTTAAATTAACTAATAAAGATAAGAGTTTGGCTCTTAATTTTTTTCTGAAAGTAGAAATACGGATCTCGTCTTCTGTTTTTTTTAGAATTTAAAAAAAATCTAACTTCTGTTATAATTGAGTGAATTTCAATTAAACCGTCTGTTTTTCTTAATTTTTAACTGAAGTTACCTATTAGTTTTGATGAAATAATTACAAAAGTGTAACAGAGGAAAATTCGTACCGTTATTCTTCTTTAATATGACACCTTATTTATAGCTCTAGGCTGCATTTAGTAGAAGATAACACGATTCTAAAAAACCCTTGCATTTAGGGAGCGCGCCAAGGTTAGACCGAAGCCTTAAACAATTAAGTGTTGTCCGAATTATTTAAAATTTAGTACCAAATTTATCAGTGAATTGGCCCGGTTTTTAATATGTTATCCGTTCTGAACTAACAGTAAAAATAAACAATCTAACACAGTTCTAGCGCTCGCCACTATGGTGAGTCACGGCCTGCAGCCGCCATCTTCCTGTAGGCCAAAACAGATGTTTCAGTTATAAAATGTTATTAAACTCTTTGAGTCCAGATCAACTGAAATTTTGATCGAATTTCGATCAGGAGGCGATCTCTAGTCAATATAAAAACATGAAAATTTAATCAATTTGACTACGCAGTAATATGTAAGGAACTCTTAACATTGTTAAGAGTCCTTAATGTGAATATTGGAAAAGACGCGGGCCGAGGTCTTTGACTTAACAGTACTTTTTCTCCAAAATGCAAATTTTATTTGACGGTGCATGCCCAAAAAAAATATATACATAATTTCAATTAAGAGTGACTGGTAAGTAGGTTGTGCAACAACACTTTAATGCCGCCTTTATCAGTGTAAAACTATTTATTACAAAATTGAACAAACAAACAATTCAGTACCGTAGTGCTCCGATACTGTATCTGTAGTTAGATCGTTCCGCCAACACCAAGTCCCTCGCCACCCCTCGCTGCCTAACCTTTGGTCCGGTCAGTCATTTGAGGAGAGAGAGAGAGAGAGAGAGAGAGAGAGAGAGAGAGAGAGGGTAGAGAAAAGTGAAAGTGGGTCTGTGTCGTCCACCGTTCCCAACTTCTCATCTGCTCATTCAAAAGCTCTTAGTTCTCTAAACAACCACCGTGGCGCTCGCGTACGGTGGCTGAAACCAAGCGAAAAGCTCCCCGGCAAAGCTTTCGCCCAATTTTGCCGACAGACAGCAGCACCGTCGTCCTGTTACAGCAAATACATGGGCTTGAGCAGTCTACTAAGAGTAGCGTTCAATAGTCAATGGTATAACTTATATTAACTTGCAAAACCCATGTGGGGGAAAACTACATACTCGTCCCATAGTGTTTATGGGGAAAATAAACAATAACAGAAATTGATAAAATTTGGTATAAACATTCATTAAGTAAGGTCTTAAAACTTATGTTTAGCTTACCATATGGCACCTAACTTATGAACCTTACATGGTGAACCTATCTTAACATGGTGTTTATGGGAAAATAAAAAATATCAAAACTCGGGAGGAAATTTGCTGAGTACGCAGGTGTGCTGCGACGGAGGTATTTTGGTATTTGGTAGGTTTACCTTTAAAATAAACCACATTGATATGAATATAAACTTTGTCTACTTCTGGGGATTTCAAAGCAAAACACTACTATGGTACTGTTAACAGACTTAGGTTTTACAGTGCCTATTAGGTACCATAATGTACAATATTCTCTTGGGGAAGAAAATAGCTGAAAATATAAAAGTACGGAACTGACCTTCTGCATAAGAGCATTGTGGAGAGTGTCTGAGTAAAGTTTTTGAGTCTGCTGCATTATTTGTTGATCTGTTAAACGTATTGCCACTGAAACAAAACAGTAAGTTAAGTTTTGATTCTTAACAATAGGCCTAAATAATAAGTTAATTTACTGGAACTGCCTGAGTAGCTGAGTGGTTATAAGTGCTCGCCTTTAAATCCAAAGAGTTGGTAGTTCGATTCTAAAAAAAGGTTTAACATGTTTATTACAGTGACGGTACCAATTTTAAGTTGGTCGTTGATTAAGTAGGCAATGATTGTATTTAGCCTCTAAGATACTCGTGAGAAACACTCGTGATTTAAAGGCCATAATGGAATTGTTGCATTAACTACTATTAAAAAATATTTTCAGTATTAATCAGCTTAACCTATTTTGTTGTTGATATCCGAACATAGTCTAATCCCGTAGAGCTTTAACTGTATTTTAATAGCTAAAATCCCCATCCCCTCACCAGTGCACCACACTGCTCACACAACATTTTCTTTGGTAGGTATCAGTTCATTATCTTGCAAAAATCTATCACATTGCTCATATCTATGACCCAACTATTTATTATAAACTTTCTATTATAAATACGTTAATAGAAAGTTCTCTAAAACTCATGAGACTAATCAAAATAACTAAACTATCCATACTGAATATGAAATCACCTAGTAAAATCTTGGTTTAAATGTTAGATAAACAAACAATGTTTAGTAAATAAATATAAAAAATTTTCAAAAAACATATGTTTAAAATATTTTATCCGATATTTCATCCGATGCAATATATCGATCGGATCGATTGATATTTTTCATTCGGTTGTAGGGTAGCCCAGTTAAGAAACTGCACCCAATGTATGTATTGGCATTGCCGTTGAAAGAAACAAATAAATACCTAAATAAATTATTTTTAAAATTAATATTTTATAGCCTAATAGTCTAAATGACTGCTACACACCCACACTCTCTTACAAACTATTTCTTATTTATAAATTACAGTATCTGAATAAATAATCTTGGTACAATTAACAAACAATTTTTTATTTAACTCTAGATCACAAACAAATAAATTCTGATTCAAAAATGAAGGGGCTAACAAACAATAGCTTACAATTACTGGGGGGAATATTTAATTTAATTGATTGATATAGTCTTTAATGTCTTTGTGCTCCGGCCTAGTTACAGTGGGTAGAAATGATGACTCTGTCTCTCAGGGGGTGTTGGATCGTGGGGAACATTCTCTTGTAAAATTTCCAATTATTGAAAGTAAAATAACGATTCTTGATATTAACTGAGATTTGTAGTTATGTAAAAATTAAGATTTGATTATTCTTTGAAGAGATTAAAATGGATAAAATATGGTCATTCAATCTAGGTTCAGTTGTAGGCTATATCTGTTTGAAAGTTAATTATAATTGAATCTTCTTGTAAAATTGAAAAAGTTTGTTGATGGATAAATTTAGTCTCTTGATAAAATTCTACTTGATTTCTTTGAGCTTCTAGGATCACTGGATAAAATTAGTCTATTGGAGATGGATGGAGATTACCAATATTTGTTCCTCACTAATAACCACTTCTTCTTTGGCCAGATTATAAAGGGATTGTTATTAGTGGTATTGGCTCTTCTTCCTATCTAAAATTTGGGATTAAATTGACCCAAATACTATTTTATGGGTTTATTTTACACTTGGGGTTGGGACCCTGTTTAAAATGAAGTTAACACAATGAGGCCATAAATGCAAGAGAGAGAAATTGTAGTTGATGCTCAGCAACAATGTAGTGATCACATGTTTATTCTTCAGGTTTTGATTCTTGCTTTGGAAACACTTGACACTTCACTGAATTTAATTCACTATTTTGAATCACACACTATATAAAATTAGAATGACCATGTTTATTTAAATTATTAAATTTGGTATGTGTTTGAAGTAGTTTTGTTTTCATTATAAATATATTATAGGCCTATTAGGCTATGTTTAAATAAATATTTACTGGGATTAGGCTATTATTATTCTTAGGTGAGTGATGAATTGATTAATATGAATATCTAATATAATTATTGAATTAGGCCTAATTAATATCTATGACAGGTGAGTTAAATACAATATATAGGCTACCTGGGATTTTTATAATAAATATTTACATGTGGATCCGGGTTGGATTGTTTATTTGTTTATTTACCAACATAATTTGTGAACTGTTGCAATATCCCCGCAGAAATGACATATGAAATGAAATGTAGTATGGCATTTCGATAAACAGTGAATAAATTATGTTCGAACACATTCATATAGAGCTATTAATGAACTTTTACTTAACTAACAAATAATGATTAACAGAACAACTTATAACTACGAATACTAACATCTTGATTTGTGTAATGGATTATATGATTACATTATTTAATGTCCTTGCAATCACACTTGGTCTACATTATTGTCTATTTTCACAGTTTGTATTTCACTAAATTGTTTATCACTTCACTGAGCGTCTGTTGTTGGTTTTGCACTGTATAAGGTCTCTGCACTGTACACATTTAAACTGTAGGAAACTTAAACTACTTAAAACTATTTGATTCTTGGTGATGAGGTTGTGCTTAATTTTGGGAGTGTGGTTGTTGAGGGAGTATGTATCTCTTCAGGGCGGAAATATGGTATGGGCCAAATGTTTGAGTTTCATCTAAATTTATTTGCAGACTCTGGGCTTATCAGAAATGTATGGTTATATTTAAGAATTAAATCACTTAACTCGTTTCGTTGTTGTTCATTTAGTAGTGGATTATCTTCAAGGGACTTGTGAACTGTTTCAGGGGAGAGACTTGTAGTAGTTTTACTCGTACTGGGATCAGGATTATCGTCGTTCGCATATATATCATTATTATTAAACTTATATTCATAGTAATCATCATCATTGTATTCATTAATATTAGTTGGTTGCCTTAGGCTTTCTTCAAATACAAAGTTACACGTGACACAATCAATATCGACCTCTCCGAACTTCAAAGTTATATTATTATTATTTATATTTATTTTAATTAACTTATCTTTAAAGTTCATTTCAAACTGCCATAATTCTAACGTGTCGTTTCCAATTATTAAACTCCTGACTAGGTTTGGCACGAGCAAAACTTGAAGTTGTGTGTGAATATTCTCAATATTTATTGGTATCATTATTATTCTATTTATGCGCTTGGACTTCTCTCCTGTAGCAGTTTTAATGTGGATTTTTGTAATGGGTAACTCTTCGAAACGACCTAAGTTAGATTTATTCTCTTGAAACCATTGTTCTGACATACATGTTATATTTGAGCCTGTGTCGATTAATGCTGTAATTGGTATTTGATTTATTTTTACATTTATTTCTGGGAGGTTTACGTGTTTAATGTCATTTACAAAATTATTAGGATTTGATTCTTCGGATAATAAAAATTCTCTATCACAACAAACTATATCGGTTTCTAAAGGATACGGTATAGTGTAATTATTATCATTATTTGGCCTACGGTTTCCGACTTTGTTATTTAGCACTGAAGAGACAATGGGAGGTTTGTTTAAAGGTGTATCTTGCAGGCCAGTATTGTTCCCAGTGCATTCTAGTTTAAAGATTCAGATTGGGATGGCGGTGACGCAGGTGGTCGGTGGTTTTTTTGTGTTCCCTCGGCGATGGTGGTACATATTTGTTTTTGTTCATTTGTGGGGTACCTGTGTCCTTGAGGTGGGTTTCTGTCATAGCGTGTTTGAGTCTGCCAGTGCGGTGGATTTCGTCTGGGGTATTGTGGGTTCTGATAATTAGCGGATTGGTTGTTCTGATTGTATCTCGGCTGGTAATTGTTATAGTTTGCGTTGTGTTGGTCTCTGGGTTGACGGTAATTATTTTGTGGTTGATTGTTGTTTGGTCGGCTGTTTTGATGGTGTGGAGAGGGGGATCTGGAGCGATTATGATGTTGTGTTTGGTGATTTTTGGGTCTGCGGTGGCTGTCCTTGATGTCTTCCCGCTGTAGCAAGGATTCAAAGGCGGAGATTGTGTTTGCGTTCTGTACGATACGGGCATCTTGTATAAGTTCGCTGAAGTGGTCACTCATGATATTTATTATCTCATCCTCGGATAGTGGGGGTGTCATGGATTTTAGTGTGAGTACTCTCTCAATGAAATACTCGGATCGGGTCAGTATACCTCCTGGTCTGTATTTTTCGTTCTCCATCCTCTGTTTAATTCCACGTTGGATTTCTCGACTCCAGAATTTTGTTAGGAATGCGTTTTCAAAGTCTTGCCATTCTTTAATGTCGTCTTTAATTAACGAAAACCATCGGGATGCATTTCTTTCAAGACTAGCCTCGATTACGTCAATTAAGTGATCTCTAGTATTTGTCTTATGTGTTTGTCTCTGCATGCTCTTGAGGTAATATTTGTGTAATTTTCGGAGGAATTCTGGGGGTCCGTGTTCTCTTCCTGAGAATTTGGGTAAGGGGTTGTCTGGGAATTGTCCATTATTGCATGTAACATATACAGTGGGTGTACTAAATTGTTTGTTATTGACATCGTTTTGTAGTGTTTCAATTTTTTCGCTATGCTCAGTTATGGTGGTGGTTAGGTCTTGAATCGTCTTTTGATTTTGTTCGATTTTGGCAGAATTTTCTTTGATTAAGGGGTCAAATGTGTTGTGAATTTGTTTGGCACTTTCTTTGAAATTTTATCCGTGTTTTTCTGCTGGGTGTCGTTATTTGCTCGCATTTGATCTTGAATTTGGTTCAATTGAGAGGCTAAGGTGGAGTTAATGTGGTTTTTGATGTGATCATGTTGTGAGTTAATTACATCATTAACCTCCGTCTTGTGATTGTCTAAACTGGCTTTAAAATCAACTTTGAGGTTGTAAGCATTTTCCGTGATTTGAGAGGTCAGTTTGGTTTCAATTTGTTTTATTTCAGAGGATTGTGTGTGTTGGATTTCCCGTATTTCATTTATTTCGGATTTTAATCCATTCTGTGCATTGGTTAAAGTTTCAATTTTCTCATTCAAGATGTCACAGTGGTTTTTAATTTCCAATTTGAGGTCGGATTTTACTGAATGAATCTCGGATTTCACCGAATCACTGTTAGATTGAATATCAGATTTAATTAGGTCAATGTCGGATTTTACTGAGTCAATGTTAGATTGAATATCAGATTTAATTATGTCCATGTCGGATTTTACCGAATCAATGTTAGATTTAATGTCCGTTTTTAAGGACAGAAACATGTGTTGGATTTGCGTGATCAAGTCAGCTGTTTGAGGTGAGGCGGGAGGAGGTGTGTCATCGTTACGCGGCGGCGATTGGCTCCCGTTGTTGGCGGTCTCTGATTGGGCGGTGTTTTGCCGGCCGGGTGACGTCATAGTCAGCTGTGAAGATATTGGGTTCGAGGCTATGGATGCGCGCGCAGCGTGATCAGCTGGGTTGGACAACGATGATGCCGTTGCTACGTTGACGTTAGACATATCAAGATGGCTGAGTGTCCTTGTTTCTGTTGTTGATGTGTCCATGTGTTGTGTCTGATTGTCGATGTCTTGTTCCGGGATGGAATCAGCTGTTAGTGTAGTGGAATTGTCGGTTTCATGTTCGTTTTCCAATTCCGCCCTATCATCTGTTTCATGTTCGTTTTCGTTATCCCCGCTAGCTTCACATAATTTCTGGGATGGCTTGGGGTTAGGACGTAAGTTGTATGGGGTCGTCATATTGGAATGCAATTAATGGCAAGTACAAAATTGAGTGGGAAATTAAAATAATATGGTGGATAAATAAATGACTTATTTCTAACAGTGTTTTATTTTAGTCTAACTTAGGTTATGTCTAATCTAGGCTATGGTGTCTATCTAGGTTATACTTGACTTAGGCTAGCCTAGCTTACTACTTCAAACACGATTGGAAATTTTTTAGAGAATGCCCCAAAGGTTGGTCGCCATTTTGCTACACACCCACACTCTCTTACAAACTATTTCTTATTTATAAATTACAGTATCTGAATAAATAATCTTGGTACAATTAACAAACAATTTTTTATTAAACTCTAGATCACAAACAAATAAATTCTGATTCAAAAATGAAGGGGCTAACAAACAATAGCTTACAATTACTGGGGGGAATATTTAATTTAATTGATTGATATAGTCTTTAATGTCTTTGTGCTCCGGCCTAGTTACAGTGGGTAGAAATGATGACTCTGTCTCTCAGGGGGTGTTGGATCGTGGGGAACATTCTCTTGTAAAATTTCCAATTATTGAAAGTAAAATAACGATTCTTGATATTAACTGAGATTTGTAGTTATGTAAAAATTAAGATTTGATTATTCTTTGAAGAGATTAAAATGGATAAAATATGGTCATTCAATCTAGGTTCAGTTGTAGGCTATATCTGTTTGAAAGTTAATTATAATTGAATCTTCTTGTAAAATTGAAAAAGTTTGTTGATGGATAAATTTAGTCTCTTGATAAAATTCTACTTGATTTCTTTGAGCTTCTAGGATCACTGGATAAAATTAGTCTATTGGAGATGGATGGAGATTACCAATATTTGTTCTTCACCAATAACCACTTCTTCTTTGGCCAGATTATAAAGGGATTATTATTAGTGGTATTGGCTCTTCTTCCTATCTAAAATTTGGGATTAAATTGACCCAAATACTATTTTATGGGTTTATTTTACACTTGGGGTTGGGACCCTGTTTAAAATGAAGTTAACACAATGAGGCCATAAATGCAAGAGAGAGAAATTGTAGTTGATGCTCAGCAACAATGTAGTGATCACATGTTTATTCTTCAGGTTTTGATTCTTGCTTTGGAAACACTTGACACTTCACTGAATTTAATTCACTATTTTGAATCACACACTATATAAAATTAGAATGACCATGTTTATTTAAATTATTAAATTTGGTATGTGTTTGAAGTAGTTTTGTTTTCATTATAAATATATTATAGGCCTATTAGGCTATGTTTAAATAAATATTTACTGGGATTAGGCTATTATTATTCTTAGGTGAGTGATGAATTGATTAATATGAATATCTAATATAATTATTGAATTAGGCCTAATTAATATCTATGACAGGTGAGTTAAATACAATATATAGGCTACCTGGGATTTTTATAATAAATATTTACATGTGGATCCGGGTTGGATTGTTTATTTGTTTATTTACCAACATAATTTGTGAACTGTTGCATGACTTAGGCCTAAATAAAACCAATAGCAAAATACCAAATTATTACTAGGCTATTAACACGTTCGCGGCGGCATGGGAGCGATCGCTCCCACGCGGAACCCTAATGCCATCCTAATGGGTGCGATCGCTCCCAAGCTGCAATGCTTTACAACGTGATTTATTTTTAAGCCAGGATCTGAGCTAGAAATCTGATACTTTTCACAGCACTGCTCAATAGTATAATGCATTTCGGGACCACGTGGGTTTTCAATGGGCAGTGCTGCTGCTACGGCAGGGTGACGAAATTATTACTCAGGTTGAAATAATAAAACGTCTTCCAACACTACTCGATATATTTACACTTATACTGTAAATGTTTACAGACGGTAAATATATATAAAAGATCTTATAATGGCGATCGATTTTGACCAGTCACACCGGTCATCATCAGGCCCAATCAGAGACTTATTACTTCTAGAAATTATTACTTCTAGGATGGCGAGGAGGTTCTAGCAAAAACCTCGCCGCCGCGAACGTGTTAATAGACTAATGCAATTTAAGTTAAAATTATTATTTAAATTTTATTTTAAGTTAACTTAACTTATGGGACTTACATTTTACTCAAAATATTGTTGTCACTTCGATTATTTTCAGCAAATGATTTTTATTGTAAACCGAAATCAAATTGTTAACCATTGATAAAATAATAATGATGCAGTCTGATAAGTTAACACAGTTCCACATTAATGCAAATCAAGTTGTGAAATAGGTGTAGGACATAGGCCTAGTTGGCTGAAGGCATCCAGGCCTAGTCGACAAGCTGAACTAATTGTCTCTATTGGTTAAGCTGAAGATGTGTTTTGTTGGTGTTAGGCCTATGTGGCACCTCAATTCTAACCAGTTAGGTTAGGCCTAATGTTTATAGCAAGTTGAACCAGGCTTCATTGAAAAAAATGAACTCTTAAGTCACAATAAGCTTAGTGGCAAATTTACATTTTTTAAGGACTAGGCCTACCGACTAAGGAAGTTCTCAGAGGTAAACAAACACAAGAGGTAAAATATGAGGGATATTTGATTCTACGTCTAATAACATGGAAATGAACATTACTCACCTTTACAGCTGGTAAGCTTACTGTAACTTTGTAACGTATTATTCTCCAACTAACAGGCGCTCTATGGCGACATTCTTCTTTGCAAAAATTCTATCACTTCCTTTTAATTGGTAAACTAGATACAGCAACGCGAACACGAAATAAAAACATAATATGGCACAGTTCAAGTCGTCACTCCCTCCCTGAATCCTAACCTAACCAATACAAATTAACAATATTCCCATCCCAATCGGCTCCAGCGTTGCCAATCACTTTTCATCAAATTACCCTCGGTCCTTGCCAAAATTACCCTCAAATACCCTCAAAAGTGCCAAAATACCAGAAAATCACTAAATTTACCCACTATCTAAGTTGTTAGCACACAGGGGTGATTAATATAAGTGTATAAGCTGTTAAATTGGTGTTAGCTTTCAAGTAATATTAATCACTCCTGTATTAAATCTACTTCGGATTTTAACCTATTCCCGAAAATTCACAAATTTGACTCAAACTTGACAGTTTCAGTAAAATTATCCTCTAATTAGCAAAAACGATTACCCTCGAAAATACCCTCGAAGGTCCAAAATACCCTCAAAAAGGGTAATTACCCTCGAATTGGCAACGCTGATCGGCTCAGCCGGTCGGCGGGATATCAACACAATTTTACCCTCCTGAGTGGGTAATTTTCAGAAAAATTACCCAGAAAACTTTAGAATTCCCCCGATACAACGCTATCTAGCGATGGGGCACCGAACTACTTCAGCTGTCTGCTACGCGGGCCCCGTAAGCTTGAGAGGTCTATATAGGATCCTTAGTCAATGCTTTGACTAATGTTGTTGCTATGATCAGTTTATATTCCCCCATCGCAGCTGAGTTGTCGCTGTATATGCTGAAAACAACATAACCTTTTCTTGTTTATATCTGCTCGCCGTTATGTTACGTTTTTAAATAAAATTTAATTGATATTTTGACAGACCTATTTGTTAAATTAAATAGATCAACACTGATGTTTACTTGTCAAGTTATAAATTATACCAAAAGATAGGCATGTTGATGTGGAGTGAATTGCTATCGTACGGAATTATGCGATTAACTAATTTATGGGATACAACTATATCGGAGAAAGATTTAAATTGAACAACTAATTAGAATGTGTTGTGCCATTGTAGCCTATGTCTCAGGTAACAAAATATGCATTAAGTGTTAAGGGGCCTTCCATAAATTACTTTTTGGTAATTTTTGGACCCCCCCTCCCTAAAATCATCCTACCATCATTATTTGTCTGACCCCCCCCCCCCCTCTCGAAAAAATGACGTCATTTCTAACAAACCTCCGTTTTAAAAATAATACTTTTTAAACGCTACATGGTAAACTAAAAAAATGACCAATCTAAGCTAAATTTACCTTCAGAAATAAAGCCAAAATGACTTTCTCAATGGAAAAATAAACTATAAAACAACGCCTTAAAATAGTCTAATGTATTTTAGAGATAATTATTTTATAATAGTCGAGTTGTGTTGTAATTTATCATTGTTTTACTGTTAAAATTTGATATAAACCATCATATTTAAAATGACGTCATATCAAAGCCGACCCCCCCCCCCTTGCACATCACCTTACCGTCATTTTCAATCTGGACCCTCCCCCCCTATTTTCAGATGACGTAATTTATGGACGACCCCTAAGTAAGCGTAATTCTACAATACTTACATTACTTGATTTAAATTAATTTGCAATCTGGATTTTAAATTGTATTGTTTTTTTTTTTTTTTTTTTTTGCTCTACAATCTATTTACCTTTAATATTGTAAGCATATTTATCATTAAGTTACTTGCTTGTTTTGAGGTCGTAGCTAAAATAATTCTTTGTATGTATTTATTTGTAGGCTATAGGCCTAGGATGTACGCCGGTTGACTTTGGATGGTTAGATGACGTTCCACTCTTCACATTCGAGGAGATGGAAACCTCCGTTCTCTCCCTAAAGAGCAACAAGGCTCCTGACCCGGACGGGATTCCCAGCGAGGCTTTAAAGAAAGTATTTTCAATTAATGCTGACTTGTTGAGAATGTACAACGCCTGTTTGGTAGAAGGGGTGTTTCCGGCTCCCTATGGAAAACCGCAAGACTTGTACTGATCAGCAAGGGCAAAGGTGATCCCGAGCTGTCGTCGTCCCACAGGCCTTTCTACACGTTGGACACGGCTGGGAAGCTGTTCTAGAAGCTGATCCGTTCCCGCCTGACTTCTGCCGTGGAAGCTGCAAGGGACTCATTCCCCAGTCAGTATGGCTTCAGAAAGGGACGGTCAACGATTGACGCTATCAACGAAGTCCATGGAGAGCTGTGAAGAGAGCCGAGAGCCACAACCATGTCCCTCGCTGAGTAGTGCTTCTTGTTACGCTTATGTCAAGAATGCCTTTAACTCGTTGATATGTTGGATGCGCTTCGCAACACCTTTCGCGTTCCTGCATATCTGTTGTGACTCATCGTGGATTATCTCCGCTCTCAAAGCCTTATTTACGACACAAGGGACAGAACGTGGACGATGGAAGTCACTTCTGGTGCCGCGCAAGATTCAATACTCGGCAAGGATCTCTGGAACGTTGCCTATGACAGCCTCCTGAGGTCGGAGATGCCTGAGGAAACCACTTTGGTTGGGTACGCCGATGATGTCGCAGCTCTCATTGTCTCACGCAACGTTGAGCTGGCCCAACTAAAGTTGAACTGAGTCATGCGTGTGGTCAACACATGGATGTCCGATCACGGTCTCTCGCTTGCTCTCCGTAAGACGGAGATTGTGATCCTTACAAAGAAGAGGATAGACACCGTCGTTCTGTTCCGAGTGGGAAGGGATGTGGTCCAATCAACTCGTGCTGCTAAGTACTTCGGGATTATGGTGGACACCAAGTTAAGCTGGAGGGATCAGATCTTCCGTACGGCGGACAAGGCCGCTAAGGTAGTCATACTTACCTTAGTAGGCTGATGGCCAATGTCGGGGTTCCACGATCCAGCAGAAGACGTCTGTTGATGTCCACGGTTCAGTTCGTGCTTCTTTATGGAGCAGAGGTGTGGGCAGACGCTCTCGATAAAGAGTAGTACAGGTTGCGACTCGCCCGAGTTCAACGTTGAGCGGCGCTCGTATTGTGTTCCGCCTACCGGACAGTGTCCGAGCCTGCCGTCCTGGTGGTCGCCGGAGTTATCCCTGTCAAGCTCTTGGCAGGAGAGAGAAAGGCAATTTATCAGAGACAAGGCGAGATTGGCAAGGACACTGCAAGAACAGAAGAGCGCTCCCTAACCTTCCAGCAGTGGCAACACAGCTGGGAGCACGACACCCGAGGACGATGGACTGCGCAACTTATCAAGCACGTCCAACCATGGTTGGAACGGCGGCCAATTCTTGACAATTCACGGCTATTTTCGGTCGTACCTGAACCGGATGGGCAAGACCGGTTCACCGGACTGCATTTATTGTCCGGGCGTTCCCGAAGATGCGGAACACACATTCTTCCGCTGCCCCCGTTGGGAAGGGTCCCGCCTGAAGGCCACACAAATTTTTGGTGCATTTTCGGTGGACTCGGTCTGCCAAAAGATCTTGGAGGATGAGGGCAACTGGGATTGTTTATCACAGTTCGTCCGGGGCATCCTCCTGGAAAAGAAACCCGATCTGGACCGCGAAGTGGCCCAGATCCCTTGATCGAGTGGCTGGATAAGGAGTGAGCCCCACCGGCGTTAGCCAAATTTAGGCCTAGCCTGACGTAATGTGATAAACAATTCCAGGTTAGAATCCTAAAGAGTAGAGGAGGTTTTTTAGTGGGTAAACCCGTTTTTTAGGGGAGCCCCACACTACAGGCGTAATGCATTTTAAACACCTGTGTGCGTAATGCATTTTTCTTACCTCTCCCTCAAAAAAAAGAATCATAAAAAGCATCACCTAATAACTTAAAAAGTGAGTAAAAATTCTCGTACGGGACGGACACCGGAGCGTATTCCTAGTAAAACGTCTTCCAACACTACTCGATATATTTACACTTATACTGTAATTGTTTACAAGACGGTAAATATATATAAAAGATCTTATAATGGCGATCAATTTCGACCAGTCACACCGGTCATCATCAGGCCATACAGTCTCTGATTGGGCCTGATGATGACCGGTGTGACTGGTTGAAATCGATCGCCATTATAAGATCTTTTATATATATTTACCGTCTTGTAAACAATTACAGTATAAGTGTAAATATATCGAGTAGTGTTGGAAGACGTTTTATTATTTCAACCTGAATATCAGTACCAGCACGTATAATGCTAATCAAGAAGTTATTTAAAACCAATTACTGGGAAAATAAAATAAAATAACTTATTGGATTCAAAACTTAAACAATTGTATATATAATATAATAATGTATTACTTGTTAATACCAATAAAGATATTATTATCAAAATACTAGAACGTTTTGCTTATTAAATTTGGGATGGAAGTGTGCGCAGTTGGAGTAATAAAATTCTCTAAGATGCGGCAAAATCAGGGCCGCTGAGAGGGGGGAGCAGAGGGTGCAGGTTGCCCCGGGCCTCAGCAGGCGTTTTTTTTGTGGTAGCCAAATTTCACTGCTGCATAGACTACAGTAGAAGCCCTCAAATCCGGCCACCTCGGGACAGGACCACGGCCGGATTTCAAAATGGCCAGATTAACTGGCGGTTTATTAAACATGTTAAATAGAGACCTGTGTTATATGTGTATTCCAACAATGAACTATTAGGATGTATTTAACAATGAAGGATAGCACACTTGCCCAATCAATGTAATGTATCAACTTTTTAACCATCATGATTTGCTCCTTCTCAGAAGTTGTACCGCCAAAATGACGATAAGAAACGGACAAGGGGTCGCTAGCGATGAACCTGCGCTTAACAGACAATAGTACTGGTCTTCTGTCAACGAAGGCCCTAACAATGGGACCGTAAAAGCGACAGAATTTGTCTAGTTACCTAACCTCAACGATCGGACCGCGTAACACCCAACAAAAAGATAAAAATCACAGATAGAACACTAACAAAAAGTTTTAGAAGATAGTCGTAGCCAAATAGTCCAGAAAATGCCAATTGAACTGATATATTTTAGTGACATATCATGGGAAAAGTTTACTCTTGTATATTTTTTCTGTGGGAACGTCCGGGGCTGAATATTTCATTTCCGGAATACCGCGGCCGGATTATCCGGCAGCCGAACCATCCGAGGCCGGGCTAGAGGGCTTCTACTGTATGTAGTATGTATTTTTTAAGACCTATTAAAATTTTCAAACTGTAACAAAGTGTAGCCTATGATCCGAGTAGTGATCAGCCTGTCTGAGTCTCCGCGGTTTGAAGCTCTGTCAGTGAACAGACGCAAGGCGCCGTGCTGCCGCTATTATTGAATCAAGAAGTTTATTTTCCATAAATACATCATTTGGTACATTAGAAATTGTCAGAGTTTGGTTATGTCACATAAACATCAGTCCAAGTTTAAGATTTTTACACATTTGCATTTAAAAAAATTAGGTATTTAAATCTACTAGTTAGTCAGAAAGAAGTGGATTTATGAGCATGAACTTAGGAAACTGAAAAGAAGAAAAAGACAATGTTTAGTTTGGTTTTTTTTAACAGGTGAATAAGTTACTTAGGTTGTTATTTGTTAATTTTTATTGGAGCTTGATTCTAGATACTGTGGAGCTTGATATCTGAGGTTGTTAGTTCAAGGAAATCTGTTAGTGTATAACATGGGTTCGCAACCAACCAATTATTAATCACCTTTTTTAATCTAACATAGTTCATCCAAGTACATTTTCAGGTAATTTATTCAAACATTTCATCCCAAGGGTTTTATAACTTGGATTTTGTTTTTTCAAGCCTTATATATGGAATATCAATATTATTTTTTGGCCTTGTATTTAGGCAGTGTACATTGGAACCCAATACCACCGCGCCCGAGACATCAGTCCATTTGTAGATGCGACGTCGACGTTGTGGCGCACCCTTATCAGTGCAGGAACATCCCCAAAACAAGTTTACAGTTCTTGAATATTTCTGAGTTTGTTTAAAAGAGTGTGGTTTCTTTAAATTATTTCATTAGAAGCTTAATACAGATATATACACAACAAGATAATTACCGTAATAAACAATTTTTAAATAAATAGCATTTAAAATTTTCCCTGTAAGCTTAGCCATATCAAATATTTAAGCCGAAAACCACGTGGTAGCTCCCCAATAAGGAGTCTCGGGCTCGGGCCCAGCCAAAGTGGAGGTTCGATAAAATATTTCATATACTGTATACCCAGGCCCGGCGACAGGATTCTCGAGCCCCTGTGAAATTATGAAGTCTGGGCCCCTAAATTCAGGCAACCAACCTCCTTACCTTGAATTCACTTCCCTTCAGCACAACAAAATCACATATTGGATAACATTGCAAGCAATATTTTAAACCCAAACTTACTATTCTGTTACCTATAACTTACTTAGTTGTTATTATTTACTTTTATTCAAAAAAGAATATGCCAAAGCCATGAGCTTTAATTCTTTTTATTTATTTATATATAGGTAAATAAATATTACTAAACAAATGAAAAAAAAATTGAGGTTTAGCTATTAATTTTTTTATTATAAAAGCAGTATAGGTTTTACTCGCCTACGGCTCGATGGGGGCTCCGCCCCCATGCCCCCTTAGGAGTTGCCCCGAATAAGTGGTTTTCCTAAATTAGTAAATTAATAAAAAGTCAAGTATGAAATAGGATAGTTCCACGGAAGAACTGGACAGCCGAGACAGTAACACCGGCTAATACACACTACTCAAATCAATAATAATAAAAAGCTTTGAATTTTCCTTTAGCTATTTTTTAAACCCCTTTGTAGTTATCCTATTTTAGTATAAAAATTAAGAGTTGTGAAATTATAATTAACTACGTAAATATTCTAGGTAGTATGCTGGACGCAGGGCTCCGCCCACATTCCCCCTTAGGGCTTGTCCTAAATTCGTAAATTATTGAAAAGTAGAGTTGTAGCAGGTTAAGTCCACCGAAGAACTGCTCCGCAGACAGTAAGAAAGCAGGCTAATACGAAAATCGCCTGTAGCTCGTTTTAAAACCACTTCCTAGTTCTCGTTAGTTCGTAAAACAATAGAAAATTGTGAAATCATAATCAACTAAGCAAATATTCTAAGTATTATAGTGGATGGAGGCTCCACCCCCAATCCCATTAATTAGTTTCCCCTATTCTTTAATTGCTGTAAAAGTCTCGAGCACTGAACAGGCTAGTTGAGGCCTCCACCCCCATACCCCTCGTTGTGTTCGCCGAGTTAGTTTGTAGCTTAGCAAGTCTCAAACATTTAAAATTGATATTTTTATAATATTTTAAGTTAAAATTGTTAATTTTGTTTGATACTCTAACTGTACTTATCAGGTTATGAGTGTAGGTTAATGTGTGGTTTCTATGTACTATATCTAAGTATTATTAATATGGATTATAAAAGCAACTATACTGTAATAAACTAATCGTCAGGGGATGTAAAATAAATGAAAATGTAGAATGACTAAGCTAAATAAACTATTTTGTAGATCAATAAAAATATAAATAATTTCACAAAAACCAAAAATAGAAAAATATGAACAAACGGTTTGGAAAACGCCAGCGACTATTCACAAAAATACTGTTCGTTACAAAATAAAAATGTATATTATGAAATAATAATTTTATAATAATTATTCTAGTTACTGCTCATAAATTCTGTTGAAGTTACAAGGATATTGTATAAGTTCAGTGAATTAAAAATTCGAACTTTAAATACAATTTAACTGTAGTTAGGCCTAGTAACAAAATACAGAATATCAAATTCAGTAATAATAAAAGTTGCAAAACGGTCTTAAAATAACAATTTGAGATACGACAAAAAGTCAAATGTTTTTAAGTTAGATTTATGTTCCTCATTCGCAATAATCTATGTAACAGAGAAATTCATTCATATTGAACAGGTTAAAGAAAAACACATAATACGAGTATTACCAGGCATTAATTAAAATTTTTATTAAGTTCAATATTTTTAAAGTCTTACACTTCTAAACCTAGTGAATTTCCTTAAATATCACTGTCAAGCTAAGTTAATACAAAACTTCAACTTTCTTAATACAATATTACTATAGTTACTGACAAAAGTATTTCAAATATTAGTTAATAATTGCAAATTACCTCAAGTAGTTGGAGGCCCAATTTTTTAGGTCAGTAAGTAACAAACAATGTAAAACATCGCTAAGGAACAAACAATTCAAAACAATCAGTTGCCTAACAATTGAAAAACAACCCGTTCCGCTTAACAGGCAAAATAAAATACATAATATTGGCATTCATCACAATTATTTTTTATGTTTGGTACTTTTATTGATATCGGTGCCGTACAAGATATGTGCATGGGCAATATTGAAGGAAATAAATAAAATTACAGTCGTTATAAAAAATGTCTACATATGGTAAACCACCCACATAAATAAGTTAACTTAAAACTGACTGGAAGGTAAAGGACCAACAAGACGTTAAAAATAACACATAATATTAGCTGGCATTAGTTATGAAATTTTAAGTCTAATTTTTGTACGGTGTTACACTTCTAAATACAATGAATTTAATTTTAATGCTAAAGCTAAGTTAATAGAACACTTCAAGCTTATCGAGAGGCAAAATGCAAAATTCAGCTACATGCAGCAAAACTATATGAAATGTTTCGCAGTGTGTCAATAAAACCGCTAGAAATTAGGTAAATTTCCTTTCTTCGAGCTCTTTATATCGGCTTAAGTAACAAGTATATCTCAAACAAAGTTGTAGTAATATGAAATATATGCTATGTCTCAGATATTCTATAGGACTAACTGTGATTGCAGCTATAACAGAAAACCAAAATAAGTTCACGTTTCTCTCTAAAAGTACTGGGTGATCCTAAACTTCAAAAACAATAATTATTCAAGAGTCAATTACTTCTTCACAATAAGTCTTGTAAAGTTAATCAAAACGCATTGCCTATTTCAAACACGGGTATAGTTGAAAGATATTATTTAAAAACGAGCGAGAAATAAACCTGGTAAGTAATCTATATTACCGACACTATAGTGTGCGCTAACATGGGATGTACTATGTTACTGACAAAACTAAATTTTTTACCTTTTTTATTGATTTAAAACTAAAAATTGCTAGTTTTTAGAATTTTTTCTGAATGTAAATCATGTAAGCTAAGTGAATGCCAAATTTCAAGTCTCTACCTTGAACGGTTCCGTCCGAACTTTTATATACATCAGTGAGTTACACCTGCGGGAGTATATATGTTAGATAAAACAAAACCTGATGATCATCGTATAAAAATCAATAATGAATTAAGTTATTAGGCTCTTTTTTATTCTAACATCACACATTATTAACTTATAATACAACTCGTCTAGCCATGTCAAGGTCTTGGTCTAGCCTTCTTCCTTGCAAAGTCATCATTTTTTTCTATATTTAGCACATCCCGGCGAGCGAACAGGTTCCAACAGTCAAGGCTTTGCTCCGTGATTGCTCCCCATCCCACTCTGCTTCGCCACGCCATCGCTCTGACTCTTACCCATAGATATATACTAAACACCTAGATCGGTAACTCCGTGTTGCAAAAACGAGCCGTTTCCCCCACCACTAGCCAATATTCGTGATCAGTGTTGGCAACCCTGTGCGAGTAATTATGTACTGTAATTTAAAAAAATAAATAAAATAAATTACAGTAATACTGTTTTTTTTTTTTTTGTCTTTTTTACACAAACAAGAAACAGCTGACGCACCGACAACAATCATGTCAGCTGATATGCATATGCAGCGGCGGCGGCGGTAATACTGGCTAGTGGTGGTGGTGGGGCCGGCTTGTTTTTGGCGCTATTCCGCCATTACAGTTACCGATCCAGTTGTTTAAGTATATATATCTATGCTCTTACCTCCCTGACCACGTGACTACGATCGTATCACCAAATAATTTATGGATAAATTCCGTGTTCCTTTGCTTTTTTTAAATTGATAAATAAAATAATAAAAGAGATTTTTTCTAAAGGAATTTTAACATACACAAGATCGATAAATGATGGTATTATTGTCTAAACTGATAAAATATATAAAATTAAAATTTAATTAATCGGCAACCCAGTTTACCCGCCCCTGGATAATCTGGAGTGGACTAGTCCTAACTTTGTTGGTAGAAATTCGACCAAAAATCCAGTTAATCCAAAGCCATACTAGATTACTCAGGCCTAACTGCTAAATAGCCATGACGTCATTTTGGTACACGTATGTGACGTAGTAAGTTTTTACATCTGATCTGTGATCTCCAGCTAGAAGCACCATTTACACGGGTAACGATTCCTCATCACTACCCGCGTAGACGGTGCTTCCAGCTGAGAGCAATGTCCAAACTTACTACGACGTATACGCATATGTGTACCAAAATGACATCATGACCATTTAGTAGTTGGCCTTAGTAATCTAGTATGGCTTTGGATGATTTTGAGCCAATTAGTTTTCAAATGCTTCATAACTGAAACATCCGTCCTTCCTGATTTGCTAGCATTTGTTATTAAACAGCTGTCTAATGATTCAATCAATTATCCTTCTCCCTTAATATTAACATTGAAACTTAGAGAGCCTGTAGGGTGGAGCCCTGATAACCGATGTCAATTATAATGGGTATGGGATACTGCTCATCTACAGGACACTAGGCCTACCTTTCTAACGGTTTGTCCGGTTTTCTCCTACGACTACGATGTGCACAAGCTGAGAAAGAGGAAAAGAAACATGCTTGCCTATTAATATATAGATTCATGTCGAACTTGGATGTCCACTAGAATTAAAATTATCTGGAAATCAAGAATCACAACCGAAAATTCCGTTTTAATAAGGCCTTAGAATTTTTTATGTTAAAATGTTTGTCAATTATAAAAATGTATAGTTTTCAGTCGGCAGACTAATAAAATCTAAAAAAACCATTAAGCTTACTACACAACAGAAAAATGTTTTTTGTAAAACTATTTTCTGAAAAAAAAACTAAAAAATATTTGCCCACTTACTTGTAAATTTTATAAATTCAGAGTAAAATTAATCTTCTTACAACACAGAATTTTACAAAACCTATCACATGAGAACATAAAAACAGCAACAGGATCGAAATGCATGTTTGAAAGAAACATACGCTAAGTGTAGTGTTGGTGATGTTTGACACTCAGGTTGCAACCTGATCTGATGTAAGGCTGGGTGGGAAAGGGGCCTACGATAAAAACTAAGCTAGTTTTTTAAGGCCCCAGTTCACTGCTCCTGGGGCGCGCGGCCCACGAGTGCATGTGCGACCAGCACCAGGCAGTCACCACGGTTCTTGTCTTGGGAATTTCTCACAGTAGCGACACTACCCTCAGTGTTTACAATTATTGGTTTAGAATGAAGCTAAATTAATAATTCTCTGCTCATTTACATTAGCACGTAAATAAAAAGAGCAGCCGTAAAACATTTTAACTTAATCTTTCAATTTAATTTTTAACAAAGAATTTACATAAGGTTATACTTTCTGATGTTTTAAATCTACAAAAAAAAGTCAGCCCCTTTGAGTCCGGGCCCCTATGCATTTGCCCCCAGGGCCCCTATGCATTTGCCCCCTCTTCTCCCCCCCCCCCCCCTTGGCGTCGACCCTGTGTATAACTAGATACATTTCCCAGTCAGCTCAAAATGTGAAACAGTGAAACTCACGGTTTTTTCACGTGAAACATTTAAACATTAATTATAAAAAAGTAAAAAGAAGAAATTTTTTCATGTCAAAATTACATGAAAAATGTGAACATGAAAAAAAAGTGAAAAGAGTATTTTTTCATGTCAAAATTGTATAAAAAATGTGAATGTAAAAAATGTGAAAAGAATATTTTTTATTTACAGCTTGATCATAAGTTTCTAAAATAGGAGTAAATTATTGATATCAACGACAGAGAAAAAAAACTGCTGAGGAAGCCAAAAAAATCTTAAATATCGTCACAACTTTTTTTTATCTACAAATTTTTTCAACACTTTATTTAATGAATATATCTAAAAAATACAATAAAGAAGGTTCAACAGAAATAAACAATTGTTGTAACTGGTATAAGTATTTTATTTGTATACTATAACGCTTGAATCGAAATTGAACCACCGCTTTAAAAAATAAACAATATCTTATAGATCTACTACCTGTACACAGTCTTCGTAATGTGTTTGTTAAAATTTACTTTAATAAATAACATTTACACACTGCAGTTTACATGCTTTGAAGTAGGCCACTTAGATAAATTATACTTCTTGATGTATGCTGATTCGAAGCTAGTTTGATCTTTAGCAGTGTCTTTGATGACAATGGCAAATTCATCTCAGCAAGCAACTCTGATGTTTAGGTGTGCTCCCATCACCTAAAAATGAAATAAAAAATAAACACTAATATAAAGTTAAGAGTAATTGTTGTTATCTGGGGCTGTATCTCAGCACCGGGTCCTGTGTTATAATCATTACAATACAACCAGGCAAACTTTCATTTGTTTTTATCAAACATTTTATGAAAATAAAATGCTAGCCCAAATCCTATACTATAATATGAGCAATGCCTGAAGGGATGTGTGTTTCACAATCTCGAAATCTAGCGGGTAGATTTTGCTTAAACTTTGCATTTAAGAGGGTTTAGGTCAAAAAAATTTAAAAACAGCCTCAATCCCAGAAAAAATCAAATTTGGTCATAATTTAAGTTTAAAAATCGTAATTTATAACATTGGTCTTATGGGTTGCTATTTGGTTAAGAAATAACGACTAAAAGTAAAAATAGGAACATTAATTTTAAGAAGTTTTTTATCTGTGAAGAGTCTGGTGTAGATTTAATAGCTTGATTACCATGACACTAAATCATCAGTGAATTAAAACCAACGAGCAAGGCTCGGTTAACCTAGTACTTTGTGTGTAAAACATAAATGTCTGTTAAAATGATTCAGTAACTATTTAATGAAACATTCATAAATCTGGCAATTATCATAATGTTGTTGTATATAGTCAAAAACAAAATGCTATTTGTAACTTTATTTTTAAAGAATGTAAAGGATAATTCTTCCTTGAGTAACCAATGCACATTCAAAAGAACGATGTCACACTTAATTTCTGCCAAGGCTGCATAAAACTCTTCTCACAATACTGAAAAATTAAAGCCGTGCAGATCGAGAACTTATTGTTTACAGGCAATAATATATAGGATAGGTTTTTTGCAGTAGAATTCCGCGATTCTGATCCCAGCTGTTCTGAAAATCCTTATATGTCATCAGGAAAATCAAAATAGTTTTCTTAAAGGTGGAAGAAATCCCTGTTGATATTACACAAAATTTACAGTCAAACGATGCAATTCTGTCGCTCGTATAGGTATCTATCATCAAAGATCTCTGCCCCTGGTCGCTTCTGATACATCACAGCTGTGTGGTTATTAGCTACTGTAAATATGTTTTCTAAGATTGTCTTTGATGAGAAAATATATGAATAGCTGTGATAGAGCATATATATGTTTTTTGAAAGCTACAATTTTACTGGTTTCAGATAGCTCTGGTGGTGATATCAGTGAAAACTGTGAGGCAGAGACCTTTAACCATACTTATATAGTTGCTTTTCTATGATTTTGTTGTCTATCCACTTTTTCTTGGTAGCAGTGATCTTTCTAATTTTTAATATTGAAATTATATTAACAAGTTTCATTGCAAAGTCCACCATTGTATCAATATTTGCCTCCATTTTAAAGCGTTTTCATACCTAACGATTACTTTTCCACAGTCTGATGGTCATTGTGTAATGGTATCATAGCCCTAATTGAGTAAACTACAGGAGTGTATCTATATTTATGAATTCCGTTTATCCAGGAAATTTGCTAAACCATACGAGGTCATGGCCCAATTTTAGATTGGATTAGCGGTGGGCTTCACTGTGTAATAAAGAGTTCAGCCTTACCCGTTGTGGTCGCCCTGCGTGGCGGGTGATGGCGGCGGGGAACTGTCCGGTGCATCTGCAGCCGCCTGCAGATTGTGGAAGGTGGCGAGGGTGGCGGAGGCGGAAGGCAGGGCGTGGGGAAGGGCGGGGGCGTTTAGCTGGTTACAGCTGCTTAGCTGATGTCGCAACTCAAGCAGTTCACCTTCTAAACGACTGTTGATCGCCCTCACACTCTGGTATTTGCTCTCCACTGCCTGTGTGACAAACGGGCAAAATTTAAGACTTAACAGGTTATGTCTAAATTTAAAATATTATTTGCCAAGCTAAATTGCTCTAAGTTTTTAAATGACCAAAATGGGTTCAAAATATTAAAGAGTTACTAAACAATAAGGTTCTATATCATGGCAGTGCAGACCATCAGAATCTCCCCCTTTTTAGTTAAAAAGAATAAAGGAGAGGGTTTCCAGAGGCCTTACTCACAGAAGAAGGGTTATTAGTAGATTCTACTGGCACCAAACTCACAAAAACGTCTTTTCTTTTTATTTTAAGCCCGTGGAATCTACTATCAATCCTACTTCTTTTGGTAAGTTCTCTTTCTCTATTCTTTATTCCTTTGTCTGCTACTTGACCAAGAACCTTAACCTCAAATCCGTTTAGTTAAAAAAAAACCTTAAGAAACAACAAGGAACCTTCCTTTTGAAATCACTCTGAATACACTGATGCTTTGGGTGGACCAATGCTTCTGGGTTTCAATTGAGGTAACTCAACCATCAAACATTGATGAAACTTTGATGAGTATAACGTGTCTATTATATGTACTACACCTGGTTATCCAGACACTAATAAAAAAATAAATAAATAAAATAAACAAAATTTAAAATGATGATAAATTTTGTGGGGTTTAGTAAGTTACCACAAAGAAGAAAAGGAAATGGTTAAAAAATTAATCCACTAGCAAAAACTGGAAACAGCAAATTTTCTAAGGGCAGTTGGAAAATACAGTAGTCCATGTATAATCCGACACATTGTCAATCAGACTTCCAGGTGTCCCTAATAACATTAGGTACACGTAGGGATTAAGGTAGAGACATGCGAGTGCCAGCGTAGGTTACATAACTCTTTGGGAACCTACCTGTGTCTCGGAGATCGGTAAGGCACTGTTGTGCAATATCAAGTACTGCCAGCTCCGGCTGACCTCTTAAAAATTAAAACTGTAAGTTTGAAGTGTTCATTTTTCGAGCTAAAGATATACAGTAGCTTTAGTGTCAAATTAATTCTTTTCAAAATTAACTGATTTGACAAGCACCCAGCAATAACGCAAAACCCCCGTCTGGCTACTTTTCTAGATTACTTCATTAATCATGGACATTAGTGCTTCCTTTCTTAAGTAAACTGAGCTGACACTTAAGTAACAACTGTAAAATCACTCATTGTATACAGTGTGATTGAAAGTCCCGGAACGGTGAAATATATTTTTTTACCATTATAGATAAAGTAATGAGACTTGGTATATCAATATAGTGGTATATCAATCATAGTGGAGGGGATAACAGGATGTCTGAGTGAACGCGTGTCGCCACGGCTCCGTGAATTTTTGTGTAAAATCGGGTTTATTGAAGTTATCGTGTTAATATTTCGAGTGCAAAAAGTGACTTAAGTGATAGTGACTATTTTGTGTAAGTACTGCACCGAAAGTCTTATTAGTTAACCCGTAATCAGTAATAATTATAATCTGGCAAACAGGTTATAATCAGTTATCAGGAGCCGGTTCAAGGTCACGTGTAGCGCACATTAGCTTCCGTGTTCTGCCACGCGTTCGAGATGGCGCCACCGACCAGGACTACTCGCAACAACAGCGCCAGTGAAATGACCGTCGACCAAAAACTTGATTTATTGCTAGCCGAAGTAGCTGACATTAAAAATGACAACAAGAAGTTTAGTTCTGATATTGCGGAAATTAAACAGGACATTAAGGATTTTAAAAATGATGTAAATAACTCTATAGACTTTTGTAATGGCCAAATTGAAGATTGTCTAAATAAAATGGAGGAGTGCAAAGCTAAAGTTAAACATTGTGAAAATACAATTGAAGTACTCTCCGTTGAAAACAAAACATTAAAGAAACAATTAGCTGTAATTAAAAAGGCTGAGCTTGCATCCGATCAATACTCCCGCAGCAACTGCCTTGAGATTCGTGGAGTGCCTCAATCCCAACAGGAGGACATCATCGCCGTCGTCAAGAATGTAGCTAGAGCTTTAAGTTTTAATTTAGAAGAGAGAATGATTGATGCCGTCCATCGTCTAGCGCAGAACCCGAATGATCCTGCTGCTCCTCGGGGCATCATTGTTAAATTTTGTCGGCGCATCGACATGGAGGAGATGAGGAGGAAGGCTCGTGTGAAAAACGGCTTCTCTGCTGCTGAGCTTGGGTACCACAGCGAGAGCAAAATCTACATAAACTTGTCGCTGACCAAGGAAACCAGGGCGCTGTGGATGGAGACGCGGGCGTTCAAGGAGAAGATGGGCTACAAGTATGCATGGATAACGAGCGCTGGGAAGGTGTTCCTGCGGCGAGAGGAGGGTGCGAGAGCTGTCCACATCACTGAAAAGGCCGACCTTGAACTTCTTAAATAAATAAAAAGTATGTTAAAGTTATATTTAAGGTTGTTATAATAGTTTATGTTGTAACTTATTTTTTGCATGTAATGTATTTTTTAGTTAAAATAATATAATGCCAGAAAAAAATATTAGTGTGTATTACCAAAATGTTAGGGGTTTGAGGTCTAAAGTCAATAGTTTTCGTTTAGAAATGTTAGAAATTAGTTGTCCAATAATAGCCTTAACTGAAACATGGTTAAATAGCACGATTAGTAACTCAGAACTGTTTCCTGATAATTACAATGTTTTAAGGTGTGATAGGGACGAAGTGCATACAGGAAAGAGCCGGGGCGGGGGAGTGTTGTTGGCAATTACTAATTCCATAAAGGTACAAAGATTAACTGAATTAGAAACGTGCGAGGATACTATTTGGGCTCGTTTGAAAGTCACAAATAACTTTTCTGTTATTGTTGCTCTAGTTTATTTCACACCTAGTACTCATGCAAGTGTATATAAAGCATTTTTTGAAAAGTTAGATATGTTACAGATTAAAAACGAGCATGTATTAATTATTGGGGATTTTAATTTACATATTTTTGGGCGTGAGTATGATTTGACTAAAGGAAACGAAATTTGTAAACAATTGTTATTTTTTTGTAGGTTACATAGTTTGTCTTTAAAAAATAATGTTCTGAATGCAAATGGTAAAACTTTAGATTTAGTATTAAGTGATATTACTGATTTAACTGTTGTAGAGGAGTTAAATACGCTTGTAAATATTGATAGGCATCACCCAGCTTTGTTAATTGAGTGGCAGGTTAAAGGAAGAATGGAAAGAGAGAATTATGGTAACGATAAGTCTTTATATAATTTTGCTAAAGCAGACTTTTTAAATCTTTATCTGGACTTTGCGAATTGTAATTGGGTAGACCTAATGGAAAATAAGGATTTAAACTTAGCTGTTAAGGTTTTTTATAATAAGGTTTACAGTATTTTAGATATGCATGTTCCATTATACAAAACAGTTCGCCACAAGTATCCCTCATGGTTTTCACTTGACTTAATTAAAATGTTAAAAAGGAAGGATAAAATACGTAGAAGTTGGAAAAAACATCAAATGCCACATTTTTACGAACAGTTTAGACAGCTGAGGTATGAAATAAAATTGAAAATTAAATATGATTACAACATTTATATTCAAAACATTGAATCTAATTTGTTGATTAACCCAAAGTCATTTTGGGGTGTGATAAAAAGGTTGCGAACGAGTGACAAGGGTCCGGCAACAATGCACCTGGGGGATAAGGAATTTGTGGGGGGCGATAAGATAGCGGAAGCGTTGGCTGATTATTTCCATTCTGTTTATCAGCCAAACAAACTTGACCTTGACGATTTGTTGCACCGCGCGCTCCGCTCTCCAGTCTTGGGGAATGTCCACGCACTATTTATTTTGGATGTGAGTGAAGAGGAAGTATTGGGTGCTTTAACTAAATTAAAATCTAAGCGTTCTGTGGGACCAGATAAGATTCCACCTTATGTTTTGAAAGCTTGTGCAGACTCATTTGTCAAGCCACTGCATTTTTTATTTAACCTTTCATTAAAGAATTCTTGTTTTCCAGACATTTGGAAACTTGCTAAAGTTGTTCCTATACCCAAAAAAGGGGATAGGGGGGATGTAAAAAATCATAGACCCATTGCAATTTTATCTTCTCCTGCTAAAGTTTTCGAGTGTATACTGTACAACAGATTGCTCAGACATGTAAAAAGTTTAATATCACCGCATCAACATGGGTTTTTTCCGGGAAGATCTATTACCTCCAATTTAATTAACTTTTCTCAATATACAATTAATATGGTTGATCAAAACATTCAAGTGGATTGTGTTTATACAGATTTTGAAAAAGCATTCGATAGAGTGGATCATTTAGTTTTGCTCTCTAAGCTGCATTACTATGGTTTATCTGAAAATGCTCTAAAATTTTTTTCTACATATTTGCACAAAAGAAGACAGTTTGTAACATTTAATGGGTTTTATTCTAAAGAGTTTCTTGTAGAGTCAGGAGTCCCCCAGGGATCAAATCTTGGCCCCCTAATGTTCATTATCTTCATTAATGACATAACTTCATGTGTAAAATTCAGCAACATTCTAATGTATGCTGATGATTTAAAAATATATAAAAGTATTAGAAGTGTTACGGACTGCCATAAATTGCAAATTGATATTGATGCTCTGGTGGCCTGGAGTAGACGAAATCTTAAGTTTAATGTCAAGAAATGTGCAGTCATGACTTACTCTCGCAGAGCAGAACGGGGAATCATTAATTGCAACTACGTCATGGATGGTGAAGTTTTAAGAAGGGAAACAGAATTTAAAGATCTTGGGGTAATTTTTGATTCTAAGTTATCTTTTTCAAATCACGTGATTACCATTTGTAAGGCAGCTTATTCAGTCATGGGGTTTATTTACAGATCAAGTAGCTTCTTAAAGAATTTAAACTCAATAAAATTACTCTTTTGTTCATTAGTTCGTTCAAGATTAGAATATGCGTCTGTTGTATGGTATCCTCATCAATCTTATCTTTGTGATACAATTGAATCTGTTCAAAAAAAGTTTTTAAGATTTCTGTACTTCAAATCATTTGGTTTCTTCACTTTCGACATACCTTACAGCGAACTTTTAACCATCTTTCAATTTTCAAGTCTTGGGGTTAGGAGAAAGGTCAACGCCTTATCTTATCTACACAAGCTGGTGAGCGGGGCCGTGGACGACAGCGTCTTGCTCGGTCAGCTGAACTTCAATGTCCCGCGTCCAAACTCTCGAGCTACTTATACGCTTGTCCCTCGCTACTCTCGCACCAATCTTGGTTACCATTCACCTCTAAACATCATGTGTAGACTAAGTAACTATCTTCCTGTTGATATTTTTGATTTAAGAACAAATGTATTTATTCAGAATGTTATCAGAGAAACAAAAAATATGGGTGAATTGTAATTTATAATCATTTATTGGAATGTTAGGCCTATAAATTTGAATATTATTTATTTACAATTGTTTTTCTTGTTGTTATTATTATTTTTACTGTTATTGTTGTTATTTTGTCGTTGTTATTGTTGTTAACATATTTATAGTTGTTATAGCTGGCATGTTAAAAAATCATTGTTATATTTTTCACTTGTTTCGTCAGTTGTTTCTTGAAGACGGTCACTGAACTAATCACAAACTAGTCTCCATAAGAATGTGAATGTATAGTTTATTGAATTGTGTTATTTTACTTGCTATATATTAATGCTATAATATAATTGGCTTAGGCTGTTTTATAGCATTTTGTAATAAATGAAATAAATAAATAAATAAATAAATAAATAATAGCCATAAATGTCTACTCTTTTAAGCTATTGTCCCTTTTTTATCAATTAAGGGGGAAGCAGATTTCTGTAAGACTTCCAAGAGGGACGTCCCTTAAAGGGTGTGTAAAATGAAATTTCTTTGGCCCTTTTCACATCATACACCATTTTAAACGTCTGCATGTGGAGTAATAAGCCACAAATCCAACACCAAAAGGTTGAGTATTAAGAAAGTTATTGCATTTTTAAGTTTCAAACATATGATTTTAACGGAAACTTGGTTTGCCTTCCATTTCCGTCTCGGTCATCCGTTTGAAGTCTAGTTTGCGGCATTGAACTCTGCTAAGTAAGACCTTTAATTTAATACCAAACTTGACCTAGGCTGCTATTTAAGAATTTTGTCTGACTCCCCTTAAGGGATAAAAAAGGGACTATAGCTTAAAAGAGTAGACATTTATGGCTATTATTGATATACCAAGTCTCATTACTTTATCTATAATGGTAAAAAATATATTTCACCGTTCCGGGACTTATCAATCTCACTGTATTTATTCCCATTAATTTGTAACGGTCATTTTGAATAATAGCGGACCGTACAGCAGAGCCCTTCCGACTTCCATGACCTACATATTGGTTGTTTTATCCATCTAACGCTGACTCGCATGCCTCTACCCCCTTTACTACTTCCACCGGATCAAATTAGAACTTACTTCCTGAACAGCCCCTATGTGTCAAGCTTCCACAACAAATTTTTGGTTGTTTCAAAATTTCTTTGCACTGCACATTGAACGTTAGCCTAACTTGAAAAAACTTTTAGCCCATTTGATGTAGTAAATATACATTTTGTTGGTAGTCATGGTTCCCACTCTAGTTTTTGAAAATGAAGATCACAGTTTTTCCTGGTTTTCACAGTCCAAAAATCATGAAAATCACGGCCTAAAAATGAGTCATTTTGAGTGGAAAATAATAATTACCATAAAAAAATTAGGCCTGTGTAGATTGAATAACGTACGAGGCCAACACAGTAATCACAGACGCAACAACAGTAATTGTTTTATCTTTTTTATGCATCTTTCGAAAGAGAAACTATAACAAACTATACCGTATTATATGAATGCGTATTGCTGTCGGCGATAAGCCTTTCACACAACTCTCCATCGGCCCCGTCATGACAACATGACTTTTCGCAGTGCGCTGTTTATGGTGCGACGTCATAAATAATAATAATTTCGTTTAATTACCATTCCTACTGATAAAGTTATTTTTCCTTACTCCTTGACGTCGCACCATAAACGACACATGGCAAAAAGTACCATATGGACAGGGCTGTACTCCATTCTTTACTCGGTTAAAGCCACATGACCGTATGCACGATAAACAACTGGTTAAGGAGTAAGCAAAAGTATAATATACGACCATCCACATTCCTAAACAAACTATCAGAATCAGGTTGCAACATGAAATCAACAAGGCTCTTGTATTTCCCCACCAAACCCTCTCTTTGACCTTTATTAAAACTTTCTTACTGAATTCGTCTCTGCCCACCTGTGTGTAGTACTCAGTACATGGTAGGTTGTCATGGTGATAGATCTTCCAATCATGCTTACTGGTCGTGGTCACTGGTCACAAAGAATACGGCAAAAGTGGAACTAGTTCACGAAGCAGTTATGTTTAAACGTCTTATAATCGCAACAGCGACGAATGAACTAACAGTTCCGAGCTCAATTCCATTTCAATGTTGACGTGCTCCAATTAAATTATTACAGTTGGAACGATCCACTAGCAGTGCAGACCAAATACTGCTGATTCGTAATAATGTTGATGTCCTTAAGTACAGACAGATGTGTTTTTGGAGAGAGGACTCTTGACGTGTGCATCAAGGGGTTCTACTTTAAAGGACAGAACAATTTTCAAGGTTTTGTGATCAAATTCACAAATTGCTAGAGGTTTTTTCACGGTAGATGAAATTCAAAGCTTATTCGCGGTTTTAATGTTTTCACGGTCGGGTGTGAACACTAGTAGTTTTAAATCGGCTAAATATACTGCAGACTTTCATTGTTAGATACAAATGATTGGTATTTACCAAAGTGTGGGGAGAAAAATCAGCATTGTTTCTTGCAATGATGACTGCCTCATTAAAAGTCATTAAAATTGTTGTCAATATCACAAAAAATATATAATCATCAAACAAACAATTCTGGATGTAAGGTAAACAAAATAAAAACAACAAACCTCAAGCTGTTCATGGTATTCATCCTTGGCTACTTGTAGAAGACGCTTGCTCTCCGCGATGGTTGCATCTTTCTTGGTGAGAAGCGTGTCCAGCTCTCCCACCCGTGTCCTGGCTGCCTCCAGGGAGGCAGTTGTTGTCTCCAAGGCTTGGTTCAGTGCTACAAGTTCAGGGAAATCATTAGTATATCAATACTTTTATGGGTAGATTTGTAACTGCTGTATGGGTTGGTCAAGCAGGCTTTAACCTGCTTAGCCTGCCTAGTCTGGCAACAGAGGCAGTAGTTTCCCGGTCACCGCTACACACCGCCAGTGCCACGTTACAAATGCATTTTCAATTACAATAGACTCCCTCTTAACTATCAGCCTTTTAACCGGCCTCCCCTGACACAAAATCCACATCTTTTTAACCGGCCATTTTTATCTCACATCGCTTTAACTGGCCGAGTTTCACCGGAAACGTTGTTTTCTTATCTATCTTTCTACTCAACATTATATCATACTGATGTTCTTAAACCAATTAAAATGTACTGTCCTGGACAGAAGTGAATGCCACCGGAAGTGAATGCGTTTGTACCTGCAATTCAGTAACTGCAATAAAGAAACAAATTATTATTAGTTTAGTCTTGGATTTCATAAGTGTCATAGCTAAAAATTTCATAGAGTAATATATTTAGAGTTGTTTTTCTAGTCATAATCGCATGTAGGCCATATAAAATTGTTCATTGCCATTTTTAAATGTACATCAGTTTAAGCCAATTTGTTATCCAGCCGCGGCCTGTCCTGAGGTGGCCAGTTAAGAGGGAGTCTACTGTAGGTGAAGCGCGGGTGGGCTACAGGAAGGCATTTTTGAAAAATAATGATAAAACCATTCAGGCCAAACCACAAAAGATAATAATTTGGGAAAAATTGTAACAAGTAGATAAGTATTAACTTCATATTTAGATTTGTATTTCATTGCAAAAAGATTTTTTTTTTTTTTTTTTTTTTTTTGTTAAAAGAGAAAAGTAATTTCTTAAAAATGTACTTAGTTCACAAAGGATAAATTTCTATGGCATAAAGTGCTACCCTTCTGAATCCAAAATCTTATTCCAGAAAGACTGTGAAATATTCTGCTACAACTGTAGAACTGTACAACTTCCAGCCAAACAAATTTAATTAACTTCATTCATATCTAATGACTTGGTATCTTTTAGGTCAACCATGCGGTTTCAAAGCAGTTTTAGACATCAAATTCAGGCCTTAACCCTCGAGAGGACGCTAAGCGGAGGAATCCTCCGGGTCAATATTTTTTGTTGTGGGAAATATTTATCTTGGGGTTGACAGCACTGTACTTTTGAGTAGCTGTCACCCCCCTCCTCACCCCGCATTTGACTTCCTCTTATCCCGCTTTCAGCGACCAGGATCAGTTTGGCGAGAGCTATCCTGAGGTGCTGGACGATTCATCCGTGAGCGTTCTTGTGTGTTTTGTGAACCCGGAGGAAGCGTGCGATGGTTTTTTATTTGGTTATTTGTAATTGTTTAGGCTACAATTGCCATTTAAGATTGGTTTTTATTTGAAGTCACTTTTTATTTTTCTATGTATAATTATTTGAATTGATTGTAGAATCATTGTTATAGTATTAAATTTATGGTTTATGCAGGGAAACCTCATAGTAATTTTTGATATATTCTGATATTTAAGTTTTTACAAAAGCTTTTTTATTTGTACTCCAAAACGTTATTTTTACTATTTTTATACTATTTTACAAAACTGTTATTAAAAAATATTAAGTTTTGAGTAAAAAAAGTGAAACATGTTTTGTATAATCCATAATAGTTATAATAATTACATTTATTAAATTAACTTTGCCATTCTTGCTCGGTTTTGCAGGGATATAGCTTGAAATCTATTTTATAATCATTTTCTGTTTTTATTTCAAACAATATAAGTATTTAGAGTACATTTTGTGCATTTATTTAAAACCCGGAGGAAACCTCCTTGAGCGCAAAACGGCGTTTTAATTTTAAGCGACCTCTCGAGGGTTAGATAAGGTTTTACACCTTGAAGGTCAGACTTGACTTTGAATAGCGCACGTGGCTTCAAAGAATGTTCTTTAGTCAATAAAATACCTAAAAGAATTACGACTCTCTCATATGACTCCATGGCCCAATAACTTAAAATTTTCTCATTGATAAGGTCTTTTATTCCATTGATGAATTTTTTAATGACAATTATTTTGTATACAAGGTGAACCAATTTTTTCACTTTGGTATGTAATTAAATTTTATTGTTTTGATTAAAAAGCTCATTATTTTTGTAATATTATTTCTATAAGTGTATTATTATTAACCAAACATATAAATTAGCGTATTTCTCTATAGGGGATACACCATTACAATAGTAGTCATGATAATTCCTAGTATTCGAAGACCTAGCCTAGACCATGATACTTTTTTGTTTTGAGGTCCCCAGAAGCCAAAAATACCTTTCAATATATGTATACATAATATGTGTGTTCGTGCACACAATAACTCTTAAAGGGGACCTCCGATTTTGATGAAATTTGGTACAGAGGTGTAGGGCAGCATTCATCAGTTAAAGTTCCAAAACCGGAGTGATCGAACCATGGGAAGGGTTCTTTAGGGTTTCAAAAGGGTCAAAAATGAGTTTTTACCCTTTTAGTTTTTTTAGTGAATTTTAAAAATCCACTAATTTTAACATGACCATTTCAAAGAGCTCAAAAAATGCACAATTTAGTATTTTGAATTATTATTGTTACTTAAATGGTTACGAAGATAATCCAAAAAATATGTTTCTATGTTATTCTTATGGGAAATAAACAAAACCTTCTATCTTGCTTATTTATTGACATATCTTGATAAAATTTGGTATGTACATTAATTAGGAAGGGTTTAACCTATATTTGCTTACAAAGCCCAAATGGCGGAAAAACCTACGTACTCACACCCATAGGTTTATTGCTAAATTGTACAAAATACTGTAGCTTGATAAAATTTGGTGTATACATTTACCGTAATACGTAGAGCTTAACTTATATTGACAAATAAAACCCATATGGCATATGGTGGCAAAAATACAAACGCAAACACACAATTTTTATGGGAAGATAGAAAAAATACTAAAATTCTGTAGGAAATTCGCTGAGTACGCAGGTCTGCTGCGACGGGGGTGTTACTTTAGTATGACGAGTCATGTGTTTACTGTAGAAAATTTTCTGTCATGAATAGACATATAATATGACAATAAAACAAGTATCAAAGAACAGAGTCTACCTTGAAAATATAACCAGCCATGAGAGAACATACCCAAACTTAAAGAATATTTGACTTTGAAGAAGTACTTAACAAGATCGTACAATAAAATAACTGCTTATTATGACATTCATTTAGGATTTAATTCATCAAACTGAGGTAATTTACAATAACAACTCACCGCTGATCTGCTGTGCAGAGCTCTCCTGCAGCAGTGTCATCTCCCCTGACTGGCCCAGGTGGCGCAGCAGGCTGTTGACCCGCTGCCTATACCTCTCCTGCATCTCGCCCCCCACTACCAGCTCGCGCTGCAGCCCGGCGATCGTCTCCCGCAGGTCCCGGCCCTCCCCCGCCACCGACGACACGTGTTGCAGCTCTGTAGCCGTCGTGAACAGCGAAGCCTTCGTCTCGTTCAGCTCCTGCCGCAACCAAAGGGCAATTTAAAATTTTTGTAATTTTTTTATTGTTACATAAAATATTTTTAATATACTAAACCTTTTAATGTTAACAGGTGACATGGACAAAAGTAATATTAAACTAGTCCAAGTTAAAAAAAAATTATGTATAAAAGTGAGTTGGTTAGTTTACAGAATTTGAAACAACATTATAAGAATTAGACAATTTCTTGCATCAAATCGCATTGCCTGTATTGGAATAGAAATTCTTTGAATCACATTGATGCATCACCCCTGATTTATAACTTAATAAATGAAAGCAACTATATACAGTTTCAAAAAGCTTTACAGGGTTTCTACTGGTATCTGATTTTGGAATTCCAGTATATTTCCAGTATTAAAAAAAAATTCCAAGATCACTCGTGAACTATTAAGCCAAAAATGGATTTACAATAACGACATTTTATTCATATAAAGAAATTTGCTATAAATTTTTAATAAGAAAATAATAATTTGTTTCAAGAATTAATTGTATTTTTTGTATTAAGATAACATACTTATAATTGTGATTCATAAATACTTCCTAACAATAACATTTATTTAATATTAATTTTTATGAGGGCCTCCCGACATTCCTAAGTGCACGGCTACACGAGCGTTTTTTCATGCGGTATGTACTAGCTTATTTTCATGTTGCTTCAATTTATAGTTAAATTTTAATTATAAAAGCTACGGCGGGAATCACACTGTGGCATACCCCATTACATTTAATGCTGCTCATATTTCTGGCGGATTTTCATGCTGCGTTTGTGCGTGAAAAAAACGTTTGTGTGACCGTGGCCTAACTTTCTTTAGAGCCCTTCATTCCTCTCGCTTTATTTTGTATTTATTTAGTAAAAAACAAAAAAGTACAGTAAACTACAAAAAAAAGAGAATACTAAAAGGAAAAAACTCATGTGAACAATTTATGAAAGAAAAGAAAATTAAACTTTTAGTACAAAATCAAACATTTTCTAAGCTCCTTACACAAATGTTTAGATTTCTTGACTGCTGAATTAACAGAACTACAAGTTTTCTCATTTTCATTTGCAAACATACTTGGACAACAAGAATGACTTGTTCAACGTTTTTACAATGGTATTTGGATCAAATGACAAACTCAATATTTTATGCATAAAACAGTTTTAATGGCATTAAAAAAATTCCAGTATCTATTTGGAAATTCTCGTATTTCAGAATCAGTAGACATCCTGCTTTATATTAAAAACCTTTATGGTAATCAAATGGATGAGAATACTTGACGAGCTCCTAAACCTCTATAAAGTAGCTAAACAGACATAGGAAACCCGACTTCAGTTGGCAAACACTGTGGAGATTTTTATAAATATTTTGTGGGGTTGTAACTTGGCGAAAGCCTCAATTAATGTAGTAAAATTAACGTAATACTAAATTACTTACAGATTCCGTCAAAAACAGCTCAATGTTAATTTACAAACATGGTCAGGACATGTTTCAAGTACATAAAATTAAACCAAAATCTGGCAATCTGGCAAATTTTTGTTTGAATAGGTTTTGTATCATCTTATGACCTCCCTTAGAAAAGTTCCCTTGAATCCCCAATGGGGAACATGCCTAAAAATGATGGGATGGCCTATGTAAAGTCAGAAGTAAATAGTATGTCGGCTAATGTGTTTACATATGGTAGGCCTATATCAAATTAAAGGGATAACAAGTAGAATTCAATGTCACAAAACCCTTAAAAAATTGCCAAAAAAGACAGCCTGTTATCAAATTTTAACCTTAACACTTTAAAATGCAATATTTAAAATACTTTAGGTTTTGAGGCCAAGTTTGCGGCGAAAGTTTGCAATTACAATTAACTTTGACGATGCAGATAGCTTGACATGTGCATACATTTTCCTCTATGTACAAATAGAGGAAAAGTCCTGAAAATTATTTCTTTGTCCATAACTGTACTGCAATCATTGTAAATGTCTTAGTAAGGAGAGTGCATAGCCACAAAGCAGACCTCAAAAGGTCAAACATGTCGGAAGTTATTGCATTTTATGGTTTTGATAATATTATTTTATCTCAATTTTTAACGTCTGCCATTTTTTTCCTGACCGTCAGGTTCAAATAAGATTTATGGCATTTTATTCTATGAAGTAATATCTTTAATGGGATATAACTAAAACTTTATTGCAACTCCTGGTCATTTTTTGAAATGATCCCCAATGAGGATTTCAGGGGACTTTACTTAGGAAGGTCAGCGGGTGATTTGAACACATTTCAAAATAAATTGGCTGTCCAAAACGTTTAATTTTTCCTGACTAATTTTAGTTCACTACGACGACTGAAGTAGAACGTAGCTCTACCTAACAGCTGACAAGGTAAAGGTCGTGCTGACATTAATACCTTGGTGACGGCCGCAGTCTTGTCCGCTTCCTGCCTCAGCCGTTCCTCTGTCCACTCCCTCTGCGCCTTCTCTTTGGTGTACTCTGCCTGCAGCTTTGTGTTCTGCCAAACAATTATCAGACATTTCTACAATATAATCTTAAAACAATACTATAATAAATTAAACTAGGAGCAGGGTATACAATATTTTATTTTAAAATGTAAGTGTTTGTTCCTGAGTAAATAGAATTTATAAGATGTATACTGGTTAGGAATTTAGAATATCTTGGATCCTCAATAAGGGCTAAAAAAATAACTTCAATGTATAAAAAATAATATATACATTAAAGACAAAAAATACATGTTACTGGAGAGCCAAATTTAAGTTTTCCCAAAACACCCAATTCTCCAGCCCATAAACAATTGCAAATATGGGAAGAAATTAATTAAACTTCGAAAAGGTAATGAAAAGACACCAAAATTAACAAAATTGTGATTGGTCAATTCCAAATTATAAATCAAGAGACTGACTATTCCTCATGATACCAGTCTTAATTAAATTTCTTTCTTATCTGGTGTGAGTTATTTCATTCCCCTTTCACTTAATGTAAAACCAATAAAGTGTTTTTATTGTTTCCCAGTCCCCACCTCGTTCTGATAGTAGGCGATCGTTTGCTGGAGTTGTTGAGCGAAGGCCTTGGCTTCGTCCATCATCTTATGAAGGTTGGAGTGAAGTGCCTCATTGTCATTCTGAAGCAAGGATAGCTGGTCTTTCTGGAACACAATTCAAAACACAGTAATTTAAATTGAAGTAAACCCCACAATCTCGGACACGATGTAGACCAAGGCACTGCCGAGTTTCCCGGAGCCGATATTACTCCTGCTGTCATACAGCCTCTCAATCACCTAACCTCACTATCACTCTATTACCTAAGCTAATAAAATAACCTTTCATAATCTGACAACCCCACCCCCACAGTTTTGTAACTGTCTGATTATCTCAAGTCAAATGTAAATGTTAATTTATGTCTTTTGCTTATTCCCTTAAACAATGTATCCTTTATAATTTATTTTTCGATCTACTATTGTTGACTTGGCCAGTTGTTAGTACCGGTACTGTATTGATTTATTACTTTTTGGTATTTATTTTAATACCACATTGATAGATGCATAAAATTGGTAAATGTATCAGTTTCACAAAAAGAAGAATTTGGTAATTGATATATTTTGTAAATCAATTAAGTTGTGATTTAACAATTCATAAAACAATAAATTTAAATCCTAAATAATACTTACAAGGGCTGAGGTTAGCTCCTCCTGAGATCTAACTTTTCTGCATTTCCCCAGGAGTCTGCGGTTTCTCTCAGCGTGCATTTCTCTCCGATGTTTCTCAAAATGCAACTGAAGACTCATCAACATTAACTGCTCCTTGCAACACCTCAGTTCAAATTCTAAACCTGAAAAATTTGATTAGGAGTAGAAAAATGGTACTGGTACTCTATTTGTAATATCTAGAAGTTCATTACACACATAGCTCATGTACAGAAATTAATCTTCATAAGAAAAGAATCCTCGCCTACTACTAATTGTCAATGATTAAACGTGTTCAAAAAGGACATAAACTCAAGAGGTTAGGAATTGGAAAGTCAAGAAAAATCATATTTAAAAAAAATACGGACAAAAATTAGTTAGAATTAATGGAGTTAGTACCCCGTATTGCTGTTATCTCTCGTTATTTGACTCGAATTTAATTTGTTTCTCTCCTATTACCTTTAAAATATTTTACTTGTTTGGTCATTTTTATAGTACAGTAGACTCCCTCTTAACTGGCCACCTCGGAACTAAGCCGCGGCCGGATAATGAATTGGCCAGTTAAACTGATGTTCATTTAAGAACGCCAACCTACATTTCTATATGGCCTAAATATAATAATCACTTGAAAAAAAAACTTTTAATACATTACTGTATGATTTATAACTAACATCTAACACCCATAAAATCCACAACAAACCCAAACTAATAATAATTTGATTAATTTGTTTCTATAATTGTGGTCTACTGGATAGTAAGTCCAAACGTCTCTTCCGGTGGCATGTAATTCCGTCCAGGATGTTATATTTTATTGGTTTGAGAACGTCAATATGAAATAATGTTGAATTGAATCATACAGTAGATAAGAAAACTACATTTCCGGCTTTACACAGCTGGTTAAAGCGATGTTGAGATAAAAAATGGCCGGTTAAAAAGATGTTATTTTGTGTCAGGGTAGGCCGGTTAAAGCGGAGACCAGTTTAAAGGTGGCCGGTTAAGAGGGAGTCTACTGTATAATTTAGAACTAAAAATATTAATAAATTTTTACTGCCATCTGTGGTTGTAATAACTTGTTTATACAACATAGATTTGTAATGATTGTTAGCAGAACAAATTTTTATAAAATCAAAAACCTTTATGGGCGCTTTGTGAGGTCTGCTTTACACTTTGTTGATTGAATTTAGTTTGTCTTCCATGAGCAACCCATGATTGCCTCGTGAGGCAAATAGTGTGAAATGTGTATTCTGCAAATAAACTACAGAAAAATTTAAAGGGTTGATGTAAATATTTTTTCTAAATGAAAAAATATAATTTTGATACCAATAAGGATATTAAAAATATATGGAGCTAACCGATCTGGGGAAGAGTTGATAAATTGAAGGCATATTATTTAGAAGTCTTAGCTTTTAGCAGGAAATTAATAAGTTAAATTTGATTACTTGTATTGTAGGATTAAAATGTGCAATCACATTGTGGGATATTTTGAAGTGTTTTCTCCCCGTTGGAATATAATAATTAAGAAATGTAAGATTGCTGTAAGATTTGTTTAATTGAAAATGCGGGTTGAAAATGAATTGGAATAAATGCATTCATTCTTACCTAATTTATTCTTCTTCATATCACAAATAATACTTGGATTCATAAAACGATCCACTTCATTCGGTGACAATCTTTTCTGGGGTAACGGAGATGACTGGCCTGTATCTAAAACAGCAATATATTTGAAATATCCCCATACACAGAGAATTTCCAATGTAATTCAAGATATTTATATTTTTCCAATAAACTGGTAAAGAATAACATAAGTTGACACAAGTGGAAGGGCTCTTCTTATCTCTAGAATAAATTACTGTGGATTACTACCGGAAGTCAACAACAGACAATTCAACAATAAATACGTTGTCTTTCAATGTCAAGAATTTATTGTCATATTTTTCTCAAAAGTGAGACGACCAAGTGTCGAAGTAATTCAACAATTTTGAAGTGTACCTTATCTCGTCCTAAAAAAAGCTACAAATCCTGTATGGAAACAGGACAAATGTTTACAGGAGTTCAAAACATTTAAAAAAAGATGGCTGCTTCTTTTTCATAAGTTTATTTTACTTAGTTTTTCTAACATTGTTTGGCAAAACTGTTCATATTCATCCCAGCTATTTAAATATTTTATAACAAGCTTGATTTCTGGGGTTCCATACTGATTCTTCAAGATTATTTACCCTTATCATGGATTTAAATTTCTATTACATTGTCGTTGTCGAAATAAAAATATTTTCTAAACTTAGATCATATTATAAAACATTTTCCCTCAGTATAAAACTTATTTAACATATAAAAGATATACTGCAAAAACTAATGAATTATAAGCAAACACTCACACTTAATCAAACTGCCATTTGTGTGTAAACTTTAAAAATATTACTTTGTGTTGTTATAATACTTTCTTAAAGACTTTTCACACTAATAAACTCCCTTGTGTTATAAACACCAACATTATTATCTATTTTTGTGTTGTACAGGGTCAACGAAAAACGCTGTCCCCGTTTCAAAAGATTGCAACTCTTGTTTTAATCAATTAATTGGCAAATCACTCAAGTTTATATATATATATATATATATATATATATATATATATATCACCGTACTGTCTCTGCAACATCAGAAAAATCCTGATCTTGATGTAGTGTATGATGTTTACTGTACTTTGCAAGAAGTTCCCTGTAGTATAGAGCAATACCAACCGTCCAACAGAAGATAAGTTCATACTGTGTAGGCTGTGATTTGCCAATGGTTGCATGATTTAATTAAAATTTGGTGAACGTGTCTTTTGGTAAACAGTCACCCAACTCTGTTCAGCTTAAAATATTTAAAAAAACCATAGCCATCCTTTTTCTCTTTTTAATGTCATTGTGTACTTATCAGTTGTCTATCACTCACCGAGGCCTGAGGTTGCATCGTCTACCACGAGGTGGTGGCTATGGTCCACGGTAGGGAACACTGCCAGGAACAGATGTTCGTACGGAAGTGGGTTGTCCGTCTGTGTCCCAGCACAAGCGGTCTTCCTTATGTCTGATGGCACTTCGGCGAAATCCTTCATAATATCAATTATGAAATAGAAACGTTCCAAGGCTAACAAGTAACAAACCCTTCTTACGCCTACAGAGTTTCTTAAAGTTAATCTGAATTTTAAAAAAATAAATAAATAAATAAAGGCTTTGTAGCAAAACAAAAGGGTTTAAAGCCGGTTTATTTAATTATAAATATGAATTATTCATGTTGTAATGCCTTAATGAACTGTTCTTTCTAGAAATTATTAGGGGTGGGCGAGTACTCGACTGACGAGTAATTACTCAAGTAGTTAGCACTACTTGGCATCGAGTCGAGTAGTTTAAAATACTCGACCAAACGAGTAGAGTAGTTGACAACTCCGCAAATCGCCAATTTTGTTGGTGTTCCTGATATTTCATAAATAAATTTTTAAAAATAGCAATGTTTTTAATGAATTCATTTTCCACCCCTTTTTAATTTGTTTAATTTAAAAACGTACTTAACCTATCGGCAACCTGAACATCGCTTGAGTCATCAATTTTGGATTTTAACTCCAGCAGACGATAAGGAGAAAGAACGACCGGCAGACGAAAGACAAATTACATTAAATTAAAATATATTATTACTTAATTGTTATTCATTTTATTTAATTTTATTTTACTATCTTAAAACAAAAGACAGATGTGAAGATAATGAAATACTTCCAAGTCTTGGACTGGACTCGACTGGCATTGTGGGGACTGGTGACGGATAAACTGTACAGATTGTTAGGGGTAGTGAGTCAAAATAGCTACTGATTTAAATAATATTCATTTTTAAGGTACATTTTTAAAACATTTGGAAAATGTTAAAACTAATAATCAATCATAATTTGACATTTAATTGCATCAAAACAATGATTTTAAAACTGATTCAAATAACTTTAGACAAAATAGATTGCTGTGTTGACATTAGCAGTAGTAATTCCGGCAGACAGAAGAGTGACAAGATGAACAATCAGATTTACCAATGGCTAACCTCAAATAGTCTGCGTAATACAATTTTATAGTTGTTTGTTGTTTTTCAAATTCAGCATTCACAAAAATATATCATGTTTACTAAATGATAATAAACGTATTTTTCTCTAAAATTGCTTTGATTATAAGACAGACATGAAATTTATTGTTCTTTGTGATCTTCTTTTGATTCTGAAGTCCTAACAAACAGGATTCATGGCTGTTCACCAAAGCTAGCCTTTACTCAGTTAAGAGACATTCTGCCACTAGCAGACAGCATATCGAGGGAATTACTGAATTCCAAAACAGTGAAAATTATGTATACATAGCTTGAGTATTTCGGAGAATTAAAAATAATTCCTAAAGAAAATGAGTGGTGAAGATTTTCTTATGAACAAAGACAAATCCACCAATTACATCAAGTGATTCAGCCGTAGCATCCGGGCTGTCAAGGCTAGGCTTGTGACCCAAAGTATACAAAATATGCTTATGCCTAATACAAAAACTGTGAGTAGGGAAAAGCTTTTATTTGGAAACATGTCAAAGTAAGTGAAACATGAAGTGTGAATCATGAAAGTGAAAAGTTAAGTAAGTTTTCTTAATAACCAGCAATTAAAAAGCCTTTTCCTTCACATAGTTTTAAAACAAATTAAACTTAGGCCTAAAGTGATCTTTTGTAGGCCTAGCGGGATAGGCTAGTTATTTTTAGGCAATTTTCAATATTTTTATGTTCATGTATTACTCGACTCGACTCGAAACTTGAGTATTCTACTTACTACTCGGCTCAACTCGACTCTTTCCAAAAATATGATACTCGCCCAACCCTAGAAATTATACTGTTACATACCTTTCCGTCAAAACAGTTTCTTTTTAGTCATTTAACTATGTACATTTTGGGATTAAAATTCCATCTTCAGGTCAACACAAAAACTTTAACAAATCTTTATTGATGACTTTTTAACCTTTTTCTTTTTAACTAAAGATAGGATTTTAATCCCGTAATGTACATAGTCATATGACTAAACAAGAACTGTTTGTACAGAAATATATGTAACCTAGTAAAATATCTAGAAATATTACATTTAATATTTACATACAACCCAATCTACTAGTTGGTGGGACACGTGCCTCAATAAGAAAAAGCTCTTGCTAAAATCAACAATTGAAGCACAAGTTACACTTAAGTATACTTAGGTTTAGGAAAGATTTGCTCAATTAACACAGTAAAAAGACTGTTGATATTTAAAGGTTTACCTTAAAGATTATAAGGTATCCTAAACTGGCACGATCATGCAAGAACTAGTTATGTTTCAAAACTATAAAAAACTAATAAAGCACAAAAATTAGATAATTTAAAAATACATGACCAAATGATTTTCAATGTTCTTAAACAGGGTGTTTGGAAACTCTCTTCCGAAACCCTGTGTGGCGATTCCTTGGATCAAAATAAACAAAAAATATCATATGACCATATGTCCAAATATGCTCCGTTAGGCCGCTAGCCGACATTTTGTTTTTTACACTTAATAATTTTTATTTCCGTAACGGATGGTTGCATTAAGTTCATATTTGGCATGAACCTTTATGGAATAAATGTCCATTTTCAGGAAAAAAATTATTTTTTTCCGATGTGTATTTTCAAAATGGCGTTTAATTAAAGATTTTAAACTCAAATATCTCAAAATCGGTAAATGTTATCAAACTATTATTAACAGCAAAAAAGATGAATAATTGAATTATCTAACCAATGATACCAAGTTTGTAAGGATCTGACAACAAGTAAAGGAGTAATTGCCATTTCTCTTGTAAGAGTCAAAATAAAATAAGAATTGTTTCGCCGTTTGAATTCGCGCGCCACCGGGAACCGAATCAGCTGAGTCAGAATCAGCTGTTTGCTGGTTCATCCTTTCGCCACGCACCGCGCTCGCATCGCGGTGGTGGGGGAAGGACCCGACGTCCACACTCGACTCACAGCGACCGTCAGTCGATGGCCCGGCGCGAAGCTGGAAGCAAATACCTCTCTCTGGCGAACCGAGCGAGACGGAGCAAGGCCTCTATACCGTGCGAGCGAGGAAATAGAGCGACGATGTGATAATTAATTCTTCAACAGGTATTGTTCGAATTGTTACCTGGGTTAATTATAGTACGATATCGATATTATTTTAGTATTTCGTTTTGCGTTATTCGATAAGCCCTTTCGAAATTTAATACAGTTATTCTTACAGTAGCGACTTATTTTAATCTTGTAGTGCACTAGATCAGTGTTAGACTTGGTGGATGGCCATTTAATTGAATTATTAATATGTTTAGCTAAGATAAAAATATTATTGAGTTTGTAAATCATTGAGTTAGGCCCAGTGGTGAAATAACCCTGGAAATTGATTAAATTAAGAGATTTTGAATCTTGTTTTATTATCATTGTTAGGCCCGGGCGAAACAGCTCATGGGATAAAGTCGTCTTTACTTAGTTATCGTTGCGTTGGCCATAAGTTTGATTTAATATCCATTAAATTCGTAGATAATTGTGTTAGGCCCAGTGGTGGAACAACCCTGGAAATTGAAATTGAATAAACTAAATCTTGTTTTGTTATCAGAGGTAGGCCCGGGCGAAGTAGCTCAAGGGAAAAATTTATTTAAATTATCGATGGTAATGTTGTTGTTTGTTGTCGTGAGGTTCCAGTGGGCTGGAAGAGCCCACTGCGGCTGTTTTAGGGCGGTGCCCTCTTCAGCCTTGGCTAGGGTTTGTGGATGCGGTGCGACACTACGGCAGGACTTTTTTTGTTTTTTCTTTCGTTGCCTGCTTTCGTGCCGGGGTGGGGTTAGGCGTAGCGGTTGACTCCGACATTACGGTAGGACTTTTTTGTTTTTTCTTTCGTTGCCTACTTTCATGCCGGAGGGGAGGGGGGAGGGGAGGAGTTCTGACACTACGGTAGGGCTTTTTTTATTTTTTCTTTCGGTGCCTACTTTCGTGCCAGAGGGGGAAGGGAGCCACTGCGACCAGGACTTTGAATAATCAGAAGACTGCTAAACGATATGCCTGGCGCAGTGGGGGTAGGGTTGAGGTTTGCTACGGTCGTTATGGAGTTACTGTGAGGGTGTGCGGTTTGTGGTTATTGGCTGGTTACGGAGGCAGGTCTAGGTTAGAAAGGTGGTGGATTGTGAGGGTTTGGCGGTCGGTGAAGTACGGGTCGAAGTAAGGTGTTAGGATTTCTGAGTGGCGGGCTTTGTCGAGGTATCGGGTGTTGAGGTGAAGAAGGAAGTCGCGGAGTGGTGGGATGTTATGGGCTTCGTAAGCCGAGTGGTTACGGGCCCATGGGGGAAGGTGAGAGGCTAGGCGGAGGGCTCGTCTCTCGGTCATCTCCAGATTGGAGATGTGGCGGTCTGGGAGCGTCAGGAGGAGGGGGTGGGAGTACGTGAGGACGGGACGAATTACAGAGGTGTAGAGGCGGGCAAGGACTGTAGTGGAGCAGGGTTGGCGGCGGTTGTTGAGGACACGGAGTGCCCGAAGGCGGGTGGTGGCTCGGCGTTTGGAATCCTTGATGTGAGGGATGAAGGAGAGGTTTGAGTCCAACTTAACACCCAGGTAGGTGCAGGATTTTCGGAGGTCAAGACGGATGTTGTTGAAGGTGATGGGATCTGATTTGGTACGGCGGTAGCGACGGGAGTGGAAGTTGAAGAAGCAGAGTTGGGTTTTGGAGGCATTGAGGAGGATGCGCCAGCGGTTGCAGTAGGTCAGGTAATTGTCGAGGGTTTCGGAGGTTTTGCGGAGTAAGGTGTCGTGCCTACATTCTGAAACCCAGAACGCCGTGTCATCGGCGAACTGGGCCAGACCGCAGGAGGTGTCGGTGGGGTTGAGGGGAACGGGGGCTGGGAGGTCATGGACGTACAAAATGTACAGGAGGGGACTTATGGCGGAGCCCTGGGGGACCCCAGCCATAAGGGTGAAGGGGGTGGATAGGTTGCCATGTAGCCGGATTTGGGCGGTGCGTCCATCAAGGAAGTGGGAGATCCATCGTACGATGGGGGCAGGGAACTGGAGTGCCAGCAGCTTGGCCCGGAGGCCGTTGAAGGCCTTTTGGACATCCATCAGGGCTAGGATTGTGGGGCGGTGGAGCGAATTGTTCGTCTGGAGGCATGTGACGACCCGCAGAAGCTGGTCGTACATGTTGACTCCAGGCCGAAAACCCGCTTGGGTGTTGGGGAGGAGGCCTAGGAAGTTGAGGTGGGAGTGGAGCCTTGCGGCAAGGATTTTCTCAAACAGTTTCGAGAGGGTCGAGGTGAGGGAGATGGGCCGGTAGTTGGATGGGTTTCTAGGATCCTTGTGGGGCTTGGGGAACAGGATGACATGGGCATGTTTCCATGCCCGTGGGGAGTAGCCGAGGTGGAGTACGGAGGTGTAGAGAACGGTAAGTAGGTTGATGAGTAGTGGGGGGGATTTCCTGATCAGAAGGTTGGATATGCCGTCAGGACCGGGGGCGGTGTTGCGGAGGCGTTTGCGTTTGAGTGAGATTTCGTCAGGAGTGATGGGTCTGAGGAGTTCGTGGTCGGGAAGAGCTGGGGGAATGGCGTCGGGTGGCTTGAAAAGGTCTGGTTGTCGGTCAACAAGTTCGTTAATGTGTCGGAAGTGTGCCTCATCAAAGTCGGGATGTTGTGGGACGGAATGGATGGCGGCCAGGCAATCGCGAAACGCTTCGGCCTTGCCTTGGTTGTCCGCGACGACTGTACCGTCAACAAGGAGGGGGGATGTTTGGGTGGGAGGGCTGTTTGTGCGTTTGACGAGACGCCAGAACGCACGGGGGTTGTTGTGGAAGTCGGAGTCCGCCTTCTCGCACACTTTCATTGCCCTGGTGTCCCTGAAGGCGCGCATGGCAACCTTGACACGTTCTACCAGAGCCCTGTAGGTGTCGTGAAGGTAGGGGGAGGAGGGGTCCCGGAGAAGGAGACGACGAACTCGTCGTTTCGCTTTGATGAGGTCAAGTACGTCAGGGGGCAGTCTCAGTGGGGTGTGGAGGACACGCTTGACTGGAATGGCAAGGTCTTTCGCCGTGACAATGGCAGAGGTGATGGTTGTGTGGAATTCCTCGACTTGGGCAGGGCTGCGGGGTGGTTGGGCACGGGTCAGGGGGTCAAGGGAGGTAGTCAGGGAATGGGTGAATAGATCCCAATCCGCGCTTCGATAATCAGTGATTTCGAATGCTTCATGGGAGTCTACCTTGTAGGGAAAGGACCTGACTTTCAAGTCGAAAATCAGGGGGACATGGTCGGAGCCCAAGTCGTGGCCGGAAAGGATTTTAAGAATTTTACTGGATAGTGCTGGTGAGGTAATGAGTTTGTCTGGACAGGTCGGGACTTGACCCTCATGGCCCGGGTATCGGGTGGGGGGTGTTTGGTGGTGGTGGAGACCGGAGTCGATGAGGAACCGGACTAGCAGCCTACCTTGGGGTGTAGTAGTACGGTCCCCAAGGGCTTGGTGGTGGCTGTTCAGATCGGCCGCTATTACCAGTCTCGGGTGGGTAGCGGCGACCTGGGCCATTAGGTCAACTAGTTCCGGGGTGAGGGGGGTTGTATGCAAAGTGAGCAGGGTGATGGGGTCTTGTCTGGGTAGATGGATCGTGGCCATGAGGGCCGAGTGTGGGTCACCCGGGAGGGGGGAGTGTCTGACGTCAAGTTCAGAGCGGAAGGCAATGGCGAGGCCACCGGAGTTTGGGAGGTGGTCACGGCGAATGAAAGTAAAATTTGGGAGGAATGCTGTACGGTTTGGGGTAAGTTTGGTCTCGTTCAGAGTCAAAATGTCTAGTTTGAAGTCGTCAGTCAGGGTACGGAGTGCGGAGCGTTTGGTGTGGAAGGAGTTGAGGTTGATGTGGCAGATGCGGAGGGAGGACTTGGACTTGTCAACAACTACCATGGGAGGGACGCTTGGAACCGGTGTGGATGACATTCAGGCCTGAGCCCACAGTTTGCAAGATGGTGCGCGTGTCGAACAGACGTTTTGTGACGCTGTTGACGGTGTCACGCACCCTCTGCTGGACGTGAGCCGGGACTGAGGTGAGGAGGAGGGTGAGCAGGGCGTCAAAGGTGCGTTTGAAGCCCTCACTGAGGACGGTGAGGAGTTGGTCCAGGAAACCGTTGAGGACCTCATGGGTGACGAAGGCCTGGGGGGAGGGTCGGGGGTTGTCATGGGCGTTTTGGTGGTCGGGAGTCTGGTGGGTGTCTGAGTGAGTGGCAGTGTCGGTGGGGGGAGCGGTGTTAGTTTCGGTGGCTGGGGCGCCGTCAGTGGCGGGCACGTCAGGGTGGGTCGGGGGGGCGAGGGTGGTCTCGGGGCGGAGGGAGGGGAAATCCGAAAGTTTCAGATTCCAGGGGTTGGAGGTGGGGGCGGTGGGGGGTGTGATGATCCTGACGGGCGGGGCTGCGTTGGGGTCGGTCGGGTCACGGGGGTAGCGGGGGCATTGGCGCTGGCCGGTGTAGTGGCTCCACTTGTTGCAGGTAGCACAGTACAGCCTTGACAGGTCGTGCCCGTCGTGACTGCACTGCGCGTCCCTGGGCACAGTAAGACCACACACGCGGCACATGGGTTGGGGGCGGGTGCACTGGGGCTGCTCATGGCCGTAAGCATGGCATTTCCCACAGGGTCGGATTAGCACCGAGCGCGGGGCCTCCACCTTGTACGGTCGTCCGTGAACAACGAGACCGTCTTTCAGAACGGCCTCGCAGCAGGCCTGGCAAGACAAAAAAAGCCTCACCAGTCCGGTCGCGACGCCGTCCCTTCCAACGATCCGCTGAGCTCGGACAAACCGACGCTCACAGGGGCAGGATTCCGGATGACTTAAGGCCTCCAGGAACTCCTTGTCCCCTATGTCGGTGGCGACACCACGGACGACTACATGGACGATGGGGTGGCGGGAGGGTTTAGGTTTGTTGGGGGCTTGGGGTTTCGGCTGTGGGCGGGGGGTGAAGGCGTATTTGGAAAGCGGTCCGAAGGTGGTGGCTGGGATAGTCGTGGTAAATGCGGCCGCGTCCTGTGGCGATGCAAATACCAGGAGGGTTGAGGAGTTACGTTGGTTAAAGTAGTTGGTGGGCGGGGGGAATTTGAGGTTGTGGCTGTTCATGAGGCGGACTAGGTGAAACGGGTTGTTGGCACCGGCTACATGGTTTTGAATAACCACCCGGTGGCCGTCCTGTTGGCGTGGGTGGCCAGGTGGGGTGTGGGGGCGGGGTAGGTTGGTGGTCGTGACAACCGTGACGCGGGGTGGGTTGGTTGAGTGGGCGTTGGCAGTGGGTGCATTGGCGGTGGGGGTGGCAGTGGCGGGGGCGGCAGGGGCGGGGGTGGTGGCGGAGGGGGTGGTGGCGGCGGGGGTGGTGGCGGCGGGGGTGGTAGTGGCAGGGGTTTTGGCGGCGTTTGTGGGCAAGGTGGGGTTGGGGCTGACGTTGAGGTTTGGGAGGCTGTGGGCTTTTGGGCATCACCTGGGTGTTGTCGGCGGGGTGGGGTGCGGGCGGTGGCGTGGAGCGACGTGGGGACAACGACGGGGATGGCGAAGATGACCGAGAGCTGGCCGGGGATGAGTGGGTTGAGTGGGCAGGGGAGGCTGGTGGCGAGTCGGATAACGAGTGGGTCGGTGAGGCGGGGGGTTTTGGAAATTTGAAGGTGATGACGCGGGCAGGCGGGGTTTGGCGGGTTTGGAGTGGTTTTGAACTGGTGGACGGTTGGGGTTTTGACGGGGCCGTTGTGGGTTTGTCGTAGGGGTTTGGGGCGGGAGTTACCCGGAATTTTGGGGTTGAGGTCGGGGGTTTCTTAGGGTCGGTGCGGGACCGTAGCAACGGTGGGGTATGTTTGGGATCGGGTGCCTTGGCCACTTGAGACTTTTTTGGCATGTTGCCTAACGATTGCTCAACTGACTTCGGCGGACAGGAACCCTAACCTTAGCCTAGAGGCCCTAACCGCAGGAAACTCACCCAGCACACTGGAGGTCCTCACTGGCTGGGGCGCTGGCGGGCGGCGGCTCCGGGGCTGGGGCAGGATCCGGGGGCGGCTCGGCTGACGGAGTGAAGGCAGCTACTGCAGCCGGGGGCGGGAGCGGCACAGCAGACTCTCAGCGGCGAAGTTCTCTCAGCAGTCGGCGTCCAATGGCTGGCGGGGGCGGCGAACCTGGGGCGGTGCGTCAGGGGCGGTGGTCGGGGGCGGCGCGGCACTCGCGGGTTGTGGCGGGGGCCGGCACGGCAGGTGGCGACGGAGCAGCGACACAGGCGACGGGGTAACGGGACCGGTGGCCGGGCGGAGCGGGGTCGTTACACTCTTCCGGGAACTCGGTGAAAGCGGGGTGGCGAACAAAGGCGCGGTGCGGGTCTCGGCCGGGCAGCGATTCGGTGTGGACAGCACGGCGTCTCAGCTCGGAATGTCGATGGTAATAAGCTTGATTTTACAGTCATCAAATCGTAAATTAATCGTGTTAGGCCCAGTGGTGGAATAACCCTGGTAATTAAGCAATTGTAAAATCTTGTTTCGTTATCAGAGGTAGGACCGGGCGAAACAGCTCTTGGAAAAAAATCGATTTTTAATAAATTAGCCTTTGCAATAAGTTTAATTTATTTTTTTCGTAGAATAAAACCAAAATCCGATTTAAGTTCATTGGCTACATTAAGAAGGTGAAATCCTGATTTCAATTTTAGCTCGAGACTTAATTTGTTTTATTTCCTAGCGATCGGCTTATTTTTATTTTACTATTTTAAATCAGAATTTCACCTTTGGTCCAAAATTCCGTTTTTCTTTTATTCGTGGGCTGTGATGAGCAACCGTTGAATTTGAGAACTAAATGTTCGTTTTTATTTCGCTTCTGAGCCCTCCAATAAAATACGATTTTTCTAAATTATAATCGAAATTAATTACGACCCCTGGACATTTTCTCATACGAGCGAGCTATCCGAGGCAATCCTGTACGATTTTGTCCCACCACGAAATTGTACCGTTACACTCTGCACAAAAACATTGATTTTCCAATAAAATGGATGAAAATTTAGGTTATCTTAGAAGAAAGATCTACATAACTCCGTTATTTGTTGTCAGATCCTTACAAACTTTGTATCATTGGTTAGATAATTAAATTTGTCATCTTTTTTGCTCTCTATAACAGTTTGATAACATTTACCGATTTTGAGATATTTGAGCTAAAAAATTTAAAATGGCCGCCATTTTGAAAATACACATCAGAAAAAAATAATTTTTTCCCAGAAAATGAACATTGGGGTGATAAAGATTCATACAAAAAATGAACTTAATGCAACCAGCCGTTACGGAAATAAAAATTATTAACTGTAAAAAACAAAATGGCGGCTAGCCGCCTAACGGAGCATTTTAGGACATATGGTCATATGATGTTTTATGTTTATTTTGATCCAAGGAATCACCACACGGGGTTTCGGAAGAGAGTTTCCAAACACCCTGAATATATTTTTCAAAGTTTTTTTTTAATTCCTTAAGAGGGGGCTAAAGGGTTAGTCCTGGCGGACGTTGCTGAAACTACCGGAGCACAGTTCGTTCCTGGTTCGTTCCGTTCAAGTTAACTGAGTTGTAACGCGGCTGGCGGAGGGATGTAGTTCTACATCTGCTGCCACTACCTCCCTTCACGTTTCCCGTGTCGCTCTAGTCAGCCTTTGCCTATCTTCTCCTTCCGTGTACAGATAACACGGAATATCTTGGCCTCTGACATACTTCACTACTGGATTCAAATTTGTAAAAAAAGTGGGACTAAAACAGTCTCCAACTTTGTCGTTCTACTCCAATTAATTGTTTTAGCTGAAAAATGTTATCACGGATGTTGGTTATTACGTTTTAGTTACGTGTAGGCCTACTGCCCTACCTCTGAGGATCACTGAATGTGTTGTTGTCACGTGCTAAATGGTTTTTAAAGTCTTTAATTGTATTTAAATGACGAAACAAATTAGCCGACGACCACATTACATTCAATCTATTTACTCCCTTTATTTTATTACATGATTAAATTTAAAAATTGTAATTTTGAAATACTTCAGATAGTTTGCTTGAACACCAACGCACTTTCTTATTTTTAAGGTGGGTATGACTGTGATGCTTTATTTATAAAACAATCAAATACACATTTCGATTTCATAAGTTTAACTAAACGCCTTTCCTATTGTTTAAGTCGTATTTCAAACTGAAATGACCTCTTCTATGCTATTATGTTATCGTAATGAATTCTGAACATAAATTACGTTCAGTAATTTAGTCTTCAAAAGAAGTAACAATATAGTGGAGAAATATTATTTTATGTAAAAAAAACTATAAAATTTAGTTTAAAACTGGTGATATAAAATTAATGAAAATAAAATAAAAATTAATAAAAGTTAATTGAATTTTTTACCTCTATGGAACATAGAGTATAAAATTCTTTTAGACCGACTTTAAATTTCTCTTAGGCAAATTCTCTAGCCAAAAGGCTTTTTTATTCCTAATTTGATTTCAATGAAATTCTCAGGTTAGATTTTAAGTATTTTAAACTAGGTAATAAACTATAATCGAGCAATTATTTTCAAGTATTAAAAAAGCTTATTTTCCGGAATTTTTGACAGAACTTTAGTTGTTTAGGCTACATGATTTGACTAATGTAGTTGCTATGATCAGTTTATTTTCCCCCATTGCAGCTGAGTTGTCGATGTGTATGCTGAAAACAATATAACCTCTTGATTTGTTTACATCTGCTCGCCGTTATGTTACGTTTTTAAATAAAATTTAATTGATATTTTGACAGAAATATCTGTTAAATTAAATAGATCAACACCGATGTATACTTGTCGAAGTTATAAATTGTGCAAAAAGATAGGCATGTTGTGGAATGAATTGCTATAGAACGGAATTATGCGAGTAACTAATTTATGGGATACATCTAATATCTGTAAAAAGATTTAAATGGAACAAGTAATAATTAGAAAGTGTTGTGCCATTGTAGCCTATGTCTCAGGTAAGAAAATATGCATTAAGTGTTAAGTAAGCGTAATTCTACAATACTTACATAACTTGATTTTTATTAATTTGCAATCATGGATTTTAAATTGCATTGTTTTTTCGCTCTACAATCTATTTTTCTTTAATTTATAAGCAAAATTATTATTAAGTTACTTGCTTATTTTGAGGTCTTAGCTAAAATCATAGTTTGTATGTATTTATTTGTAGGCTAGGCCTAGGATGTACGCCGGTTGACTTCGGACGGTTAGATGACGTTCCACTCTTCACATTCGAGGAGATGGAAACCTCCGTTCTCTCCCTAAAGAGCAACAAGGCTCCTGACCCGGACGGATTCCCAGCGAGGCTTTAAAGAAAGTATTTTCAATTAATGCTGACTTGTTGAGAATATGTACAACGCCTGTTTGGTAGAAGGGGTGTTTCCGGCTCCCTGGAAAACCACCAGACTTGTACTCATCAGCAAGGGCAAAGGTGATCCCGAGCTGCCGTCGTCCCACAGGCCTTTTTGCATGTTGGACACGGCTGGGAAGCTGTCCAAGAAGCTGATCCGTTCCCGCCTGACGTCTGCCGTGGAAGCTGCCTGGTACTTATGCCTCCGTCAGTACGGCTTCAGAAAGGGACGGTCAACGATTGACGCTATCACCGAAGTCCAGAGAGCTGTGAAGAGAGCCGAGAGCCACAACCATTTCTCTCGCTGAGTAGTGCTTCTTGTTACGCTTATGTCAAGAATGCCTTTAACTCGGCGAGGTGAATCGATATGCTGGATGCGCTTCGCAACACCTTTCGCGTTCCTGCATATCTGTTGCGACTCATCTTGTTGCGGATTATTTCCGCTCCCGAAGCCTGATTTACGACACAAGGGACGGAACGTGGACGATGGAAGTCACTTCTGGTGCCGCGCAAGATTCAATACTCGGCCAGGATCGGCCAGGACCAACACTCTGTTGCCTATGACAGCCTCCTGAGGTCGGAGATGCCTGAGGAAACCACTTTAGTTGGGTACGCCGATGATGTCGCAGCTCTCATTGTCTCACGCAACGTTGAGCTGACCCAACTAAAGTTGAACCGAGTCATGCGTGTGGTCAACACATGGATGTCCGATCACGGTATCTCGCTTGCTCTCCGTAAGACGGAGATTGTGATCCTTACGAAGAAGAGGATGGTCACCGTCGTTCCGTTTAAGTGGGAAGGGAAGTGGTCCAATCAACTCGTGCTGCTAAGTACTTCGGGATTATGGTGGACACCAAGTTAAGCTGGAGGGATCAGATATTCCGTACGGCGGACAAGGCCGCTAAGGTAGTCACGTACCTTAGTAGGCTGATGGCCAATGTCGGGGTTCCACGATTCGACAGAAGACGTCTGTTGATGTCCGCGGTTCAGTCCGTGCTTTTTTATGGAGCAGAGGTGTAGGCAGACGCTCTCGATAAAGAGTAGTACAGGTTGCGACTCGCCCGGGTTCAACGTCGAGCGGCGCTCGGGATGTGTTCTGCCTACCGGACAGTGTTCGAGCCTGCCGTCCTGGTGGTCGCCGGAGTTATCCCTGTCAAGCTCTTGGCAGGAGAGAGGAAGGCAATTTATCAGAGACAAGGCTAGATTAAAAGAACACGGCAAGAACAGAAGAGCGCTCCAGAACCTTCCAGCAGTGGGAACACAGCTGGGAGCACGACACCCGAGGACGATGGACTGCGCGACTTATCAAGCACGTCCAACCATGGGTGGAACGGCGGCCAATTCTTGACAATTCACGGCTATCTCGGTCGTACCTGAACCGGATGGGCAAGACCGGTTCACCAGACTGCATTTATTGCTCGGGCGTTCCCGACGATGCGGAACACACATTCTTCCGCTGCCCCCGTTGGGAAGGGCCCCGCCTGAAGGCCACACAAATTTTTTGGTGCATTTTTGGTGGATTTCGGTCTGCCAAAAGATCTTGGAGGATGAGGGCAACTGGGATTGTTTATCACAGTTCGTCCGGGGCATCCTCCTGGAAAAGAAACATGATCTGGACGGCGAAGTGGCCCAGATCCCTTGATCGAGTGGCTGGATAAGGAGTGAGCCCCACGGGCATAAGCCAAATTTAGGCCTAGCCTGACGTAATGTAATAAACAACTCCAGGTTAGAATCCTAAAGAGTAGAGGCGAGGTTTTTTAGTGGGTAAACCCGTTTTTAGGGGAGCCCCACACTACAGGCTTGCCACCTGTGTGCGTAATGAATTTTTCTCACCTCTCCCTCAAAAACAAAGCGTCACCTAATAACTCAAAAAGTGAGTAAAAAATTCTTGTACGGGACGGACATCGGAGCGTATTCCTAGTAAACATTTTGAACCTCAAAATAAGAATAAGGATAAAAACAAAAGCCGTTTATTGGCCGTTTTTTACCAGTACTATCCCAAATTATTTATTTTAAATTAAGTGCAGCTGTTCAATGTTGCGAGTGAACGTAGCAAACTAGCTCATCTGAAGGGCAAATAATTCTTCAGGTTGGTATTGCAAAGAAAATTGAACAACGGTTTTAAAATAAATCATGGGAACACAAATCTTCAAAACTCTATGGCTGACGGGGTTGTAATTTTTCATACACGTTCCTCTTTGTGCTCCTCATAGGCGCTCACTAAAACACGGTTTTGCAAAGTTCTTTGGAACTCCGCCCCACAGAACTTTATAGTTTCAATAAAATTCGTATGCAAGAATATTTATTTGCATTTTAAATATATTTAATTATGTATGAAATTGAATCACAACCGCCAGAGAAAGCCGCGACTGCTATAAAAACTAGCAGTTTGATTATAGGCCTAATGGGAAATAAATGGCTTTATATTTCATCCGTATTAATGTTGCCTGATTAAATTTAGTTTGTAGCCTACATTCAGAAGGGAGTGATAAAATATAAGCTAGAAACACTCCTATGACAGAAAACCTAAATACTTTTACCAATTCTGTTCATAGTAAAATCAAACAAAACACTGTATTATAAATTCTCAGACTTTCCAATTCTGCTTTGATGGATTTATACTACTAAAATTTACCATAAAGGAGTTGGGACCTTGAATTTTATTAATGTCAGTAGTGTGTTTTGGTCACTTTTAAAACCGGCCACGTGCCCACGGAGCCACGTGCCGTGGCAGCTGGCGCCAGCTGCCATGTCACATAGCTTCCGGTGGGGGTTAGAGGGTATATATGAGATGCTGTAGTTATATTTTATGCCATATAGGTTGGGGTGGAGATGGCGATAGTGTTGGCGTTAGGGTGAAGTGAATTTGCGCATAAAATTAAAATTAAAAGTTAGTTCAAAATTGAAATTCGTCGGTGTTAACGAAACTCTAACAGTTGAAGAAAAATTAAGAGTTAGTTCAAAATTGAAATTCAAACTTATAACTGAGATGTGGAAAATATGTCAAGGTCATCCAGAGTAAGTTTTAAAAAATTCTATCCAACTATCACCAGAAATAGTTTTAAGTTGAAGTAGTTGGTGATAGCGGGATAATTGATTCGTGCCATGGGAGAGGTGTTTCTCGTTTGAAAGTTGGCGATCGAATGAGAAGCGCCGCCTAGGGAGAGGGGTTATAAAACGGCAACCTTCCCCCACCACCCCTTCCCCCACTCCTTTAGATCAATAACCGGTCGCCGACTCTATGTGGTAAAACTGAACCAGACATGGCGGCTGCCATGGATAATTCTAACCTCAAACCTTAGTTTTGCATTGGTGAGCATGAGCCACCCCCACTCCTTTACCTTTCTTTTATATTTTTAAAACCGAACAGATGTTCGGGCAGGTGTTGGGGGCCGAAATGTTAAAATATTGGGGTGGAGATGGCAATAGCGTTGGCGGTCGGTTGAACTGAATTTGCGAATAAAGTAACTAGGGTTGAACTAAAAGTATACATAAATTAAAAGTTAGTTGAAAACTGAAATTTGACGGTGTTAACAAAACTCTTAATAGTTGAACAAAACTAAAAGTTAGTTTAAAACTGAAATTCAAATTTATAAATAGGATCTGGAAAGTATGTCAAGGTCATCCAGAATAAGTTTTAAAAAAGCCTACCCAACTACCACCAGAAATAGTTCTAAGTTGAACTAGTTGGTGATAGTAGGATAGGTTGAAGTAACTTTTGAATTTTATTAGTGAACATACAATTAATGTGCAACAGCAGAGTTTAAACAAGTTGAACTTTTGTGATGAATTACAGAGTTGTAAATGCAAACACCGACGATGATGAGAAGGTAAATGCAGAGTCCCCAGATGATGTATTTGAAAAGCTTGAACAAATGTAACATTTCAAGTTGGTTTTCCCGTTCCATTTCCAATCGTTTAATTTCCAATTTCAATTTATCCTCTTCCATTCTAGTTACGAAGGGAACTTCATCCATCATATCCATCATGATTGTGTTAGTGTTTGAAATTTTAGTGATGTTGATAGTTCAGAAGTCGAAGACGGAATAAGAAGTGAAAGGGAGAAATGTTAGTTAAATAAAGAAGTGGTGGGGGGAAGGATGAATTACAAAGAAGTGGTGGGGGAAAGACGTTGCTCTTCATTATTACCATCAGTAGTGTCAGATGGTGCAGGAGTTAGATTTAGTAAACTGTCTTCGTCTAAACTTTCAACCTTATCACAAATAGGACAATCGTATGTTATTTCCAAATTCATTTTGATGGTTGTAAAATTATCTACAAGTTCTTGTAAAATATTAAAAATGTCTTGTAACTCTTCTTTAGAGTTTATTTCAAAACTAGAATTCATTCGGGCCAATGGAGAGTTGTTCATTGTTGGAGAGTCGGTGATGGAATGAGGATCGGCGCATAGGGAGGGGGCTTATATAATGGTGACCTTGAGCAGGCGTCTAGGGAGGGGGCTTCTATATGGGGGACCTTGAGCTTATGATTGAATAAAATGTTTAGTTCTTCTTCTTCGTCTTTTAATTCAATTATTTGAACCGAAGTAGTTGTTTCATCTTCTTCACTCGATGAAGAAAACAATTCGCCAGGATTTAAATATTGAACTACAATTCTGAACCATCTTATAGGATATTCGTCAATGACAGAAAGTAAGTTTTGAAACAATTCTTCCATCTCCTCCCTGTCAGTTATTATATGTTCAAACTTGATAAATTTTTCTTCCATGTTGTTAGTTAGAGTGTTGGAAGTGGAATGATTTAATATTATATAAAAATTAGAACTAGTGGTGGGGGAAATCTCAAGGTCATCCAATTGAAGTTTTAAAAAAGAGTGTAAAACTGAAATTACACATTTGATGGTTCTACAGGATCGGAATACCAATCTGATCTGTATTTACATCTTTTTATCATATGTGTACAAAAATCATCTTGATGAGAATTGGTGCGTTGACAATGAGCAAGATCTAGAGGGTGAAATTTGAAACATCTTTGAGGACAACATGTATGAAAATATCTTGATTTGTAAAATTTGAAAGTTCGCAATTCCGGTGGTGGTAGTTGTTTTGTTTTGCATTTGCAATAACAAGATCCGAAGAATTCACATTTAGTACAAGCTAACCCATCCACCATCATTGGTCCTAAATCTGTACACTGTTGTTCACAACAGTAACGAGGTTTGTACTTGTATTTTTGCTCTTCCATGTTGACGCTGCGGAGTCCAGTGAAAGAATAAGAGTGTATAGTGTTGAATAGTGAGTTTTATGTACTGTGAAAAGTGGTGGGGGTAATTTCAAGGTCATCCAAATGGAGTTTTAAAAAATTATACCTTACAAGTGTAAGGATTATTAAAATTTAGGAAGTTTGTTTGTCTTTGTTTTCTTCAGACTTTTTCTCTCTCTCCGCCTTAGCCATAGCAACAAGTTCTTCTGTTGATAATGGATGTACTTCAGGAAATTTTAAAATTAATTTAGCTTGATATCCTTCTTTAGTTAATACATCTAAATCTTGGGTCATTTGTTCAACGGTGTTGTAGTCTTTTCCATAGATTTTTCCATCAAGTTGAATCATCATTCTGTACAACATTTTCTTAAATAGGTCTTGTCGTGGTGAGAGCTGAGAAGCAAATGATTATTTATACAAGTATCACATCCTTTTTATTAACTCACATTGATCATGTGATTCTTTAGTTGTAGTTTTGTCTGTCAAAAGTTATTCAACATTGGTAATACTTTTGGAACTTGATGTTATGTTGACCAGTTGGCGATGAAGAAGTTGTAGGTTGTGTAGAAATAAATATTTCATCATCGCAATATTTTGTTTTAGTGAACATCCTTGTATTAGTAGCACTAACATCAACAGTTAAGTGATAACCACCGGTAAGTAAAACTCGCATTTCGTTGGTTAAATCTTCGAGTTGTTCAAAAGTTGTAATGGTGTTGGTATCATAAGATGCACATTTGACTTTGAGAGACATCTTTTAGTTTTTATATTAAGCGATAGAGTGAGCGAGATGTGTACGGTACGAAAGGTAGTCGTAGACTGATGAATTTTACAAGTAGATTTTCGCTTTTATAATCACACAAAAGTGGGTCAAGGTCATCCCGTGGAATTTTTAAAAAAAGCAACATATTGTAATGTACAAAGACATCACAATATGTTGCTTCTTTTAATTTTTTTGTTTTTTCTTTATATCATATTTATTGAAAAACAATTACAAACAAATAGTTACAATGTTATGTACAAACTAATCAGTAGTAGGTGTTACATGAATAGTTAGTTCAGTTGAGTTGTTTCCACTTGGTCCGTGCGAAACCAAATAGAGTGCGCCGGGTTGAACTACACGAAGATCTTCATTTTGAAGAAGTTGTACAAAGCGTCTTGGTAGGAAGATCTGAAATTTTGGTTCATCACCAACTGTATATGGAGCCTCGCTCAACGTGCAATTAATAGCATCACCTACTGAAGTTTCCATTTTCTTGATCGTATGAATGATGTAGTGTTTTTCTTCTTTTAGTTCAGAACATTTCTTTGTAGGTAGAATTGATGATTTAGAATGAGTGTTGAACTGATCAACTAAACTTTGAAGTAAGTTCTGTGATGCCATCTTGATGTTGTTGTTAATCTTCTTGTTAATAAGAATGTCCGTTGGAGATGTTGTCTCTTCGGAGGTTAGAGTAATACTCATGCTGCGTCATGGTAGCGCTCTCGCTTTTATAATCGACACTACCCCCACTACTGACACTACACCCACCACTTTGTTGAAGGAAATTGTTCAAGCGGTAGGCATTCTTTAAAGCGCACTGCGACCTTCGATGTTTAAAACTTTTTGATGAAATACAAAGTTCGTTGAAGTAGCATTGGAAATCTTTATCAATTATTGCATTAATCACTTCGTTGCTTGTAAATGATTGTATCCAATTTGCTTTTTCCAATCCCCTTGTGTAGATAATTTTAAACTCTTTGCAATAATGATTCATAATGTGCGGTATCATGTTATAATTAATGAAACCTTCATCCCATCTTAAGTTGTGAAAATGTTTGTTCAACCATTTGTTTGTAACTTTCGCTTTAGTTGTTAGTCTATTAAATGGTACTGGAGGTTTGAACAAATAATGATAAACTACTGATGTGTTCATGTCCAAGATTACTAATTCTTTAATAATAAAATTACCATCATTTCCTCGGAAAGCTTGAAATTCAATTATACCTCTTTTAACTTCCATTATATGTGGCGCATTAGAAAACGAAACCCGTTTATTCATGATGAAGTCTTACTAACAACTGACTTAAAAATTGAATGAGCCGATGTTTATAACAGACAGGATTGTTCTTCTTCTTTCACTTCTTGTGCCACTTCATCAATATTAAAATTGGTGTGATAGTTGTTTAATTGTCTCCACATTTCAACTTCTTGAGGTATTCTATTAAAGATTGAAGTATCTACAGGACCGTATAAAATTGGAACAAAAGGTTTTTTGTCCAATGTATCAATTAGATAGTCTTTAATTATTGCACTTGAAAATATTAGTTGTTTCAAATATCTGGTGACGGGACCGGTAGTACAACTTAAAGTGTAAAATTCTTCTTTAGTGAAATATAATTTAACATTATGTGTAGTTAAATCTCTGAAGCGAACAATTTGTCCTCCACGATGTTTTACTATATCAACTTCAATATTTGATTCCAATAAACTTAATCTTGTTCTTCTTCCAAAAGTGTTGTTACTTAAATAGCACTCCAAAAGATGTAAATGTTTCATGAGAGATTCCCAAGTAATTTCACTGAAAGTAACCATTTTGTTTCCATGATTTAAAATAACAATTGGTGAATAATCCATTGATTTTAAAATTCCAACTGATATACTTTTTGTCATGCATGAAGAAATTGGGTAGATAATCCGAAGAAATACTTCTGTTAAAATATTGGTTGTAATGTTAACTTCAACCTTCTTCCTTTTTACTTCTTTTTCAGCTTCTTCTTCTCTCTTCTTATGTTTGTTAAACTTTAGGAACTCGTCCATTTCTCGTTCAACTTGTTTTTCTATATCTGAACTATTATCATCCATTAGAGGTGTATTTTCTTCTCCGTTAGTAGAATTCATCTTGCGAATGATGTTTCCCATACGACGGTTGAAGATAGAATGAAGTTTCCACTAATTATTTTCTCGCTTTTATATTTTTCGTAAAATCCTTGAAATTTATACAATTACATAATTGTTTGTTTTCAACTTGTCTTTCACAAATGAAATTCTAACCTCAAAAATTGAAGCAGATAATTCTAACCTCAAAAATTTGCAGTCGTTGTACAATTCTTCTTAAAGTACATTCTTCACAATTCCGGTCAGCGGTGTGTAAGTAACTATTTTATCATGTAGAATTAGACAGTATGCCGAAGTTCCATCCGCTACTGGTTCTTCAAATTCCATTTCAATTTTTATATCCACACTTGATGATTTTACCGATTCATTTTGTTTTGAACAATCGATTACAATTATTGGAGCCTTGGAATAATACTGGTCAGGTGATAATAGTGGTGTATTAGTTTTTCCATAATATGACGATTGAAATCTTGCATACATATCGTATAAAATGGAAAAACGTTTTTTGCTAAACATGACATTCAAATTGTCATAGGGAAAGAATTGAGAGTTTAGGAAAACTTTACAATTCTTTATTTTACAGTGATCAAATTGACCAGCATTTGCAGTGATAACATCTTTTCGCTTAGTTTGAAAACCGAGTATTATGTACCTTGCTCGTTCCAAGTAAGTTGATGTCTTGACGGTCCATGTTTGTCGTTCTGTCTGAGGTAGTGTAGGGTATTCATGAAATTCCCAACTTCGGAATGGCATCACAATATCACGGTCAGATTTCAACTTTCTCAATAATAGGATTCTATGTTCATCAGCCAATCTTACATGAGGTACTCTCCAAACAACTTTATCCAACTGTAGTTGCCATTCCAGTTTATCTTCCGTAGTTGCAGGGTCTGCAAGTATCAAGTCCTTATTAGTTGAAGATCTGAGTAATACTAATTCTTGTTTGACATTTATTATTACCCGTTTGTAATCTTCAGCGAATCCCAAAAGCAATCGTAAAGGTACATGAAAATCAAAGTGACCGTTGGAAGCTGGTGTTATAGTGTCTTTATCGGGGGCAACCCATCCGGCAGTGACTATTGAATTCTTCTCATGCGGTGTTAATGATGTTAATCCTTTCAATGTCGTTGTTAAACCAACCTTTTTTGTTGAATCAACCGTCACCCCTGATATTTCATATCTTATTTCATCAAAAAGATATGCCATCGGGTTATTTATAAAAGGAACTGTTGAAGCACTTTTTCCATCCAATTTTAATACCCGTCCTTCGATGTACAAGTAACTTTCACATGGTAAAGTGTAAATATCTTGTTGTTGAATGGGGATCCTTATTTCATCGTTATTGTTTAATTTTGATGAAGTGTAAGGGTTGTGCGTGTGATATTCCTTCTCCCATAGTGTTTCGTCGAACGTTGGTCCTTGAGATATATCCAGGATATCCATCGCTGTTAAGTTTCAATCCAATCTTCTGTAGAAAACGAATGTTGTCCGATGTTAACTCTTCCAATGTCGAGGAGCTACTGAGCTCCTGACTCTTCCGTTGCGGTTTAAATGATAATCCCATGTTGACTTTTATGTTGTTGCTCTGATGTGTATCCGTATAGTAATTGTTTCTCCTCTAAAGTCAACACTATGACCGTCTTGATCCAATATGTTCAGTACGATGTCTGAAATGAAACTGGTGTTTAACGGTAGGTATATCAAGTTTTGTGGCTTCTCAACAATTTTAAAACCGGGAGCTACTGTTGGATAAAATGTATGTAAAATATGTTGATTACCTCCATCTCTATACGATCCGTGTATAATGTTGCACGTGACATCGATACTATTTACTTTCAATATTGTTACAGTTGAATCACCTGAATGAGTAGTTCCAGGAGTTAAGATTTTCTTTTTGGTATCTGTAAATCCAAGTAAACTGCCAATAGAGTTTTCCAAGCCAACATCAATATAATATTTCGAAGTTATTTCTGCTTTTAAAGTATTGTTGTTTCCTTTAACGGTGATATTATTCTCTCCGAGTTGTTTCTGTAATAATTGGTTTATGTCATCAATTTCATATGCTCCAGTAGGAAATGTAATTATTTTCAATTCTGAGTATTTTCCTGCAGCATCCTTAGTTTCATAATAATGTAGTAAATTGTTTTTTCCTTCTGTAACATTAGGAATTGAATTGTAGGTAGTCAAATCAAGTAATGCCGCTTCCCATAATCTTTCCTTGGATAGACGCAATGCTGGGAACAGCGTACTTTTCAATGTGGATGAATTTCCACTCAGTGACACTGTATACGATGACATCTTAAAGCTGACTGACACTCTTCGCTAGAAACTCCAAACATAAATGCCCACATATTTCAGTATTGTTAGGTTGTTCTCTTTTGTAATTGTAAAAAATGTTTTTGGAGTTTCGAAAATAATGTTGCAGTTCTTTTGGCGGTGGTAGATTGCCAAAACTGTCAAAGTAGTAAATGGTTTGTCCGAGTTTTTTATAGCATACCCAATGAGTGCCTGGACCATAGGTGGAATCCAAATTTACTATTCCAGTTTCATTTTTCCATATTTTAGTTGGTAATGCATCTTTCATAAAAACTCCTCGAAAGAATGGTATTTTCAAACATTTTACATAATCATTTAACTGATGATTTGTTAAGGCTTTATTTGGAATTATCAATTGATTCTTCTTATTTAGTACACACGGTATGGTCTTAGGTATAAACCTGCTCCGTTTTTTACCATTTGCCAAACAGAAGTCTTCTTTACACTTGCCTTATGAGTTCTACAACGTCCTTTTTTAATGTTTCCACCTCTTTTGGGAGCGCCTCTCTTTGCAGGTCTTCCTCTGCGACGTCTTCCACCACCTAACTTTGCTTTTGTCTTCATGGCTGTAGTTACTGCCCAAGCTGCTGCTTTTTCTGCAATATTTGCGTCACTTGATTTTACTCTTTGCCAAGCTTTTTCCGCTAGAATTTTATCTGCTATTGATCTATTTGTTGAATCTTTATACTTTGAATATGCTATATCGTGTTCTTTGCAAGCTTGATCTAATTTATTAATTCCAGGATCTCGTCTTGCTAAACGTTTTGCCAACTTAGTTCCAGGTCCACAATATTGATAACCTCCGGGCAGATGTAATTCGTATGGTAAAGCGTCTATCGTTCGATTTACAACAGCACCAACTGGAATCCGTCTGAGCAGGGATAATGCAGCTGATGTTATACCACGTCCTCTCTTGCCGCTGTCTTGACGATGACTGAGCGATACGGTCTTCATTATGTTGTCTTATATAACTGGTGTGTTTACTCCACGAGATACTTTACATAAATGAATAACTTGTGCAAAATCTTTTATATTTAAAGACTTAGTTATTCAAATTAATTATATACTGATTTATGATTCTATTTTTAATCCAAGCTTCTCGTTCATCGGGTTGAATCACCACATGATTCGTTGTACTAGCTATATGATTGTGGGTATCAATAAGTAAATTACCCACTATTCTTATTAAACAATCTAAAGTTACAGCATCTTTCGGATGTTGAGGATCTTGTAACTGCATAATACGTTTATCATTACACGTGTAAGCGGTTAAATCACTTTTTGATGTTGTTATGACTTGTCCAATAGTAGCAGCATCATTTGAATCTTCACCTGGTAAAATATTAATTATTTTCTTCATCTTTGCATCATATTTGGTCCCAAAGTGTTTATCCCAAGTTATTGTTTGTCTCAATGTAACACAATCATCATCTCCATAACCAGGATAAATATTTTTTATTCTTCTATTACGACCATCGTATGTATCTAATCTACCACCACTTGCAATTAATGTTTGCACCATAAGAGGTACATCTGAATCTTTTATACCAAATCTTCCATTTGTTATTGTTTTATGTCCTGCATCCCATTCATCATTATTTCCTTGCATTAAATCAAACTTTTTATTTCCATGTATAAATTTATCTCCCCGCTTTAACACGGCATCTTCATGTTTTACAAAATTTGATGTTTCTTTTTTTAATTCTTTGGATAATTGCTCCATAGTAACAGCATCTTTTGGTTGAGAACCAAACTTTACATTTGTCAATGTTTTTCCATGACAATCTATTCCATCAGCATCTTGTAAAATACAGTTGTCCTTGATGTATTTTAGGTTTACAGCATCACCGTCTTCTTTTGGGTATCCAATGTCATTTATAATAAATTTATAAAAAGAAAATCCATGTTCAGTTTTTTCAGGTATTATAGAATGTAAATATTCTTTATTAACTGAATCTTTATCATTTTTGGGATTTCCCACGTTGGTTATTCTATAATTTCCAGCATTATACATTTGTCCATCTTTTAAGTTATTACCCCATTGCAATTTTAAAGTATTTAAAAGTTCAGATGATAAGTACTCTTTAGTAATTGCATCAGAACCTTCAGTTGGTTTACCAACATTAATTAATCTATGTGATTTAACATCGTAAGTATTCTTATGTAATTTTAATGATGTTGAAGTAGCTTCTTTTACTGTCTTCAAATTTGCTCCATCAGTATCTTCTTCTGGATCTTTAACTAGTTTTAAACGTTTATTACTTATGCTATAGTCACCTTCAGGTGTTTGCGGTAATCCACTTCTTTTTCTGTCTTCTCCAACTTGCACTCCTAAAGCGGAGTACCGTCCGAACTTGTCGACGCTCATGTTAGAACTGATACGTCTTATGCTTGCACCTCTTTTATATCCATGGACAATTATACGACTATACCGCGATTCCTAAGTTCATCAACTAGAGCCACCCATTCATTATTCAAACCTGTATGACCGGCTTCCATGGCTTCATGCAATAGTCTCATTCTATCAACCAATTTATTGATATCGTTGTAGTAAATCACATTCGTATTGTATAGATTTTTCATCAATCCTTTACCAGATGTTGAAGTATCTCCTTTACTCTTTTTACCATGTTGTTCAAGAAGTGATAAATCCATAAATGATAAAGATTTTCTTTTCAGTGGTTGTCTCACCGCTGGTGCAGTACGTAATGTTGGCAATTTTCGTGGAGGAAACAACTTTTTTATAACGATGTTATATTTTGTTGCACGTGAACGATTAATCATTGCATCCTTTACGTAGTTTCTTTTATGAGCGTTAGTATTTTGGAGAATCTCCTTAAAAACACTTAAATCTTTGGATGAATATCTTAGTGGTATGTTTTTAAAAATTAATTCATATAATCCTTTTGTTCCTTTATATCTATGCTCACCAATAATGATGTAATCGTCTTGTGTTATTTCAAGCTTTGAATCGCCAATCTTCAATTCATTCCCATCAATTCTTGCTCCGTATACGTGTGATCTACTCAAATTCGGGTTTGATTTCATATCATGTAGCATTTTCATTATATATTTTCTTCCAAGTGGTCCATGTTGTAATATATCGCTACTCAATTGAGTTAAATTTGGAATAGATTGTTCAGCTTCAGGTATTGGCTGTTCTTCTTCCTTTTCAACAATTGGTTCTTCTTCTTCTTTTGTTTCTTCTTGCTCACTAGCACTTGTATATGAATCATCATCTTCTTCTTTTTTTAATGCTTGTACTTCTTGTTTAGAAACTGGTAGTAAAACATCTCCTTCATAACGAGGTTTACCAATAGTTTCTGATATCTGTTTTAAAGGTTCCGTAATGGGTTTAAATGTAGTCTCTAAAAATTCTTCTCTTTCACTTAAACCCATCCTCAATGCACGATTCTTCATCCTAATAGAATCACTCAGTGATTTTATTTCTTTCAATATTTTTTCTTGATTCACCATGTTTACACTGTGAAGTTCAACATGTAACTAGATGTAGCATCGGTAGTTCAACGCATAAATACAAATTTATCCAACCCTATACGATATCTACCATTTTTAATATCTTCTTCCTTCATAATAACGAGAAAGCTATATTTCTCATTCCATGCTTTGCCACACATCTCTTTAAATTTTTCAAATGGCATATCTGCATTTACATGATCATTATATATATGCTTTAAATTTGTTTCATCTTGCTTGAAGATGATCAACATATTTGCATTGTCTCTTATAAGTTGTTTTGGAATTTTACTGTATGTTTGACCAATGTAAATGCTATCAATATTATGATGTCTTCCCATAGCAAAATAATTCCTTATTGTGTCATGATTTTCACAAGAAACATCGTCAAATATAAAAATAGAAAATGGTTTTGCTTCATTTGGTTGCATAATTGTTTCACTGGCATTAAACTTGTAAAAATTTACTTCAGGTACACTTGCAAGTACTTTATCCAATAATTGATATTTTGGTTGTTGCAATGATTTTGAAAAAATATATATATTGTTAAAACGCAATCCTTTAGGATTAGTTATAAGGTTAAAAACAACATTAGTTTTTCCACAATTTGAAGGACCAGTTATTAGACATCTTATCGTATTTGGTAGTAATTCACCATGTTTTCCATGATTTAACTTATCATTGTCAACTGTCAATTCATCAATGTTATTGATATTAAATCGATCTTTTTGTTGTACAATCTCCATCTTGTATAAAGGTTAAACACACAATGAGCTATTAAACAACTATACTAAGTCTTTTGAAGGAATCCAAGAGTCTTCACTTTTATCAAACCCTAACCACCGGACTTTAACCATATCCTTTTTCCTTTGTAAAATCTTCTCGACAAGATATACATCACCGACTGTTGATTTCAACAATTCATGTCCGTAAAATCCACCTTGAAGTAATTCACCCTTGTTATCCTTTAATAAATAGGTTTCAGGTATAGTTGGTTGCACTTTATAAATTGTAAATACTTCATTAGTCCAATTTGGTAGATATCTTTTACTAAATACACCTTTGTATTTGCTTATACGAACTTTATCGTTGACCTTGAACTTCTTTGGTTGCAATTTTTCCAATTTTGGTGTTGTATTATTTTTAATGCGTTGTAATACAATTTTGGCATTAGCACTATTTACCTGGATAGGTTTCATTCCAATGGTACGATGATATTTGTTGTTATACTCTTTTATAAGTTGTGGTAATATGTCATACCACACGTATGATCCTCTTTTTGAAAATTGTTTATACATCGCACCTTTTAATGTTCTATTGAATCTTTCAATTATTGAAGCTTTAACTTCAGAATTTGTAGAATAATGATTTATTTGATATTTCTTCATCAAAGCTCCAAAGTCTTTATTAAAATATTCTTTTCCATCATCGGTCTGTAGATGTTTAATTTTAAATTTATTTCTTTGTATTGTGGTTTCCATAGCTTTTGTAACACTTTTACCAGTCTTATCCTTCAATGGTAAAGCGTCAGCTATTTTAGTAAAACAGTCTATAATTGTTAAAATATATTTAAATCCTTTATTTAATTTACTGTGCGGTATCATTTCAATGAGATCAGCTTGATAAAGATCATTCATTCCTTTAATGATTGTACTTCTTCTTGGAAATCTTCTTCTTGCTGGTTTATGTAGTTCATTTACAATCTTGTCCTTCACACTTTCCATCTTCAGATGTTGCTTGTACACCTCATGTAAAAATACTGATCCATAAAATAGTTTATTCTCATTTATATAGTTTGAATATAGGTCAAGGCCATTTCATATTAGTGTAAAAAAGAGGGAACATGGCATTGGGCTTGCCATGTCCCCTCTTCTTTACGGAAAGGAAAAAGGAAGAAGGTAGAGGACGAAGAATAGGTTTACTGGTCGATAGGGTTTAGAGGGTAGTGGCCGAATGGTAAAGTATTAATTTTATCTTCTAAAATATGGCGCTTGTCATCTTTGTAGCTTAATGCCCACTTTGTTTGTTTGACACTAAAAAGTTGATGATTATAACTTCTAATAGTGTTGAACGTTGCAGTTGTTTCAACATTTTCAAACAAACATCTTTTATAATGTTCAAACTGTACGTTCTTCTTCAGGAAAGAAGTTTTTATTCCTTTGGCCTTCTTCGTGACTTGATGTTCGTTCCTCTCGTTTATGTACAGTTGAAATGAATACAGTTTGGACATTAATGCTACAATTTCCATCATCGGCACACCATTTGTTTCATCTTTAAATTTTCCCAATACTTTCTTATTTCTGTCATAGTCGTAATTTGGATGATCCTTAGGATAATCGGAAAAGTCGAAATCATCTTTATATATAAAGGTGCGTAGATCTTCATACATGTCATTTGTTTTAATCCAGTAAATTAGTGCATCCGTATCCATATATGCAATACCAATGTTCTCTCTTCCATAATAGTTAACCATCTTGTTATAATGAAACTCGTACATATGTGTTTTTGAAATATCCAAAATTGACATTCCAAGATACAAAGGACGATCCATTGTAACTGACTTCTTGTTCATGGAAATAACAACTAGATTTTCATTAATAATTATAGATGAACCAAAGTTTGGTTGTTGCACCAATTTCTGTAATTTTACTGGATCAGTTACCAATTTGATATCCTTATGTTTCCTTTTGTTTTCCAAAGTCTTGCCAAATATTGCGTTATTCATTAATTTGAAAAAATCTTTTTGAAAACTTGATGTAGCGGTGGCTCTTCTTCTTGTGTTGTTGTCGATGTAAGGTTTTAACCAACAAGATTGAGAAAATTGTAGTACTCGATTAATTTTTGTAATTCTCAATCCTAAGTCTAAAGCTTGTTGTATCATCCAGTAGTGTCCAACATATCGAGACTTGTCGGTTAAAGTCATCATTAATTTTGGCCATCTTCCAGTAGGGGAAATTTCAGTCTTCGGAAGAAGTGGTAAATCATAATGTTGATCATGAAGATGTTCAGGATATTCAAAATTAACATCAAAAATGTAACCAGTTTCACCATGCTTCGGTATATCCATTATGTTTCCAATCGATTCTGGATCTATCCATTTAAAATTATCATATGGAAGGGGATTCGACATTGCCCATCCGTATAAGTTATTTGCATCGAAATAACCTAGGAATGTTGTTGGTTTTGATGCATCATAATCGGGCAGATACTTGTTGTTCGCCTTGAAATGTCGTGTAACGCTTTGCGTCAATCCCCCTCGAACTCCTGACTCTAACATCATAACCATATCTATATCAGTAAGAAGTTGTATTTTACAATTTGTTTCTTTCAACATAGCTTGCCATGCTAATCCAGGTGAAGTGTACGAATGAAGAGGGTCCAATCCATATGCCGCAAAACATGTATTTCTAAATTCTTCCATTATATCACATAGTAAAGTTACATCCAATTTAACATAAAAATCTGAATATTCTCCCAATGTTCTAAATCCTAAATCGTTCCATACTTTACATGCATGATCATAGTCCTCTTGAGATATGTCCATGTCATAAAGTTTACTTTTGAATTCTTCTTTAGCCGGAAGTGATGTTTCATTAAATCTTTCTAAACTGTCTATGTAATCATATGGAAACACACCTTTCCGAAGTACCAAATCCAGTTTGTCGTTATTTACAATCTTCTTTGTTTCGATGAAATCTTGTTTCCTTAAATTTTCTCAAAGTTTGGATAAACTCGACGGCATAAATCTGTAGGAGTCCAAGAATCTTAGTTTCATGTTTCCAACTTCTTTGGAAAAACTTATGAACTTCTCTGAAGTTTCAGCTAACACATCGATTTTACAGTCGTCTCTTCCTAGTTCAGGTATTATAAAATGAGCATCGTACCCACTGAGGTTATGCAGAACCACAGGAATAAATAGTGGTAAACGATAGCTCAAGTTGCATTTATTACAAGCAGCACCCCTGTAATAACCTGTGAGGTGATCGTGATCTTTAACTTTATAATTCTCAATAGTAAAATCATTTTTGCATAAGAAACATCGAGTTGCATTTTCATGTTGAATTTCTTCTTCTTCCTCCATCGGTTTCATTGGTACAATATTTGTATATAATCTTTGTGCATTTCCAGCTATTGAATATAAGTGATCAAGAAATATTTTTTCTACATTTTCACCACGATATACTAGAGGTTCTGAAGTTAATCCATATCTGTTTAAATGTTCTTCTGATAATGTTGATTTAACCATTAAACAAAAACTATTTGGTTTGTGCATTTGATATTTGACACTTTTTCTAGCTTCACAATTTTCATCTTCTATAGGAATTAGTGTTGATTCAAAGTCCGCATATACAACTATAGGGATACGGTATTGATGATGAACCTTTTGAAATGTAACAAATGCTCTGTTTTCCGAAGGTAAATTAATCTTTGCTTCATAATTATTGTTACATAGCCTTTTGTGCTCTTGTAACCATTCTCTTCCTTGTCTTCCTTCTCGTTGAAAATTAAAACATCTCTTGCAAATTATCTTTCTGTGTCGAGCTTTAGAAAGCTGCTTGTTAACAAGAGAGTCGAATTTCTTTATGTACACATAGTGAGACACATCTCCTCGCGTTAGTAGTAGTAAATCCGTATGATCTGGTAGCTCTTCTTTTACAACACGTAAAGGATACACTTTGTTTGAACTATCTAATGCAAAAACATTGATAGATGTACCAGGATTTTTCTTCTCAAATTTTGATATATCTTTCAGTGATACAGGGTAAGTAATTCCTTGAAAATTGTACCTATGTCTTTGATTTTCATAGTGTTGGTTAGGTTTATCGAAATGATTTGGTACAAACTTAGATGTCATCGCATATCTAAAACATTCATTATCTTGATTTTTCACATTAATACATGATCTTGTATCCTTAATTCTTTTGGGCAAAGGAATGTAACTAGATCCCATTAGTCCATATCCATGTTTATGAACTCTTATATCTAATACTTCAATACTTGTAAGACTCCATCCGGATCCTCTTCCTTCGTGTTCCTGAATTTTTGTTAATATTTCTTCTATACAGTTTTCTACTATTGAATCAATGTTTGAACTTTCCATAATGGTTCGGTTTTTTGTTATGAATCCTCTTGGTGATAATTCTTCTTGTACATTTATAAACATAGCTTCTAGTAGTAAACCAAATTTAAGAAAGTTCAATCTTTTCAATTCTTCTTTTAAAGTTTTACTTACAATTGGTTTTGCTTCTCTAATAAATTCTTCTAGCTTCAAGTTTTCATTTTGAATCTTATGATGCATTACTACTTTACCGGGTAATGCAAATACTTGTAGATTCGGTAAAGTAGTTGAAGATGTTGCAGTTATTTCATCTTGTTCTTCTTGTTCTTCTTGTTCTTCTTGTTGTTCTTGTTGTTCTTGTTGTTATTGTTCTTGTTGTTCTTGTTCTTGTTTTTCTTCTGGGTTGTTGTGAATTAGTTCTTTATGACAGTCTAATAGAATTTCATCGTGAAACGATTCCGAACATTTATCGCAACAATACATGTTGAGATGTTTACTCTTCGAAATTTCACCAAGAAATGAAATGGGCTCTCATGTTCCTCCTTTTATAACGGTTCCCCCACCACTATTTCATCTTCTTCACTATCCAAGGAAATCAAACATTTTGAACAAAAATATTAACCTTCTACAAACTAATTGTTCATTCGTGTTCTTTATTCCCATTGGAGTTTTAGTATATACTTCTTTATATTCAAGCTTTAACGAACTTTCCTCCACCCAACTAATTGTAGTTACTTTTAGGTGAAAATGGCTACAGCACAGACACTTGGTTAAACTAAATTTGTGCATAAATTAACTAAAGTTAAACTAAAAATTCGCATAAATTAAAAGTTAGTTCAAAACTAAAATTCGACAGTATTAAAAAAAAACTCTAACAGTTGAACAAAAATAAACGTTAGTTCAAAACTGAAATTCAACAGTGTTAACCAAATTCTAACAGTCGAACAAATAGGTCAAGGTAATCCAATTTAACGCGAGAACGAGGAATAGAGCACTAAGTGGCATGTTAGTCCATTACCACAAAGTGATCTATTCCTCGCTCTCTATTCTACATCTACTTTTTTGGGTTTACTTATTTATATTAAAATGTTCAAATTTTACTATGTAGAATGTCCATTCTTGCTCTTCATCTCTTCTATTGTTTTTAGCAATTGTAACATATATTCGTTGGTTATCACCAAAGTCTTCATTTTGCTACATCCAATTTCAATGGAAGGAATTATAAGTTGTAATTTTATAAGTTCAATCTTTTCTTTCTTGCGAATTTCTCTCTTTATTATGTTGTTCCTTATTTTTGCTGAAGATTTAAACTCCATGTTGTTTCTGCTAAAGCCACAATAATAAAAGTCTCTTCAAACAACCTGCATTTATACACATTCCCCCACCATTTTATAATCCCCACTCCTTTCCCCCTTCTTTATAGGATTTGAAAGGGATAGGGTGTAGGGTGGGGGAAGGGTAATTTTGTTATTACACTAGTTGTGCAAGAAAATAGCCGCCAGTGTCCACACCTTGTTCATAGCACTCCATCATAGATTGTGCCCACTGCAACATGCGGTCTCTGTCATTTGGTGTGACAAGGAAAGAATGACTATCACCATACAATATAAAAGAGTCAATTCGTACATAACATCCTGAGTCCAACCATTTATTAGCTTCAGCCATAAACTTTTCTATTGTATCAAATGGAAATTGTGGATCAATTGCTATGACTTTACGTTCTTCACTAAGTTCAACAGTATAATCATCATCGTCCTCATCATCTTCACTTTCACTGTCATTACTTAAAGTGTCTTCAGATTCTTCAAAAACATCAGAAATTTCGGAAAAATTGAAATTTTCATTCAGATGAGGAGGCATTTTGAAGCAAGAAATATTGTAAACAGCAGAGACGAAACGACAAGAGCGGCGTGTAGAAGAAAAATGAAGGGGTGACCAACGCTCGCTCCGCTTTTATAATAGTATGCAAATGAGGGGTAGGAGCTGACCGTGACCAGTCATCGACCCAAAGGAGTGGGGGGAAGTACTTTTCTTACTACTTGGATGGAAGTAGGTTAGTAGGTCACGAGACTTAGAGTGTTAAAAAATAATGGGGGAGAAACACAACGCTGTAACGCATTGTGTTTCTCCCCCATTATTTTTTTAAGCAACAATTTGGAAAAAACTAAGTGAATTTACTGTTTACGCCCCCACCTTGTAATACGATCCTTTTTATCCCTGAGGAGAAAGTCTTGAGAATCTAAATTGTTAAATCTCTTCTCTTTACACAAATTCTCACAAACTCTAATTTTATATTTTAAGCCGTTACATTTTGCCAAAATGTGTTGGTGGTCAACAACACTTAGAAAAAAATATTTCAAACCTTTCTTAAGCCTCTCTCCTCTGACGGATATTATTTCAGGATCGTCTTCAACGGTGGGGGTTTCTGTCAGTTGTGGTCCAGAAAGATGTTTCACGACATGTACACGGCAAAAACTTTCGTTTTTAACACATTTCCTCCCACAAGCTGATCCTTTCTTAATTCCCCTGGTGAGCACTTCAGGGCAAGTAGTGGGACGGCTAAATGCCCTACGACGCTCTTCTTGTAATAATTGAAATTGCTCTGAAGGAGCAGGCTTAGGAGCAGGTTTGGGAGTAGGCTTAGTGGATTTAGTTTTATGATAGGTGTGGTCTTCAGGCATAGTAAGTGGTGGGGTAGGAGGCAATGGTGACAGTGGAATGACAGGTGTACTAAGACGATGAAGCAAAATTTCAAATGAAGGGGTATTAGGACGGGGAGCTGGCTTCTGTGGAGGCGGCATGATGGTTGATGGCGGTGTAGAGTCGTTTAAAAGCGAAGTAGAAGGCGAAGGCGGTGAAAAAATGCTTCGAAGTTTAGAAGTCTTGGTAGGCGGAAGAATAGTGCCAGAAGTTGAAGGTTGGGATCCAAGTTGCTTCTTGTACCAGTCAGGAGGATTTTTCAGACGAAGAGTTTTCTTAGGTGCAGTAACAGCCGTAGTAGAAGTTGAAGTAGAAGTAGAAGTTGAAGTAGAAGTTGTAGTTGGCAGAGATGACATGGTTGTGGCTCCAAGTTCGCAGCGTAACGTCTGGAATCAGAATGAAATGTTAGCCGCAGTCGGTGCGTCTTTTATAACAATATGCAAATGAGAGGGGTAGCAGCTGGCCGAGACTGATTATTGACCTGGGAGGTGGGAGAAAAGGGGAAAGAGAAGGTATTTATTTTAAATAATTCGCATAACTTTTGACTAAAATAAGATAACCACATTCTTCTTTTACCAAAATGTTTGTCTTACATAGACCTTTTCAATGATGTATCGCTTGTCCAAATCCGTCAATCCGTTATCAAGTTATAGCCATTTTAATTTTTCAGGTCATGACCGGTCGTTCACCCGGAGTAGTGGGGGAAGGAGTGGGGGTAGGAGTGGGAGAAGGGGGGGGGGGAATCGACTCCATTTTTTCGGGGGGGGGGGGGAATCGACTCCATTTTTTCGGGGGGGGGGGAGGGGGGGGGTCATTGACCCTTCCAAAAGTGGGTCAAGGTCATTCAAGATTTATAATGATCCAAGGTGATGGGAACAGTAATACTGTTCCCACCACCCTGTTTGCCTAACGGTTCCCACTCCCAACCCACTAGTTACGTTCTGCAAGGGACATCGACGCAATTTTGTTTGGACCGTCCGGGTCTACCGTAACGGTCCGGTCCGGGTCTACCGTAACCATGAATTCCAAGGGAAACTGGAACAGCTAATGCAGACACGCAACTCTAACACCCACCCAAGCTAATCCCACCCATTATATTCCTAAACAAAATGCAAAAACCTAGTCCGCAATTTGCGGATGTCCCACCCCTTCTAAGTGAAGTTCAACGGAACTTCTGAATTTACATTTAATCTACCCCCTAACATCTAGCTGTAAGGCAAAACAACATTAATTAGTAATACCAACACTTAAAACTAACAACACATCATTATTAAAAAACCAAATAATTCAACACAACCAAATACCATCATTATTCTTAAAATTAATACACCTTAATGCTAAATACCTCTTAAAATTAATACACCTTAATGCTAAACCCAACTTATAACTAACATCGCAATGCGCAAATTATTTCTTAAATTAAATACAACTTAAAACTAAACACACACACACACATACCACATTGCATTAAAAAACGCAACATAGTAGAAGAAGTTCAAATATATATAGGCCTACTATATATTTGAAACCTCTTGCTGAGTCGCCAACAACCTTTCGCTATGAAAGTTTGTTGACGACTGACGCTAAGATCAGGCTCGTATTGCTCCTCGGATTCTCGAGTAGTGGGGGAAGTTGTTTCACTCCAGTACAGTGTTCAATCCAGTCCAGTTCGCAGCAGTGTAAAAGGAAGGCAAAGGAGTGGGGAGCGGCGCATGCGCAACAACACAAAACCAAGGTTTGAGGTTAGAATTATCCATGTGCAATAGCGCTAAAGTGAGTAATACAGGACTAGGCGCATGCGCATAGCATAGACTGATTCCGATCCGGAGAACTCGTTGCATGCGCAGCAGGTTTGAGGTTAGAATTATCCATGGCAGCTGCCATGTTTAGTCTGGTTTCACCACATAGAGTCAACAACCGGTGGTGACCGGTCATTGGCCTAGAAGGAATAGGGAAAGGTGGTGACCGGCCATTGACCCAGAGGAGTGGGGGAAGGAGTGGGGGAAGGGGGGGGGCTCCATTTTTTCGGGGGGGGGGAGGAGGGGGAGGGGGGCCATTTTTTCGGGGGGGGGGAGGGGGGGGAGGGTTTTTGACCTTTCCGGTCGGTCATTGACCCCAAGGAGTAGGGATAGACACAGAACCCTACTTCTCTTACTACTCAGGTGAAAGTCGGTCAACCAGTCATTTGCTTGCCATCTGCCGCCATCTGGCTGGAGTTATTGCCTCTATAAAGGTGGGTAGTTTATCGCGCTACAAACATTCATTGCCTCGCATCCGCTCGGTCATCATCTCTCGTTAGTTTTATGTTATGACTACTTCACTTACTAGGTTTGAGGTTAGAATTATCCATGGAATAGCCTTTGTAAATTCTAACCTATAAAATTACTACTCTGGCTTTCTGTTTCAATTTCTTTTACACTTCATTTTATATCTCAGTCTTCTTTTAACCTCTGAACTTAACACATCGGTTATGATGACTGCACAATGTTTAAAATTAAAGCTTTTGCGAACACAACACATATTACGAAGTACTTCTAAACCTTCAATTTCAAAGTGTAGAACTAATTTAAATAGAGTTAGGAAGAAGTACAGTTTTAACCCATTATACTCTTCAAAGACTTCGCAGGTTAATGTTGATGATAGTGTTATTTACAACATTTTGCATTCTATGTTACAATTCAACAACTTTGAACTTGTTACACCTATCGACTGTGTTCAACAAGTTTTTTTATTTTACCCCTACTATTCCTCATATAAGCGCTGTCACCACAATTCCTACTTCATGCTCCTCTATTCTCTTCAGCTGAGCTAAGATTTGAGGTTAGAATTATCCATGGCGGCCGCCATGTCTAGTTCAGTTTCACCACATAGAGTCGGCGACCGGTTATTGGTCTAAAGGAGTGGGGGAAGGGGTGGTGGGGGAAAGGTTGCCGTTTTATAAGCCCTCTCCCTAGGCGGCGCTTCTCATTCGATCGCCAACTTTCAAACGAGAAACACCTCTCCCATGGCACGAATCAATTATCCCGCTATCACCAACTACTTCAACTTAAAACTATTTCTGGTGATAGTTGGATAGAATTTTTTAAAACTTACTCTGGATGACCTTGACATATTTTCCACATCTCAGTTATAAGTTTGAATTTCAATTTTGAACTAACTCTTAATTTTTCTTCAACTGTTAGAGATTCGTTAACACCGACGAATTTCAATTTTGAACTAACTTTTAATTTTAATTTTATGCGCAAATTCACTTCACCCTAACGCCAACACTATCGCCATCTCCACCCCAACCTATATGGCATAAAATATAACTACAGCATCTCATATATACCCTCTAACCCCCACCGGAAGCTATGTGACATGGCAGCTGGCGCCAGCTGCCACGGCACGTGGCTCCGTGGGCACCTGGCCGGTTTTAAAAGTGACCAAAACACACTACTAATGTCAAGTTTAAAAACACTAATAAATGTCCTCCATTAGCCCCTCCAGTAACAAATCTTGTAAATAAAGGCATTACATTCATTGTTTACCAGAAGAGTCACCATGGTTAGAGGCCCCTCTGCATATCAGAAGAAAACGCTTTAATTAATTAATAATTTAATTCTAACCAAATAAACCAAGCCAATTAATAAACCAAATAAACCAATTAATTCTTTAATTCTGTAAAAACATTCGAAGGGTCGAAATCATGTGCAGAATGTAAAATTGTAAACAATACACAACATAATGAACATGGGACAGATGTAAATTCATTTTAAATTACAATCAGCTGTTGGAAGTAGATCGTATTCATGCGCGCCCGTCGTTTTCAGCGGCTGCCGCTAGAGGCTGTCAGTATCGGGGGTCACTCGAACCAAAATTTCATCGTGCAGTGCTTCGCCTGCTCCAAGTTTCCAAATTTATTTTATGTCCGATAAAAGTGGGATTGGTTTTAAATGAAAGTTAAAGACTTGATCTATTCGCCTAACTTTTTGATTTTTTCAAATTTGAATCCATATGAAACTATATGGGATTCGATAAACTTTGAAACATTATAACTTGATGTGGATTCAAAATATCAAAAAATCAAAAAGTTAGCGAAATAGCCCAAGTCTTTATCTTTCATTTAAAACCAATCCAACTTTTATCGGACTTAAAATAAACTCGGAAACTTGGAGCAGGCGAAGCACTGCATGACGTTTTGAGAGGGGCCATTTTGCCCCCTCTTAATTAAAAAGCCTACTTTCCGCGGACAAATCTCCTTCCTCACTATCATCTACCTAAATTTTAGGCCTCACACATGGTGAATTGCAGCAGCGTATCTCTATCCAGAGTGTTTTACACCAAATACTAGATATTGTTTCTCGCTCTCAGTACGCTTGTAAACGTATTCAGGTAGTTTCAACAACGTCCGCCAGGACTGACCCTTTAGCCCCCTCTTAAGAAAGAGGAGCATTGAAGATAACATTCCTCAAACTGATCCTAAAGGAACACATTAAATATCAGCCATTTTTTAAGACTCTAAAGGTCAATCACGGAGAAGATATTTATTTTGACAAATAATTACCATTGTGTGTCCATTGACGGGTGATGGTTCTTCTTCCACTTTTTCCACGATGTGCCTCTCGAGGCTGGAGGAAGTCTTCTTCATCTCTGGACAGGAGTTGGCACGTCGGACTTTGGTGTTGACAGGAATGCTGCATCCCTCGCTGGGACTGCTACCTGCACTCAGACCTGAGGAATCAATCGGTTTTTAATGACTGAGACCAGTTCTTCATTAAAAGCAGAGGAAACACAACATTACGGTGTAATCAATATTAACTTCCTCAGCCCTAATCTTATCGGCAGATTTTCCTCTGTCGTCAAATGCATTGTTAACTTCCTAGAACCGTGGACGTCTTCCCCTTTATAATTAATTTCTGTTTACCTTTTTATTGTTCGTAAGTAAATAAACCAGTAAACGTGACAACTGAAACATTCTTAGTTTTTTAAACTGTACTTTATACTGGCGATAATTAAGATTTAGATTAATAAAAGTAAAGTGAAACTATAAACCAAGTAAGTGATTTGTAGTTAGGGATGGACGAGACCCGAAATTTCGGGAAAATTTTCGGGAGCAAATTTGTCCCGATCATCGGGCGGGATTTTTTTTTACTCGGGAATTTATCGGGACGGGAACTACCGAACGGCGCGGCGGCTGCGGTCGCGGCCGGCGATCTCGGCCGGCGTTCTCGGCCGGCGATCTCGGTCGATGATCGCGGCCGGCGGTCTCGCTAACGAGGAACGGCACAAATACACGCGGCCACATTTCATTTCATTTCATTTCATTTATTGTCACATAACATTTGATTTTACAGAAAAAATCCTGCTCAAACAGGTGACTAGTCGGCACATGATTTGACTTAAATCTAAAATATAAATATAAACATATTTAACATAATGGTCTGGTGTTGTATCAATTTAGAGACTGAAATCATCATTTAAAAACTCTTCAACGGAATAGTAGGCTCTTTGTATAAGGGAATTCTTGAGCAATTTGAATAATGATCTCTGTTTCATGTTTTTCCAATCATTAGGAATTTTGTTAAAAACTTTCATTTCCATATAAAAGGTACTTTTTTCTAATAATTTAGTCTTGTGCAAAGGATATTGAAGGAGATGATTTTTGTTCCTAGTGTTATATTTATGGTCAAAGTTATTTTTCAAATATTTTTCTTTGTTAATAAAAACTTGCTGAAACAGAGTGTAAATATACAATGAAGGAACAGTTAAAATTTGAAGCTTTTTGAATATTTGCTTGCAGGACTTTCTAGACGGAGTCATAGCCATTATTCTCAATATATTTTTTTGTATTTTTAGCACTTTTTGAATGGTGGATGCTCCTCCCCAAACTGAAATCCCGTAACTAATTAAAGAGTGAAAGTAACCATAATATAGAATTAATTTAGTCTCCATGCTTATTACATTAGTCAAGCAACTCATGTTGAAGCAAACAGAGTTTAATTTTTTGGACAAAATGTTGATATGTTCAGACCATGTAACATGTTCATCAATAGATATCCCTAAAATGTTTGCTTGGATATATCGATTGATTATTTTGTTTTTAAAACACAGTTCTAAAGGTTCAGTTTGTGATTTTTTTGATCGATAATGGATTAAACTAGTTTTAGACTCATTTAGGACCATCCCATTTACCCTAAACCACCTGTCTAGTTCTCCCATAACTTCAATAACTTTACTTTTTAGATTTTCCAAGGGTTTTTCCAAAATTATGGCCGTGGTATCGTCTGCATATAATATTGATTGAGTTTGAATGTTTAGTGGCAAATCATTAAGGTACAAAATGAAAAGAGTCGGTCCTACAATTGACCCTTGTGGTACTCCTGATTTAATTACTTCAAAATTTGAGCTATATTTAATACCATTCTTTATAATTTGAGTTTTTTGTTTTCTACAGCAGAGGTACGTTTTAAACCATTCAAGTTCATTTTGGACTATTCCATACCTCTCAAGCTTTTGCACCATAATGTTGTGATCCATGCAATCAAAAGCTTTGGACAGATCACAACTGATTGAAACTGCACTTTTAGATCTATCTAAAGTCAGATAAATTTCTTTTAAAAGCGATGCTACAGCTGAACTGGTTGAATACCCTTTTCGAAAACCATGTTGACTGTCAGATAGAAAACAATTTTTGTCTAAATAAGATTTTAGTTGTTTGTTTACAACCATTTCAAAAACTTTAGAAAAACTAGGTAATACTGAGATAGGACGATAATTTTCAATTTTATTTTTTTCACCTTTTTTGAATATTGGCTTAATAATTGAAAATTTTAGTTTATTTGGAAACCTACCCGTTGTTAGGGATTGATTTATTAATTTACATAACGGAGAAGCTATGACATCAACACAGTCTTTCACAATAAATGTTGGAATCTCATCCCAGCCAGCTGAGCGTTTATTCTTTAAAGATCTAATAACTGTTTTTGTTTCAGTGAGGCTAACATAATTAAATTTAAAAGGCTTTATTGGAGGAGAAATTGATTTTTTTAGTAGCTCTGCTACCACCTCTGGAGATGATTTAGTGTTAAGTTCTTTTGTAATATTTACAAAAAAATCATTAAAATAGGAAGCTATTTTTATGGGGCATTGAACTAAATTTTTATCTTGCATGATCTCAACAACATCATTATTGTTTTTGTTCTCTTTACCTAATTCATTTTTGATGACTTGCCATGCAGCCTTACTCTTACATTCTGCATTTCTAATAAATTTGTCATTAGCTCTCCGTTTTGCTTCTTTTATTACCCTTTTAAATATTTTATTGTATATCTTATAATAATTTTTTATTTCAGTATTATTGGAGTCCTGGGCTAATTTGTGCAGACACCTCTTTTTTTCACTTGAATTTTAATCCCTTGCGTTACCCAATTTAATTTACTAATACGTTTTTTACGAACCTGTTTATATGGAAATGATGTATAAAAATAATGTAAAAATTGCTCAAGAAAATTGTCATAATTTTGGTCAACAGTTAAATTGTTTTGAAATTCCCAGGTTGCATTTGAAATCAGATTTATAAAACTTTTTCGAGCATTCATACTAAAAGTTCTTTTAAACTGGCTCTTCTGCAAAGGGGAATAAGAATTTTTTTGGTCAACACTGATAAAAATAGCACTATGGTCTGAGATTCCAAACTCTTTTACCATTTTCATGGGTTTAAAGGTTAACTTATTTGTAAGTACATTATCGATACATGAATTGCTGGCTCTTCTAGTAACTTCTTTAAAATTTATTTCAAAACCATGTCTATCTAGTATAGTAATAAAATCTTTAACATGTTTTTCGTTATATTTCAGGACATTTACATTACAATCAGTAGCTATATAAATATTTCCCTTATATTTTTCGATTTTTGATAAAAATTTTTCAAGTTTATTAAAGAACGGTTTTAATGTACAAGAGTAAGGAACCCTGTATAAAGATACAATAAGTGTAGGTTTGGTAAGGTTAGTTATTTCAATAACGGAACACTCAAATACAAAATCCTCATTTAAAAACTTTAAATCGTCTCTAATTTTAAAAGTGAAATTTTTATCTTGTTTTAAAAGAATAACTGAGCCTCCACTGGAGGAATTAATTTGTCTAGTATAAGAGTCAGCGACATAAAATTTGTTCAAACTATTTAAAATAGTGATATTTTGACTTTTCAACTTGTGCTCATTTAAACATACAAAAGAAATATTATCTATATCTTCTAGATAATTATAATTATATTCAACTCATTTAACTTTTCTTTAACACCTTGAATATTAATATGTAGTAAAAAATCTTTATCAGAGCTGGTAATGCAAGAAAAATATTTTTTTAAATTTACTACATTTTCTGAATTTTCTAAACTATACAAACTTAAACTACTATTTACAAATGAAGCCAGAGTTTTACCAGTACTACTCTGGCCTAGTAGTACTACTCTGAAGCCAGTGCTATTTACATTCCACGCCAGAGACGATCTATTGTTCAGCTTATCTATTGTTCGACCTCCGGCAGTAATTTATTCAAGAGGGGTGTTTTTTGCTCCTAGTACCAAAATGCTACTTTCTGAACCAATTGTCGTAGAAAAATAAGGGATGGCACGATTGATTTGTCTAATTCTTACAAATTAAACAAAATGTCAACCAAAGTTGTGTGACTTTCCAATCAAAGGAAAAATGACAAAGTATTGTTAAATAAATTAATCTTTAATTGAATTACTGTTTTATAATGTTAAAAACATCTTATTATAATTTAAAATAATTATTAAATGAAAAACTTCAAATCCCATTAAATATATTTTTTAAAATTAAACATTACAAATACATTTATTAGATTTTGAGGTTCATAACTTTAAACTTTCATTGTTTTTTATTGATTTTTTCATCAGACACTCCTTTTTTAAATATCAAAAAATAGCTAAATGAGTATAGAAATAAAAATAAAAACAATTAGGTCTAATAGTGTATATTTTTAAAGTTCAATTTTTATGATAATCTCTAAGTAAGAACCTGTATCAGTTAAATCAATAAGTATAAAAAATGAAAAATAAACATTTCTTGGGTTTATAAACGGCTTTGGTTTGTTGAACCACTTCATTCCTTAGGGTGAATATTTATTACTAGTATACATGTTGCTCGAAATCGAGCAATTTTTTTCATACAGTACAAATGTTACTTTAGCTCTAAATCAATGACATCCGACTAATCCAATATTGTGAGTATCTGTAATTACCAAAAACTACATGTATTTACAGCTGATTATTAACAGATGTTTAAAATGCTTTATTCAATCCCAATGTTATTTAAAGGGAAATTTTGAGATTTCAATGGTGGATAGCGCCTTTACTTTCAGTCCGATTCTCATCATTTTTTGGCGGAAACAACTACAGACCAAGCCCTATCTAACGACACCAAAAACTTGAAATTCGGTTGAAAATTGTGGGAGGAGTTCTCAAGACAAAAAAAACCCTTAGCGTATTAAATAAGTATAGATAATTTCAGTTTGTTGGTTTTTTGTTTTTTTTTTCAACTGAGCAGGCCTTAGGCCTATTTATGTAATACAATTTTGTTTTCTTTACAATTTTTCAAATAGTTTTAATCTATATTTTTATGAACTTAATTTTTCTTACCACTCTTTATAGAAAATGTTTAATATTTCATTCAACAAAACTTTTATAAAATGTTTAATGGACTTTTTTATATGTATATTGTTTAGTGATTTGATTTAAATTTTTTTTTGTTACAAGAAAATTTATACTTTATCCTTATTTCATTGTATGCTGCAAATATAAAAATTAGACATTTTAAATCTTTTCAACAAAAGGAGGTTCATTGTAACTTATACAAAAACAAGTGGAAATATTTTAAAAGAGAACCAGTTGATATTTAACATTAATTTGTCTTTATACGACATTCAGATTAAAGTCAAAACGAATATTTCCCGATAGCGTTGAGAAGAGCAATCCCGTCCCGATCCCGTCCCGAAATTGGATGGGAAATAAAAATTCCCGTCCCGTCCCGTCCCGAACTAAAAATCCATTCCCGTCCATCCCTATTTGTAGTATTGGCACAATTCAAAAACAAAAGAATTAATGATAATGATGAAATCAGATGTTAACCGTAAGAGTAGAATTCACATGTTACTGATGCAACAAATGGTTCAACACATTTATGCAGAGTGCAGAACCGATAAACCACATTAAAACATTCTGCTTGGTTAGGAGAGAAGCGAGCAAGCTCGGTTTGAATAAAAACAAGCCGTTTTGGGCTTGGCATTTTTAAGTGGGCAGTCTACAACCGATATTATTACTACAAAGAATTGTATGAGTTTAACGAGCAAATGCTCGACCCAAGGTAGTAGATAATGATATAAGTAGTGACTGACCCGGGCAGGAGGCGTCGGCATGGCACTGGCTATAGAACCGCAGGCGACTCTTGACCTGTCGGGTGAAGTCGCGCATTGAGGTGGAGCTGGGCATGCAGAGGCCAGTGGGCGCAGTGCAGGCCTCCTGCTGGCACTCCTCCAGCTCGTCCTCCGCCCCGCCCCCACCACCGGCCGCCGCGATGTCCTGCACCACGCTGTCGCACTGCCGCGGCACACACTGCGCACAACAATAGTCATTAGCAACTAAAGATCAACTAAAACAGGTATAGTTCAATTTCAAGTCGGTTTGAGCCCAAAGATAGTTCCGATAACCAGTTTCGGGCTTCTTCATGTAAAGTTTCTAGGTCTTTGAGTCGAGTTGTCTTTAAAATACTTGGTATAAAAGAGTTGAGCATAAGATGTGGAAAAGGTAGCCACTTTGCTAAAGATTAGAGGTCTAATCCAGACCACTTAAAGTGTTTTTCCTGTAACCGAAGAGGCCATGTCAAAAAAGTGTGTATTCAAACATTGATGGAAGCTGAATGAAATTTGATTAGACGCGATCGCAAATCTTAGAATTCTATGAATCGTATTTCTGACACTGAAAGTGTTGGAGAGGACGACTGTCTAACCGATTGTGATGTTAACGAAATCGTCAATGTATACCAACACCAACATAAGACGATTCACTCGAATGATTTAGACAAGTATATAGCTTCCGTAAACATAGAGGGAAACTCAATAAATTTTGAAGTAGATTCAGGTACCGGAGTTACATTTATTCCTCGAGTCAAGTTCCTCAGTTTGAATCTCCCGAACAAAATTCATACTACAAAAACTAGCATTCCGTTCATACACTAGAATAGAAAGTTTTAAGTAGGCTCGAGCTGCAATTGGCCAGCAATCTTTTTGCCATCCAGCCTGGATGCTTCGAGTGCTAACGCTTTCTTTAGAACGTCATCAAAAAACAAGGACTCTGATTACAATATTTAATGTAATAGCAGTAATGATAGAGGCTCATATCTTGTTATAACAAAGAAAACTTATAGGCTTAAAGTAAGGGAGGCCAAAAAAGAAAGCAAATATAGTGTTTATTAACAATTCTGGTAATAAAACTAAAGCCTTGTGGCAAATTATAAATGATAATTGGTCACCAAAACCCAACCAGTCCTACCTACTCAGTCAGATCTACCTATTAGTCCTGGTGTTTTTAATGACCACTTTGTAGAGGTAAGCAAAACTCTTGATACTAATGTAGGCCTACCTGATATTGATTTTAATACTTTTACTTTCTCCCCCTATACCATAGTATATGGAGAAAGTATTGTTTTCGTCAAAACTTTCGAATTTGAGTTGTTGGTGGATTTATCCATTTTGGTTCCCCCTGAGTCCAAAAAAGTGGTTTTCGGAGTGATGTCTGTGTGTGTGTGTGTGTGTGTGTGTCAGGATGTATACAGAGCTAGAGAATGCCCCAATGGTCTCATTTTGGTGAAATTTGGTACGTAGGTCCAAACCCACAATAATTCCAAGCGTTTTTTTTTTCATTTTTTTGAATTTTTGATTTTTGGTAGTTTACCCCCCAAAACCCTCAAAAATCGTCAAAAATCAAAATTTCTCAAAAACGGCTCTAACGATTTTGATTAAAATTTTGTGGTTTATTAAGCTTAAAATGGTGAATAAAATGACACCACCCGCATCTCCGAGAAAATGCGCGTTCAAAAGTTATGGAGTAAAAAGTGTTTCAAAAATCAATTTTTTGAATTTTCAAAATAGCTGTTGTCTCGAAACAAATTTTACTTATCACCATTAAATTAAGCTCAAAAAACTAAATAATCCAGTATTTTAAATTATTGCTCTACGTCAAGTGGTTGCGGAGAAAATTCAATTTTTCGTTTAGCGGTAAAAGCAGTACGTTGTTAAAAGTCACAGACGCGCGTAGGGTCAAACGAGCGTTGCTCAGCTGGTAGCTATCCGACTGAGTCATCAAGACATTAATGTTTGGAGCTTTTAACACCTTTTTTTTATATTGTTGGGAGAAAGTATGTGTCAGTTAACTGATACCGTTTATTTTGATAAATGACAACGGCAATGAGCGGAACCATGGTAGCTTTTAGTTTAGGTTAGTTTCACCAGAGGATATATTGGCCATTGTTCACTCTATTACAACTAAGTTTAGTAAGGACCACTTTGGTTTTTCTAATAATCTTGTTAAAAGATCAATCATATGTTTTGTTCAGTCTTTAGCATATCATATAAATCTCTGCCTTATTTTTGGGGGTTTCCTGATAACATTAAAACATCAGTTGTTCATCTAATTTTTATGAAAGGAAATGTAAATCAGGTTTGCAATACCGTCCCATAGCCATAGCTCCCATTCTGTCTAAGATAATCCAGTTTGTAATTAGTATTCAACTAACTGATTTCCTTGAAAGTAATAGTTTAATTAGTGCATACTAGTTTGGTTTTAGAAAAGGACTGTCAACCACTCATGCCATTATACAGCTTTTAAATTGTATTTTAACTGCTTTTGGACAAAAATGCTTTGCTGAGGTCACAAAATGTGACCTCAGCAAAGCATTCGTCAAAGTTTCTCACTCCATTCTGTTAATTAAACTTAGTCATTATAAATCAAAAGGTTTAAATTACCTGGATTGTCGCCAAGTGATCCTGTGAAATGGTTGTAACTACCATTGGTTTCGAACCTCTATAGGGTTCATTTTCAAGTTAATAAAAACATCAAGCGCCAATATCTTGTTCACAAAAACATGGAACAATCGTCATAGTTCGGTAAAAAAGCACAAAACACAACACACACGACACGAAGACATTAAGTGAGTGCTTAAGTGACATTAAGTGAGTGAAGCACTACTTAGTCATTATAATATAAAGGGCAGAGAACTGATGATGTTTAAGTCTTATTCAGAAAACAGGTCTCAGTATGTTTTGACAAATGCAGGCATGTCTACCTCACAAAACATTACAGCAGGAGTGCCTCAGGGCTCAGGCCTGAGGCCTCTCCTTTTCCTGGTCATGGTGAATGACCTGAGTTCTAGTGTGCCTGCCAGTGTCGTCCTGTATGCCGATGACACCACTGTGGTCGATGTACATGAAAATTGTAGACAGGTGTTGGCTGATTCCCAAAATTCCAAAAAACTTTGTTGAAATTTGGCTGTCTACACACAAATTGGTGTTAAATCAGGAGAAAACCTCCACAGTTATTTTTGGTATGAGAAATATGGAACAGGTTGGCATGCAGGATCTTAACCCTAGGTTTCTGGGTGTCACCTTGGATTCCAAACTTAATTGGCTACCCCATATAATTAGTTTGCAAAAAAAAAAAAAAAAAAAAAAAAATAGCAGCAGTGTCTTTGCTTTGCGGAGACTCAGTGGCAAATTGGATCGGGAAGGCATTAGGCAGGCATACTTTAGTCTCTTTCAAACATACATTAGTTATGGACTCGTTGTGTGGGGCTGCTCCCCGCACACTGACAACATTCTTAAAATAAAAAAATGAGCACTTAGCATTATTGCTGGAGCAGGAAAGTTAGATCATTGTAGGCCTATATTTAAGGACCTTAAAATCCTCTCAGTTGTTTGTTTGTACTAATTGGCAATAAGTCAGTGTTCGGAGGGCAATCCATACTTACGGGACCCGTTCAAGAAGTATGATAAATGTGCCTAGAGGTAGATGGCATAAAACTGATACATTTGCAATTAAAAGATCTAGCAAACTGTATAATAAGCTGCCTGGTGAAGTGTGTGACCTTAATGACAAATGTTACAGAAAAACCATTTTATCATTTTTAACAAATAATTGTTTCTACAATGTAAATGAATTTATGAACACAAACTGGACTGCCTTAGATTTTAGTGCTAATTTGTAGTTTCATCACTTAATACAAGACATAATCTAATGAAGATTACGATCGCGTTTGACAATGAACTTAAGCAGGCATTGGATGCATCACGATTGGAATGATTGTTGTCTGCATTTATTTGTTTTTATGTGATGTTGATATTAGGTTAGGTCTTTGTACCACTGATCATATATAAAACTGATTTGAACCATTTCACTATCTCTTAATTATATGGATGTCTAAATGGCCGGCATAAATAAAAAGCATTTAATTTTGAAGTCTTAAAAAAACCTGAAAACGACTGTGCAGAACGCTCAGTATGCGGGTTTTTTAAAGCTGACGTTCAAGCGCATCTTTTGCAAACCGCAAAAAAAAAAAAAAACAGAATCCTGTTTGAGGTAGATGATTGTTTCTCTCGTTTCTTTGCATTTTCTGCCTAAATAATTGTGACTTTTGGTTTGTTTTGTGTTGAAAGAATATTTTGTGTAGTGTGAGCTGTGACATCATGGATGTATATGTTTTTTCACATTTAATTTTACTACTGTATTATTATTTTCTGTTCTTTTAGGATTAAATGATAAACGGGTTTTCATGATCTCTTGGAATTTTTAACTATAATAGGCCTAGTATTTTAATGTTTTCGTAATTTGTTTCTAACAAATTGAATTGTATTTTCTGTTTTTCATAAGCCTATAATTGTTTGTTTTGATAATTTAATAAAAATACATTTCAGTAATTATTTTTAATCTTGCGATCCCCCCACAATATATTAATTAAGCTATCAATGGAATCTGTATGAAATGCAGAATTGAGAATCAAGATCCAAATTTCAGAATCAAAATCAGAATCGAGAAATTCTGGAACTAACCCATCACTAATTACATTGTCTTACAATTTAAAACTTTATTTCCTGCAATTATTCTTTTCACTCCTGGAAGTTTTACTGATACAGTTTGTATTAAGAATAGTCGCTTACTCATTTCCAGAAAATCCCATATATAGGCTCAATAATTGGAGTAAGGATTATACTGAACATAATTGGTTGCCATGACGATGAAAAAGCTTCCTCACGACTGTCTCTGCTTAATCAGATTTTTCTAAATCTGGACTGGCTGTCCGACACATTAGTACAAGCAAATTTTCAAACCTCAATTCAATTCAATTCAATTCATCTGTTGTATTATGAAGGAATGATCGTGTAGGAGCCACTCACGTTCAAGGTGTTGTTGTCCAGGGTCATGGTGATCTCCACCTCGTGGTCCTCTTGGTCGCCGGTCAGGTCTGCAGGACTCTCGTGGCCCAGCCCCGGGCCGTTGATGAGTCTTAGCGGACTCGTCGGCTGCAGCAGGCCTCGCGGCTTCATCTTCGTCTCAACAAGTTCACCTCCTGCTAACTGAAATGATAAAAAAATGACTTTGCTACTGTAGGCAATAAAAAAATATTAGCCTTGAATAAAGAGAACATTTTAGAGTCCTTTTTTAGCGAATTTCCCATAGGGAATATTACCGTAGGTCTCATGGTAAGACCTAAGCCCGGGACCATGTTACTTTTTCGTTTTAAAGTGCCCAGAGACCAAAAATAATAGTCATTAAAATTTTTATATATATATATATATGTATGTATATATTTATATATATATATATGTATATATTTATATATATATATGTATGTGTCCCTAGGCACGATAACTCTCGTAAAAAAGGTCCGATCGACACCAAATTTGGTAGAGATGTGTAATTCTACGTTTATTCGGATGAGTTCGTAAACCAGACATATCGAGCTACCGGAAGGGGTAGTTTTGGGGGGTTTTGTACCCCAAAAATGGGTTTTTTTTGCATTTTTCATATGTAATTTTAAAAATTTTTTAATTTTTGTTTTAACCATTGGGTTTAGCTAAAAAAACACACAATTTAGTATTTTGAAGCTTTGCTCTATCTCCATTGGTTACCGAGATATTAAAAAGTCTAAAGACAGTACATTGTATTTTGAAGCTCCAATGTTAATCTTATGGAGAATAAGGATGTGTTAATATTTCACTTATTAACCAATATTTTTGGCTGAAACTTGGTATTTAGCATCATTTGGTTGAGATTCATCCATTTATGGTAAAAAAATCTTGGTTTTTATGCTTATCATGGCAGCAAACCTGCATACTCTTTTCCCATGTTAATCATATGGAGAATAGGCAAAATCCTTTAGCAATGGGCAGATATTGATGAAACTTAGTATATGGCTTTATATGGTTGAAATAATTTTTTTTCATGCTAAAAACCAATTTTTGGTGTTCCCCATGGCAGCATACCTGCATACTCTTTTCTATTTATCATAAGGAGCCTAGACATTTATTTCCCTATTTATGAACATGTGATGAGATTTGGTTTACAGGTTTATCTGGTCAAAATTAATATTACTAATTATGAAATTCGCTGAGTACGCAGGTCTGCTGCGACGGGGTGTATTTCAAAATCCTAGCATAAGCAATTCCTAAAATACTACAGAAAATTTGAATTTATCAAAGACATTACGTTGTGTTATGGACATTTCACATAAAATTTGTTTGAAATTAATTTCTCCTATAGTTGTTAGCCAAGTATTGATATACTTCGGAACTTCATAAGAAATTACTTATTTTAAACTGACAAAGAAAACCAGGTTTATCACAACTACAAATTTTTAATTGTGTTTGATTACAAAATTCAGTTTCACACATAAACGTTCTGTGTGCAGAACTTGTTTAATTACTTTGTAAATGAGACAACACCCAAACTTGACTTACTAACTACGGCCAGTTAATCGTTATAAGCCGATAATTGTTTATCACTGAGCTGTATCAGCTGCGTTCAATACATGACACTAATGCATTCTGAATGCTAAGGCCAAGTACCGACTGGGGTACGAGTGGCCACGCCAGTAAGTAAGTAAGTAAATGCATTCTGAATAGTTTTGCTAACAAAAAAATTTGCCAAATTAAATTATCAAACCAATGGTACCAATTTTGTAAAATGGCTGCCATTGGAAATTTTTTTTATAAAAAATGAAAAAAAATAGCTTTTTCCCTGCAAATCTCCACTGCAAATCCCTGCAAATTGGTATGCTAATTGGTATACCAAATATGAACTGAATACAACCATCCGTTACGTAAACAAAAATTATTATATAGAATAAACAAAATGGTGGCTAGCGGGCTAACGAATGATTTTAGACTCATCTTTGTCTGATGTTTTTTATGTCTTGACCCAAAGAACTAATCTACAATTTTTTAAAGATTTCACCAACACCTGAAAAAAACCCTTCAGGACTTTGGGATATGATTACTTACATAAACACTAAGAAAAGTGTTCCTATGAAGGTATGTTATAAAATGCTTCTTTAGGCTGCTAGCCACCATTTTGTTTTTACACTGAATAATTTTTATTTCCGTAATGGATTGTTGCATAAAGTTCAATTTTGGCAGAACCTTTATCACAGCATTGCTCATTTTCAGGAAAAAAATATTGTTTTCCTATGTGTAATTTTAAAATGGACACCATTTTATATTTTAAACTGAAATATCTCAAAACCGGTAACTTTTATCAACATTTTACAAGAGCTTCTTGCCAAGCAAACTCACACCATGGGTACAGTTAGAGACAACAGAGAAGGTTTGCCAGCTATGGTGATGAAATCTAAGGTGGAAAAAAAGAAATGACTGCTCTTGAAAGCGAGGAAGGCATTGTTGTGAGCAAGTGGAAGGATAAGAGGGAGGTAAGGATGTTATCTCTGAAACATGGGTTGGATTATGTCGACACCAGGAAGAAAGATAGAAAGGAACAACTAATAACAGAGCCATTAATTGTGATAGAATATATAACCAAATTAAATGTCGTACGGCACAGGAGTGAGGAATTCTCGACGATGGTACAGTACACTCTCGTTCATCGGAACTAATGTGGCGGACGGCCGTTTCGGATGTCAAAAAATTCCGATAAAGCGGAGTCCGTCATGAGTCATCATTTCCGCCCGTACGGTGACCTATCGTGATTGTATTCACTCTTGTTTTTAAGATAACACAAGAGATTTTATGAAAATAAGGCACTCAAACTTTGAACATGGTAACAATGAACCTATAGGAATAAAAACAATGCAGGAAATAAAGATCCAAAATCTTTATTTTCATATTCCAGCAGTCAACTGACTTCCACGTAACACAGGTGCAGTCGTGACGTGAGACAGACTGAATGACAGTTTGGGAAGCGGTCAACGCGGAGGAAGCGTTCACTTCCTGCCCCCTTCCTCTTCTATTTTTGTGCGAATACTCCAGCAGACGATAAAGGAAAAAGAACGACCGGCAGGCTAACTTTTCAATCTTTTTATTCCGTACATTCCTTTAATCAATTTTGTTACTAAACCAAGTTTTTAGCTTAAGTTTTTTTTTTTAATAATCAGCGATTTGAAAACCAATATTCTTTTCAGTTTTTAAGCAAATTAAACTTAGGCCTAAAGTGATCTTTTGTATGCCTAGTAGGCCTAGGATAGGCTAGATATTTTAGTATAGTAGGCTAGTATATTTTTAAATTTGAGTATAGGCTAGTTATTTTAAGGCAATTTTCAATATTTTCACGTTCACATATTACTGGAATCGACTCGACTCGAAACTCGAGTATTCTACTTACTACTCGACTTGACTCGACTCGTTCCAAAAATAGGATGCTTGCCCACCCCTACTGGCTAGCCTATACTGACACTGTGAAAGCTAAACCTACAGCAAGTGGATGTCAGAAAAAATATTGCATGTCAATTACCACATTCAGAGAACACTTGGAAATGAGATTAATGGGCCTACAAGACGAAATTTTACCTCCAGTGAAAACTACAGGTTACTACTATTTAACGGTCACAGAAATGTTTACTGGTCAAGGAAAAACTAAGCACAGGGTTTGAAAGTATTGCAAGATATATTACAAAAGAGCAACAGAAGAAAAAGGAAGACAGTATGCGAAAAATCTTGGGAAAGTAAATACATTCTGTGACCAGTGCCCAGAGAAGCCATAATTGAAAATGTTTTTGAGAAATCCACAAGTAATGAAGATTACTAAAGAAACATTTGATGGTTTTTCAAGGCATATTAATTTTTTTATTTGATAATACATTTTTTGTAAGATTTGTTAACAGATTTTTTCTGCCGGGTTGTTTTAGAAACAACACTTTACGTGTCGTAATTTGTTGTAAAAATAAAGTAATGTATTTGCATTAAAACATAAAAGATCTTTAGATTAATTTTACTTTCCAAACCTGATCAATAAAATAATCATTAATTTTATTCAAAAACATCATGGCAATAAAGAGTTTTGGGGGTTAAGTGTGTGTAAATAAAAGTTGCTGGCCAGATCTAGCCGTCACTACAATGCCAAAACAGTATCGAACAAGATTCCTCTTATAGTTCCGTGTGGGTCAGACATGAATGCTGCAGTCATTTTGTAGTAATGCTTTAAACTGGGGAACGTAACAAGTTCATTGGTTGGCCGCTTGATCGCAACACTTCGCTGAGAAGACAAAATACAAAATGGCATCACATTTCAATGTGCCAGTCACATTTAGCCGGCATTGAACCAGTTCATAAACTTATATGCCAGCTAGATATGATCCCCACGGCAAAATGATGAAATACCAATATGACCTCATGGCAACTAAAGTTTTAAAAAATGAATACTTGGTAACAATACCAAGATCCGATCCTTTAAAAGAAACAGTTTTAGTACCGACTTTGAATTTTTTATACCGACACATTCCTCATACATTATAACCTCTTTTATAAATATAGAAGATAATACTCTTAACTGTAAATAGCACCATTCTGTATTTTATGTGTTAGAAGAATAAGCTTTAATTGATGGTGGATAAAAATGAAGGCTCCTTCAGACCTGGTTTCTGTCAGTGACTATCCTCTGCACCTTCTGGGAGACGAGAGAGTCGCGCCTCAGGTCGATGGAGGGCTGGTGGAATGCCGACGTTTCTGAGTTGGAAGGAAAGCGGAACGGCGACGGCTCTTTCTTCATTGGTGATGACGGCTGTGAGTGGCCAGGACTACTGGTGATGGTGTTGAGCGCACGGGGAACACCGGAATTGGAAGGGGGACCGCGGACAACACTGCGTAGATCCTGGAACATACATAAATTGAATGTGTCAAAAACTTATGTGTTGGTGGATGTTTTGAGGTTGGCTAAGTGTGTTAAAATTCTAAGGATTGAGAATCTTTTATTGTTGTAGGCTATAAATTTACAAAAACAAGTAAATATTTACAAATGTAATTAAAAACCAAACATTTAATGCACAGATTTTCAATATAAAAAATAGTTTAAAAGGAAACATTTTCTTATTTTCATTATTATTTCTCTTCTAAATTGTTCAATATAAAGTCATTTCTTAATCCAATGGCACCAAATACCTGTTTTAATTAATTTGTAACTAACAATGAAATGTAATGTTGGAGCAGAGAATTAAAAAAATATGTATTTCAATAGCTCTTCTGACATAAGATATAATCATAAGTTTATACCTTGATGGGCGTTGTTTCTGGGGTGGCTTCAACTGCTGCTTCTGGAGGAGAGGTGCCTTCTTGTTGTGGAAAAGATGTGCTGACTATGTGTGTCTAAAAAGATAAAAATTTATTATTGTTACTAATAAGATTACTGAAAACTAAAAGTTTAAGTTTAGTTCTTTTCTTCTATTCAAAATAATCAATCTATTTAAGTAACACGATAAATAACTAATAAACTAAACAATACTTACAAAATTTATCGCTCCTTAAAAATTTGTACTGTCTTACAATTTGCATACTCACCATTTTCAATCAATATCAGTTAACTTACATCAAACATAACACATAACATTAGACTTTGTATGTCATTTCAGGCCTATTGTAATTTGGTTTACATCCCATTTTTGTGGGTCATTTATCAAATCATGACATTCTTATTCTATTTCAGCATGTTAACTGTGATTTAACTCATTTGACTCAAGTGTTTTTCCATTACAGTAGAACCTAGATTTTTCAGGGGCGGATCAACCGGATTCAAATCCGGAAACAAGAATATCTTAATTTTACAATAAAAAATGGATTATATTCTTCAATAATTAATTATTGATAGCTAAAAATATAATATTTTTAGTTTGATGGGCAGGGCCAAGAAGACACAATGAGTACAAAGACCAGTCAATGACATTGTTACCTACGCATTAGTGTCCTTGCGCGGCTTTCTAAAGCAGCGAACATGTGCAGTGACTTAAATACGAGTGGACGGTGGACAACATGGTAACACGTAACCGTAAGCCATGTGTACTAGACACTGCGCACCCAGTGGATGAGGAGTGCGACAGAGGAGAAAGAGAGGAAGAAACACACACGCAAGGTCAAGGTGTGGAGGAGGAGTTTTATACAAATGCAAGGAAGAAGGGGCGATAGAACAAAAAACATTCTCTATGGATTGACGCCGGTCGTTATTGGAAATTATCGGTTGCTAGGCATCAGCGTGATTCGAGATGCGCATGCATGCAAATGAGTAACAGAATTTCAGCAAATCAATTCTCCAATTTCCGCGCGTTAATCCTCTCCTTCCCTATTTTGCACCGCTAAATGTCAAGTAGCCTTTTATAGCAGTGTATCTCTGGCTTAGTTATTTTTTGGTTGTTGATTTGCACAGTAGGCCTAAACGGTTTGAAATTTGTTGAATTAATAATTTATTTGTGTCCATTCTTATTTTACCAATGCAATTATGTTTTAATATTTTTCAGCAGGTTTTGTTTTACCTGTCAACCATATATGTCATTAAAAAGTTTTAGTGGTTTCTCTATTAAATTTCCTTTTTATTTCTTATCTTTGCCAGGGGAGAGATGGATGGGGGAAGCGAAGATGGTCCCAATTGGCGTTCAGCTATTAGCCTTGTTTATTTTACGGTTTAACCATGATTCTGTTATGCGTTTTCTGTTATCTGTGACCGTCCTCCCCGTGATTACCCTGGATTATTGAGGATGTTTACTGTATATCCAAAAATATTAACCATTGTATTGTATGTATTTAATTTTATTAGTGCCCTTCAAGTCAATTATTAATTTTTCCAATATTTTTTTCTTGTAAGCTCAATCAGACCAGAGATGAGTTACATTATTCTGTCGAAAGTAGAGGTGTGCGGATAGTAAAATTTGACTTCGGATCGGATTCGGATAGGATAGTCTAGTTTCGGATCGGATTCGGATCGGATAGTAGGGGGTTCGGATCGGATTTTATTCGGATTCGGATACTCGCGCGGACAGAGTGAACTGTTATATTACTCAGAATTAAAATACAAATTAATTAACAGTAAAATTTTAGCACTTTATTCCTAGGAATGCATGAAAAATGTTAATTTTATTTTTGTTTAATATAGAAATGTAGGCATATATTGATTTTTTTGTTAAGTATTTGTTCAAAACTAGAATTATAATTTACATTTTGGACAAATACTTTACAATGATGAATAAAGAATTTTATTGTGTTTTTAATATGCATCTTTGATGTTGTCCTTGAGTTATTATGTTAAGTATGATACCATTTCATATTTGTATGATTTTGTGTATTATAGGCCTATTATAATATATTATAGCCTATATAATATAGTTTAATATATTCTACTAACTACAGTAGGTCTCATCCAAAATAAATTCACTACAAGGCTATCGGTATCAAACCAAGTTTCAACTTAAGGTAGGCCTATTGTTTAGCTCTAAAGTCGGTCAATCAATAGGCTACATTTGTAACTATTTGTTTATGGTGAGAAAATCTTTTTCAATATTTATTTACAAATTTGCTTATAACCTAGATAAAATTTTCTCTCTCAGAATTAGGTCATTTTCAGGCTCATTTTTTGTTTGAATAGGCTACATTGATAGTAATATTTTGAGTAATAACTTAGAGTTATGACCAAATAAGGTCTATTTCATTCATTAGGCCTAGGCTATATGCAAGTTTTGATATCTTTGAGTCACTGTGATGACATTACTGTTTAACAGTAAGTTTAGCCTAGGCCTACACCTTCATGTAGGCTACAGTCTTGTTTGATGTTTAAAAGTAGATTGCTAACCTTACTTAGGTTCAATAATGCAGTAAAATGTAATAAGTTACTTTTAACAATTTAGGTTTTAAACTTACATCAAAATTTGTTTTAGGCCTATTACAATGATCTTAATTAAAATAAAAACTTTCATATCTCAAAGAATTTATGAAGTGGAAGCAAGTCACAAGTCTCAATTTCAGTAATAATAAAACTACATTATTTTATTTTTCTACAAAGAACATTTTATTATGTCTTAGTTACCCTACCTTTAGAACCAGCTTGCACAATAGGCATTCCGCCTGTTCTTGGTTTTTCTCAAAAGATTTCCAAATCAAACTCCTTTCCCTTCTTGGCTCCCCATAACTGAGTAGTTAACAACAAGCCTATCCGATTCTAGAAAATTAAGTTGATCACATTTTAAAGTTCGTAACTTCAATTCAAATTTTATCTCGTACGCTGTCGGCTGTAGCAGTATTCCCAGACTTCAAAACATCGTACCACACGATAATAAATTATTGCACGCCACAAAAATGTCGTGTCTATCAATGTAGTTAGTGATTGATGTCGGGAATTATTTGATTTTGTAATATTTTAGGCACGCAAAATCAATCATTTTCCAAAACTATCATTAATTATCTTGGAAATTACGACAAATCTTTGGGAGGAAAATCAGTGTGACGTCGGAGAATGAGTACAATAACAAATTATTATCGTGTACTTGGAAACACTGTCGTCTACTGCGCAGGACAACAGACTCATATAACCACAGACTAAAATCGTGACACTCGCTCAATTCTGGTGTTCCCCATACCAGTTAATTCCAAATCGGTGGCTGTGGAGTGCTAGCGAGGGTTCACTAGCGCGCGTTGTGGTTGGAATCGGAACCTAACTCTACAGCCAATCACGACCACTGTTTGAATGAGTTGTTTTACTCCATCCGCTTGAGGCGCTAATGTATCAGATTAGTTTTGACAACCATTGCCTTGAGTGCGCTATATCTTGGGGACACCCTAATGCCTGGAGTGTCAATACTAGTGTTGACTGACTGTCTTCAATTTTCAAGTTTTCGAGAGAGATGATGATATTGGTAGTATTTCGGGCGCCTCACCGGTGTCACCAAAACGGTAACTTCGTCTGCTATGTCGTCTGCTAACAAGGCATTTGCATTGTTTAGCAGACGACAATTTAGTCACCGGTAAACCCGGTGAGGCGCCCGGAATACTACCAATAATTTATTCATTGGGTCGTGTTTTAATCCAACATTGTATTCATACCTAGAACGAACGCGATCGTCAGTAGGGGTCTATGATTCCAAATGTAGTTTTTGGGGGGTTTAAAGGTTTTTATGCTCATATACACTATCTACCCGAAAAAATCGGATATTTTTCGGATCCTATCCGACGCCTGTTATACATTCGGATCGGATATCCGAATCCGATCCGAATCCGATCCGGTTTTCCGGATATCCGCACATCTCTAGTCGAAAGACAGAAAGATATAGATCATCTGATGTTTGCTGTTATAGTGTCAACCAATCAGAGTAAAGCACAGAGGAGTGGGAATTAATTTTGTTCTGTTTATTGTATTCAATAGTTCGGTTACTACTTTACCGATGGCCACCTCTGCGTCACGTCACATCTGCTCCTAGAGACCCTTCTGAGAAAGGTAAAATATTTATCAACTATGAAATAATAATTAACAACTAATCGCAAAAAATTTTTAATAATTTTCACTTCCTTTCCACGGTTTTCCCTACCTGTGCGATCGGAGTGTGAGGTATGGACGTGGGCGCGGATTCTGGCGGAGTGCTCATTCCACAGATTGATGTTGGACTCCAAAGGTCCTTCTCTGTCAACCCCACACTTCCACTGCGACCGGAGTACTTGTTTTCTATAATCGTAAAAAAACTGTAACAGTTGTTGCATCAAGAAAAATGTAAACAAGATGCTTACACAAGGGTACTTTCGATGCTTACACAAGATGCTTACGAAAGTACACAAGGGTACTTTCAAATCTGAATAGATGAATTAATTAAACAAAGAATATCACGCCCAGAGCCATATTTCTAAATAATTTTAAACACCAATTATTTGGATATTTAGTTACAGAATATTAATTATGAAAAATCCAAACACTTCAGTCAATTACTGTGGCTGACCCCTCCTCAGCAATAATTGACTGAAAGATAAGATCTCACAATTATTGACTGATAAGATAAGATTGAAAATTTGACTTAATTGAATATAAGGTCTTGGAGTTTTTTATCACGTTTTTATCAGGTTTTTATCAGTCTACCTTGCATTGTTATTTTCTGAGAACCGTGGACATTTCTTTCTAGTTTAGGCTACGTAGCGATCTTGGTTTCAATTTATTTTGTTGTAAAAACAACAGATCCTGGTACCGAAGTACCGAAGCCGAGATTTTGATATCAGTTCTCGGTACTGGTACTTTTGCCAAAAACCAATGGTACCAAAAATTGACTTGAGGTACCGACACATCAATACTTAAAAAGTGCTCAAAAACTATTTTTTTAAGCTTTAAAATCCTAAGAAAAGCAGAACAGTTTTAATCAGAGTTTTGTGCCAATCAAATTCCAATTTAAATAGCTGTTTTCAATTCAAAAACCTCTCTGAAAAATTCTCTGCGACAAAATTTTCTTGGAGGAAGAAAGTCCTTCAAATAATCTAATTTCTAAAAAGCTTTACATACATGCTTATCACATGCTATTTTGTTGCACATCAAACTCACAAACACTTTGGTATCAGTTAGTAATACACCCTGTTCAATAAAAATTTGTGGCTGAAAGTCGGAGCTTCATTCCCAATCATTTCAACTTTACTGCAAGTGTAGGTGAGACAAAAGTTTTGAAACTACAACTAACGCTTTATTACGCTCATTCATTTAAAAATAAAGACGGATGCTCACAGAATCTCAGGGTTTAAAAGAGCAAGACAGTAACTGCATAAAAACCTTTTGAATGTTGATAACACTATAAAATATACCCCCGTCGCAGCAGACCTGCGTACTCAGCGAATTTCCAAATAAGTAGTATTAATTATGACCAGATAAACCTGTAAACCAAATATCATCACAAGCTCATAAATGTCTATTCTCCTTATGATAAATGTAGGGAAAGAGTATGCAGGTATGCTGCCATGGGGAACACTAAAAGTAGGTTTTTAGCATAAAAAAATTATTTTTGACCATATGAAGCCATACACTAAGTTTCATCAATATCTGTCCATTGCTAAAGGAGTTTGCCTGTTCTCCATATGATTAACATGGGAAAAGAGTATGCAGGTTTGCTGCCATGATAAGCACAAAAACCAAGATTTTTAACCATAAATGGATGAATCTCAACCAAATGAAGCTGAATACCAAGTTTCATTCAAAAACATTGGTTAATAAGTGAATTATTAAAACATCCTTATTCTCCATAAGATTAACATTGGAGCCTCAAAATACAACGTACTGTCTTTAGACTTTTTAATATCTCGGTAACCAATGGAGATAGAGCAAAGCTTCAAAATACTAAATTGTGTGTTTTTTTAAGCTAAATCCAATGGTCAAAATAAAAATTTTTAAAAATTACATATGAAAAATGCAAAAAACCCATTTTTGGGGTACAAAACCCCCCAAAACTACCCCTTCCGATAGGTCGATATGTCTGGTTTACGAACTCATCCAAATAAACGTAGCATTACACATCTCTACCAAATTTGGTGTCGATCGGACCATTTTTACGAGAGTTATCATGTCTAGGGACACATACATATATATATATATATATATATATATATATATAAATTTTTATGACTATTATTTTTGGTCTCTGGGCACCTAAAAACAAAAAAGTAACATGGTCCCGGGCTTAGGTCTTACCATGAGACCTACGGTAATAGCTTATTTCCTATGGGAAATTCGCTAAAAAGCACGATACATGAATGACAATCATATGTTGTCTTAATTGGCCATTGTGATAAGTACCTGGGGGCCGACCATTCGCTCGGTAAACTTAAACAATGCTTTAAAGTACAGTAAAGGCGGGTTCACACCAAAGGTCCATCCATCCAGTGGATGGATGGACGGGACGTTCTGAAAAGATCGCGCGCCGGCTTAAGCAATGGGGCAAGACACACCGACGTCCATCCATCCGCTGGCTGCGACATCCGTCCACTGGATGGATGTTTCGGAATCGCTCACCGAGCGATTTTTGCCTGGCATCCGTGTGGACGTTTTCATCTGCGCATGCGCGTCACTCCACTCGGCAACAGACTACGCCGCCGTCGCGCGTCTTTGGGAAAAGATAGTAAGTTCAATACCTTGTTAATGTGTAAGATTATTAATATAGTCAAGTTTTGATTTAAAATCTTTAGCAATAAATGTGTAAACAATTATACAACTTGTTAATGTGTGCCCTAGCTATTATTATTATTAGGCCTATAATCAAGTGTTGATTTAAAATCTAATAATAAATTTTGAGATTGTACTGAAGTTCCATGGCCTGATAAATAGGCTACCTAATTAATTTTTTATTGTTTCCATAGCTATTAAAAATTTTTATTGAATAATTACTTTTTCCAAACTAAATTACCAAAATGATAACAATGTATAAACTTCATCTTGTAAAACTTAAACAAATGAAAATTTTTTTGAAGTACAAAGTTTTTTCTTTTATTGAAAATTCACATTACTAAATAAATGCAATAAATTGTGCTATAGTTTCTCTTATGTAAGGAATTTGACCAATATGTAACTAAAGTAGAAAATCTAAACCTATAGGCGTATAAACATGTAAAATAGTAATAGATAAAGGCCTTATTGTACAGTGTAGAGGCGAAAATAACCATCCATCCGTATATCGGATGGACGTTTTGGTGTGAAGTCGTTCATGGTTGGACGTCCAAGGCTGGACGTCCATCCAGCGGATGGATGGATGTCCGGTGTGAACCCGCCTTAATAATATCAGTAACAAATGGTGTGAAAAATTTCAAGGGCAAAAAGTTCTATTTATATTCAAGAGCTCATTCTTTTCACTCATATGTCTTTCAGCATTTTTAATGAAGAGTGCTGCACTCTGGAAAATTTATTGAGCCATATATTGAATCTGTTATAAGTGGATTGTAATCCTATAGTTAACAGCTGACTATTTTAATCATTGTTACTTTTTAAATTCAATTGAAATTCTACAAATTGTTTAGTTAGTAGTTTTAGCATTTCATAATCACTAGTATCGAGTACAATTAAAAAAAAAATGATTTTTTACCATAGTATCATTTGGTGGTTCATAAGTTGGCAACAGTGGAAAACCACATGTTATGGTAGAGCATGGTTTTCCTAATTTTAACTAATTTTACAGATGTGTCAGCTGTTTTATAAACTCTTTTGTTTTGATTTTAACACCATACGACCAATTAAAAAAGTTTTTGAAATTAAATTCAAGATTATAACAAAATAACATTTTTCCTTGCATATGTCCCGATAAAAATATTATTTTTATCTCAGAACTGAAGTTATTTGCAACATTTGAAGAAAACTGTTCAAGCCGTCTTCGATATTGGCATGCATACATACAAATATGCCTTACTTGTATTAGAGTACAGTATATACTTATATATTTTTAAAATTTATTATGATGAAACTACATTAAGCAATTAAAATAATTTAAAACAATATACTGGATTGCTCTAACAGCAGTTTTGCTCTATATTAATTTGAAGTTTAATACTTCAACTCATCAACTTCATCATCATACTCTTATGCTTCACTGTTTATCCCACCATTCTCCACTGTACTGCCGTATTTAGTAACTTAGTTCATGTAAATGGGCCTTTCCATTATAAGGTGCCCCCTTCATCCCTTTCAACACTTGCCACTAATCGCACAGTTATTTCTCAATTTTCAATTTTAAATCTTTCAAAATACAGCAAAACACAAGACGACCCAAGGTGGTAGACTCCGTGTTTTGAGTTACATCAATGGACACATCACAGAGGTTATCTCCAGTAGTTGTTAGGCTCCCTAATTCATCTGATTACGACAAAGAAGTGTAAACAGCTTCAACTGCTTCTCAAAAAGTATCAGCAGCAATTAAGGTAGCAGCAATCCTGAATGCAAACTATTGTTTATATGAGAAAAATACTAGTTACCTTGAGGAAAACTCTGTGATGGGGGTAAAAAGCTATCTTAATCTCACGATTATCTGGGTTTGGTCTAACTGTTAATCTCACTGTATCTTGGTTATCGTTATACTGTTTATGAAATTCTTGAACACCTTAACCCTTATGATACAATATATTGGATCACGGATTTTTCATGAAAAGAGCTAAGATATAGGCTAGCCGCCACTGACAATACTGAGAGCTTACATGGGAATATCACTTGTCTTGATTGTTATTTTTAACCCATTGGCTAACAAGCCCGAGTATACTCGGGGCGGCCGTGAGTGGCCCGGACTTGCGAACCCGAGTATACTCGTGATTGCGTAATGATGTAAATAAAATATAGGTGCTCCATTATTATCGTGATTTGTTAAGACTAGAAGTGTTTATACCCTTTATTAAACATAATATATAGTGTATCAACTAGTTTTAATCTTTTATTTACGTGTTGACATAATACAATACTGCATATCAAATCAGCTGATCAGCTGGCGATGTTTAACACAGCGCGCCATTACGTTGTTGTTTACATCAGTGTTTTGCCGTAACCTAAAACTTGTGATCGATGTATTTGTGTGTTGATATTTCGACTAAATGAGTAATTTTCAGGATCGTATCTCACTACTATTGTTTGAAAGTGATTCTGAGGTTGATTTAGATGATAATGAAAACTGCGACGACGAATTATGAATTATATAGTGGGAGTTTTCTTTTACTTTGGCGCAATTTTTCTTTGTATGCAAACTTGTTAAGTGAACCAAAAAAACATTCTTTACATATTTTTATTCCAATAAGAATTTAATTTGGAGGTATAATTGTTTTACTGTGTAATTTTGAGGAATTTTCTATCTAGGAATGCTCCGTCTACAAATATAGGTAAAATGCCAAAAAAGGATGATTTTGGAGAAAATTTTATATCCAAGTCAAATGTACATATATTGGAGTAATTTTTTATTTTCACGTAAAAAAATAAATAATGAACTAATATATAATCATTTTTGGGCTGAAATATTTTTTTTTAGTTCTCTACATGCAATACGCTTTCAAAAATTATCTTTTTTTATATAGAACTATGTGTACGTAATAATATATATAAAGTACTTACCATGTATATACTATGACAAAAGTAATATTTTCTTAAAGATTAATAATTTCTAAAAAAAATTAGTGAAAAAATCATGAAAATTGAGCAACAATTGTTGCTACAGTGATAGTTTTAATCAAAGTATTTATTTTTGTCTTGTTTCTATGGAAATTAAGGGGCTTGTCAGGTGTCTAATGTCAAGGAAGCCAATGGGTTAAAAAAACACACACTAATGATTCCACTTTGTTTTCCATATGATTGAGATATAAAATATACTCTAGCACTTTTCGGTAAAAAGTTTATTTTTTTAACGACTTTTTATCATGTACTTGTGCTACTCCTTTGGAAAACTTAGTACTTTTAAGGTGTTATATGAGTAATACCCCCAGCAGTTTTTTCTCTTCAAAATTTATGTAAATATTTTGTAGCACTGAAAGTGTTTAAACCTGTAACCCCCCTTGCAAATCTTTGGAATAAAACATTTTTAAGCCCACCCATCCATTACCATATACCTAGTGACTGACTGGGTCAGCAAGGAAGACTTATTCGATGATCATCTAGGAACATGGATGTGATAAACAAGTGACAAAGTAGTAAAACAGAGGGAACTGAAATCCATCAATCAATTGCACATTAATAATTTTTAACAGAGTATAGGACAGAGGTTTACCTAGAGTGTGGGAAAAGTCTAGACTGATCCTGGAACTGCTGTCGTCGCGTAATCGGTCAGACTCGGCTCCGATGGCAAACTTGGCACACTCCACCACCACGTCGTGTGGCTCCATCTTGCGCCATCTGCGAGTAACACAAAACCACACGAGCTTCAGCAACACTCAAAGGAATTTTTTTTACAATAAAGGACATGTTAAATAGCTTTATGAGACTGGACCCTGAGCCGAATAACCGGAAGGTTGAGTAAAACTAATCGCCCAGTTCCGAAATCGTTATAAATAGTAGGCCTACTAGTAAATTAAGTGCAAAAGACAGTAATCAACTGTTTTTAAGTTACATTCTATCCACAATATTTTTACAAATTATCTGTAACATAACCAACTTATTTTGTACGGGAAAACAGAACCAATATAATGTGGGTATATTATTCCACACAAAAAGTTACTAAATTTACAAAAACCAAATTTGTGTTTAAAAAAGGAAGTTTAAAATCCAATGTTTTGTAGAGGACTTACCTAATGGGTGCTGTTTCAAAATCTTTGGAGGCTGTCACTAGCAAAGGATGCATTTTAACATTATCCAACATGGGCTGAAAAATCATTATACAGCGTTTAAAATAATGCTTAGGACTTGCAATACAGTAAATAAAACAGTTTATTTTCAGAAAAAATACAATACAAGTAATGGTTTATTTAACCACAAAGGGTTAGGGATATTTTAGGTTGGAAGGGATTACAACAGGCTTACCGCCACCTTAATAAAATAGGCCAATTAAAACAACAGATAACAGGATGACAAATTTACTTGCGATATTCAGTCCATTTGTGGATCTATTTTTGGTCCTATTGTGGATCATTGGGAAAGAAAAAAAGCTACTAGGATTTGAAAAATTTAGAATTACAGTAGAAGCCCTCTAGTCCGGCCTCAGATGGTTCGGCCGCCAGGTAATCTGGCTGCGTTCTTTTGGAAATGAAATATTAAATCGTGGGTGCTTCCCTCATGCAAAATAGACAAGAGTCAACTTGTTCCATGTTATATCACTAGAATATGTCAGTTCAATTGCTGATTTCTGGACTATTCGGTTTTGGATATATTCTATATCATTCTATATATTCTACATATTCTAGATACCATTGGCTGTTGGGCTATGAATTAACAGTCCTATCTAAGGAGAATGTCGGCCTTAGTCAGTAACAAGACTACAAGATCGTGCCGAAATCATCCTACACTCATCTCTCATTCATACTTGGCTTTAAACTACCTATTGAGTTAGGTCGCCATTTCAATAAAAGGTATTAAAGGTATTCTTGTTCTATTTTTGGTCGATATATTTTGCGTGTGTAACGGACCGCTTGTCGATGTATCACGGAGTTTATACCATTAGATGGATTCAGTCACTCTTATGGTCCCATTTATACATTAGGGTTTTTGTTGACAGATTACTGTCCATTAAACACAGGTTCCTCGCTAGCGACCACTTGTCCATTGTCCGATTGTCATGACGGCTGCATGAAATTTATGAGCGAGCAAATCATGATTGTTACTAAGTCGATACACATCATTGATTGGGCAAGTATGATACCCTTCGTTGTTAGATACACCCTAATAGTTCATTGTTGGAACACGCATGTAATAAAGGTCTCTGTTTAACCCAAAAAACAGCTTAATACACCGCCGATAGTTAATGTGGCCATTTTGAAATCTGGCCGGTGGTCCGGTCACGAGTTGGCTGGGTTTGAGGGCTTCTACTGTAAAGACAAAATCAACAAATCAATGGGTTGGAATCCAAGGAAATAAGTCTACATGCACAAATAACTGGTGTGTAGCCATTTTAAGACATGTCAAAAAGTTAGTCGGATTATTGTGCTCAAGTAAGTGAAAAGTGTTCAAAGTCCAAACACTATGACTATGACTATGACTAATATACTCAAACCTAATTTTGTTTACTAAACTTTCATACATGGTTAATATATATATATTATTCACTACAGATATATAATAATTAGGTTTCATTTATGAAAATCTTACCAGAAGGTGTGTAGTTTTATTTTTTCTATACAGTTTGGTGTTTTCACAAATCTGGTGAAAATGTTTTCACAGAATAAACATTATATGTTTAATCCTAAATATAATCTTGTTAAATACAATTTTGTCATTGATTGAAAGCTGTTTGAATTTACTAGGCTATAGATTAAACATATTTATGTTCTTTTAGCGAATTTTCCATAGGGAATAAGCTATTACCGTAGGTCTCATGGTAAGACCTAAGCCCGGGACCATGTTACTTTTTTGTTTTGAGGTGCCCAGAGACCAAAAATAATAGTCATTAAAATTTATATATATATATATAGATATATAGATATATGTATATATGTATATATATATGTATGTGTCCCTAGGCACGATAACTCTCGTAAAAACGGTCCGATCGACACCAAATTTGGTAGAGGTGTGTAATCCAACGTTTATTCGGATGAGTTCATAAACCAGACATATCGACCTACCGGAAGGGGTAGTTTTGGGGGGTTTTGTACCCCAAAAATGGGTTTTTTGCATTTTTCATATGTAATTTACAAAAATTTCAAATTTTTATTTTGACCATTGGATTTAGCTCAAAAAAACACACAACTTAGTAATTTGAAGCTTTGCTCTATCTCCACTGGTTACCGAGATATTAAAAATTCTAAATACAGTACATTGTATTTTGGCGCTCCAATGTTAATCTTATGGAGAATTAGGATGTGTTATTATTTCAATTATTAATTAATATTTTTGGACGAAACTTGGTATTTAGCTTCATTTGGTTGAGATTTAACCATTTATGTTAAATAATCTTGGTTTTTGTACTTATCATGGCAGCAAACCTGCATACTCTTTTCCCATGTTAATCATATGGAGAATAGGCAAACTCTTTTTAATTATGGATAGATATTGATGAAACTTAGTATATGGCTTTATATGGTCAAAAAATATTTTTTTTATGCTTAAAATCTACTTTTAGTGTTCCCCATGGCAGCATACCTGCATACTCTTTCCCAATATGTATCATTAGGAGAATAGACTATATTTTCCTATTTATGAGCACGTAATGAAATTTTGTTTACATGTTCTTCAGGTCAAAATTAATATTACTAATTTGGAAATTCGCTGAGTACGCAGGTCTGCTGCGACGGGGGGTATTTGTATAAAGCCTTAGTTTTGACCTTTTTTCTTTTTAACTCATTTAATTATTTGCATGTGGTGTTTTTATCTTTTTTGATCAGTCTGGCATGTTAACTTGTTCAATACCAGCCTTGTGTGATATCTGTCACAGTTTCAGTGTCGAATTTACCTTGATTGTATGGCCAAAAATCGCTTTCTTGTGTGGTTGGCTATATTCTTGTCTCAAGTAGGAAAGGAAGTTGCAAGGGTACATCCCGTAGAGCCTCAGGAACAGGGCATATAACGCCATCTGCAGGTGGAACAGATGTGCTTCTGACAACTTGTTTGGGTTGGTGGTGTCCCATGTCGCTAAGTGGCTGTAACAAACATAGTCAAAGTATTGGATGAACGATTTTCATTAATACTCTACACGACTAATCAACCGCTCTCAGGACCAAGACTGCCTCGAATAATTAAGAGGTTTCTTTTATTTTCCGGTTAGGATACACTGGAGCTTTTCAACTTGTTTTATTCATTAAAAACTACGATGCGCACGATTACCCTACTCTCCCCTACCTTTGCCAAATGCAACGTAAACTAATCAATAATGTAATTTTTGACAGCAGTCATGCAACTTGATTCATAAAAATGTGTATCTGGAAGGAAGTGTTGGGAATGGGTTTCCTAGAACTACCCATTTTTTATGATAAAATCTATAACCGAGAATTGATAACAAATGTCGGTTTTCGGTACTAACGAAAGAAAAAAGTTAAACAGAAATAAATTACAAAGGAAAGGACTTTAACGATTCTAGGAAGATAACAATACAATTGTAATATGAGAGAGAGATGGAATGCGGAACACCTGCCGATAAGAGCTCAATTTTTGGCATCCGGGCGGAGTGCTTATCTGATGTTCTCATCAGTTCCCTAGTTCATTATATTTGGTTTCTGATCCAATTTTCGTACAAAAACAAATTATGGCTAATTTTTTGCCAGTTTTTAACAAATTTAATAAAACTTTAATCAAAGTTGTACGACTTATGGTTTTACGTGTGTACATTAATTAATGTTATCATAATGTTGTTTTCAGATTCAGATCGTTTATTCCAATAAATTTACATTGACATTTATATATAAAATCAATTAATGGAAATATATTCCTCGCAAGACTATAGGTCTGTGTGCGAGGAAGAGTCCTGGATGTATAATGATAGAAAAAAAAATGGCTGACTGAGTGTAATTGTTGAATTTAACTCCAGTTTAAATAGTGTATTTTAGTGCATTTACCAGTAATTTTTCTCTTAAAATTAAACAAACATTTTCTGTGCAGTATTAGCATCAAGAGGTGACAATAGACTTAACTATTCATAATAAGTATTCGTGAAAATATTTAATTTAAAATATGAACTTACATTAGAAGAGGAAAAGCACATGTTTTGTTACAGTTTCATTTTGGACATATCAACCACACAGCACTTCTTTTCACTTTAAATAATAATAACAAATAAAAAAAAACTCACTGGATTTCATATTAGAATTAAAATTATATTAATTAAAATTTATCTGCAAATTTGATTTACTGGAAGTTTGAGCACAGTAGTACCGGTAGCACAACAGGCAAACGGTTTGTCTAAATCTACCTTCATCCGGTCTACCTTATCTCTAACTGGACTTTGTGCCAAAGTTGTATGCCGAACCATCAGGCTACTGTCTACTGATTGGCAACCACTGATTGTAGCAAACAGAACTCTGCCTGGCCAAGATTCATTCATGAATATAAACACTAACTAGGATATTCAATCAATAAGTTGCAATGGGACAGTTTTGGTTTATTTGATTTGATAATTATTATTATTATTATTTTATTTTATTTTTATCCTCAGAATTATTTATATCTGTATGCTATTATTATTCATTTGAAAAGCTACACAAAACAGCATTACTCATCATATCTTGGACTGTTAATAATTACTTGAACTTTAAAGTTTTATTTTTCATGACCATAAGAATATTGAAGTTTTATTAATAAGCTTCAAGGATTTTAGTTCTATTTCACAACCATAAGATTTGAGTATTTTATTATTTTATTTTGGTAACCGTTAAATATACATTTATCTGTGAAAATAAAACAATTTCAACTTTGATGGAGTTCCAAATCGAACAAACTAAAAATGGAAAGCCAAATATTATTTTCAGCAATTATAAATATAGGCACAATTATGTGGCCAAAAGTGGAGAGATCACCTGGCGTTGTCTTGGGAGGAGCTGTAATGCCACAGTAAAGACTGATTCAAATAAATCACTGATAACGGCAACAAACTCCAAACACTCTGGACCTCACCCTGTCACAATGAGGACACTATTATCTCCTAAAAGCTCAACACCTGCTCAGTCAACCAATACGGTGGTCTCATTGGGATCATCTTTTGAATCATCAACACCACTAACACCATTAACGCATGCTAATACAATTGATTCTCCCTTGAACCCTATTTCTAACACACATGAGACAGTATCCTCCGCAGTGTTGGATCTACAAGATGAAAATAGGCAGCTTAGGGAGCGAAATGAGACTCTTGAAAAACAGTTAAAATGTGTCCTGGACCATTCGGTTGAATCGGACACTCGTTTACTAGAATTTACAGAAGAGATTTTCCCTATACCAGACTATCTTCCAAAAAACGACATATCTCAAATGACAGATTGTTCTGTACAGTGTCAACCTATGACAATCACCGCAGCTACTTCTACTGAAGACCTCATTCAGCCTTTGCAAAATAATGCTCACAAAACCCTTATATCTTCTGAGGTTCAAACTGACAGTTATTCATTGATGAATAAAATTATGATTACCTCGGAACTACTAGGAACAAGCTGGATTTCTGATCTAACACTGCAGCCATATCTAGAAAAGCTTAACAGTTGCCTCTTGGCTCTGACTTCGGGTATTATAATAAACCCATTGGTGGTCTGTGCTATTAAAAACTCTCTGGACATCAATAGTTATCTTGACCCTTTGTTAATAAAGCAGAAGAATATTATTATCATGCCAGTAAACGACTGTGAAGACCTTAGCGAACCTGGTGGAACTCATTGGAGTGTGCTGATTTTGGACAAAGCTAAAAATCAGTTTTACTACTTTGACTCGCTGAACAACTACAACCTGACCTCAGCAAAAAAAGTTTCAAAGAAATTAACACAATATATTGGAGGAGATTTATCTTCGGCAAGTTTTGTGTCACTGAATGGTCCACAGCAACCAAATAGTTATGACTGTGGAATCTATTCCTGTTGGGTTATTGAGTCAATAGTACAAGACATTGTTACAACTGGGACATTAAATCTTAATTACATTAAAAATAAAAACCTATCTGAACAGGAAGCGATAAAAAAGCGTGCTATGCTTGCATATGTTCTACTGAATCCCTCAACTCTGAATAAGGAGCTGTTCTATTCAATAATGGTTGAAAAGATGGGAAAATCTTATGGAGCTGCTAAAGAAAACTATAATACTTCTAATGAAAACTATGTGAAAATAAATGACTGGAATCAAGTGAAGACTAAAAATAAAACAAAGAGCCCCAAACTAAATAATGAAATCCCAAAACTACTTACAAAAAACCAATTTGATGTTTTACAGAATTTGGACCAAAATAACGTAGACCTCAGTAAACAAACGAAGGACTCAACACTCCTAGAAGACGTCACAAAAAACACAAAAAAACCCAGGAAAAACAATAATAAAAGACACATTAAAAAGACTAAACGTATTGAAGTAAAGGCCTGTCCTAAAACAAAGGTAACACTCTGCTCTGACAGCCAGGGTAAAAATATAGCTCACAAAATAGAAACTTACAGCTGTAATAGAATATGTACTTTTGGATATGTGAGAGCGAATACAACTCTCCTACAAGTATTAGACTCAACATCAATAGTTGAGGAGAGCCCTCTGATCATCTTGGGAGGTACTAACGATAGCCTTAACTGTGACTTCACAGGTATATACAGAGATTTAGAGACTAAACTAACAGAAACCTGCAAATCAAGGCCAGTTTTTCTATGCACTATACCCACTAGGTACGACAAACCGCTCAATCATCCAGTGAACATAGATTTATTTCAAGTCAACAACCATCTTAGAAAATTGAGAACTAAAATTAATAATCTGTTTCTGATAGATCTGGAGGAGCTTCAAAGGTTCCACTTTACATCTCATGGACTTCACCTGAACAACCGTGGCAAGTCGAAGGTTGCATTCTTACTTATTGAAGCCATTACAAATTGGCATGACAATGCCCTTGATCTTAATAATGGAAACATTGTCATATCAGAAGGAGACATGCAGAAAGCAATCGACCAGCTTCACAGAAATAAAAACGTAGGTTTTGCACACTGCATTTCTGCAGACTTGTCTAGCCCCAGAAATATGACTGCAGGTGTAGCAAATGTTTTCAGAGCAAACTTTGGAAGGCCAAATTCGTCAAATCTTTTGAATGAACATCTAGCGCTTCAAATGAAGGAGGGTGGTGCATCTATCTACAGTTTAATAACTAAGGCGGAATACAACAGCAAACCTACACAAACTGATTACGACTCGGCTTTTAATAAACTCACTGAAGATTTCATAAATCGAAAACTGACACACCTCATATGCCCCCCCATGGGGTGTGTCAGAGACAACATTTCAGTTGAACATTTCTCTTCAAAAATAATTGAATTTCAAAACAAAACAAAAGCAACAATAAACATAATCACCAGAGATGAAAACTCTACGAGACAGCTTCGCTTAGGGCTAACCTACAAAGATTTTCTGGTTAAATTAAAGAAACAAATTTATCCTGTTAGGCTGTCAACGACGCCTATCGATCTCGTCTCCAAATTGGATGCCAGCACAAGGCGAGTTTCTCCCAACACCAACCTGATCACCACGCCACTTCAATCGATGGAGGAGTTTCCACCACTGCCCACCCAACCACCTGCCCAGCATCTTCCTCTGAACGAAAACATTGTGAGCATACCTGGGACTGCGGCACAGCAGAATCTGATGACGACCACTACTGAGGACAACCCTCGAGCGGATGAAATCCAGCAGACCCATCACACTGTTGGTTCAACAGCTACACCACAAGTGACAAGTTCAAGATGTAGTGTTGTGAATGTGATAGAGCAGAGCAAAAGTGATAGTGATCAAAATGTGAGCAGTGCTTCATTATCAGATTGTAATAGTTTTTTAAGGCAGGTGTTACAACCAGTAGGGATAGTATAAGTCTAACAATGGATAGGATTTCGCATTTCAAAAAGATTAAAAATTATCAGCTCTTGTATCTTAATATCCAAGGCATTAGTCACGGTAAAATCTTGTCCTTGGAAAGTTTCTTAATTGGCTTTAATAATATATTATTCATATGTATATCTGAATCTTGGTTGAACCCTGAGGAAACAGAACTTGCTTGCCCAAATGGTTATTACTGTGCAACCAGCTATTGTCGTGATGATCACATTAGAGGGGGCTCTCTAATATTTGCTCGAAATGACATAAAAACCCAAAAACTAGATGTAAATGTTTTCTGTAAAGAGTTTCATTTTGAGCTTTCAGCCATAATTAATGACGAATTTAAAGTTATTGTGGCATCACTCTATCACTCCACCTCTGGAAACCCAAGTGAGTTTCTAACTTCTCTGGATGATTTTTTAAATTTCTTAACTCCCTGGTCAAAGTATACAATTTTGATTGGAGGAGATCTTAATGCAAACTTTGGTATAACCACAAATAAAATCACTGTTAAACAATTTTTGAATGTTCTTAGACAGTCTGATTTCTATTGTTTAAATTACTCTCCTACAAGAGGTAAAAACTGCTTAGATAATGTTTTTGTAAACTCTAAACTTAGTTACCAAGCAACGTGTAACATTTTCAAATTTCCGTATTCTGATCATGAAGGACTGATTGTAAATGTTCCACTAAGGTGTAAGGGAACAAATTCTTTCCTTTTAGATGTACAAAATTCAATTGGGCCTCTGAATCTAAATTTAAACTTACTGGAAGGGAACACATCTTGTTTTGGGAGTACTGTTAATATATGTCTCCCCAAATCATCAATTTATAATTTGGAAAGTAGTCTTCTATCATTCAATTGGGAAGCTTTTGTTCGTCATGGAAGATTACTGAACGCTAAGGAGTTTTTTCAGTCTCTGATTCAAATAATTTGTAATAGAGTAGAGTATTTTTCAATTTTAAAAAAACATAATAATAATAAGACTGAAAAGAAAAAAATTAACAATGGTACATGGTATTCAAAGGAACTGGCCCTAATGAAAGAGAAACTTCTTTTCATGCACAATTTGGTTAAAAACTCTGACAGTGATAGACTAAAAGAAAAGTACATTAAATTGAAGTCATCCTATAAAAAGGCTATAAAGGATGCAAAATTAGCCTACAATGCAAGTAAAATAGAAAACAGCACAAATAAATGTAAAACCGCTTGGCAAATTATAAAAGAAGAAACTAACAAATCAATACCACAACCTATTAACATTACCCCAGACTGTTTTAACGATTACTTCATAAACTCAGTAAATTGCATTAAAAAAAGCATTGAGAAGCCTTGTGTTGACAGCATAACTCTAATAGAAAACAATCCCATTACAAAAAGTAACTTCACTTTTGCAAATGTCACAGTCAATGAAGTTATTAAAGCCACAAAAAGACTCAAGAATTCAGATAGTATTGATATATTTCAATTGTCTAACAATATCATCAAACGTATCTATTATACATTTTTAGAACCTCTGACTTTAGGTATAAATAAATGCTTAACTGGGGGATATTTTCCTGATGAATTAAAGCTGTCTCGAATTTGTCCTGTGTATAAGAAGGGTCCTAAGAACCTGCCTGAAAGCTATCGCCCCATTTCAATTATACCTGTTTTTTCAAAAATTATTGAAATAATAGTTCATGATCAACTAGTTTTTTATCTTGATAGTAATGATTATTTTAATGCATCACAATTTGGTTTTAGAAAAGGAAAAAGCACAATCGATGCTGTAGATGCACTAGTTAGAGAGATTCTTAGTAATTTTGAGGGTAAGGCCTTTGCTCAGGCCACCTTTTGTGACCTGAGCAAGGCCTTTGATTGTGTCAATCACAACGAATTAATTCAAAAGTTAAATTATTATGGTGTGACTGGAATTTCATCAAATTTTTTTAAATCATATTTAATTAACCGTAGACAAAAGGTCTGTGTCAACGGAAATTGGTCCAAGGAGATTGGAGTTTTGACTGGAGTGCCCCAGGGATCAGTCCTAGGCCCTCTTCTGTTTTTAATTCAAATAAATGATCTTCCTAGCTCCGTTAAAGCAAAATCATTTTTATATGCAGACGATACCACTTTTTTTAATTCTCACTCTGATTTTCAACAGTTACTAGATTGTGCTAAAGAAACTATTGAAGAAGCTTCTAATTGGTTTAAAGCAAATGGGTTTTTACTAAATGAAGGCAAAACACAAAATATTTTATTCAGCTTGAGACAAAATCCAGTAGATGATCCTTCAACAAATTTTTGCACTACTGTTAAATTTCTTGGAATTTTTCTTGACAATGAACTGACATGGAATTCACATATCGAATTTCTGTCAAAAAGGTTGAGTAGAGTAATTTTCTTAATCAAACGTATTTTGCATTGTGTGCCTGAAAATTACATTAGATCTGTTTATTTTGCTTTTTTTCAATCGATAATTAAATATGGTCTTCTTATTTGGGGTAATTGTAGAAAAATTACAGATATTCTTATTCTTCAAAAGAGGGCAGTCAGAGTAATGGCAAAGGCTGGTCCCTTGGAGCATTGTAAGCCTCTTTTTATCAAATTAGAATTACAAACAGTGATAAACTTGTACATTCTTGATCTGGTCTCATTTGCTCTAAAAAACCTACAGTCTTTAAACCTAAATAGTGATTTCCATCAATATAATACCAGAAACAAAAGCAAAATAGCAATAGAACATTGTAGGTTAACTAAAACTCTTAACAGCCATATCATCATATCTCAAAAAATCTATAATAAATTAAAGCATCTTATTGACAAATATCCTATAAACATATTTGTCAAAAAATTTTACAATTGGCTTTTGGAAAATCCTTTTTATGCCCTCTCAGAGTTTTTAGACCTTAGAGACATCTGTTTTTAGTTATTATTTCTTTTCTATGATATCTAAATACATTTGTGTAACTTCTCTTGTGTTTTAACCATAGTTATTATTATTTTTTTTAAGTTGTATATATTTGACTTGTCTGTATCTGACTGTATCTATGACTTTGTCAATGCATTTCATGTAAAATGGCAAATAAATTACTATTATTATTATTATTATTATTATTATTATTAATCGCTGGTCACTTAATTGAAATAGGAATACTTATTTGATAACATAAGACAGCTTAATATTTAATTTTATTTAGGTTTAGTTTTAGTTTCACCAGAGTATCAGAAGTCACGGGAAAATCCATATATCAAATTCAAATTTTACGATACTGAGATTTGATTAGTGCCTCAGCCGCATCATCGCTGCGGCCGAGCAGCCAACGACCCAACCCCCTCTTGAAAACCGCGACACTGTCACACTGTTGGCTGTTTCTTATTCCTGGAGGAAGGTTGCATTGAACTATATGTGCTACGTAAAACGCATTAGCTTGTTCTGATCTATTGTGAAGTTTTGGAATTAAAAAACCGCGGGCGGAGTTACTTCTAGTTGGGTAGGGATTTTGGGATTCCGTAAATATACTTTGTTTGTTTTCTAAGGAAAATAGAATTAAACTCCTGAGATATAATTTACGAATTGTTAGAACTGGGAAATCAATGTAAAGTAAGCTAGTCGGGTATCTGGAGTTTTTATTCAGGATTATTTTAATAATTGATCTTTGGGTGACGGAAAGAGGCGCAAGAACAGAGGATGGGACCCCGCCCCACGCCAGGATCCCGTATTGCAGCAACGACTGCACATAGGCAAAGTAAACACACCTGCAGTGATCGACACTCAGCACCTGCCTTAGCTGAATAAAAGCATAGGTCATTTTTCTCAATCTTTGTTTCAAGTGTTGAATATGTGGCACCCAGCTAAGCTTATAATCTATTAAGACACCTAAATACTTATACTGGGTGACACGCTCAACTACGCCACAGCCACAGGCAGCCGAGTGCAGATCACCACAGGAATGGATTCTAAGCATCCTCTGACCTGGATCACTGTTGTTTTTAAAATAAATAGGTAAGCACTTGGTTTTATTTATATTTAAGGATAAAACATTGTGGTCGAACCAGTTTTTCAATTTGATAAGGTCAGATGACGCTCCCTGATATACCTCATCCCAAGTGCAGCCGTAGGAGACCAGAGCCGTATCATCAGCAAAAAGAAATAAATTTCCCACAGTGTGCAATTTAGAAATGTTATTAATATACACTAAAAACAATAAAGGGCCTAATGTACTTCCTTGGATTACACCATAATCAATACTAGACTCATCACTCTTAATTCCATTAATCATCACAAACTGTTTTCGATTCTCAAAATAACTAATAAACCATTTTAAAGAGGTATTTTAACTCCAATTAATTCTAATTTACTGATAAGTAATTGTCTGTCAATTGAATCGAAAGCCTTGGCTAGATCTAAAAACGTTACCATAACTTTTTTGCCATCGCCAACAGCCTTTGAAATAGATTTAGTCAAGTCGAAAAGAGGATTGGAAGTATTTATGCCTTTCCTAAAACCATACTGACAATCAGCTATAATACCTTCATTTTCTAAATAAAGTGACAATTGAGCTTTCACACATTTTTCCAAGATTTTATCTAATATTGTTAGCAAAGAAATAGGTCTAAAGTTATCCATAGCCGATTTGAGTCCAGATTTATAAATAGGAACTATTTTGGCAATTTTAAAAACATCTGGAAATTCTCCAGAACGTATGCTCAAATTTATTAAATGCCTGATTGGTCGGTGAAGAGATGAATTTTCTTTAATGATTTTAGCTGGCACTTCATCCCACCCCGGTGCCGAACCACCCCTTATACTGTTAATGACGGTGATGAGTTGCTGCTCAGACACCGGCCGCATCTCAAACACAGAACCCCTTGCGTGCTCGGAATCCTCAACCTCAGCAGGCTCTCGTACATTGATATTTTCCGCAAGCTTAGAACCAACAGATGAAAAAAAATTGTTAAAGTTGTCACAAATACGTTTAACTGGAGAGGGTGTGACAGTGCCGCCGCCCTCGTTGTAGGCCTCGACCGGGAATGGCTCCCTGCCGCACTTGCGTCCAGATACCTCATTTATCACTCCCCAAAATTTTCTAACATCTCCCGCAGCTTCATTTATTTTTCTTTTATAATAGTTAAATTTTGCTCGTTTGATCAGAGAATGTAACAAATTTCTATATCTAACAAATCCATCCCGTAGACGTTGATTGAACGGTTCCCGTTTAGATTGCTTGAAAAGCATATCGCATTTCCTTATTGAAGCAATAAGTCCGGCTGATATCCATGGCTTTAATTTCCTATTCTTAGAATTTACCTCCACTTGGACAGAAGAGTTTACAACTGCATTATGAAGTACTTCGGTTATTTTGGCTGCACATAAATTCACATCATTGCTATTTAAAATTTCGTCCCAATTTTCTTTTAAAAGATCAGTTTTAATTTTATCCCACTTAATTTTTCTAAAAAAACATTCCTTTACCGTACATTGTTTGTAACCTTCATTTTTAAGTAACTGTAATATGATAGAAAAGTGATCCGTTACACACGACTCTACAACCAGAGCATTAATTTTGGTTTTGTGCTTTAACTTAACAAAATAGTGGTCAACACAAGTTTGGCTTTCCGGTCGTGTGACTTTATTAATGCACGGAAATAACCCAACTTCACTTAGGACATCCAAATATCTCTCCTCGAGAGAGTGTTGAGAAACGTTTAAAATATTGCAGTTGATGTCACCCGCCAAGATACGGGTTCCATTAATTACTGGCCCAGTTAAATAGTAATCAGAAATACCGTCAATAAATGTTGCAAGATTAGAGTTGGGACTGCGATACACCGCAAGTATCTCACACGGATGACCATCCCAGACAAAGGTCAGAGACAGGGCCGTGGCTACCCCGCCCAGAGTCAGCTGTCTGCATGACACGGATAAGGCTTTGTCCAGGTAAACAACGATACCATCGTTTTGATTGAGGCTGTTATAAGTCCTGAACAAATTGTAACCATCTAAGTTTGCAAGATCGCTATCGTCATTCAGCCATGACTCTGTTAAAATAATACAATTAAACTTCTCAACTAAACTTTGAAGCAAAACTTTATATTCGTCAATATTTTTGTTGTAACTTCTAATATTCTGGCGAATCACACTAAACCTATTACAATTTATATTTTGATTTAAATAATCACTGATTTTAGTTATGTCATCACAAACCAAACAATTATAAACTGACTCACTGTTATCATGGTCTGTTTGAAAAAACATGTAATATATTTTGATATGTACGCTGTTCCGCCGTCCCTCCTTCGTAACTTATGTTATTAAAAATGTCATTGAAAAAAAAAAAAAAAAAATAGCATAACTGTTGGTATTGAGCATTACGGATTAAAAGATAACATAGTAAATTACCCTTAAATAATGTAGAAATTCGAACTTATATAAAAATAGTAATTTATAACAATTTAATTAACTAAGTCACCTCCAATAATATTTAGAGAAAAATAAAAAACAATAATTGTCGTTATTTTGTAATTAAATGAAAACACAACTTTATTTTAGGAAAAACAGTTCTTCTTTTTATTCTTTATAATAACTACAGGAAATAAAATTGAAACTGCCAACACAGAAACAAAATTAATTCTACTCATAATGTACTATTTTACTCGTAATATAATATTCCACACGTAATATTATCCTGATTATGCCACATTGTATCGAAAGAAAATTGATCAAGAAAACAAACTTAGTAAGGAACATAATTAAAGTTGACAAATTTCCTGACCTCCACAAATAGCTTTGTGACAATACATTTAGAATATTATGAATTAGTATTTTAAAATATAAACATCCTTACGTTATCTGCTTGAAAGCAAGAGACAACGCTGGTTATCTATTCTTATCTTAGTCCTCGCGGCATCAATGCAACAGGGTGTCTACTGAAGTCTGATTTTGGAATTCCAGTATATTTCCAGTATTTCCAGTATATTTTTTCAAAAATTCCAGTATCTCTCGCGAACTATTAATTCAAACATGGAGTAACAATAATGACAATTTATTCATATAGTCAATATTAAAATAGATTTTTGTATAAAGATAAAACGCTTACGATTATGATTAATAAGCACTTTCCAACAATAACATTTGTTTTATATTTTTTGACTATTTTTTTGTAAAGGCCCCTAACTCACTCTATAGCCCTCTGTTCCTCCTACTTATGCGTTTATTTAATATGAAAAATAATAATAAAGCACATTTAACTACAAAACAAATAATGAAATAATTTAATACTTAAAAGTAAAAAAATATGATTACAATTTAAGAAAAAATAAATAAAGTTTGAGTATAAAGTCAAACATTTTCTAGACTCCATCTTTACACAAATGTTTACATTTCTTGATTAACTACAAGAACATTTCTTGATTTGAAGAGAACTACAAGTTTTCTGATTTTGGTTTGAAAACATACTTAAACATCAAAAAAGACTTGTAAAATATCTTTTACATCACTAGTGTGCGTCTTGCTCGAAATCGAGCAATAATTTATTTCGATACAATATAAATGTTACTTTTGTATGTTATTTCTAAATCAATGATATTCGAACAATCCAATATTGTGAATATCTTTAATCACAAAAAACTATACGTATTTACAGCTGAAAATTAACAGATTCCGGTGTTATTTTAATGGAAAATCTTGAGATTTCAATGGTGGATAGCGCCTTTTTTTCAGTCCGATTCTCATCAGTTTTTGGCGGAAAAAACCACTGACCAAGCCCTATCCAATGACACAAAATACTTGAAAATTGGTTGAAAATTGTAGGAGGAGTTCTCTACACAAAAAAACTCTTAGCGTAGTATAGATTATGTACAGATCAAATAACAAACTTGATGTATTATACATTAAAAGAATACACATTTTAATAAAATTACAAAATTCCAGTATCCATTTTGAAATTCCAGTATAATTCCAGTATTTCCAGTATGGAAATAAAATTCCAGTATCATTCCATTATTTCAAGTATTTCCAGTATCAGTAGACACCCTGTGCAATTGTTATAACTTATTATGTAGGCCTAATCACTGTTTTACAAGGAGGCGAATTATTTTCTAAATTGAAAAGAATGCACGAGAAATAAAAGTGAACCTTTTTGATTTAATTAATTAATCCCGTTCAATCAATACACACAAATTTTTACGTTCTGAATGCATTAAATTAATAAAATCCAATAAGAAACATTTTAAAATTTAAGCACTTTTAAATTCGGTGAATGACTGGCCAATCGATAAAGGGAAAAAAACAAACAAAAAACTTACATCACTAAAAGCAGACGTAGACAGTTCAACATTTTAGACCCGCTGCTCACGCGGTGCTGGCTGCGGCTTCCCCGGCGGCGGTGGTGGAGGCTGCGGCCGGGGCGGTCCTTTGTACTGCATCCCTGGATGTAGGAGTCGGCGGCCCGTCAGTCGTCACTGGCAATGAGGATGAGTGACAGACAGTTCCAGCAATGCGCTCAAGAGCTTCAATTTCATAAATTCGGGCCGTTTTTGCTGTTTGGGTTTTCTTGACCAACACAGCGCCGTCTTTCACCCAGACGAACGCTAGCTTCTGCTCCTTAACTAATTCACGCCCTCTATTGAAAATACTTCTTGTATGCGCAGTCATATGCTCGTTGAAGTATATGCGAGTATTAGGTAGGCTGGGATGTACTTCTTTTGCGAAAAACTGTCCCTTCTGCCTTATAGTGGATATCCAGTTCTGTTTAATTAAGCGAGACACAAAATTGACAACAATGACGGGGGTACGGCCGCCTGCGCAGGCTGCAGGGAGGCGGTGGGCCGCGGACACGTCGAACATGTTGAAGTTAATACCCAGGGTTTTAGCGATGTCGGACAGGATTTTAAAAATATCTTCATTCTTAGATGTAGGAAATCCGTTAATAATTAAATTATTTTCCTACTATGTTGTTGTAGGCCATTTACCTCCTTCCTTAAAAACTGAATTTCCTCTACCAAGTTACTATATTTTTTTTCCAAGGTGCTTACTTTCAATGAAAATTCTCTATTTTCCTCTTTATTTAACATAAGATCTGCTTTAACCCCTTCTAGCTCTTCTGTAACTTTTGAGATTTCGGTCCTCACTAATTCTAATTTTGAGTTCGTTTCTTCCCACTTGTCGTTAATTTCTTTTCTAAAGGAAGAAAAGTTTTCGCTGCTTTCCCTCCTAAACGCCGTTATTGCATCTAATATGGCAGATTGACTTACTTCACGATCGGGTCCAGCTTTACTGCCATTCGATGAGTTTTCAGAGGCACATCCGCCGCACTTCCAGGAAGTACGAGTTCCCATTTTATTTGTAGCATCATTTGCACTTCTAGAGCACTTAGCGTGAAATCCTTGATTGCAGTCCGTACATTTAATAGACTCCTTGTTCTGTCCGATATCTAAACCACATTTTCCACATTTATCAGCCATTATTAAAAACAAATTTTTTGAACGAAAAAACAAAAGTTTATATTTAATATAAAACTTATTCTTCGAACCGCTAACACAGACCGCAGGAACAAACGTGACCCGGACGGTGAACAGCACACAATCACTGCACTACAGACGGAGCGCTGATAAGCGATGTGACCCCATCGAACGACGGACCAAGACTGAATATTTTTCAATATTGAACTGAAAAATACTACGACAGTCCTTATTTTTTATAAATATACATTTTTCAATCATAGATATTAAACGTTATTTTACTGAATTAAAATAAATAAATAAAAATAATTGTATGAACAAAATGCATTTCTTTACACATAATAGATGGGAATTCTTAAAAAAAATTAGTCATAACAAAACATAACATAAGAATAACAAAACGTAAGAGCCATAAGAATAAAAAAACATTTCTTAAGCCATAATTTGAGGGTGTTTCTCAACTTTTTTTAATAAACCGTGAATAAGCTGTGAATTTCTTCTACCGTGAAAAAACCTGGAGTAAACCATTAATTTGATCACAAAACCTTTAAATACCCCGGTCACAGCAGACCTGGGTACTCGGCGAATTTCCAAAGGAATTCCATATTTTGTAATTAACCCTATAAACACCATAGGAATGAGTATGTAGGTTTACTGCCATGGGGGTATGTAGACGCATTAGGAAAGGTTTAACTTATATTTAATACAAAACCCATATGGTGGCAAACCTACACCCTCACCCCATGATTTTTATGACGAATTATAAAATATACCTTAATACCTCTGAAAATTTGCTGAGTACGCAGGGGCCTGCTGCGACGGGGGTTTTATCATGTGTCTGTTTTATTTCTGGCCTACATGTTTGCTCACCTGAAGACCTGGAAGAGGTCTTGCAGGAAGGGTTCCATGAGGCCGGCCACCATCGGCAACAGAATGTTGACCACCAGCAGAGCACTCATCAGGGGCATGATCTCCGTCTCCGTCTGTACAGTAGAACACAGAGTCAGTACAACTGTGCACTCTCAATTGTAATCTGACCAAGACCTATTAGAAACATACTACTGTTGCAATAAGCACCAATAATGATATGAAAAATAACATCATAAAGATGTACATTATTATACCCAATTCAAAAACGTCGCATAATGAAGTCTTGAACATACAGGTTTCACTTTAAAATACAGGTTCTAGACCAATGAGAGCTTTGTGTTTGACGAGAGTATTGTTTTAAGAGGGGGTGAAAGGGCCCTCCCCAGAACGTCATGTAGTGCTTCACCTGCTCTCATTTAGTGCCTTTAATTCAAGTGCAATAAAAGTGGGGGGTTTTAAAAAAAAGATAAGGACTTGGTCTATTTGATTCGCTTTTTAATTTTTTTTTTTTTTTTATATCTTGAATTGATTGGCTTTATACCATTATAGCCTAATATTACCTAATTTAAATTATTATAAAATAAAAAATGAACCAATTACCAAGTCTTTATCTTTTATTGAAAACCTCTCTGACTTTCATCGGACATAAAATAAAGACACAAGAGGGCAGGTGAAGCACTGTGAATTTTTGACCTGCGAGACCTCTGAATGGTTGCATCTTACAACTTAGGCCTAAATCCAACGGTGCTCTTCCACGTAGTGGCTTAGAGCTTGTCCTATTGCCTAACGGGGTTAGGACAGTATAATAGGCTTTAAAGATAGGTTTATAGGAATAACAGGTGGCTTTTTTTACTTTTTTTATCAAATCAGCTTAAAGGTTCTTAAATTTGGCTAGACTGAGATTGTTAGACCTGTTGCATACCTAGTAAAAAATATTATAAGCCCTGCATGCTTTCCTTCTAGTTGTAAGATCTCAGTGATTAGACCAATCCATAAAAAGGGTAAGGAGACATTGATGAGTAATTATCGTCTAATCTCACTCCTATCAGCCGTCTCTAAGGTCTTTGAGAAAGTAATTTGTGAACAACTAACAGACTTCCCTAATGCTAATTCACTATCGATTTAAGACAATTTAGGAGGAACAAATCAGCCAAACTAGTTCTGGTAGATTTTGTCAGCGAGTGCATCGTCGCGGTTGAGGAGGGCGAGTCGGTGATTGGGTGTTTCACTGACTTGTCCAAAGCCTTTGACTGCGTTGATGTACCGCTGCTGATCTCTAAACTTTCCAAAATATGGTTCAGAGGATCAGCCCTAGCTTAGCTGCAATCTTACCTAAAAGTAGAGGTCTGCAGGTTCCCGAGTTTTTCGGGCCGACCCGAGACAACGGGTCGGGCCAAACAATTGTTCAAGCCAAGATCGGGCCGGGTCCAATAACAGATTAGGCCTAATGATTACTCTATTTCAAATAAACTTCTGTCGTTTCATCTATTATAGCAGATGAAATAATAGGTTTATATCATCATTAAAAAGAATGAAATAAACTTAACTTAAAAGAAAATGTACTATGAAGACTGTTTGTGACGTAATTAGGGGAACTTTCAGAAAATACTTGTCTAAGCATATACTATCACCAAACAAAATATCAGCTACCGTACTTATTAATTTGTCATAATTCAGCGCATTTGAAAATCTGAACTTTATGGGGTAAGGGTAAGGGTTATAAACAACAAAAAGAGCCAGTCCTAGGCTACTATCATCTGTTGCATGGTACAAGTACACTCCACACTTACCCTAAGTAATCGCAGTAAATCCTTGAAGAGAGAATGCCGTGCTATTTTGTAAAGCCATGTTGGTTGCCTACGAACTATGTGTCCAAGAAGTGTTAGGCCGTGTAATTTGTTGTTATTACGTAAACTCTCCGAGAACCTGAAAAAAGTGGTAGAATATATAAAATTGATTACACATGCTACAGAATAGGTGTAGTACACATGTGAAGAATGTATTAGTAACTTAATTAGTATTGCAGCCTATAAAATACAGTATTGCTAAATCACAATAATGAAGTACAATATAAGCTATTTATTCCACAGGATGTTCATCAATTGTAGTATATGTCATTATGTAAAAAATGGAATATAATTAGCTGAGTGTGTAGTAGTGTTTTATTATTTCCAGTAGTATGATTAGGACATTCATGGTAACACATATGTAGTTTTAGTTTTAGAAAAGCCTAATGTATTTCGTAAATATTTAATTACCAATAAAATCTTAAATCTTGACAAAAAAATAAAATAAAATAAACAAAATACTGTTGCAAAACCCTACTGACACTTTTAAGATCTACCTATTTTTAGATTATCTAAAGCTTCTTCCCCCTGAGAATACTGTATTGAAAAAAATAAACATTACCGGTACGGTACCATTATAAGGAGTGTATAAGGGTGAGTTTCTTAAAGCGATCCAATAGCTAACTTTTTTATTCTATATCTGACAGTAGCCTATACTTCTTATGGGGGACCCCCTTTACTTTTTTAAATTTTGCTTTGAGGTAAGTACGTATCTCACTTTTCAAAATTTTCCGCCATTTTTCCAATATGGTGGCCAACTTTAAAATTTTTTATTGAACACCTTACATTTTATGATGTTTTGGAAATCTCTATGTCATTTTAAGACTTTTTTTATTCTTTATCATTTTTTCCCAAACCTGACGGTTAGGTAGCTAGAGGCAATTAAATTTCAATTTTAGTTCCTCAAGAATAACATGGAGCAAACTTTATCAGCCCATATCTCCAAAACTATTGATTAAAATAAAAAAAATACTAAGAAATATATACGTCTTAAATTGAAGTGTTAAGAACATTTCACTCACAAAAATGATATTTTACACATAAGTTAACTTCTTTCCAACATGGCTAGCAAAAAATAAAATTTTCAAAAATGTTTTTGTTATTTAAAAAATGTTCTTAAAACATAAATTTAAGACATTTTTATTCTTGGGTATTTTTAATTTTAATCAATGGTTTCGGAGATATGGGCAGATAAAGTTTGTCCTGTTATTCTAAGGAACTAAAAATGAACTTTAATTGCCTCTATCTACCTAATCGTTAGGTTTACAAGAAAATGGCAAATATTAAAGTCTTAAAATGACATGGAAATTTCAAAAACATCATAAAATGTAGGGTGTTCCATAAGAAATTTTAATGTTGGCCGCCATATTGGAAAAATGGCGGGAAATTTTGAAAAGTAAAATACATACCTGAAAGCAAAATAAAAAAGTGAAGGGGAGTCCCCCAAAAGAAATATACTGTCAGATGTAAAATAGAAAAGTTAGCCATTAGATCACTTTAATAAACTCACCCTATATATTTATTTATATATTTATATATATTTCACTGTATTTATATGTATTTCACGTTAATTTTTTTTACATTGTTAAAAAATTAACAACGTTGTCCAGTTCAACATCAAAATGGTTGTAAAAACACTGTATCAAAATTTTTTACAGAAAAGTAGAAATAAATATAGGTAAATTTCAATTTTACTAACAAATAAAAAAATTCCTTATAGTGTAAACTTTTAGTTTACTAAAACACTCAAATTAAAACATGAGTCCGAAGTATGCTGTAATAACTTAAGTTAGAAATTTGACATTTTTACCACCAACTAAATAAAAATACATACTTGTTAAAAAGGTGTGCATCATGTGGCTCTCTTATTCCAACCAATATTTCGACTGTTCTCAGAGATCCCGTTTGCATAGAATAATCGAATAAACCATTGACCAGCCATGCATCATTAGCTGGAAAAAATAAAGTTTGCTAAATGAAATTTAATACTTTGGCAACCTGAGTAAGGATAACATGTAGGCTATTCAAATATAAACATACAAAATAATAAAGTTTTATCACTTTGAACGTATTGTGAGATTGGCAGAAAGCTATCTCCCTTACGCTCCCTCACAAACTGCTTGAAAATGTCCACACAACATCACTAATCTGATCATGCACAACATCTACCAGTAGTATGAGCATTAGATTTTTTATATAGATTAGATATTTTTAGATTCCTTTGAAAACTGTTTCCTGAATAAAAATAAGTTATATCATATCTAATAATAATATCATAGACTAAAGTACTCTGCACCAACCCAACATATATGAGCTAAAGTAGGCGGACTTTTGCTAAAGAATGCTTCCCAACTGTGAACTTTGATTACTATTAATTATTCATGAGAATTTTGGCCTAGGCTTTGACTTCAAATTACAAATTATAATATAAGCCTATTTAAAATCAAAGACAACTTAATAATCCAAGTTTAGTATGTAGCATTTTTTTGCATATTTTATTTTTTCTTGTTCTGAAGGACATTATGAGCGCCATTGACTCACCATACTACGAGCTCTCTAAATTTATTCTCCCCATTTTGACACCACTGTTTGGATCATCAAAATCGTTCTTAAGGAATTCTGAGGAATTTGTAGCTAAATTACATTCTTGTCCGCCAACTGAAAAAACTTTGATGGTGAGTTTCGATGTTTGTAACCTGTTTCCAAACGTTCCTATTGAACCTTGTTTGAAAATAATAAGAGAAAAATTGGAAATAGATATCACTCTGACGGAAAGAACTAACATTCCCATATCAACCATTTTGGAACTTTTAAATGTCTGTATTAGATCCAATTACTTTCAACTAAACGATAGGTTTTATGAACAGACCACAGGGCTGGCCATGGGTGGGGTGCTAAGCCCGATTTTAAGCAACATTTTTATGGAAAAATTGGAGAGTGACGCTTTAAATGGCTCTAATGTCAAGCCTAAACTTTGGGTCCGTTATGTTGACGATGTATTTTGCCTATGGGAAGAATCTGACACTAAACTAATGCAATTTAAGGATTACCTGAACTCACTTTGTGACACAATTAAATTTACTATCGAAATGGAAAAGAACGATGAACTGGCCTTTTTGGATGTTTTAGTTAAAAAATCGGGGGATTGCTGGGAAACTAAGGTTCATAGAAAACCTACAGCGACAGGGCAATACTTACATTATTCTTCCAACCATCCTGATCACGTCAAAACTGGACTTGCAATAGGCTTAATTAAACGGGCAAAAAACATCTGCAGTAACGAAGAGATCTTTAAAACTGAACTTAATAACATAAAATGTTCATTACTACGTAGTGGATACCCGACAAGGATAATTAATAAAGCCACGAAAAGAGTGTTAAGTGAAACACAAAACAATAGTTTGAGTTTAAATGAGGTCGAAAAGCCGATCACCACTGTTTGCATTCCTTACATTAGAAATGTTTCAGAAAAAGTCCGTCGAATTAATTCAAAACACAATATAAGAACAGTTTTTAAGTCAAACGTGACAATAAGGGGTCAAGTTACAAAAATTAAACCTTTTAATGAAAATCAACAAAACAAAAACGTGGTGTATAGAATACCGTGCTCATGTAAACAAAATTATATTGGCCAAACCTCCAGACCACTAAAAGTTCGCATTTCTGAACATCAGAAAAAAGTAAATAATAGAGAGGTATATGGATCAAAAATCTGTGAACATGTAATGAGTACCGGCCACAAGGTAGATTGGGAGAAAACTGGAATTTTATATAAAGAACCAAATTGGAAAAAACGAAATTTGGTGGAATCCTTGTTTATGGCGGTGGAACAAACACCTATTTCCCAACCATCGGTGGAAATAAGCCCGGTGTATTTGGAAGTGGCGAGAGAGGAAATAAAACATCTGTCTGATAACGCACGGCGACCTTCGTTATCAGTGATAGGACCGAACAGGACTCCAGCCCCCCTCCCCCTCCACCCCTAGGCGATGATTCACCTGCAGTCGTGGTCCGGCGCTCGGCAAGGTTGCGTAATCGCGTGAATTTTTAACCTCAAGTTCGCCCTAGATAACGGGAAACGTTGTGCGGTTTCTCGAAACGTCGGGTATCAATTTTGTGGCGTCAATGTTAGTGTTTGTGTTTGTGTCTTGTGTAAATTCAAAACAATTTTATTTTTCTGACAAGAGGATATCTTACTGTATCTTCGCTCTTCTGACGGTCGCCATAAACCTGGAGGTGGGTAGGGCCCAATAATTGAAATTAATATTTTATTTTTTGTAACTATATTTTTGCATTATTTTAACTGCAAGCATTATTTGCTTTATTTTAACTTATTTACAACAAGGTAACAGACCATTTTTTTGGCAAATTCTTTAACTTTGTTATCATGAATACTCACGGTTACACGAATTAAAGAGCTCATGGAATTTCTTTTTTATATCTTCAACAACTTGGGGGTGGTTGGATTCTAATGCTTCAAAAAGCTCAGCTACTTCCATGTCCGACTGGCATCGAAAATAATCTTGGGTGTAGAAAACACCACCACCCTCCAATGTGTTACATTGCTACAGATATAAGCTGAAACATATGAAGTAGGTTAGTGTTAATTATAACTTATACCTTGGATATGCATTATGATTATTCCAATAGTTTTTTTTTGTTATTGGATGCCAACAGTTATCAGCGAGATGTGGTAGGCAGTATAGTTAGGTATTTTTTATTGTTCTATACCCTATGTCAGAATTACTTTCACTTAATACTAAAAACTAGAGGTCACTCACTGGTCGAAATGTGACCAAAATTTCAATTGATTTAGACCCAATTCACTGAGAGGAAAAAAAAAAACATTTCAAAACTGAAACATATGTTCTTCCTGATTTGCTAGTACTTGTTATTACATCTGACTAATGATTCAATCAGTTACCCTTCTTCCATAAGATTAAACTTTAAAAGCCTGTAGGGCTTAGCTCCAAGGGCCGATGTGAATTAAAATCTGATCCTCCTCATCTACAGGACAGTACCTTTCTAACAATATACACGGTTTTTCCTACGATGCACACAAATTGAGAAAAAAGGATCAAAAGAAACATGCTTCCCTATTAACACGTTCTGTGCGCGCGGCAACGATCGTTGCCGCGCCCGCCATTCCCCGGGTGCGCGCGTAAACGATCGTTGCCGCAATTTCATGGTTGCTTAGATACGTCAGTGTGCTGCCAGCACTTTCCCGATGTAAGTGGTTGCTATCGCGCTCGTGGGGAGGTACTTTTCTTTCATTTTTGGCGGTGTTAGTTTTTAATTTGCGATTTTCTATGGAAACATATGTTCGTGTAAACACTGTATATTTGTAAATAGTAAATAGTGTTTTGTTAGGTTATAAAAATGGATCTACTTCCCAGTCCTAGTGGTTTAGTGCAAGAATATGATTCGGACGATTAAAATAACCCCCAAGAACAAGATCCGGATGAGCTACCCTACGAGACTGACGGCGAGTCAGAGGATGAGGACCCAAATTTTGCGATTTTTGTCATAACTGAACGAAAGACATCAGGGTGGGCTGGCGGGGTTGTAAATAGTATATTTTTATGTTAGTGTAGTATTTTTATCATGTAAAATCATATACCGGTAAATGTGTTTTTTGATTTATATAAGTGAGTTTTTTTTTACATATTTGAACAATAAAAGTGCGCCGTTTTGTAAAACGGCGTCGCCAGATGCGGGCGTACACGATCGTGCACGCGAAAATAAATGGCCGTAAATGCCATTTTTATTGCTCCAAATGGCGTTTCTGCACTGTTTTCCATCAAAAGACATCCAATGCTGAGTAAAAACATAAAAAATAATTTTAGCATATACTAATCACTATTGCAGGTATATTAACCAGTGAACGTGTTAAGCTTATAACTTATAGGCCTAGTAGATAATGCATTTACTTGTGAGAATTCTTCAATATACAATCTCTGTTTTTCAAGACAACTCTTGTAAGAAATAATGTTGTACCAACATACATTTAGGCCTACTTTACATTTAGGCCTAAAATAAAACAAATAAATACGGTAATCTTAAAATACAAAAGAAAAAGCAACTAAATATTTACTTTAGTTTAACTACTAGTATATACGTTACCAGTAACTTACTTAAAACAATTTAGTTTGTTTTAGAAAAATAAATAAATAAACTTTATACACATGGCATACTTTTTTATTTTACTGTTTAAACAACATAACTCATTTCTGACTCCTCTGACTTTAATGAAGAATAGCTAAAATTAATGCCGGAATATTACTGAGTATTTTAAGACTGCAATGAACCGCATGTCTAAATTAGGCCTACAACTGGATATAAAAGACAAATAATAATAAAATAAATTTAAAGTTTGAGATGTCCATACAAATTTTAAACAGGGATGAACTTTAATTTGAGTGTACCTCTAAAACGAACCAAGATTTTCAATAGAGGATTGTGGCATTGTAATCAGAATAAAAATCTAGGCCTACTTGAGATAATGTGTCACAACACTATCTTTAACTTACATTAGAAAAAATAACTTTTCTCCAATATGGCGGGTCCAAGATGGCAGCCAAAAATTAATGACCGGTCAAAATGAAGGACTTCCCATCCAAAAATTATCGGTGGTAGTCCCACAACATTATATTGAGAATGCAGGTAAAAAATTATGAGGGAAAGCTTTTTTAAAATTTATCCCATTACAAAAGAAACACCATTTTGAAAAGTGGTTTTATAGGCCTAGGTGTAAAACAACTTTATTTTTTGGGGATTCATAGGGTCTTTAATTATAGTGCTTAGAAGTAGCTCTAGGCCCTAATAAAAATTTTTGGAATGCACATCAGTTGGTGATCAAAACCCCTAATTTTACTTTTCTACATCCCAATCCAATGGCAAAACTTCGTTATCCTCCTCCACCGTTATTATCGATGTTAAAATTTCAATTTTGCAACCTACTATTGCTATTTTGATGATACAATTAAACAATACAATTACCATTTTACCACCTGATTTTGTTTTGTTCTAAGATAATTAAAAGTACCTTTTGATAGTAAAACAAATAAGTTATATTGTCAATAAGTACCAGTAGGCCTAACTGAAAATAACAAAAACAAGTGCCATACAAATTTTAACTAATGTGGCATAGGCCCTACAACATTATCAAAGGACAACACAAATATACCCCCCGTCGCAGCACACCTTCGTACTTAGCGAATTTCCAAATTAGTAATATTAATTTTGACCAGATGAACCTGTAAATAAAATTTTAACCCGTGCTCATAAATAGGGAAAAAAAATAATAATGTCTACGGTATTCTCCTTATGATAAATATAGGGAATGAGTATGCAGTTATGCTGCTATGAAGAGCTCTCTGCGATGAAAGTAGGTTTTTATAATAAACCCCAATCAAATCTGAATTTACCTTCAGAAATAAAGCCAAAATGAATTTCTCAATAGAGAAAATGAATGAATTTCTCAATGGAAAAACAAACTAAAATAAACTATAAAACAACACAAAAAAATAGTCTAGGCTACTGTATTTTCTTACATAATTACCTATTTTATAATAGTTGAATTGTGTATGAATTTTTAATTGTTTTACTGTCAAAATTTGATAAAAAACATAATTTTTAAAATGACGTCATATCAAAGCTGACCTTCCTGTTGCACATCACCCTACCTTCATTTTCAATCTGAACCCCCCCTCCCGATTTTCAGATGATGTAAATTATGGACGGCCCCAAATATGCATTTTAACACGTTGGCTACCGAACGTCACACATATGTGACGTAATGTTAAAAGAAAACCTTAAATATAGACCAGCGTCACACATGTGTGTCGCTCAAGTTGTTTCCAGTGTACGGTACCGACGACACATATATGGGACGCTCAGGTCAAATCCAGTGTACCGACGACACATATATGGGACGCAGTCACGGTTCAGTTAAATGACTCGCCACTCCCATTTGGTCCACTGAATCGACCTAAAACCTGTTTATCGGTCTATAGGAATGTGTGACACACATGTGTGTCACTTGGTCTCTGGGTAAAACCTCAATTTGATTTTTTACAGATTTTCAAAGTTGGCCATATGGTCTGCTCACATGCTGAAATTAGTGTTTGTTTACTAAACATTCCAGATGTCGTTTTTTATTGTGTGACACATTGCCCTGTATATTTTAGTAATTTTTAGTGTAGTAAAACTATTTTTCTTTTATTTCCCATTCATCCAAGTCTGACACATATGTGAGACAGTCGGTCTATAGCAAACAAACATAATACAAAATATTACTATAGACCAACGTCACACATATGTGACGCAATAAAAATGCTAAAAGAGTACTGAAATAAATTTCCCCCCCAACTTTTATGAGCAAATATATGTAACACATCAAATTATATTAAAATAGCGAAACAAAATTTTTGGTCTCTGGGTTAGTGTTAGTCACAATGACTCGGTCTGTGGTGAGGAATCGAGTACTAGGATCGGTCTGCTGGGAAGTCCCGGCGACCCGAATTTCCTACCGTCGGTAGCCAACATGTTATATATTTCCAAAAACCATTGATTTTTTATAAACAGCGCTGTCCAGAAGGAGGTTTACTGTAAGATTGTTAGGTTGGATTATTATCATAATAGATTTCTTACGTAATTCTATTATTAGTCAATGATACTAACTTATCATTTACACAAATGTATCATAATAATAATCTAACCTAGCAATCCAATAAAATCAATAGTGTTTGGAGTTTGGAAACATTTAACACGCATATTCCCTCAATACAATAGCAAAAAAATACCCTTCTGATTCGTAGGCCTATTTGACAGCATTTGTGTGACACCATTTTAGGTCCCAACAAAGTCTACTTCTTTTCACAATTAAAGATAGGCCTACACCTACAAAATAACTTGGGTAGTTTATTTTGTGTTGTTCTTTGAAAATGTTACAGGTTACAATAGCTAAAATTTGTACTTGTTTTTGTTAAATTTTCAGTTATTTGTTTACTGTCATAAGGTATGTTTAATTACCGGTAGGCTACATAAGAACAAAACTAAATCAGAAGATAAAATCGTAATCGTATTGTGTAGTTTTATCATCGATAGAATATCAATATTAATCACAATATCAAAATTTCCACATCAATAAAAACGGTGGAGTCGGATAACAAAGTTTCAAGTGTCGTGCTTACAATAAATTGTAACAGTGTTTGATCTTATTTGGATGAGACTAACTTAAATGTGAACAGACTATTGATATCTAGACTTAATCTTGCAATTGATAGGCATATTATGGTAAACAATCAAAAGAAATTGTTATCATACATTTATTGGAAAATCAGAACAAGATGAGCTCCTAAATAGGCCCTATTATGAGTTGGCTAAATAGACCTAACAGAGCTATGTAGTATGAAGATGTTTTTTGTAGAAAACATGAAGATTTCCTACCTACCTAATTTAGCCCTGATTTAGGATATACCAAAAGAATTAATTTTATTGTAAACTGAAAAGATAACTTAGCCTTGTTTCATCGGCGATCAGCACTAAATTAATCTTGCATGTGTCTGTGTCAGGAAACAGAAACCTACTGTAATTCACGTATTGTACAAACAATTTTAATGTCATCTAAAAAAAATATAAAAACAAAACTTTCAAGCGATTTATATTAAATAAACATTTTATAAATCATGAGTATGAACGAACCTCAGAGGACCACCACCACCATCAGATCAGACGACGGGACGACGGGACGAGACGAGACGAACCAACCCACGATCACTAGGGATGGCAAAATGTAACCGCATCAGTTACTTTGCATTAGTTGCGGCGCCGCAACTGATGCGCAATGTAACTGATGCGGGAAAGTGGCTAATGCATTAGTTAAGCTCGGAACAGCCGATGCCGCTAAACACTGCGGGGACGTGGCTGTTGAATTAGTAAAATCAGTTTGACTAAGCGACTAAGCTTTATGAATATCTTGTTTTTACCTGTTTGAAGTTAATCATGATGTATAAATTCTACATATCTGATCCAGGCCGGTTTCGGCCGTACATTTGAAAGTAGTGATTTATTTTTACAAATCGAGTTTGTATATTATTTTTTAGTTTTCTGTCAATAGAAATTATTTGACTTCATAATGTCATTCTTTCTTGATCCTTTTTCACATTGTATACCGTAACTAAGAGAGCATTGATACTAATAGTTGCACTATTGTTGCACATTAGATTAAATTATCTCTATATAAGGATAATTGACAAATAAGCGCAAGCTAGTTAATTCTATCCGTACATGAAACAACTGTAGCGAGAAACAGGTAACGGATAAACGGTTGCCGACAGTGCTTAACTAATGCAACCGCATTCACTAAATTAAACTAATGCGCGGCCGCAACTAATGCAGTTGCAACTAATGCGGAGAAAACATTAGTTAAGCCCATCCCTAACGATCACCAAGAAATCTAGCACGATCCACTCACGATCACGATATCGTCGTCGTCGATATCACAATCACGTAAACATAATACGTGATTTTAATGGAATGGGAAATGGTGAATTTTGAACCATGAAACCATTGACTATAGTCAATGTTGAAACCTGTTACAAAATTATGTAAGAAACATCATCATAATATAATTTACAAACGTTTTTTCAAAAACTCTTTTTGGAGAAAGTTGGAAATTTTCATAATTACGATGGAATTTAACCAATCATAGTAAACACCTCTTCGGTGAGCCCCTCCAGAACTTAACTCAATAAGGCACAGTAAGACGCAGACTCAATAAAACTGGACTGCCAGACGACAGTGGATGCCAGCCTTGCTTGATTTATATCTTAACACGTTCGCTGCGGCATGTAACCGATCGGTTACAAAGGCGTTCCTTCGCGGGTGCGGATGTATCCGATCGGTTACACATGACAATTTTAAGATAATGCGACTGCTTTTCCTCTAGCGTTTGAGAAGGAAACACATATTGTGCATTAGCGTGTAGGTAAGGGTATTGAGCTTTTAGATTACTTGTGATTAAAATATATTCTACAGGTTTTTAATTTCGCGCTATCGTTGGAGGAATGTAATCAGCGTGCGAATTGAGTTTCGACATTTTATATGCCGCAGCGAACGTAATTTTATTAAAGTGTTCTTATACACATAAATGTTCTTATACACATGAAGATGTTCTTGTACACATTTATGGTCTATATACACATAAATGTTCTTGTGAATTAACAAAACCAAACCTTTGTTTCAGATATATGTGTGATACTCCCCACCCAACATAAGACAACCACAGAAGAACTCAGTGAAAAGAAATATAAAAGAGTTATAACGGCTGCGTGGAAGTAATCCAAAGCCAATCCTTTTCGGCTAAAAGAATTTAAAGAAAAGAAAAGTGTTCTTGATTGGAGGCACGTCAACCAACGAATGCTTATTGGGGATGGTTGGTGTGTTGTTGCTTGGTGTAAAGAATGATTGAATTTATGCTGGTGCGTAAAGGTGGTTCTTCAAAATCCTCACCGGTATTGACATTTGGAGTAGTGTTAATGGATCAAGATCAAGATGACTGTAGTGCCACAGGTGAATATAAGAGCAATCCCATAAGAGCAATGGTGTCAGTTTCTGCGACATCCGTGGATGTCGCCACAGAGTTTTTGTTGTTTAAAAAAGTGTTAAAAAGGCAACATTTTACTCTTTGTTACCTGAAAGTGTTGCCAACGCTCAACAACAAAGAGTAAAACCTTGAGTAACAAGGAGTAAAACATTGTCTTTTTAACACTTTTTTAACCAACAAAAACTCTGTGGCGACATCCACGGATGTAGCAGACACTGACACCATTGCTCTTATCTGATGTAGTTCACCTGTGGCACTACAGTCATCTTGATAAATTCCATCTTGAGCTGAAAAAAGTTGAATGTCTGTCGTTTCGTTTCAAGGTCTGTAGAGGAAGAAGCATAACTTCTTCCTAAGGTCAGCTGAATAGCTATTTTTTGTGTTCCGGATATAAAGCGTCTAAACTAAAACGGAAGTCAAGTTAAGTTATAATATTTACCTTACTTGATACTTGGTACTTGTATCATTTGTATCCTCCATCGTTGACCAACAAAGTTGGATAGATTGCGTAAAAAAAAATTAAAATAAAAATTAAAACTAACTTATTACTAAGATGGCAGTTTAGCTGAAAAGCGGTGTGTCGTCAAGTTCATTTAACGAATACAAGGGCCTACCCACCAAACAGTCCCTCATGGTATCTTTGAACTTGTCCATGCCTAACTCGCGCACTCTCACTGGTAGCTTGTTGAACAGTTTGCTCGTGTAGTAGGGATAACCCTTTTGGGTCCAAGTGAGACGACAGCGGGGCAGACCAAGGAGGTGGGCCATGGTTTGTTCAATAAGAATGATGATCCTCTCGCCTAGGGAGCAGGGCTGAGCTCTCCTTCAGCTGTACCAAGCTGTTCAGGATATACTGACTGTAAACAGTCAGTACTCCAAGATCTTTGAACAGAGGCTTGCAATGGTCACGATAGCTCGCAGACGTGATAACTCGCAAGGCTTTCTTGTGAAGCAGCAGGATGTCATGCGCTGCAGGAGAGTGGCCCCAGAGTGTTATACCGTAGCTAACATGGCTGTGAAAGAGGGCATGGTACACCGTGACAAGGTACGACTTAGATATGACCAGTGCAAGCTTTCTTAGGAGAAACACTACCCTAGCTAATTTGACGCATACCTGTTTGATATGGTGTGCTTCCAGGATAGACGTTGGTCAATCCAGAATCCCAGCAGCTTTACAGGGTCACTGCCTGGATGGTCGTGCTTTAGGGTGCACAGAACAGCCTTAGTTTTGTCTTCGTTTACCTTGAGCTGGTTTAGACTGAACCAGTTTAACGCTCTTGCCAGAAGATCTTCCCCTTCATTTTGCAGCAGGTCCAGATCCTTTCCTCTGGAGATCAATGTGGAATCGTCTGCAAAAAAGCAATGTACGATTGTTTAGCGCAAGGTCATTGATGACTATAGTAAACAAAAGAGGGCCAAGGACCGAGCCCTGCAGAACACCATGCTGCACACTTTTCACACTGGAGAAAGCACCATCAAGGGAGACAACTTGTTTTCTGTTGCTGAGTAAGGAGGCAATGGTCTGGAGGACAACGCCGCCGACACCGTACTTTTTGAGCTTAGAGATAATGATGGCCTGAGAGACGACATCAAACGCTTTGCTCAGGTCACACATATTGAGCAGAACTGAATCCCCCGGTTCAAAAACATCCGCAATTTTACTGACCAGGCTTGAGAGCGCAGTAGTGGTGGAGCGACCCCTTGGAGGAATTATATATAAGGAGTGGCCACGCGGGGCTAGAAGCGAAGCCGCCACGCCTCGCTCGTCGAGTGGCGAGGGATACCGACCTTTTACCTTTTACCTTTTACCTAGGTCCTCTTCTCCGTAGTCGTGGTAGACCAGGGAATCGTCATCTTCATGTGGGTCAATGTTATGTGGGTGTGTGTTTATATGTGTGTGTGTATGTAAGTGTTGTGAGCATTGAGACTACTCTAGCCTATGCTTGGGGAGAGCTTTGTGCTCTTTGAAATATTCGTCTATACTGTAATATGATTTAGTTAAAAGATAAAGTTTGAGTTTTTTGAAAAAAAGTTTGTTTTTATTTATTGTTTTTAAGTTTTCTGGCAGAACATTGAATATTTTAGGCCCTAATATTTGAGGATATTTACTGGTTTTGGTTAATCTATGCTGTTGAAAGTTGTAATTTAAGTTTGTGCTTCTTAGGTTGTATTTGTGGCAATCATTTCTAAGCTTTGGAGGATCTAGTTTGAGAATTTTCAAAGTTTCAAGGATGAATAAGGATGGAACTTTAAGAATTTCATTGGACGTGAAGAAGGGTTTGCAGTGTTCTGTGGGTTGTAGCTGTTCAATTATTCTTAAAGCCTTCTTTTGTAATATGAGAATTTTTTGGGTTTGCTGATCTGAGGCAGTACCCCATGCCGTAATTCCGTATCTCAGGTGGCTTTCAAAAAGGGCGAAGTAGGCTTTTCTAGTTGTTTTTTTTTTTTTTTTTTTTTTTTTTTTTTTTTATTGCTTGAATTCTCCTCATGGCGAATAGAGATGATGAGAGTTTTTTTTTCTAATAATTCTATGTGAGGTTGCCATGTTAGATTTTCATCTAGTGTGATGCCTAAAATTTTAGTTGTTGCAACAGCAGAGATTGTGTTGGAGATTGGTGATGGATCTTGAGCAGTTTTATTTGAAGCTGTGAAATTTATGTTGATGGTTTTGGATCGGTTTATTTGAAGATTTAAAGATGAGCAGATGTTCGTTGCTTGATGTAGGGTTTCTTCTACTTCTGTTTGATGATTAGATATAATTGGGAACAATATAGTGGTATCATCAGCAAACATGATACACGTGTTTCAGGTGATAGATAGTCCGGAAAGGAGTTAATGTAGATTATAAAGTAGAGTGGGCCGAGAATCGATCCTTGCGGGATTCCTTTGTTTGTTAGTTTTATTTGTGATTTGGTTTTGGTTTCAATACCGTTTACTTGATGTGTAATTTCTACTTGTTGTTTTCTATCCGAGAAGTAATTTATGATCCAATTTAATGCCTTATCTTTGATGTTAAGTTGTTCTAATTTTCTTATTAATATTTTTCTATCTAGGCTATCAAAGGCCTTTTGTAGGTCCAAGAAAATTCCAGCTGCCGTTTGTTTGTTCTCCCAAAGGGAAGTGATAGTTTCACATAGTTCATTTAAAGCTGTGTTTGTAGATTTGTTTACTCTAAAGCCGTGTTGTTGTGGAGAGAGAAATTCTAGTTGGTTAAGATGTTCCAAAATTTGTTTGTAAATTGTTTTCTCTAAATATTTCGAGAGCGTAGGCAAAATTGAAATTGGCCTATAGTTTTCTACTGCCGACTTATCGTCTTTCTTAAATTTAGGGTAAACTGTTGCTAGTTTCATACCTTGGGGTACTGTGGCTTGTTCTATTGATGAGTTTATTATATCCAGTAGAGGTGCTGAAATTTCATTTTGGCAGTGTTTGACTATTTTATTGGTTATTTCATCGTATCCTGAAGAATTCTTGGGTGGAAATGACTTGTAAATTTGATTGAGTTCTTCTCTAGATATTTTTTTAAAGGAGGTTATTTTTATGTTGTGAAGCTTTCCGGTAGAGGGGTTGTTGTGGTCTGGTAGGTTTTGTCGACTTCCCTGTGTGATGAAGAAGTTATTAAAAATGTTGCTGACAGTGTTGGGGTTCTCTATTATATTATTGTTATATTTCAGAATGAGCCCTGCCTCGTTATCTTCATTTATTTTGTTTTTTTCCTTATTTATGATGTTCCAGATTTCCTTTGATTGGTTGTTTGAGCTGTTAATTTGTTCAACAGTGTGGTTTCTTTTTTTCTTTTTTATTTCTAAGTCATAAATGGTTCTGATTTTTGAGTATGAGTTTTTATCTTCGTCCTGTCCAGAGATTATATATTTGTTCTTGGCTATGTCCAGAAGGTTTTTTATGTCTTGCAGTTCTTTGTCCCAGAAGGAGTTTTTTTATTCCTCTTTATTGTCTTGAGTGTTTTAGGCATAGTTTCTTCCATGTTCAATTGTATGGTCCTAATAAAATTGTTATACTTTTCTTCTACCGAATGGCAGTTGAAGACTCCTGTCCATGATTCCTCATGAAGTTTCTGTTTTAGTAAATCCAGATTTTTTATGGTTGTAGGCCTAATCATTTTTTTAAGGATGATTTAAGAGTTACTGAATGACTTGTAGTTTTGCAGATTATAGCCTCATGATCTGAGATGTTGCTTTGTTTGGTGTAAGCTTCTATTTGGTGGTAGTTAAAGTTACTCGCACAGCAGTCTATACGATTTTTTGTAGTTGGTGTTATTCTGGTATAGTCTGTTTTGGTGAGTTTGAGGTTATGTGTCTCTAGTATGTTCATGAGGTCAATAACTTCCTTTTCATCTTCATTTTGAAGTTTAAAGTTAACATCACCTAAAATAATTATTTTTTTGTTTTTGTTTGAATGTGCTTGTAGAAAGCTATCTAGATTTTTGTAGAAAGAATGAGGGTTTTGGCCTGGTGATCTGTAAAGTCCAATTAGCAAAAGTTTTTGTTTCTTTATTTTAATTTCAAGAGCGGCAATTTCGATGGTGTTTTCGAGGCTAAATTCCGATGATATTATGGGTTGTACTGACGATGCTTCTATGTTTGTTCTGTAGTAGATTGCAACTCCTCCCCATAAGTGTGTTGTTCTTGAAAATTGTGCTCCAAGTTTATAGCCTTCTAAGTTTATCTGATTTAAGTTGGTTTCCCGATGGCCATGTTCTGATATGATAACGAAGTCGGGATTTATACTGCTAATTTCAAATCTTAGTTTGTCAATCTTCTTATGTAGGCCTCTTTGTATATTTAAATAATAAATTGTTAGGTGATTATTTTTCCAGTTGATTTTTGTTTAGGTCTCGGATTTTTTTTACGGTGGTCCAGTGAGTCTTCCTTGCCTATTTTGTTTGATTCATCATTGTTGGATTCATGGCCGAGTCGTTGATTCATGGAAGTTTAAGTGTAGTTAGTTGTTTTAAATGACAGAATAAATTTTAGAAAAGTTTTTAAATAATTTGTTAATTTTTAGGTTTATATTTATCATTTTGAAAAATAACTGTGTTAAGGCTATGTATTTTACAAACGTCGCCTACATTTAATGCTATTATACAAAACCGTAATTATAATTAGTAATGTTTTATTAATTTTAATAAATCATCCTAATTGTGCTGATAACCTTAAGGGTAGTTGTTCTTGTTAGTACATATAGTCTACTAAGTTGTTAGTATTCGACGAATAATCGTCTATTGTTTTAAGTTAGTTTTAAGTTATTGTACCCTAAATTCCGTACTTCTTATTATTTGGTTATTTTATTATTATTAACCTATTAATAGTAATTATGAGTAATTAATTGTATGCCAATAAATTATACTGTCTAATGTATTGTAAATAATTCTGAACATCACTTAAAGAGGCGTAAACTTAACGTTTTTTACTAATTACAATAAGCAATTTACATAAAAAAATATCAATTCTTATATTTTTTTTGTTGAAAGTATTAAACTACACAATAAAATTAATTTTACAGTAACACATATATATTGAGATAATTTAAATTTCGCTTTTATGTATTAAAATCGTCTCTTTAATACAGATCTTTTACTGTAATGTCCTTTTATAAATTAAAATATATTTTTTATCTAGAACAAAATTATATCACTGAATAGAGAATTTAATCCTTTTTAAAAATGCAAAAGCTGGACTATCTGATTTGCCTGGTGTGCTCAGAATTGTAATTCAAAGTTGCGCGCGTCGCGATTTTTCCTATCTCTCTTGTGTTACAGCGACGGCACCATGCCACTCTACGGCCAGCCGTGCCACTCTAGTGGAGGGGAGCGGCCGGCTTCACGTTAGCACTGTATATCCATAAGGACGTGGCCACTCCTTATATATAATTCCTCCAAGAGCGACCCCTCCGAAAACCATGTTGGGCATCGGCGAGCAGTAGGTTGTTTGACTCAAAATAGTCTATCAGTTGGTGCTTCATTATAGACTCAATGACCTTGGAGAATGCCGGCAGAATGGCTATATGGGTCTGTAATTTGACAGTAGAGAGGGGTCCCCCTTCTTGAAAACCGGGATGGCCCGAGCGGTCTTTAGCTGTTCAGGGAAACAACCATGCTTCAAACAGAGGTTAATGACCTGTGTGAGCGGGCCTACAATTTCATCGATTACAGATTTGAGCAGAGGGCATGAAACTCCAAATACATCCTGACTTTTTGAGCATTTGAAACCACTAACAAGTCTGGTAACAAAGTTTGAACTCACCTCCTTCCAGTGGACATAGGCTACAGACTTGCGAGATGTCCAGAAGGTTTGCAGTCGGATCAGCCTGCAAATCAGGTAAGTTATCAACAATTTTGGCCGCAATCTCAGTAAAGAAATTGTTGAATTCATCAGGTGAGGCCGATGGAACAGTCATGGATCTGGGAGTCCTATGTGAGTTTATGATATCCCACGCCGCCTTACAGGTGTTTGGTGCCTGTTTAATCTTCATGACATTGAAGCTCTTTTTCGCTTCATTTACTTTAGAGCGGTACAATTTTTTGGATTGAGCATATAATCTCTAGTTAGTCTCACTAGTGTAGAGGCAGTAGTTGGCATCTTAAGCAAGTCATGCAGGAAAGAAGTGTATTTACGTAAATTGGCCAGATCCTGAGTGTACCAGGCCTTGTCATTTGGAGTCTTGTCATTTGAGCGAGGCTTAGACCTCATGGATTTTATTGGGGAAACCAAGTCAAATTTGCTCATAAACTTATAAAAAAACTGATTAACCATTACACTGCTGATTGAAAAAGAGAATGAAGCAGTCTTGCAACGGGTACGATATTTATTGTAATGACACCATACTACTCTATTTTACATTTGGATTATTAGTTGATAAAAAACTATTAGGTAATGACCAAATTAACAATTTTCAATTAAGGCCAATCTAAAACCATAAATTCTACCCTATTTTGTTTTTAAATTCCTTATTTTAGTAATAAGTGAGACAAAAAATCTCCAACGCAAACGAGAACGATTGTTGTTTCCTGCAGCGTTGGCAACACTTGCAGGTAACAAAGTGTAAACTGTTGATTTTTTTATTTTAACCGACAAAACTTCTGTGGCGACATCCACGGATGTCGCAGAAAGTGACACCATTGCTCTTATGGGATGTAGCTCACCTGGCCCTGGCCTACAGTCACCTAGACAGTTACCTTGGTTTCGTTTGTCAATTTCAATCAAATTGTCAATTAATTAATTGTCATTGTCATAAATTTATCTTCGATTCGATTGGATAGATTTTTTTACGGAAGCCCTGAAGGGCCAAAGAGTAAGCGGTCATTTTTTACACCGCCGTGTTTGAAAGACGGCGAGCCGTCTTTAAAAGTCGGCGAGCCGTGTTTGGAAGGCGGCGAGCCGTGTTTCGAAGGCGGCGAGCCGTGTTTGGAAGGCGGCGAGCCGTGTTTGGAAGGCGGCGAGCCGTGTTTGAAAGGCGGCGAGCCGTGTTTGAATGGCGGCGAGCCGTGTTTTAAAGTCGGCGAGATGTATTTGAAATTCTGCGAGTATTTTGATAAAGTAATTAAGAGTAATAATTATAGATATCTGATATTAGGTTAGGTATATGACTAGATATAATCTCATTTGCAAACTAATTAAAAAATATTACAACTTTCATGCCAGATTTCTATGAAATCAGAGGTCCCAAAAACAAAGAAAACTGTTTGGTTATGGTCATCATAACAAATGCACAGACTATTTTTGCTCCAGAGATTTGATTGTTTTGGTTATTTTCAATTTTATAAGAGGATGAAAATCCGTTTAAGAGTCAATAAAAAAGCTTTTAATTATTAGTCTTAGTTAATTTATCAAAATGTTCGCCGAATTTCATATACTTCTCGCCGACTTTCAAACACGGCTCGCCGACTTTCTAACACGGCGATCGCCGACTTTCTAACACGGCTCGCCGTCTTCCAAACACGGCTCGCCGACTTTTAAACGCGGATCGCCGTCTTTGAAACACGGCTCGCCGTCTTTGAAACACGGCTCGCCGTCTTTGAAACACGGCTCGCCGTCTTCTAAACACGGCTCGCCGTGTTTCAAACACGGCGGTGTAAAAAATGACCGCTTACTCTTTGGCCCTTCAGGGCTTCCGTATTTTTTCACTGCTGTTGGGTTGGCTGTCTTTACTTTACTAGTGGTCTTAGCCTAATCAAAATCAAAATTTAAATTAGCCCATTGCCAAAGACTCTGTGCGTGTGCAGTGTTTTTATTAAGCAGAAAACCATAATATTTTTTTTGGCTCTAATATTTTGTTCAGATAGGGTTATGATAGGGGTCGTGTAATGATGCCGGCTAAAAGTAGGCATAACTAGCTATAGACTATATAGTTGCAAGATTTTGAGGTCGTGTGTTTTAATTTAATTGTAGTCTATTTCTAATTGGTCCATAGGCCCAAGCCTGATTGACTGATTGTATTGTAAATTCAGGCTACATATTCCGAAATGGCTTCACCTGCTCCAAAATCACCAGAACAGAGCGAAAAAACAAAGAAATATGATCGACAGTTGAGGTTGGTACCCTAAATGATTTTATTTGTAGGCTTATGATCATCTATATAATACGCAAGCATGTTTCTTTTCCTCCTTTTTACTCAGCTTGTGTGCATTCGTAGGAGAAACCTGTGCATACCGTTAGAAAGGTATAGTTCTGTAGATTAGCAGAATCCGATTCTAATTCACATCGGACTCCAGAGCTACGCCCCACAGGCTTTCAAAGTTCCAATGTTAATCTTATGGAGTAAAGAGAATCGAATGAATCATTAGACAGCTGTTGTAAAACCAACTGCTAGACAATTTGGAAGAACAGATGTTTGAGTTATAAAATGTTTTTAACTTCTTGGGTTCAGATGCAACAAGAATTTTGATCGAATTTCGATCAGGAGGCGATCTCTAGTTTACCTTATTATGTAAACTAGCTCTTGTAGATGATACATGATTTAGTATCTTGTAGGCCCATATGGATGAACATTAGGCCTAAACCTTTTTTTGACATTATCTTAGAAACGAGATCGAAGAAAGCTTGCGATGATATTCATTCTGTGGTGCTTTGGGGTTCTTCGAGTAAGATCAATTTAACACTTTGGCTACCGAACGTCACACATATGTGACCTAATGTTAACCCTAGATCTGACGGTCGTCACTTTTGTGACGATTTGCGTGCGGTTACCAGCGGCGTCGTCACTTTTGTGACGATATCGACACGGGTCGGAACTTTCTAATATTAAAATATGAAAACCGTTCTTAACCGCAATGAATCTTATACCATTAGAAAGAGGAGGTTCTGAGGATTCATATTCATGTATAAAACATTATTGAGCGACTTTTATGTAGCGAGAAACATAGTTCGAAATAACAAGAGATTTCAACATTTGTTGTCACGGCGAAAATATTCGTCATGTGATCACCAAAACAGCTGTTTTTGTCGATCGACAGAAAAGTTAATACGAAACACAGTGAAATGCCAGTGTTACCATAGAAACCGAAATTTCTCGGACTACGAGTTGTCTGTTGACAGTTTTTTGGTATCTATTATAGTTACGGCAGAAAATATTTTTCAATAGAGTAAGGTTTTTGTGCCTGAGCGGCAATGGCCTCAGCGGCGGTCGTCACTAAAAAGACGATTATAAAACAGATGATATTTAAGTTTTAGAATTATTTTTTCTGGAATATATTTACAACGAAAGAAAGAAGAACTGCCCTTTACTTTGATGTGACTTGCTTCACGTTGCGACGGTAATTTTTCTCTTTGGAGCTTCTGAAAGGTCACTCTGATTTCTCCGTTCTCCTACCGTCTTGGCCCAAAAATGGTGCAGTAATCCCAGACGCTGCGCGCGTGTTTATTTCGTCAGTTATAAAACGTTGTGAAATAGTTATTTTTAGTGTTGTGTTTATTGTAATGTGTATATTCGTGTACCTACTGTTCATGTATACAATACTGTATCAGTAGAATACACGAATAGTACACAATTATTTTAAAGCTGTTATAATTATTATAAAATTATTATAATTATAGTCAGCTGATGTGAGTCTCATGTGTTTTATATATTCACTTAGCCTAATTTATTCTGTTATAATTATATTATTTTTATTGTATTTATTGTGTTTTTATTTACTAAAAAATTTGCACGGTTTGAAATACAGTAGTTGCTAAAGTGTGGTCGTAAATATCGGTAAGCATTATAAAGCCTGGTTTCGACTCTGTCAAAATTTGTCGCCAACACTGTTGGCAACAAAGTCGGCGATAAAGCCGTCAACTTTGGCAGAGTGGAAACGCTAAAAAAATGTCGCCAACAATGTCGGCGATAATTTCGTGTCGGCAACAATTTTGTGGGGCAACATTGTCGCCGACTGAGTTGCCGACAGCTGTTTTTGGGAGTGGAAACAGCAGAATGTCGGCGACAGTTGGAAACACGACTCCCTGCGCATGCGCACTCGGAGCAATACGCCGGTGTACGGCTGTTTCTCGTTTTTTTTTTCTGCTTTTAAGACTTTCCTGCGGGAAAAATAATAATTTCCTGAGGCAGGACGTTATTTTACACATTTTCTTTACAGGTTATTGTTTACATGTTTTTAGCTCTGAACATGAATCTGATATCTAACCCAAAATAGTAGTGTGAAAATAATAAAATAGGCAAATTTACTGGGTTGAGGATTAACCGTGGTTGATTAAGGTCTATTTTTTTTTTTTATTCACAGAGTAAAACATTTAAATAATAATTTGAGAAGTCTTCAAAAGGCAAAACCACATAGTGTATTTGTCGATATTGGTTTGATCATCCATCCAGAGACTAGTGCCAGACTAAAATCATAGAATGTTGCTTCAAACGTGTCGCTGTCAGCAACTGAGTGGAAACAGCAAAAAAAATTAAAAACAGTGTCCCCAACAAAGTCGCCGACAGGTTTTACAGGCCGGTTTTGGACCAGGCAACTTTGTCGGCAACAGTGTTGGCAACAATGTCGCCAACTTAGGCAGAGTCGAAACCAGGCTTAATAGGTACCAAATGTAACTTTTTTTTGAAACTACAATATATTTCCTACAATATCAACATCACATTTTACTAAAAAATCCATTTATATAACAATATTTTACATATCTGTGAAATACTTGGAAAACTAGTCAATGTCTGAGGTTGTAAAAATCCGTACGCATTATCATATATTCGCCTGTACACCTTTTTGTGTTGTATATTTTGTACAATATTTTTATATTTCCTAAAACTAGAATAAATTCCCTACAATTTGTATAGGCTATCTCAGAATTTTTATAAGGTTTGTTTTATAAATTTTGTGTTGCTTTAAAAATGTCATAAAAATTAGGTTTTCGTAACAACAAATTCCAAGACTTACATTCTGACGTAATTTACTCATACATTTTACAATTCAAACATATAAAATTATATATTTTTCAAAGATCAGTTATTTCTCTATCATGCAGTATCATATCTATTTACTCTAGATGCATCCCACTATTTTATATATGACAATAAACAAAATGTGTTATTTTTCTTGTTTTTTGAGTGTTAGCAAATTTTACTTATAAAAAAAAATTTTAGGATTATTTAAAAAAAACAATGATATTTCTACGTAGGGAATAATATTTCAAACAACTTTTACATTTAGGTTAAATGTGAAAAAAAAATTATTTGATGGCTTTCTTGCGGGTTGTTTTCAAAATTTATATTTCGCCGAATCCAAACATTTGCAAACTTTTTGCTTTTATGCCTAAACGCATTGCTAGAAATTTATTTTTATTTATACCATTCTATTCTACATTTATCCCTGAAACAGAAAATATACATATGTGTACATATATCTCAAAGCAATTGGTCTGTGTTACGAAATATATGGTACCACTACAAAAAGGCAGAAATGGCTCTGCCAACTGTGTCAAACATGAACGCCAGATCTAGGGTTAAAAAAAACCTTAAATATAGACCAGCGTCACATATATGTGTCGCTCAAGGTGTTTCCAGTGTACCGACGACACATATGTTCTATGGGACGCCCAGGTCAAATCTTGGGGGTTTATAGATCTCCATATTCCAATGTGTCAATTTTTTTGGATAGATTAAGTGCATTAATTGATTATTTTAGTAAAAATATAAACAAATCATTATTGGTGGGGATATAAATAAATATTAATGTTTTAGTAGACGACCAGCCCCACAGAATGCTCAGAGATACTTTGAAAATACTTGGAATGGGATACCTTGTAAACTTCCCAACAAGAGTCACGGAAAATTCAGAGTCAAGTATTGATAATTTCATAATTAGGAACATACAATCTTTGTAACTTAGAAGGTATTGTAACCTGCTTGTCAGACCACGATAGTCAGTTACTCCATTTAAGAAATTTTAATTTAAAAACTGAAAGCCTACATTCCTTTAGGTGGGAAAAGCGTAAGTTTTGTACTCAAAATGTTAAACATTTTAAATATTTGCTAGAAAATGAAAATTGGCTTAACGTGTACATGGCTCCGGTAGAGAAAAATACACGGAATTTTTTTCTATACTTAACTATTATTTTGAGCAGGCATTCCCAAAGACAATAATTAAAAGGAAAATAAAACAAAAAACCGTTGGATAACAGGAAACTTAAAACATGAAAAAAGTGTACTAATTCAACTTTCTAAAGCATTGAGAAGTAATAAAGATCATTTATTAAAAAAGAGCCTAAGAAGGAAAAATAAAGAATACAAAACCAAATTAAATAAGGCCAAAACATTAGGCCTATTGTTTGAAAAACAAATAAAGGAATCTTCTAATGTTCAAAAAACAGTATGGAATATTATTAACTCTGAAGTTGGGGAAAATAATTCGAGAAAGAATAGAGGTTGTACGACTGAAGGTCCCAGGGTAATATCAACGGGCGTGAATAATTAAATATTTTGCAGAGTACGACTGAAGGTCCCAGGACAGGACCTAATTAGTGATGGGACCCTCAGTTGTGCCCTGCAACGAAGGTAAAGGCCGCGGTGCGGTGTGGCAAGCATCGATGTATACTACTGGATTGAACTCTAACGGTCCGGCGCTGTGGACCGTGAACGGTAACGGCAATGGATAGCGCTGTGGGTCTGCTGTGGAATCGGGGTCATTTTTCAACGACAGTGCGCGCCGCCGTTTACACGCTCCTGGACCACAACAGAGTGGATAAAGTGCAATGAAATTTATATATTCCGTTTCTGTATTAAATACCGAATCCAACAGTATGAATATTTTTTAATTCCTAAAATACAGGTCATTAAGAACATTGGAAGTGTTTAAGAACCAATTTAGTCGGACATGAATAATTACTAAACGAGGATTTTTTTATATATTTTCGGGTCAGAGAAAAACTTTCAGCGGGAAAGTTGTAGCCAATGAGATGAATTTCATAACACGTAATTCGCAGCAAACAGGATGTTCGGGTTACCGGTATTTATTTTAATGCTTAGTTTTTTTTCAAACATTATAATGCGTATAAACTTTCCTTCGACGCTAATCTAGTGACAAAATTAAAACCCAACTAAGATTGGTTTAATATATTGATAAATAAAGTCCTAAGATAAAAAAAATCAAATACATTTTATTCAAAAGGAAAATACATTGCAAAGTGCTTATACCGAAATAGTTCGTTATGAGCCATAATAGATCAAGTACTAGTATTTCAGTATTCAGTACTCGTTCTTCGCCACAGAAATTTAAGTATAATTTAAATTTTCAAATAATAATATTAGAGAGAGCTCATTTGCTCCACCCATTTCGTACATTGCAATTACCCGGTCCTGCCGCAAATCTAAGTATATAAATTGGTAGTATGTAAAGTCTTCGGTAAACTTAATAAGTAGCACAGTTTTTAGTTATGAATTATATTTTAAACTTTTACCACAGGCTCTTAATTGAGTTAGTAACATCAATTTGATTGAATAAATCATAATAACAACTTCATTAATATCAGTTTGTGTTCGTAGGAGTAACATGTTAACTTTCAAATTCAATTAGACGATTTTATAATGTCTGTCGAAACAAACAAACAAAATTTCCCATTTATTATATTTTATATATATATATATTAAAATACATTTATTTCATCCATATATTAATATGCAAATATTTATTTGTGCCTCAGTTAGTTGCTCATGAAAATAAGCAATGTCCCCTGTCATCTCTCGTCAAATTATCTTAATCCCCAAATGCAGGGGACGACGGAAGGTCCCACCTCGAACCCCCATTAGGGCTGGGACCTTCAGTCGTGGTCTGCAAAAGAGGTACAAAAATTACAGGTCATTTCTGACCCTGGGACCTTCCGTCGTTCTACCAAGAATATAAACATTTGTTTAACAAGGGGAACCACACTCATTTCTGATCCCAAAACAGTGTCACAGGTTTTTAATGAGCATTTTGTAACTTGCATGAAAGATTTAGGAGTAAACTATGTGTCTAACAGTTTAAACCATTTTGAGAAGCGGTACTTTGAACCAACCTTTACATTTAAGTCTGTCATTGAAGGCCATTTCACACCGCCTACCGCTACCGGCTACCGCTACTGCTGGGCGAACTTTGGAAAGATCGCTCACCGTGTTATCATATGGGACAGTTCATACCGGACTACCGCACGCCCGCGGTAGTGGCGGTAGATCCTCGAGCGATTTTCTACTGCTACCGGCGCGGTAGTTTTGGCTCGCGCATGTGCATAATGTCAAACAAGGGTTGTCTGGAACCCTGTAGTCGATGAAACTTCCGCCTCCCGCGCGGACGCGGTAGTTTTGGTATGAAATGGCTCACGGAAACGTCCGCGACCGAGGCGGTAGCGGTAGCCGGTAGCGGTAGCCGGTGTGAAACGGCCTTGAAGGGGAAGTGGAGAAAACTCTTGACTCCTTAAAAACAAGCATTCATGTGGCTATGCTGAGATTCCTAAAAGTTAAATAAAAAATGTTAAGGATAAATTACTAAAAATTTTAACTCATTTGATTAATTCATCATTTGTTAGTGGAATATTTCCTGACGAGCTTAAATAAAAAAAAAAAATTAAAAAGCTAAAATCATCCCAGTACATAAAAAAGATGATAGGACAAACCCTTCAAATTATAGGCCCATCTCTTTATTACCAGCAATCTCCAAAATATATGAAAAAATTGTGAATCACCAATAAGTAAACTATCTCGAAAGTAACCAATTAATAGACGAAATTCAACATGGGTTTAGACCCGGAAGATCAGTTGTCACTGCAGCGGTAGAATTTGTAGAATCTGTTATTGAATCGGTAGACAAAGGAAATGTTACTTTAGGAATTTTCATGGATATGTCAAAGACATTTGATAGTGTGAAACACCCTTTGTTATTACAAAAACTGTCATTCTTGGGGGTTTCAAAATTAACTCTAAAATGGTTTGAATCATACTTATGTAATAGATACCAATTTGTCGAAATAAATCACATTACACCCAGCAATATGGTAGTAAAAGTCAAATCCTCAGATAAACCTATTAAATTTGGCGTACCACAAGGATCAATTTTAAGACCCCTTCTTTTCATTTGCTACCTCAAAAATATTAATAATACACTTTCTTTCCCTGTGAATAGTAACCTATGCCTCTATTCTGATGACTCTAATCTTGGATTATCTTCATTCTGATGATTCTAATCTTGGATTATCTTCAAAGTCCATCGAAGAAATTGAAATTATCTCATCCATTGAATTGGGAAAAATAGGAAACTTTTTAGAGATGCACAACCTAATTTTAAATACCCCCGTCGCAGCAGACCTGCGTACTCAGCGAATTTTCAAAGAATTATTGTTTCAACATCAAAGAACTTTATAATTAATAATCTTTACAAGGAAATATAATATATTTAATGGCATTATATTTCTGAGTAAATTATTTTTATTTAATAATTTATATATTAAAATTTATATTGCAATAAATGACTTTTTTAAACAGTAATTAATAAAAGTGCATATCCAAAGCTTTCATGCAAAAGGAATGAATTATTTACAAATAACAAAACATAAACATTTCAAATTTGACAAATATGCAGAAGACAGCTGATCAGCTGATTAGGAACAGATACCTTATTATCTCCATCTCTCTTGCTCCCATTATACACTTATTTTCCATGAGAATACCATGGGATTTAGCATGTAGGTTTGCTGCCATGTGGGGTTTTGATCAAATCTTAATTACTCACCACCTTGTGAAGGTTCATAAAATTTTTTTTGTAGGATATGTTGATAAATAAGCGATATATAAGTTTTTAAAGATTTACCCATAAGAATAACATGGGAAACTTGATTTGAATTTTCTCTATAACCAGTTAAGCTATTTTAAAGATTCAAAATACTAAATTGTTTGTTTTTTTAAGCTCTTTTAAATGGTTTTAGATAGAATTGATGAATTTTGAAAATTTAGGTTTAAAAGTGCCAAAAACCCCTTTGAAACCCCATAAAACCCCGTTCCCATAACCCGATCATGCTGGTTAGCGAACTCATGAAAATAGACCTGGTCTTACACCTTCATACCAAATTTGATCAAAATTGGGGGACCCCTTCAAAAGTTATCGGTACCACGGACACACACACACACACATATATATATATATATATATATATATATATATATATATATATATGTGTGTGTGTCTGTGGTACCGATAACTTTTGAAGGGGACCCCCGATTTTGATCAAATTTGGTATGAAGGTATAGGTATGAATTAGGTGAAATAGGTATATATATATATATATATATATATATATATATATATATATATATATATATATATATATATATATATATATATATATATATATATATATATATATATATATACATATACATATATATGAAAATGAACGATCGGTGTTTTTGGCTTCTGGGGACCTCAAAATGAAAAAGTAACATTGACCCGGGCTTAGGTCTTACCATGGCTACTACCGTAATAGCGTATTCCCTATAGGGAAATTCGCTAATACACAAAAAACCAAATTTGTTCAATTTAGAACATTTCAAAACAAAAAGATGCAGGAACCAATTATTAACTATGACATGCAAATTATTAAAAGTGAAAAAGTACTCAATTTCTTGGTTTTACAATACTGTAGATGAAAATTTAAGCTGGGATGAACACATAAACAACATCTAAAAAAAAAAAAATTGTTCTGGTTTATATCCACTGTCAAGAATGTCATTTTTCTGTAATATAAACATTTTAAAAAACATATATTTTGCTCATATTCATTCTTATATTACTTTTGGTGCATGCTTATATGGAGCTACAAAAAAAATTAACTTGGAGTAAATTTTAAAACTACAAAAAAGAGCAATCAGAATTATTTTAAAATTAAAGCATGATGAATCGGTAAGAGAACATTTTAAAAACTTAAAAATTCTTACAGTTTATGGCCAGTATGTCTTTGATTCCATCTTGCTGGCACTAAAGAGTGAAATAAATTCACCTACACAGCCTGAACCACATCCATACAACACAACAAACAAAATAAATTTAATTAAGGAGCATCACAGACTTTGTTTTTATGAAAAAAGCCAACTTACATGGGAAGGAAATTCATGCAAAAGGTACCTAAACAAATAATGAATACAAAAAACCCAACAAAATTTAAAAATAAACTAAAATCCTTTTTTAGCGAATTTCCCTATAGGGCATACGCTATTACGGTAGTAGCCATGGTAAGACCTAAGCCCGGGACCACTTTACTTTTTCATTTTGAGGTCCCCAGAAGCCAAAAACACCATTCGTTCATTTTCATATATATATATATATATATATATATATATATATATATATATATATATATATATATATATATATATAAGTAGATAGTATCATGTTACTTCTAGGACACTTTTGGAGACAATCAAAAATCAAACAAATTTCACAGTTTTTTAATATAATTATGCAATATTTTTGCCATTTTTTGGCCAATTTTCAGCTTTTGTCAAATTGTCTTAAAAAATATGCAATTTTAATGAAATTTTCAACAAATATGCCTAAATTTTTCTACAAAATAAAAATTTTTTAAAATCAAGTAAAATTATCACATTTTATAAGTATTTTTTCAATAAAATTAATAGTTGACTTTTCATAAGGTAATTTAAAATTTTAGTAGTATTTTTTCAATAAATTTGACTAAAATAGTAATAATTCATTCTAATTAATTTCAGTAATATCATTTTTGATTATATTATATTCAAGTAATTTTTCAGATATAATAATAATATAACAATTTGTTTTACTAGTAGCTACTATATCATAATCAAAATCTGCATTAATAATAATATCATTTTTTGAACTTGAAATATTTGTTGGATTTTTTGTAGTATCAATTACATAAATTGGTCTATTTTCTAGAAATTCTGTTGGACTATAATACATTTTACTACTAATATAATAAACTTTTTTGTAATCTTGATACATTTCATACATAATTCTAAATTTTTCATTGTTTATATCAAAATTTTCCAATTCATCAGGGTAATAATGACCATTTAGTTTTACTCTTATATTTTTTACATACATACTATCAAATTTAGAAGTATCAAATAACTGATCATTTGTTCTTGATTTTTGAAATCCAATTATAATAAATTTTGGATTATAAATATTTCTATAGATATTTGTTTTATCAAAACTTAAATTCTTTCCTGTAATATTTTTTTGTTCAATGCATTGCCAATGATTAAAATGAAAATTTACTTTTTCAAATTTGCTTAGTTCATTAATTAATTGAATTTTACTTGTTGTTTTGTATTCAATTATAGGAACTCTAATAAAAAATTCATCAATTGTTATTTTACCTTCAGTTGGTAATGTAGCATTATCATAAGATCCATCAGCCTTTTTAGTTTTCCATCTAAAAATTGCATCATTATCTTCTGATCTAATAAATGTTATATTAAAACCTCCTTTGTATATTGGAATATTTACATTTTCAAAAAATCCTAATCCAAAATGAGATAAATTACCAATTGCTTCAAATTTATTTTTAAAATTTGATTCAAAACCATTATTTATTTGATTTATTTCTGATTTTGAATAAGTTATAGTACCTTTAATTGTACTTAATAGACCAGGATATTCAATTTCATCAATCAATTTATTATGTTTTCTAACTTCAATTTTTGAAAATGAAAATGGAACAAAATTATCAATTAATTTTATATTAGCACCATTATCATATGCATTTCCATCAGATTTAGTCAATTTACCAGATATATAAAATTGAAATTTAGAAGTACAAAATCCATCTCCAAAATCTATATTAAATTCAGTTTTTTTATTAGGTTCATTTAAATGTAATTTAGATAATGGATAGAAATTTTTGTATTCAGCTCTTTCAATATCATTTACATATTTTTTGTAATCAGCCATTTATTAAGGATAAATTTTTTAAATCAAAAGCTTTTTTAAAACAAGTAAAATTTTTATAATTTTTATGTATCAATTTCATTTTTACTTTTAAAATATTCAATTTCAGTAGCATGATCAAGTATAAATTTTGCTGATATTTTTTGATGTTCTAAAATTAATTCCCAATTTAATGTAAATGCATAATCATGAATGAAATATTCAGTTAAATCTTGATATTTACAAATCAAATCAATATAATCTTTTAATTGATAATTTATGAATTCAGTAATAAAATCTACAGTTAAATTTTGATATTGAGCAATTTTTTGCCAATTTAATTTATTTTGAAACAATCTCATCATATTAATACTCAATTCATATTTTTCAGAAATATCATCCCAATCATCTTTGTTTAATTGATTTTGGTTTCTGATAATGAATAAATCAAATGAACTGTATAGAGCCATTTATTAGGGAGAAATTTTTGTAAAACAACTTTTCTTTGAATTACAAATACAACATTTTGCTTTAATTATATTTATATTTTTCAATTTTATTATCTGAATATCTTTAGAATTAGTTTTGTGTTTACATTTAAGACACTAAATCAACTCCATTTATATAAAATAAATTATTGTAATTTATCTATATCATCTTTAATTAGTATTATTTCAGCATTTAATTCTTTTATGGATTCATTGACTTGCCTCAGGGGCAGTGGGCTTTCCACTGTACGGGTGTTTCTTGGCGACCCCGGGGTACCTGAGCCAAGCTGTGAGACCCTCCTCACAGTTCTTCCCGAGCTAGGGCCTTTCTTCTCATCTTTCAGGTCTTAGCTCACCGTCTTTATTCTTTCCTGAGCTAACCTTGCTCACCTTCTTGTTTTCGACCCCGAATCAAGGGTGTCTTTCCACCTTCTTTCGACCGGCGCACGCTGGGGGGTCCTGGGAGTGTCCCTGTTGTGTTGCAGGGACTGATGTGTGCCTCGCACTGCCGATGGTCTCCTCCAGTGTGTCGTCAGAAGCCAGCCGCTTCGGACCTTAGTCAGGAAGTGCGGCATGGATGCAGAGATCGGACTCTGCATTGCCACGGTGCGACCCCCAGCACGTCCGGCACATTTTGTGTATCGGTGCTGGGCAAACGGAGGTTTCGGGCCCCAGAGTCCTGGGGTAGGGGTGTCTTATCTCCTACGGGGGGTAGACCTCCGAGGGTGTACCCGCTCCCGGCCAATGAAGGGCCGCCTCTTGCCGCACGATGCGCTGGTGAAACAAAAGTATGGATTTTCAAAACCAAAACACGAAATTAAAGGAGAATGAGCAGGCCGCCTTTAAGCGCAGCTCAAAACTGCAGAGGTCTCCGACCTCGAAGACTGGGACGCCGACGGGGGGAATTAAAGCCTCCCCTCCGCCGATCCCGTTCAAGGCTGCTGGTGTCGCCGGATCGTCGGCCGTAACCGGAAAGGAAAAGGATGAGGTTAAGCTGGGTATGGGGGTGACTGAGCCGGTAACACCTCTAGCCGGGATGCAAGGAATTCCTCCCAGGAAGAGTCCTCTTCGTCCGGCATTCGAGATGCAAATGCTTCGGCAGCAGCAGGACGATGCCAACGAGGAGGAAGACTCATGTCTGAAGAAAATGAACGATCTTTTGAAGGAGATGGCCAAGGCTCTCCTTATTCAGAAGAACGTCAACAAGGCGATTAAGGACGGAATTCCAAAACTCGAGGATTTCCTTGGCGAAATCGAGGAATGCCGGAAGATCAGGCTGAAGGCAGTGAAGCAGGAGCGCGACGTTATGAACCGAGTTATGTCTGCTTCGCCTCAAGCTCATCTGGCTGAGTCCCAGACTCAAGCCAGAAAGCGAAAGAAGAGGCAGAGCGGTTCTTCGCCGGAAAGCCCTGAGCTTGTTGAGGTGGACTCAGTGCCGAGACCGGTTTTTGTCACTGCGGCATCGCAGACATCTCCTGTCCAGGCTACTCAATCCGCCCCGGGCGCTGTCGCGATTCCAGCGGCTACTCCTGCAGAGGTTCCTGCTCCGGCGGCTAATCCTGCCTTGGCAGCAAACTCTGCCTCAACACCTTTGGGGGGCTGGAAGACGCGCCTGTCTAAGAAAGAAAGGAGGAGGCAGAAGCAAGTGGAGGCAGCTTCGAAAAGTGCGTCGAGGGTGGAGCGGACGCAAGTCTCAAACCCGGTGGGGGAGGCCTCTGGCAAGTCTGTCAGAAAGCCTAAACAACCCAGGCCTAAGAAGCCCAGGACGGAGGCAATCTTGATCAAGCCCTTAGGGGGGCGATCTTTTGCTGATGTTCTGGGTCAGATTAGATCGCAGGCCAAACCGGAAGAGACCGACTCCGTTATCAAGTCTATTCGGCGAACACAGAACGGGGATGTCCTCCTCGAACTGGGGAAGTCGAGTGACAAGATCGGTTTTGCCGCTTCCCTCAAGACTGCACTTGGGGACAAAGGCTCCATCAAGGCCCTAGAACCGAAATGTTCGGTCGAGATTCGGGACCTTGATGCCCTCTCCACCGAAGATGAGGTGACCCGTGCGATCCAGGTGGCACTTCCGGAGATACCGGCTGATGGAGTGAGGGTATGGCTGACAAAGCCTAACCGAAGTCAACTCAGGATGGCTGTTGCTGAGATGGGCGAAAAGCACGCCAATAAGCTGCTTAGCCTTCAGCACCTCAGAGTCGGTTGGGTCAGTTGCAGGCTCAAACGGAGGGTGGTAGTTTCGAGATGCTTCCGCTGTCTCGGTTTCGGCCACTCCTCCCGAAACTGTAACGGGCCCGACAGGAGTGCCAACTGCTTCCAGTGTGGAGGCCAGGGCCACAAACGCAAGGAATGTTCCTCGAGCCCATCCTGCTTCCTCTGCAAGGATTCAGGCTCCAGTGCCCTCGGTCACTTACCCGGGTCTGGTCAGTGCGGTGCCTTCAGAGCCGCACTTGAACAGGCAAAAGGCAGCGGCCGGTAATTCGCATCCTCCAGGCCAATCTTCATAGATCCTGGGGAGCTGATAACCTTCTAGATCAGAAGGGTGGTACTTCTGATCTACCTCCGAGAACTTGGTGCTGACGCGCTCCTTATCAGCGAACAGTATCGGGACAGAAACCCAAACATTTGGATCTCCGACAGCCTCGGTACTGCTGCATTTTGGGCGCGTAATACACAGGATGTCTTGGTGCGGAGTCACGGGCGCGGCCGAGGATTCGTCTGGGTTCGGTGTAGGGACGTGACTATCTTCAGTTGCTACCTCACACCCAACGAGGCCGTCCAGGACTTTCGCGACAAGATAGATAGCCTAGAGGAGTGCGTTCTCGGCACCACCGGGCATGTCGTCGTTGGTGGCGATTTCAACGCCAGGGCCGTCGAGTGGGGAATGCCCTCTACCAGCTCCCGGGGGAAATACATCCTGGATTTCATCGCCAGGGCCGGTCTTGTCGTCCTCAACCAGGGCGACACACCTACTTTTCGGCGCCCCGGGCAGAGAGGCACGATCCCTGACGTCACCTTTGCGTCTGAGTCGCTCCTTCCGAGGATCTCTGGCTGGAGGGTTGTCGAGGACTACACGGGTAGCGACCACCAATACATCGTGTTTGACCTGCATGATCAGGCAAATCGTCGAGTTTCCGCATCTCGGGAAGGGCCACGCCGGTGGAACACCAACAAACTGGACGTGGTCAAGTTCACCGAAGTCATCTCTCGGGGAGCGCAGGGGAATCCTGGTGAGGCTGGAGCCGAGGCACTAGTAACATCCACGATGGAACTTATCGTCTCGGCCTGCGACCAGTCTATGCCGCGAAGGAAACCCCGACGCGACAAACAACCCGTTTACTGGTGGACTGAAGAGATTGCGGAACTCAGAAGAACATGTTTAAGAACTAGACGAGCCGCCACTAGAGCGAGAATTCCCGCAGACAGAGTTCGTAAGTCGGAGGCCTATAAAGCTGCGAGAAAATCTCTCCGCCAGGCGATCAACAGGAGCAAGGCGAATAGCTGGAGGAGACTTCGTGACGACGTTGATTCCGACCCGTGGGGCCTGGGTTACAAACTTGTAACACAGAAACTCAGCGCCCGCTCTCCACCTTCCATCATGGAGGGCGCCACCATGGGGAGGATCGTCGCTGCGTTGTTTCCTGAACATCCACAGCGACCGCCGGTTGACTTCGGACGGGTAGAGGACGTTCCACTTTTCACTTTCGAGGAGCTGGAAACCTCCGTTCTCTCCCTGAAGAGCAACAAGGCTCCTGGCCCGGATGGGATTCCCAGTGAGGCTTTAAAGAAAGTATTTTTAATCAACGCTGACTTGTTGTTGAGAATGTACAATGCCTGTTTGGTAGAAGGGGTGTTTCCGGCTCCCTGGAAAACAGCCAGGCTTGTACTGATCAGCAAGGGCAAAGGTGATCCCGAGCTGCCGTCGTCCCACAGGCCTCTCTGCATGTTGGACACGGCTGGGAAGCTGTTCGAGAAGCTGATCCGTTCCCGCCTGACTTCTGCCGTGGAAGCTGCCGGGGACTTATGCCCCCGTCAGTACGGCTTCAGAAAGGGACGGTCAACGATCGACGCTGTCACCGAAGTTCAGAGAGCTGTGGAGAGAGCCGAGAGCCACAACCATTTCTCCCGCCGAGTAGTGCTTCTTGTTACGCTTGATGTCAAGAATGCCTTCAACTCGGCGAGGTGGGTCGATATGTTGGATGCGCTTCGCAACACCTTTCGTATTCCTGCATATCTGTTGCGGCTCGTCGAGGATTATCTACGCTCTCGAAGCCTGATTTATGACACGAGGGACGGAACGCGGACGATGGAAGTCACTTCTGGTGCCGCACAAGGTTCAATACTCGGCCCGGATCTCTGGAACGTTGCCTATGACAGCCTCCTGAGGTCCGAGATGCCTGAGGAAACCACTTTGGTTGGGTACGCCGATGACGTCGCAGCTCTCATTGCTGCACGCAACGTTGAGCTGGCCCAACTGAAGTTGAACCGAGTTATGCGGGTGGTCAACAACTGGATGTCCGATCACGGTCTCTCACTTGCTCTCAGTAAGACGGAGATCGTGATTCTTACGAAGAAGAGGATCGACACCGTCGTCCCGTTTCGAGTGGGAAGGGAGGTGGTCACATCAACTCGTGCCGCCAAATACCTCGGGGTTATGGTGGACACCAAGTTAAGCTGGAGGGATCAGATCTTCCGTACGGCAGACAAGGCCGCTAAGGTAGTGACTTACCTTAGTAGGCTGATGGCCAATGTCGGGGGTCCCCGATCCAGCAGAAGACGTCTGTTGATGTCCGCGGTCCAGTCCGTGCTTCTTTACGGGGCAGAGGTGTGGGCAGGCGCTCTAGATAAGGAGTGCTACAGGTTGCGACTCGCCCGGGTTCAGCGTCAAGCTGCGCTCCGGGTGTGTTCCGCCTACCGGACAGTGTCCGAGCCTGCCGTCCTGGTGGTCGCCGGAGTCATCCCTGTCAAGCTCTTGGCAGGGGAGAGGAAAGCGATTTATCAGAGACAAGGCGAGATCGGCAAGGACACGGCAAGAACAGAAGAGCGCTCCCGAACCTACCAGCAGTGGCAACACAGCTGGGAGCACGACACCCGAGGACGATGGACTGCGCGACTTATCAAGCAGGTCCAACCATGGGTGGAACGGCGGCATGGGGAGGTGGACTACTACCTGACCCAATTTTTGACAGGTCACGGCTATTTTCGGTCGTACCTGAACCGTATGGGAAAGACCGGTTCACCGGACTGCATTTATTGCCCGGGTGTTCCCGACGATGCGGAACACACATTCTTCCGCTGTCCCCGTTGGGAAGGGCCCCGCCTGGAGGCCACACAAATCTTTGGTGCATTTTCGGTGGACTCGGTCTGCCAAAAGATTTTGGAGGATGAGGGCAACTGGGATTGTTTGTCACAGTTCGTCCGGGGCATCCTCCTGGAAAAGAAAACCGATCTGGACCGTGAAGTGGCCCAGATCCCTTGATCGAGCGGCTGGATAAGGAGCGAGCCCCACGGGCGTAAGCCAAATTTAGGCCTAGCCTGACGTAATGTGACAAACAATTCCAGGTTAGATTCCTAAAGAGTAGAGGAGGTTTTTTAGTGGGTAAACTCGTTTTTAGGGGAGCCCCACACTACAGGCTGGCCACCTGTGTGCGTAATGCATTTTTCCGCCTCTCCCTCAAAAAAAAAAAAAAAAAAAAAAAAAAAAAAATGGATTCATTGACTCCATCAAATAGAAATTTTAGTTCTTTTTCTAATTTTTCTTCTAAATTTTCAATATATTTTCCAATATTAATTAAAAAGTCTGTAATTTTATTTAAATCTTTTTTAGTTTCTGAATGATCATTACCAATTTTAATAATTGAATCTAAAACTTCATCTAATTCTGATTTTATTACAACATCATATTTATTTATACTTGGTTTAACATTAACAATTCTTTTACCATTAATACTTATATAATTTTTTGATAAACCAATAGCATTTACTAGATTTTCAGTCTTTTTTACATGACTTTTAAAACTTTTACTAAAATTATTAAAAAATATATTTAATTTAGAATTTATATAATCTTCTTTAATATTAATTGGATGCTTTTTCTGTCTTCCAAACAGATCAAATATATTTTGTGAATCCATATTTATTAAGGATTAATTTATTTATTATATTATCAAATTTTTTATTATTATTTAATTCATTTAATATAAAAATACATAAATGACCACAAATTGGTGGATCATTATAATTTTGAATTTGATTATCATTATAAAATATATTATCTTTTCCTAGATACTTAACTAATTCTATTGGTGGTTTATTAACTATATTTCCATATGAATCAAAATAATATTTAATTTTATCTTTTTTATAATAACAAACCCAATGGGTTCCATTTCCATCAAATGAATCTAAATTTATAATTCCACATTCAAATTTATTAACTTTATTAGGTAATATATCTCTCATAAATACACCTCTAAAATATTTTATATTTTTACACAATTTTTTTAATTCACCTAATGTTAGTGGTTCAAAATTTTTTTATAATTTTGTTTCATATATTTTAATGTTTTTTTATCTAAACCAGATCCTTCTACATTTTTTAATTCATGATCTAACCAATCAACAAAATTTCTAAATTTAGGAATTATAGATTCTTTTACAACTTTTGCTCCCTTTCTAACATTTGGTGTATAATTTTTAACTATAGGTATATTATCAGCAAAATCTAAAATTTCTTTTAGTAATCCACCATTTTTTATATCTTTTAATTGATTATATGAAAATTCAAATCTTAATCCTTTATTTAATTTTTTATGTTTATTTAGTTTATTAATTTGTCTTTTAGATAATAATATAATATCTTTTCCATTTTCATTAAATTGATCAATATTAAATTGAATTATAACTGATTTTTTATTTTTAAATGCTAATTTTATTTTTGATTTTTGATTATCTGTCAAGTTTATATTTATTTTTTCCATTTATTAAGAAAAAAATTTATAGTTTTTATAATATAGATTAACATAATCAATAAAAAATTGTATTAAAATTTTAATCCTACTTCTAAACCCATACCAAATTTTCTTTTCATCCACATAGCACCTGATGTTGGTAATGCAATTAATCTTTCACCAATTCCATGATCATTTGATGTTACTATATCCCATGCTTTATCTTGTAAAATTTTATCAGCTATTTCATTTCTAGATTTTGTATCTTTATGATCTCTATAAAATAAATCATGTTCTTTAGCAGCTTTATCTAAATCATTTATTCCAGGATCACCTCTTTTTACTCTTTTATTTAATTTAGTTCCAGGCCCTAGATATTGATAACCAGGTACATGTAATTCAAAAGGTAAATTATTTATAACATCATTTAAAATACCTGATCCATCTTTTAATAATGGTGATGAAATATTTGCCAAAATTCTTTATAAATACTTAATTCCTTTAGGTTTTTCAATTAATTCATCTAATTTATTTGATATAAAGTCTTTAATTGCTTTCTTTTCATTTAAAAAATTATTATTACCAGCTTTTTCTTGTGCATATATATAATTAATAATATTATCTAATTTATTTAAATCATCTATAAATCTATATTCAATTTGATTTTCTGTATATTTTCTGATTCCTGAACCTTCAATTTCACCTTTTAATTCCCAAATATGTTTAATTAAATTAATATATTTATCACCTTTACTAGATTTTGGTTTCTTACTATTTGGATCATTATTTTTATAAATTGAATTAGTTTCCCATAAAATCTTTGAATAATTATTTAAATCATCTTGTGTATATAAATTATTATCTGGTTTCTTTTCATAAGTTAACAATCTCCATAATCCATGTGTTCCATTATATTTTTTATCATCAATTATTAAATCATCATTATTAATTACAGTTATTTTATCACCAATCATAAATGATTTTTTATGTTTATTCCAATATAAACCAAATTTATCATCTTTTGTTCTCGGTAAATATTTTTGTGCTAATGGACCAATAATTTTATCTAATGTTTGAGGTGAAATTAAATTTGGGTCAATAAATGTCGATTCTTCTTGAATTATTGGTTGTCTGATTGGTCTAAATGGAGTACTTGAAGGTAAATTTAATTCTTCAGTTTCTGGTATTGATATATTAGCAAAATTATTAACAACAGGTACCAATTCCATTAGGTTTTTATTTTCATTTAAGACTTCACCAATTTTATTTTCAACTTTACCAATTGCTGATGTAATAGGTTCATATGCTTTTTGTTTAATTTTTTCATAATTATCTTCAATTTTAATTTGATTTTTAAATTCTTTTATTAATTTTTTCTCAATATCATCTAATTTTTTAGCTTCATTAACAGATATTTTATCCATTTATTACAAAGAAAAATTTAGGTTCAACACAAATCATGTTAACATAAACACAAATCATATTAACACAAAACACAAATCATGTTAACACAAAAACAAATCATGTTAACACAAACACAAATCATGTTAACATAAAAACAAATCATGTTAACATAAACATAAATCATGTTAATGTTAATCATGTTATTTCTATTCTATTCTATTCTATGTTAACACAAATATAAATCATGTTAAACACAATTCATTTTACTTTATTTCTGTAATTTTCATTAAATATATAAATACTAATGAAATAAATAATACTAATAAAATAAATATTTTATCAATTATTGACTCAAATATACAACAAGCCATTATCATTATTTAATATCAGAAAAATTTTTCATATATTTTCCATCATTTGATTTTTTCAATAAATTAATAGTTAAAAATCCATAGTCTTCTTTCCAACAATCATTACAAATAGTTTTAAATTTATCAAATTTCATATCTGATCCAACAAAATTATTATATATTTTTTTCATATAATGTTCATTTTGTTTAAAAATGCATAACATAATTAAATTATTTCTAATTAATTGCATATCAACTTTTGAATAACATTGTGATAAATAAATACATGATATATTTTTATGTCTACCCATTATAAAATATTCTTTAATTTTATCTTGTTTTTCTGAAATACAATCATCAAAAACTACTAATGAATTTGGTTTACATTTATTTAGTGGAATCATATCATTACATGAAAAATAAGAAATTTGTTTATTAATATTTGATTCTATATTTTTAAATCTTTTTTGTAATAATTTATAAGATGGTTGTTCTAATGATTTACTAAAAATATATAAATTTGAATATGGAATTAATCTTTTATAAATAAAATTTAATAATAATGTAGTTTTACCATATCCACTTGTTCCTATAATTAATAATCTAATAGGTTGATCATTTTTATTATTTTTTTCATATGATTCTAATTTTATATTATCTTTTTTTCTAAAAATTTCTCCATTTAAATAAGATGAAATTATTTAAAATAATTGGTCATTCATCCAAACTAGAATTAAGATTAGAACATCCAATACATTTAGATGGAAAATATAGTATTGGTTTAAATGGATTTTATTCAGATAATTTTATATCAAATATACCAAATGATTATAAAAACTGTTATGGATATTCTATTAAAGATGAAGATGATAAAATTGTAGATCAATATTTTGATATAAATAAAGGAAATTATACAATTGAAGAAATAAAAAATATTTTTATTAATAGTTTAAAAGAATTTAAAAAGAAAATTAATAAATTTGATGAAAATGATTTTATATTGAAAAATGATGGACCATATATTATAATAAAATCTCCTGTTAAAATTATAGTAACAACAATTATAATTGATTTATTAGGGTTAGATGATAAAATGATTGAACCAAATGTATTAACAAAAGGAATTAAACTACCAAAAATTAGACCTTTTGATGTTATTGAAATTCATTGTAATTTAGTTGATCCTAGTTTTGAAAATCATAAAGATCTTTCACATTTACATAAAGAATCAGAAATTCTATATTCATTTTATCCAAATGTTGAATATGGATAAAAAATTAGTGAAAAACCAAATGAAATTGATTATATTCCTTTGAAAAATATAAATAAAATTCAAAATATTGTAATATCTATTCAAGATAGTGATGGGAATCTAATAAATAATGAAACTATTAAAAGTATTGTATATTTAAGATTAAAACAAAATTTGTAATATAAAATTTGTCTACATAAATAAAAAAACAATAATTGATTTAATTAACAATAATTTTATATTTAATAATAAATTAATTGTATTTAATAAACAAAATAATCCTTAATTAAAAAGGAAAAGATATTTGTGATATTTTAAAATATAAAAATTCTAGAAAAGTTTTAATTGAAAATGTAAAAGAAAAATATATAAAACTTTAAAAATATCAAGTGTAACCAACAGTTACACTTATATAATGATGATAAATTAATTTACACAAAAATTATAGGTGTCACAAATTATGACACCGTAGAAATTGATGTACAAACATGTTTTCAGATGCCCTAAAACAGGGCGTCAATAAAATACATAATAAAACAATATTTATTAATGAATCTGGTTTATATTCATTAATTTTAAAATCAAAAAAGGTAGATAAACAATAAGGATAGATGATGATAAAATAAAATAAAATTTATAGATATTTTTAGAGGGGATAATTTGTCCCCCCTATCATATAATGAAAAACATACAAAACTTATTAAAATTAGGTAGGACCCAAAATGGGTCCCATATAAATTATAATATTTTTTTAAAATTTTTTAAAGGAGGTAACCTTATTATACAATAAAAACTTAAGGGTAACAAAACGTTACCCTTCTTAAACATTCAAAAAATATTCATAAAGATAATAAATTATATACAAATTTGAGACCCGTCTTAAAGACGGGTCTGACCTATAATGAAAAACATACTATTTTTATAAAAAAATTTTTGTTTATATTTATTAATTTTAAAATCAAAAAAGAATAAAAAAATTTAAAAATAGATTAATAAATATTTAAAATAAAATAATCAAAACAAATAATAAAACATAAAAATTTAATAATAAATTATTGAATATATTTAAATTTATTAAAGAAAATATTTAAAAATATACATAAAATTATAGTATAAATTCAATATCATATGTCTATAAATTATTAATATAATTTTTATCATTTTCTTTAAAACTTTCTTTAACATAATTTTTTATTATATTTATAAATGGTTCTATTATAAAATTAAACTTATAATGATATACTAAATAATTTTTATATTTAAAAAGATATATTAAAAATTTATTTGATACTTTAGTTTTAAATAAATATAATTTTATATCAAAATCATTATTTATTAATTCTTTTGGAACAATTAAAATTTCCATTTATTTATAATTATTTTTATACCCCCAAGGTAATGTATCAATTTTATTTTCACAAATAAATCTTTTGTCATCTCTATTACATAAAGCTAATTTATTTATTGTAATTGTATATAGTTCATGTTTAAAACTTCTAATACAAGTCATTTCTCTATATTGTTCTTGATCATCAAATAAACATTTCTTAAAATCATCCATATGTAATGTTTTATCAACAACACTTTTCTTGATTCCTTTACATTTTACAGGATTTTTATTATTAAATTCATAACTATATAATTTTGATCTTAAACCACAATATTCTTCTAATATTTCACCATTTAACTCATCTTTAAATTTACCAATTATTTTTTTATTCTTTTCACTATAGCATTCATGTTCTTTCTTATAATCACTTGTATCAAATTCATTAATATTTTCTTTAATAATTTTACATGGATCCTTTTTAAATTCTATAAAATAACTGTCTGTGTCCATATATAATAACCTTATATTTGGATCAAACTTCTTTAATTTTTCATAATAAAATTTATACATATGTAATTTTGATAAATCAAGTACTGAAAATCCTATATAGATTGGTTTATCAAACTTAACCTTTTCTTTTATCATATGTGAAGCAATACAGTCTTTATCAAATATACTAAATGTTTTAAAATTAGGTTTTTTTGCTTGTTTTAATGAAAACTTTTCATCACCTAATTTAATATCACATCTATTTATAACATTTTCCATAGTTTTTCCAAAAACACTATTATTCATCAATTTAACAAAGTCTTTTTCAAAATCTGATGTTGATTTGGATCTTAATTTAGTATTTAATTCAATATATTTTTTCATATAATCATCTTGATCAAATGCTATAACTCTATTAACTTTCTTTAATTTTAATCCTTTTTGTAGATAATATTTTAAGTTTCTTGAATGAATAACATAATCTTTTTTATCAAATAATGTTGTGCAAAGTTTATTATTATAATGTTCAGGTGCTAATGGTAAATCTTTATGATTATCATGTAATTCAATAGGATATTCTAAATCAACATCTAATATGTATCCATATTCAGCATTTTCATCTAATTCTAATATTGTTTCTTCCCATTCATTTAATGTATATGTATTAGGATTCATCCATGTTATATCTTTATAAGGTAATTTTTGACTTAAAGCCCATCCATATAGATTATTTGCATCTATATATAACATATAATTTTCAGGTTTTGTTTTATCATAATTTTTTGTATATTTATTGTTTGCTTTACAATATCTAGTTATACATTGTGAAATACCACCTCTAATACCTTTTTCAATCATTAAGTACATATTATAATCACTTATTAATTCTAGTTTAATTTTTGTTAATTTTAACATAGAATCCCAAGCTAATGATGGTGATGTTAGATAATGTGCTGGATCTAATTGATAATTTTTCAAACAAACAGATCTAAAATTTTCAAATATATCAGCTAATAATAATACATCTTGAATATTATATAAATCTGAATAATTACCTAATGTTTTAACTTTTAATTTATTCCAAACTTTTATATAATGTTTATAATCATCATCACTTATATTTTCATTAGTTAAACAACTATAAAATTGATCTTTTTCTAATATTTTATCATAGTTTAATTTTTCAACATCATCAATAAATTCATATGGAAATACACCTTTAGAAGTTAATATTTTTAAAGTTTCATTATCATATTCGATTATATCATTTTCTTTTATAAATTTATTTATATGTTTAAATTCTTTAAGATTTTTAGCTAATTTTTCAATTGATGTAGCCATAAATCTAAATGTATCTACAAATGAGAATTTTATAAATTTTCTAGGTTTAAAATATAGTTCACCTTCAAATTCATAACCATAACCAGAATTTACTGAATAGTTTATATATTTTTCATCTGTATTAGCTAACAAATCAATTTTACCATATTTTTTAGCTAATTCTTTTATAAACAAATGTGTATCATAATTTGAACTATTATGACAGAATATAGGAATATTTTGAGGGAATTTTAGATTTAAATTACAATTTAAATGTGCAGCACCCCTAAATTTTCCTGTTAAATGGCAATGATCTCTTACTTTTATTTTTTTATCATCATCAAAACCACTATTTTCACAAATATGACAAATATTAGTTTTTGATAATTAATTTCTTCTTCATTAGTTAAATTCATAGGCTTTTTATTTTTTGAATTATATTTTTTAGCTATATATTTTGAAATTTCATCTAAATATTCAAATAATTTATTTGGTACATTTATTAATTCTTCTTCATTTTTTGCTCTATAACAAATAGGTTTATACATTTTATTAGTTACTCTAGATACTAAATAGATTGTAAATCCATATGGTTTATGTTTTTGAATTTTATTTGTATATGAGCAATTTGGATTATTTTTACAATTATCAATCTTTTCTAATATACTTTCAAAATCCATATAAATTACATATGGATGTTCAAACTTTTTATAATAATTTTTAAAACTTACTCTTTGACCAGGATGTGGCATTATAGGTCTACAAGGTTCTAATGATTTACATATTTCTAAATGATTATTCAAGTCTTTATTTTTATAGAAATGAGTCAAACATCTTCTACAAATATATTTTTTATTTTTATTTTTTTGTGTTAATTGCTTAGATACTAACTTACTTAAATCTGTAATCAATATATAATGAGAATTATTACCAATTTTATAATATAATAAATCAATTTCTAGTTTTGTATTATAATGTTCAGATATTTGTAATGGCACTATTTTTTCATCTTCATCAATTCTATAAATATTTATTGACATTGATGGATAATTATATTTAGAATCAAATGATCTTTTTTCAAATAATTTAATATCTTTCAATGTTATTGGATAATCAAAACCTTTAAAAATATCATCATTTATATATTTTTGATATTGTTTAACTCTTTCAGCATGTTCATTTGGTTTATCAATAGCACATCTAATTGCATAAATAAAACAATATTCATCTTTATTTTTAAAATTTACACAACATTTTTTATTCTTAATTTCATTTGGTAATTCTATATATGATCCAGCATTTAATGAATTATTTTTAGATAATTTTAGATTTAATTCAACACATCTTTTTAATGACCAACCAGAGCCTTTTGATGGTTGATTTAGTTGTTCTCTAACTATTAATTTCTTAAATTGATCATCAATAAAATCATCTACATTTAAAATATCTGAACTTTTTATGCAAAAATACATATTACTATTTTGAATTTCACCATTTATTAGTTTTCTTTCATATTCACATTCTAAAGCCATCTGTCCTTTAATATTTTTGAATTTTTGTTTTTCTATCAATTTTTTTATTTCATTTCTTTGAGTTTCTAAATAATCATTAATATCTAGATCATCATTTGAATTTGTTAAAATATAATCTTGAAAATATCCTTTTAATGACGAAGCTTCTTGAATATTTATTATATTTTCTTTTGGAATTGGTCTATTTTTAAAATAATCATTTAATAATCCAATCAATTCTTTTCTAGTTTTATTAACAATTTTAATACTATTTTTAATTGCTAAATTTTGAATATATTTAAATGATCTATATTCTAAATTATTTGGATTTTCTTTAATTTTGTTTAATCTTTTAATTAGTTCATCTCTAGATAAATTTTCATAATTTCTGACAGATAATTTTTTTGCAATTTCATTTAATTTTTCTATATTAAATAATGAATAATTTGTAAGATCAAATGTTTCTTTAATATTTGTTAATTCATCTAAAGTTTTATTTTTATAATTATATATATTATTATTTTTACACCAATGTTTTAATTCAAATATTTTATTATCATATTTTTGTTTATTTAATAAATGTTTAGTTGAGTTATAATGTCTATCATAATTTTTATATAATATATTTTTATTACAATAAGGACAATTAATATTTTTATTTGTTCGTTCCATTTATTAGAAATAATTTTTACTTAGAAATAAAACTCTTAAAATTATGAGAAGTTTTTCCACTTTTTCTAGGTAATTTATAGTTTAAATTGTATTTTTTCAATCAATAGTCAACTTTTCACAAGTTAATTTAAATTTTCTAGAGTATTTTTTCAATAAAATCAATAGTCAACTTTTCACAAGTTAATTTAAATTTTCTAGAGTATTTTTTCAATAAAATCAATAGTTGACTTTTTATAAGTCAATTTAAGTTTTCTATAGTTTTTTTTTCAATAAAATTTAAACTTTTTTAAAACAATTAAAATTATTATTTTTATCATATTTTTAAATTTTCTAGTTTTGTTATATTTTTGTCATAAATTTTAATTTACAAATTGGTTTTTTTCAATTCATATTCATAAAAATTTCCAATAATATCTTCATTATTTTGATCTTTTATACTATATGTAACTGGATTTGTATTATTAATTTTAGAAATTATAAATATTTCTCTAGACCAATTATTTTTATATTTATTAGAAAATGTTGATTTTTTATTTCCAATTCTAACTCTATCATTTATTTTAAATTTTGATTTGGTTATTATTTTTGGTGGTTTATATTTAAAAACAGTATCTAATAAATCCTTTTCATTATTTTTATTTACTTCAATTGGTTTCATTTTAATTGTTGAATGATATGAATTATTATATTCTTTAACAATTTTTGGTAAAATATTTATCCATCTATAATTTTTATTTATTTAAAATTGTATTTTCATTTTTTCATTTTGTGTTCTATTGTACCTTTCTATTATACTTGATTTTTCTTCATTTTCTGTATGATACAATTTAATATCATATTTATTTAATATTTCATTAAAATCTTTATTGATAAATTCTAATCCTTTATCTGTATGTAAAAGATTAGGTGATTTATGATTAATTTTAATTGCATCCTTAATTATTTCTTCAAATGCTTTAGAAACTGTTTTTCCATCTTTTTTCTTTAATGGTTTTGACCAAACATATTTTGAGAAAGTATCTATAACATTTAACATATATTTATAACCATCATTTTCTTTTTCATAATTTTTCATTATAATTAAATCTGCTGCCCATAAATCATCAATACCTAATGTAATTATTTTTCTTTTTAGAAATTTCTTTCTAATTGGAGCATGAATTTCATTTGCTTCAATTATTTGTTCATTTTTAGTTAATTCTTTTTTAATTATAGGTTTAACTTCTTTTTTCAAAATTTTACTTTTATTTGTTTTACAAATTGAACATTTAGTAGCAATTCTATATAATCCATTTTTCATTTCAACAATTTGTGGATTAATATTTTTAGTTTTTTTCTTACATTTGTGACAATGAATTGGTTCATTCATTTATGTATAATTTTTTTTAAATAAATGGATATGTGTTATAGATGTCATAATCAAACTAATTTTACTATTATTGGAAATTGTGTAGGATGTAATATATGTAAAAGAATTATTTATGAAAAAAAGATAAAGAGAAAAAGTAATAAGAATAAACATCTTAAACATATTTTAAGAGAATTTAACCATTTTCAACCATATAAAACACAACAATTAATTAATGAATTATATATTTTATGTATTTCCAATCATTTTGAAATAACACCTAAGAATATAAAATTATTTTTAAAACAAAGGAATTGTACAAATTGGATATTTTACTATCAATTTTTAAACAAAATATACAATATTGAATTTGAATTGAATAATGAAGATAAAGAAAAAATTACACTATTTTTTAATAAATATTTATGTTTTAAGAAAAGTAATATATCATACAAAAAAATATTACCTATGATTTTTAAATACTTAAATATGGATTTTTGTATAAAACCTAATTATGATAATGACTTTTTAACATATCTATCACAAACAAGTTTGTGATATTTTTTCCTATATAAATGGATCTGCTAGAAGAAATTAATAATGTTGGAGAATTAAGATTTAAAGAATATAAACCATTAAAAAGTTTAAATTTAAATAAAAAATATAAAATTGAAAAATTTGAAAGAATTAAAGATAAATATGGATATACAATTATTGTTGAATTAGAAAAATGTAAAGTACATTTACCAAAAAGATTTACTAATGTAATTGATGATAAATCAATTAAAGAATTAAATCAAAAAGATTTACATTTAATTGTCACTGATATTAAGACTTTTGATGATAAAGAAACTGCTTTAGTTAAATTTGAATAATTATTACAATATTATTGAAAAAATACTATTAAAATTTTAAATTACCTTATGAAAAGTCAACTATTAATTTTATTGAAAAAATACTTATAAAATGTGATAATTTTACTTGATTTTAAAAAATTTTTATTTTGTAGAAAAATTTAGGCATATTTGTTAAAAATTTCATTAAAATTGCATATTTTTTAAGACAATTTGACAAAAGCTGAAAATTGGCCAAAAAATGGCAAAAATATTGCATAATTATATTAAAAAACTGTGAAATTTATTTGATTTTTGATTGTCTCCAAAAGTGTCCTAGAAGTAACATGATACTATCTACTTATATATATATATATATCTATGTGTCCGTGGTACTGATAACTTTTGAAGGGGACCTCCGATTTTGATGAAATTTGGTATGGACAGAGCCGTCCTTAGGAAATGCGAGGCCTGGAGCAAAATATTTCTGCGAGGCCTTATTTAACTGTGATTGCTGGGGGGTTGTGGGGTATGGAATACGACAGCATGTGTCCAAAGTATGTCAAGACGTTTTCCGACTGTCTATATATGTACTCAATCCATTAGACCCCTATATCTTTGAAATTATTTGAGTTACAGAAATGAAACTTGGCACAAGTATTAATTAAAGGGTCTCCCTGAACTCTACCCTCTAGCCCTCTACCCTCCTTTTCAAGTATTATTCCTGGACCAAAGACAAGCCAAAATATCATATTTAAAATTGAGTGATTTTAATACAATAGTCACGCATATGAGCGGGTTGCCGGGCAAAAAGCGTGGTTGCGGCGCCAGGTCAACAATGGATTTCATACCAAAACTGCTCCCGGGGAAGCGGTCCGACGTGACTAGCCTCAGTTATATCGCTCTATCTCGCTTATTTATGAACAAATTTTCATGATTTTTATATCGTTGGATTTTAAATTAAATTTTGGAAAAAACACATAACATAAACTTTGCTACCTTATGTAGGTAATTTTTATGTAATTTAAGGTTAAAGATTTTCATTGGCCACCATTTTGAAAACATGAATTGTAAAAAGTTGATTATTTTTTCTAGCTAGGTCTTTACTTCAAAAAGATGTGTACCGAATTTCCACTTATTACGTCAAGCCGTTCTTACATTAAAAATTATTTAAAAAAATACAAAATGACTGCTGTACAAGTAACTATGGTGTTTTGGAATTTTTTAATATGATATTTTGATTTTGGCTTGTCTTTGGTCCAGGAATAATACCTGAAAAGGAAGAGAGTTTAGAGACTCCCTGTATTAAGTCGCAAATGCAAGTGAATTTCTACATTTCTAACATTTACTGTTTCAAGTTTAAAGATGGCTGTAATTAAAAATGTTCAAAGCAAAATATTTTTAAAAGCTGTAAATTTTACAAACTTTTGCAAACTTACAAAAATTGCATGATTTAATTACCGGAGTAAAAATACTACTGGGTAGTGGAGAAATTAAAATCTTATTTTGAGAAAACACGGGTTTCGCTCGTAATGTAAATGGCCTACATATAAGTTTTAGATTACGTTGAATGTTTTCTAGAGTTGGTTGCTGGTTTATAGTTATTTAAGCATGAAATTATTCAAGTATTATGTAGCCTATGTATGATTCCTATGTAAATGGCCTATGTAAATCTTTATGATTTAAAAAATGTAAAAACTTAGATTAATCCGTTGTTTCTCGTTTGATCATTACAAACCAAACTTAGTTTCAACTTTTTTGTTTGCATTTTTTAAGATATTTAGCTTTGAAAATTTTTAATGGCCGCCATTTTGCAACAATAAATGTTAGAAATGTACAAATTCATCTGCATTTGTACCTTAATGCACTTAACAGTTGTGCCAAGTTTTAATTCCGTGCCTTAAATAACTTCAAAGATATAATGGATCAATTAAAAATTCACATACAGACAAACAGTTGAAAAACGGCTAGAGATAGGCAAAGTCGGTAATGCATGGTTGTGGCATCTGCAAGCATGGCTCGGCAGCCGCGAGGCTTGGTCCCGTCACCCCGCCAGCCGGAAGCCGCTATCAAACGATGTTTTGCGTTTGCATCCTTTTGGTCGCTACTATTACGTACGAATAAGAATCGCGTTCGTAGGCTTTTAAATCACAATTATTGAACATATTTCGCGGGTAATTAAACCGATATTTTAGGTACGTATCTGTTCATTATTATAGGCCTATATTATTTTTATTCAACTTAAACGTTTACGCAACTAACTTTTTAGCGGGCAAGGCCTCATGGCGCGAGGCCCTCCTCAGCGCGAGGCCTGGAGCGGCCGCTCCACTCGCTCCGCCCTAAGGACGGCACTGGGTATGGAGGTGTAAGACCAAGTCTATTTTCATGAGTTCGCGAACCAGCATTGTCGGGTTATGGGAACGGGCTTTTATGGGGTTTCAAAGGGGTCAAAAATGGGTTTTTGGCATTTTTGAACCTCAATTTTTAAAATTCGTCAATTTTAACTGAAACCGTTTAAAAGAGCTTAAAAAAACAAACAATTTGGTATTTTGAATTTTTATCATAGCATAACTGGTTACGGGGCAAATCCAAAAATGTGTTTTCCATGTTATTCTTATGGGAAATCAAGAAAACCCTATATCTTGCTTATTTATTGACATAACTTAATAAAATTTGGTATGTACATTATATATATAAGGTTTAACTTATACTTGCTTACAAAACCCATATGGCGGCAAACCTACATACTCACCCCCATGGGGTTTATGGGGAAAGTAAAAAATTGCCAGAGTTTGATACAATTTTGTGTTTACATTCACCGATTATTGATTAACTTAGATTTTCTAACAACACCCAATGGCAGAAAACCTACATACTCGATCCTATGGTGTTTTTATGGGGAAAGTAAATAATCTGAAATCCCATTGGAAATTCGCTGAGTACGCAGGTCTGCTGCGACGGGGGTATTACTTGATAAGTGTTTGTATTGTATTAAAGAGTACTTTTCCACTTCCCCAATTAAAAAAAGAGGAGGGTAGTGGAGATAATTTTATAATTTGTGCATGTGCTGGGAAAAAATGTAAAATTAAGTTTACGTTATTGGGAAATTGATTATGTTTTAATTCCTCATGTGTTTCTGGTACCTTTTTTTTAACTATCCATAGGCTACTATTTTTCTGTACTTAACTTTAAGGTTGAACTTTGTTTATTGTACTACTTTGTACTGACACTATTCAGAAATGTATTGTGTACATTCAAACGTATAAAGAAATTTGAATTTGAATCCAGTGTACCGACGACATATATATGGGACGAAGTCAGCGTTCAGTTAAATGACTCACCACGCCCATTTGGTCCACTAAATCGATCTAAAACCTGTTTATCGGTCTATAGGAATGTGTGACACACATGTGTGTCGCTTGGTCACTGGGTACAACCTCAATTTTTATTTTTTACAGATTTTCTAAGTTGACCATCTTGTCTGCTCACATGTGTTTGTTTACTACACATTTCACATGGGTTTTTTTTTTGCGTGACACATTGTCCTGTATATTTGAGTATTTTTTAGTATAGTAAAACTATTTTTTATTTATTTTCCAGTCATCCAACTCATGACACATATGTGAGACAGTCGGTCTATAACAAACAAATACAAAATACTAGCTACTAGGCTATAGACCGACGTCACACATATGTGACACAATAGAAATACTAAAATAGTACTGAAATAAATTGTTTTTCCAACTTTTATGAGCAAATATATATATATTATACATCAAATTATATAAAAATAGGCCTAGCGAAAAAGATTTTTCAGGCTCTGGGTTAGTATGTGTCACAATGACTTGGTCTGTGGTGAGAGTATCGAGTACTAGGATCGGTATGCTGGGAACTCCCGGCGACCCAAATTTCCAACCGTCAGTAGCCAATGTGTTAAACAGGATATTCGTCATTCACAAGAAAGCAATTAGGCGTAGAGCTATCTGTAGGCTACGGCCTTTGGACTCTTGCAAAGAAAAATTTAAAGAGTTGCAGATCACGACACTCTCTGCACTTTACCTGTTTGAAGTTATCAATTATGTAAAAGAAAATAATTTGATAGAGGCTCATAGTCATTCTTACTTCACTAGAAACTGTAGGCCTCATGTCAATCCGTCAGTTCAGCATAACTTAAAACTTTTTGAAACAAAACCCAGTTATCTTGGTGTTAATATTTTTCTCAATTGCCTTCAACAATCAAGAATATTGAAAATTTGAACAGTTTTAATAAGAAACTCAGGCAGTATCTCATCGATAAGTGATACTATGATCTTTTTCACCTTTTCAATAATCCAGATTTTTCCCCAGTATTTCATTCTCATCACCCACTCCCCAACTACAACCTGATTGGACAGCGTCAAGAGTTGACGGCCAATTCTTAGGATTAGAACAAAATTAAGGACGGGTCCCCCATGCCTTCGCGGTCTATGGGACGGGCATAGGAAGTAACAGGTAACAGGTCTTAGATATAGTTTTCGACTTTTTAAATGTATTAATCAAAGTCTAAAGCATTTATTCCGAAAGAAATTTTACAATGTAAGCTATGGGAAAGGTCAAGTTGGTACATGCTTGATACTTACTTACTTGGTACTTTGAAGGTCATCCAGTTGGCCGCGGCGTTGGATCCGTCAATCACTGTTCCCAGGGAGCACAGCGGTTTATGTAGATTAAATGGAGGTTCGGGGCTTAGTTTCTTTTGTTTATTTGGTGAGGTCAGGACCAACCAGGTTTAGTTATTTTTGGGGTAGCATTGACAAAACTCATAAAATTCATTAAAGTTGTAAAATGACTGACTTAAAAGGTTTTTAAGTTCACTCTTAAACTTTCACAAATTATTTTTAATCTAATGTAAGCCGGAAGTTTTTGAAAAATTTTCTGTCCTGAGTATAAAAGGGTTTTATATAAAAAATTCAATTTATGATGAACTGCAAAGGTGTCCTTAAATCTAGTATTGAGAATCTATGGAGTTTAGTTTGAGGTTCAAGGTTATTTGACTTAACAGGCTACTTCTAACACATACAAACTAGAACACCCAGGGGTTATGCCGGCAGTACACTATCGCCGAATCAAGGCGAGCAAGGACGAGCACGATAGTGTACTTGGTGTGCTCGTCTCTGCTTGCCTCAGTTCGCCTTGGTTCGGTTTGCCCGTGTTCGTGCTCGCCTTTGCTCCAGCTGGAGTCCGTTTTTCGCGCGAATCAAAGGAGGCGAGCAGACCCGAACTGAGCCGAGCACCGAGCACGAATCCTCCCAGTACACAATCGCTTGAGTTCGCCTCTGTTCTTTCACAGTGTATGTGTATTTTTCCATTGTTAATTCCTTGTTAATACTTTGTTTACTAAAATACATATTCAAAATCCTTTAACACATTCGCTGCTGCCAAAAATGTCGATAACTACCTAAGAAGCTAAAAATAGTTATTGCATGGAATCTTTCCTTTAGTAATTGAAAGACCATAAAATGGCTTAGAAACCATATTTGGACGACAACATCCTGGTTCCTGGACCTCCGAAAGTCATGGGTCACCGGTGACGCAGCAGCATTGCGCGACGCTAGTCCAAGGTTCACCGCCCGCAAGGCCGCCGTAAGGCACGTTTTCCAGAGCGTTCAAGTTCGATTTACCGGCTTTTGCATGATCCATTGTAATAAAAAACAATAGCTAAACACTAAAATAATTCATATAAACGCTAATATATACAGCAGTAAACACGATTCACAACAATAAAGTTGTGCGTCACGGGAGACACACGTAGCACCCCTGGCAAATGAACGAAACACACTACACGGCAGACTGGCATCCGAGACGCAATGCTAGCGCGTCTCGACCGTCCTCGATGAGTGGCTGAACTACGCTGGCTCCGTAAATGAAACATGGCGCGCTGCGTCCCCGGTGACGCACGCGCCTCTCGCTACGGCGCGCCGTGCGTCACCGGTGACCCACCCGCAGTGTATGTGTTAAAGATATTCATGAAAAGTTATCAAACTCTCCACTTGGCTCAACCAATGATTCCGTAAACGATTTTTGCATTGTTTGCCCGTAAGAAAATTGTTGAATTCTGATTAAAATATTGGGAATCATTTAATTACTAGTAAATATTAATTTGGTCACATTAAAATTCATTGAAAAATATTCACTGGATCCGGTTTTCACAAGACAGTGCTGCTAGCGATGGTCATTTATTCATAGTGTTATTTTATTCATATTTGCCCCCTGGACTATGATAGTGTACTTGGTGTGCTCGTCTCTGCTTGCCTCAGTTCGCCTTGGTTCGGTTCGCCCAAGTGTTATAGTGTTAATTTTTTCTGCTGCAAAGAGACATATTTCTCCCTAATTTTATGGGAAATATTTGTTTAAATTGTCTTGCTTACATTATTACAAATCTGGATTTTCATTATGAAAATAAACCCAAATGTGAGTGCGATCTTACCCTCAAAATTATTTGTTTTTTTCATTTTGAAATAATTAAATATTAGTGAGTTTGAGTAAAAATTGAACAAAAACCCATGCATTATATAACAAACAGTTGCATTCATTATTCAACCTATCTTGAGTGGGGTCTGGATGCCAGGTGATAATAGAAAAGCCTACTTTGTTCTGTTCCCATGTACATGGCCTTCGTCCACCATCCTCTCTTCGCCCATGGCTTCACGGTTTTTTGTGGTACTTGGAGTAAGTGTGCACCATGCCAGTGCACACGTAAAAAGTATTTAATGTAGGTGTAAGCACAAACAAAAGCCAACGCAGCTACTTCCACATCCATGTTGATCTCCATATCCAATAAAGCCTAGATGGAATCAGACTGTTCGCCCGAATGTTCTGAGATCAGTGCTTGTCCAGTGGACAGCGATAGTGTACTTGGTTTGTTCGCCGAGTGAGTTCGTCCGAACTTTTGGCTCCAGCATTTGCCTGAATATTCGGCGATAGTGTACTGCCGACATTAGAAATACTCCCTACTAGTTGTGCGAGGGTGAAGCCTATATAGTCGTGTCATCAGCAAACACAAAAAGATGTTGTTTTCTTGGATTGCCTTTGTCATGCCAGTAATGTAAGCTATAAAACTAATAGGGCCCATAATCGATCCTTGTGGATCACCACTAAGGATGGATTTTTTTGAGGACTGGGTGGACATTGCTGATTTAAATTTGTCTTTGCAAGTACGTCTAAGTGTACTTGGTTTGTTCGCCGAGTGAGTTCGTCCGAACTTTTGGCTCCAGCATTTGCCTGAATATTCGGCGATAGTGTACTGCCGACATTAGAAATACTCCCTACTAGTTGTGCGAGGGTGAAGCCTATATAGTCGTGTCATCAGCAAACACAAAAAGATGTTGTTTTCTTGGATTGCCTTTGTCATGCCAGTAATGTAAGCTATAAAACTAATAGGGCCCATAATCGATCCTTGTGGATCACCACTAAGGATGGATTTTTTTGAGGACTGGGTGGACATTGCTGATTTAAATTTGTCTTTGCAAGTACGTCTAGGTCTAATTTAAAGAACTTCAGATTCTCACTATTCCTTCTCTTTTCATGTTTGAAGTTATTATGTATGTAAAGTTAAATAATCTGGTACATCCTCACAACCCTAGATATAATACTAGAAATCACAATATAAATCCTTCTATTCAGCATAATTTTAAACTTTTCGAGACAAAACCTAGTTATGTGGGAACTAAGTATTTCCCCACATCCATTATCATATCTTATCCTTCACTAGAAAAGATTAAAATTAATACCCAAATTGAAGTAAATAATTTAATAAATTGGTTTAAGGGCAACAAAGATGAAATTAAATGTAGAAGAAAAAAACAAAGCTAGTTCTAAAAATTTACTATGTCAAACCATAATAAAACGAAAAATAACTACTGTATTTTTCTATGGAATTTCTAAATAAATCCATACAATCAAATAAAGATTTAAAATTGTTAGAATTTCATGTGGATGAAAAAAGTTATTCAAAACATATTCATGAAGTGTCAAGGTACTTATGCCAAGGTATTTTTATTATCCGAAGACTTTAAAAATTTCTTAATTTAACATTGAAATTATACTTACTATGCATTTATATTCCCACATCTCAAATACGCAATACCTGTTTGGGGAAATGAAAATAAAAGAACTAACAATTATAAATTACAAAAACGAAGCATTTGGCAAATATTTCAATTGAAGAAGAAAAGATCATGGAAACATAGCCTCTTTTTTAAGAATGGAAAATTTTAACCTTACCATGTATCTGTATATACGAACCGTTAAATGATTTTAAATATTTCATGAAAAAAAAATAGAAGAGACAGACAAAATTAAAGAAAACCATTACAATTTAAGAACTACTGAAAATTTTACCATTCAACAACACAGAACAAGTTTCTATCAAAATCAATATATGTTGTCTGCAAATAAATTATATAATAAATTATGAGATAATATAACAAATGAAAATACCCATTCAAGTTCAACAAAAAATTAAAGAAGTTACTAGAAGAAAAATTGAAAGTGTCAAAAATTGAAAGACAAATCTTAAAAATACTTTACTTGATTCAAACTTTTTGTTGTATGTATTGTATGTATCTGTAAAAGCCTATGCAGTTTATACAATTGTCAATGGTCAATAAATAAATACTTCTAACATATAGATGCAAGGTACAGTAAAAATTCTAAGGTTTTTAAAATAATCAAAACAAGATTCAGTGGGTCTGAGTTTTAAGATACATCTAATTGCTCTTTTTTGCAAGGCAAATATTCAGTCTAAAGTGGATTTGCTAGACAAACCCCACAAGATTATTAAGATTGTAATCAAGCTCTCAACAAGTCCAAAGTAGACCAGTTTTGACAACAATATGTTATTTAGAGATGAAATGTTTCTCAAAATAAAAATATTAGAAGAGATCTGTTTAGCTAATTTTTCGATCTGTTCAATCCACCTGAGACCACCGTCCAGTCTCACTTTCAGATACTCTACATAACGAGATTCTTCTCCTGTATTCAGGAGAGCATGATTCCTGTATTTTCCACCGAACTGTTTCCTGCCATCCATAATAATTTGAACCTGTGACAGATTTAACACTACTGTTTAGTTTTACGATTTCATGACTTTAATTTACGAACAATCAATGTAAAAATGCTAGATTCACATTGATCACAACTCCGATGGCAATCATAGAGGCTACAATTGCGTAAAAGACGATAGACTGCTAATACCGACCGGCTGCACTGTCGCTCTCAGCTCTCGGCTATCATATCGGTTTTATCTCCCTATGAATAATGTTGAACACTCATTATTTTTTTACTTTCACTAGGACAATTTCAATGAATTCGTATTGATTACTCAGAATAAAGTAATACCGCCCATTGCAACAGACCTGTGTACTCAGCGAATTTCCAAATTAGTAATATTAATTTTGACCAGATAAACCTGTTAACGAAATATCATCACATGCTCATAAATAGGGAAATAAATGTCTATTCTCCTTACGATAAATGGTTTCAAACAAGGAAAAACAATTACTGATTGAAAATCATCGTAGAATGTCACAAAATAAACTATAAGTTAATATTTAGGTGTGTAAACCGCTTTGGAATATTGTGGGAAGAACGAGAAAAATAGAACAAGAAATAAAATTTTGTGAACCATTTATATTCTAGATTGAAATTTTTGCACAATTCAACAAGGACTGAAATAGTAAAAGGGCTATTGTCAGTCAACATTTTGATTGGAATGAGGAACAAACGTAAATAAGTAAAAACCATAACAAACCAATATTATTTATTAAACACTTGTACTGTATATACAAGTTAAAATACATACATACTAGTGAATGTACAAACCAAATTTGATCAAGTTATGTCAATAAATAAGCTAAATATGTACAGGGTTTTGTTGATTTTCAATAAGAATAACTTTATCAGGTATGCATGGGAGGTATAATATGAGTTCTAAGATAATTATAGAGTGATTTGTGATGATTTTGTTACTGCTCAAAGTTTCTAATGTGTTGAATATTTGCCCCTTGTTTTGAATTGTTTGTTGAGTTATGCCCTGGATTTGAACATCATAATGATGTCGAGGTGCATTTAGTACACTGACATTGTGTTCCAAAATCTATGTGCACATGATTCCAGAGTCAATCAATGCTCGAAATGTTTTAGTTTTACTGTTAGTTTTAACCGAAGTTTTAGGATAATGATACCCAGTAAAACTGGGTAGGTTTTGTTTGACTTAAAAGTCATTTTGTGAATTTAGTAAAACAGAATTGTTGGCAGGTTTCTGTTCAATAGCCTCTACATTTGGGGGACTGATTCCAAAAGTGTGGACATTTGAAGTCGATGTTGAGGAGAATCGACAGACTGATTAGAATTGAAATGCAATCAAGTATTATGTTGTTTGTTACATATTTTGTGGATAGCCGGACAGATTGACTTTTACATATTTTAATTCCAAGACAATAAATGTAATGACGACGAGCTTACCCCATTTGATAGCGTTCCTGGGGACTTTATATGCGAGAACCAAAGGACACATGAATGTTTCATGATTAATTTCGTAACATGTAACCCATGAATTGCATGCTTTGTTGGAAGTCATTGTATGAAAAGAAACTTAGTTGTGGACTATTGGAAATGGGTTTAGAGCTATGATGAGCTGCAGAGGGTGTGGTACTGTGACCTGCGTGCTCTTTGCACATCTAGGTGAAAAAACTGCATCCTCGTATTGATTATATTTCTGGGTTAAGAAATCCAAAATGCCTTCAACAAAGCTAAGATATGTAGTATTATTACCTTTGAGTAAGCTTTGTGACGATTCTGATCGTTTGTGCAGCTTCAAATCCATTTCCCAGAGCAAGACTGCCACAAGAACTGTGACTCCGGCATAGCAGTTTTTATAGCCTGTATTGCCTATGCCTGTGTGCTTTTGTAATATGAATTTAAGAACGTTATTTCTTTTTTATGTAGAAGTACTGCCGTGATTAGTACTGACCATACGAAAAGAGGTGTTCGATCTAATTTCTGGTACATTATTGAGTGAAATCTCTGGAAGGTCCAAACTTTTGATTTAAGTGAAGTAGTTGTAGTCGTCAATCATTTTTATATCTGTCTCTGAGCAATCTGTAAGCTAAAACATAATTTATATTTGAGAAGCTTAGGTTTCAAATTAGGCTCAACAAATCGTCAGACATGTTGCTAAAGTACCAATTAATGTTGGACAGTGGTCCGAAGTAAATGCTTGAAATTATACAAAACTACATTTAAGGATTGATAAGTAATGAATAGATATGGTGATTGTATGAAAACAATTGGGATGTGTTGGGTTGTTCACAAAGACTATTTTATTTTACAATTCAATATATTTCAATGTTCACATATTATAATTATATTTAACCCGGGATCACTCGCGCTATTAGATTGATTCTAACATTTTTAGTTCCTCTGAAGAAAATTTTTTTAATAATGATTTCTTGCGACTGAGCATTTAAGAATGCTTTCATCAGTACTCTATGCACCCGCTACAGCAGTTTGGGGTGGGTAGTGTGGTGGGGAGGGTAGTTTTAGAGGGGAAAAGGCTCGCACCTCCACCCTTGTTAGCTCCCGCCTAACTGCGCGAGCGTTCGCGTGATTCTCCATGTTAGTATAGTTCTAACGGCGCGAGTGATCGCGGAACTGCCAGAGTCCTACTTTTTGGGTAAAAAAAGTTGTAAATTACAATAAATATGTTATTATTTTATTTTAAATGTGTAGCGATTTACTTATTTCATCTACCAAACAAATATTATGATAATTACTTTGAAGTGTAAGATGCTGTTAAATGTTAGGAGCGCTCTAACGGCGCGAGTGACCGCGGGACTTTCGATAGCGCGAGTTGTCCCGGGTTAAAAACATTATGTGATTAAGTTGGTGGATTGTGTTCAGAATTGATAATAGAATTTTAACATATTTGGTTGTTAAAACTGACCTTTTAGATTTTGCAGCTTAGTCTTAGTCCGAAGAGGGTCTGTTGAAGCGAAAACAATCTTCAACACAATTATGATGATTAGCCTCTGAGGCCTATTATGATCATCCTCTGTATTTTTCATAGGTTATGGGGTGACCACGGTCAGTCTGCACTGGAATCAGCTCATATCTGTCTCATCAATGCAACAGGAATGGGAACTGAAATATTGAAATCGTTAGTTTTGCCTGGCATTGGAGCTTTCACAATTGTTGATGGGAAAAGCATATCTGAAGAAGACCTTGGATCAAAGTGAGTATAATAGCCAAAGAGTTCACAGGATACTAGACAGATTTGGTTTTAAAATAGTATAGATTAAACTTGTTTACAATATTTAAGAGGCAATTTGTGCCATAATAAGGTAGTTTATTTATAATATGTATTATCCCTACTAATATTATAAATGTGAATGTCCGTTTGTTTGTTACGCTTTCACGCGAAAAATACTCAACCAGGCATCATGAAGCTTTATTCTGTGCACATATCATTGGAGGTATCAGAAGTAACATCAGAATACTTTTTATAAAAAAATGTATAATTTTATGAAAATAACAATTATTAAAAAAAAAATCTCCAAATCTATTTCATTATTTATTTGTTGCTAAGAAACAAATTCAATGAATTCCAATTTTAGATATTCCAGCCCTTATATATATAAACGTGACAGCAAGTGAGCGTAGCGAGTGAGCGTGGCAAACGAGCTAAACCTGAGGGCGGGCGAGTGTGACGTCGAGTGAGCAAACGAGCTAAACCTGACGGCAATTATTTGCGAGCGAAGCGCAGGTAAAAGCTAGTCATTCATAATTTACATCACTATTTTATCGTAAAGGTCTTTCTGATATGGGAACCAACCAAACTTATTCCTTGGCATCCAACCTACATCACATCCTATTTTTAGGAACAGGCAGATTTGCTGTATTTAATATAACACTTGTAAATTCAGTGATGCACAAACTATGTTTAGGCTATTTATCTTGTAGTTTAAAGCAATTTCTATAATTCAATTTGAAGAATATTTTCTTGATTACCTGTAGGCCAGTGGTTCCCAACAGGTGGTCCGCGGAGCCCTGGGGGTCCGCAAGGAATGCCACAGGGGTCCGCAAGATATTTTTAGAAATTGGAACAAAAATATATAGGCCTACTGTATTTGTACAGTAATAGATTTCATTTTTTTCAGCTTTCTGAGCACTTAAGAGAGAATGCTCTCTTTTGCATCTGGCTTTATTCAGCAACGAACGCTAGCACACTCTAGCCTGCCCTCTAGCGTCGTCAATGGAACTAGATGGCCGAATATTTTGTTTTATGTCTGCCTTTACAGGGTGTCTACTGATACTGGAAATACTTGAAATACTGGAATTATACTGCAATTTTATTTCCATACTGGAAATACTGGAATTATACTGGAATTTCAAAATAGATACTGGAATTTTGGAATTTTATTAAAATGCGTATTTTTTTAAATGAATACGGTAATATATAGATTTTGTCATTTGATCCATACATAATTATGTACAAATATTTTACAAGTCATTTTTGCTGTTTAAGTATGTTTGCTAACCAAAATAAAAAAAAAACTTGTAGTTCTCTTCAAATAGTTAATCAAGAAAATGTAAACCTGTACAAATGTAAACATGTGTAATGATGGAGCCTAGAAAATGTGTGATTTTATACTAAAATTTTATTTTTCTTTCTTAAATTCTTTATCATATTCTTCTTTTTTTACTTTTAAGTATTATACTATTTCATTATTTTTTGTAGTTAAATGTTCTTTATGATTATTTTTCATATTATTTAAACGCAAAACAAAGTGGGAGGAACAGAGGGCTATGGAATGAGTTAAAGGCCTTCACAAAAAATTGTAAAAAAATATTATACAAATGTTATTGTTGGAAAGTACTTATTAATCATAATCATAAGAAGTTTAGGTTTATCTCTTTACAAAAATCTATTTCAATATTGATTATATGAATAAATTGTCATTATTGTTACTCCATGTTCGAATTAATAGTTCGCGAGTGATACTGGAATTTTTGAAAAAAATATACTGGAAATATACTGGAATTCTAAAATGAGATATCAGTAGACACCCTGCTTTAGGATGCGCGCGCAGCCTACTTGCAGCCGATAAGTGACAGCAAACTTGTATTTTAGATGTATTGCTTTATAGTGCCGTCACAGACTGTGTTGCTTAAATATGCATGATAAATCGTTAGTGGTACAGTGAGAAATCGGTATATAGGCCCACAAGAAATCAGTACAGCTTGGAGTGACAATATTTTACCTGTGGATGCAGACTAAACATAACATACTGGCCCTAATTCATCTACACTGAAATGTTTTACATGATAGCCTATCAGAATATAATGCTCCTATTCGCTGTATGGACATTATGGACTTTTTAGGATCTTTCCCACTTTTTTTTGTCATTACCCGATTTTGATTGAATTATAGAACTGTTGGGGATACAAACACTTCCCAATCACTTCCCAATGTGGGGGACAACTTTCCAATCACACCGCTCTCAATCACTTCTGATCACACTGTTAGTTACAAGTATTTTAATTGCAGCGGCTTTATAAAACAGTTAGTGTTTAAAGCTTTTTTTGTGGAAATTTACAGTACGCACACGGTAATTAAAAATGGATCGTTGGTTGAAGAGTGCATCCTTAAAACTTGTAGATATCAAAAGTAAACAAGATTACTTTTTACTAAAAAAATTATTTGTAGCGGAAAATAAAAATTATTTATAAAAAATTCTATCTATTTTATTATTTATTTGTTGCTAAGAAACATATTCAGTAAAAAATTCCAATATTTAGATATTCCAGCAATTTACATACAGTGTGGTTGAAAAGTCCCGGAACGTTGAAATATATTTTTTAATATTATAGATAAAGTAATGAGATTTTGTGTTTCAATAACAGCCATAAATGTCTATTCTTTTAAACTATTATCACTGTGTTCACCGAGAAATGAACAAGTGATACAATGACACTTGAAGTCAAGTGGGGTGAAGTGAGTGTGAGAAATGAAGTAGTAACGATGAGTGAGCATTTTAAAAGACTGGACAAAGAAGAGAGTGCTGCCTTAAGGGGATAACTTCGCCCCCCTAGAAGTCAGACAAAATTCTAAAATAGCAGCATAGGTCGAGTTTGGTATCAAATTAAAGGTCTCACTTAGCAGATTCAATGCCACAAACTAGACATCAAATTGATGACCGAGACGGAAATGGCAGAGAAACAAATTTTCCATTAAAATCATATGGGTAAAACTTAAAAATGCAATAACTTTCTTAATACTCAACCTTTAGACATCAGGTTTGTTGCTTATTACTCCAAATGAAAAAATGTTTAAAATGATGTTTAACCCTCTACTACACGCGCACCCACTTGTTACGTTACTACACGCGCGCGGACTGCCAGTCCGCATTTGCTGTAAATTGGTAAATCATTTATATTTCATTGCTTTTCTGCACTCAATATTTATTTTTAGGTTAGGAGTAGTAAGTCAATAACATATTACACAAAATTATATATTTTCATTTGGTTAAAATAATAACATATTTACAAGTTATTAGTTTCAACTAAACAAAACCTTCTTCCAGAGGTTACACGGGCTTGAAGTTGTAGTCTAATAGGCACAGGATCATTCTCTTCATCATTTTTATTCTCTGAAAGTTCAGTGTTACTCTCATGGTCACTTTTTTTCAACTATGTCTTCTTCGCTATCATTACTAGCGCCTAACTCATCCTCAAGCATCGCGCGAATGTCATCATCATTTTGCCTGATGTAAGCCATAATTGAAAAATTATGTTTTAAAAGTAAAACATATAAAAAACAATAAAAAAGTAGTACAAATGTCAAAGATGTCTTCAAAATTCTAGTTTCACTAACACACACGCGCGGAATAACAGTCCGCAGATGCTGAAATTCAAGTGTCACGATGAACACACGCGCGCGGACTATCAGTCTGCAACTGCCGAACAACTGTCAGAAAACTATCCACAGGGCCAGTGGGCCAGATCCACTGCACTGCGGGTGTTACCAAACCGGTTTTAGTTAGAGGGGAAGTGGATGGGAAGGTAGACGGCCGTTCAACCCTCCACGAAGTGTGGAAAACTGTAAAAACGAAATTATGTTAAAGTGCGGACTGTGAGTCCGCGGCGCGTGTAGTAGAGGGTTAATGTGACAGAGGCCAAAGAAGTTTCAATTTAAACACCCTTTAAAGGATGTCCCTCTTGGAAGTCTTACAGAAAACTGCTTTGGCCTTTGACAAATCATACATCATCTTAAAGGTTTTTGCATTTGGAGTAATAAGCCACAAACTCAACATTAAAAGGTTGAGTATTAAGAAAGATATTGTATTTTTTAGTTTGACCTAAGGTATATGATTAGTTTACAGCATTGTACTCTGCTAAGTAAGACCTTTAATTTGATGCCAAACTCGACCTATGCTGCAATTTAAGAATTTTGTCTGAATCCTTGTGGGCCATCCCCCATAAGGGATAAAAAAATGATAATTGCTTAAAAGAGTAGACATTATGGCTATTATTGATATACCAAGTCTCATTACGTATAATGGTAAAAAGTATATTTCACCATTCCGGGACTCTTCAACCACACTGTATAGGGTGAGCGTGACGGCGAGTGAGCGGAGCGAATGAGCTAAACCTGACGGTGGGTGAGCTTAACGGTGAGTGAGCATTTTAAAAGACTGGACAAAGAAGAGAGTGCAAATTATACTTTAATGCTCAGCAAACCAACAAATTTGTGTAGGCCCTACAATCTTTACTGTAATTCATTTAACTAACTTATTCATGTTAAAATAAATGTTTTCTTTATCCAAAAAATTACCTTTTCCTTTAATTGTCTACTTTTACGTAAAGAAAAAACCTGTTTCAAGTATTATTTTGTTAAGGAAGCGTGCTTTGAATAAACAGATTTTAGGAAAAGCAAGACTGAACTTTACCCAAATCCTTTTTATTTTTAGCGAATTTCCCTATAGGGAATATGCTATTACGGTTGTAGTCACGGTAAGACCTAAGCCCGGGACCATGATAATTTTTCGTTTTGAGGCCACTAGAAGCCAAAAAACACCATTCGTTGAAATTGATAAAATTATAAAATATATATAATAAATATATGTGTCCGTGAACACGATAACTTTTGAACGGAACTTCCGATTTTGATGAAATTTGGTACAGGGGTGTAAGACAGCATTTATTTGATTTGAGTTTGTGAACCGGAATGATCGGACCATGGGAACGGGGTTTTATGGGGTTTCAAAAGGGTCAAAAATGGGTTTTTGGCATTTTTCAACCTCAATTTTTGAAATTCATCAATTTTAACCATTTGAAAGAGCTTGAAAAAAAAACAAAAAATTTGGTATTTTGAATTTTTATCTAAGCATAACTGGTAACGGAGAAAATCTGAAAATGTGTTTCATATGTTATTCTTAAGGCAAATCAACAAAACCCAGTATCTTGCTTATTTATTGACATAACTTAATCAAATTTGATAGATACATTATCTAGATAGGGTGTAACTTATATTTTCTTATGAAACCCATATAGCTGCAAACCTACGTACTCAACCCCATGGGGTTTATGGGGAAAGTTTAGAATTACCAGATCTTGACACAATTTTGTGTTTACCTTCACCAATTGTTGATTAATTTAGATTATCTAACAAAACCCCATGGCAGAAAACCTAAATACTTGATACTTTGGTGTTTTTATGGGGAGAGTAAAATATTTGTAATTCCATTGGAAATTCTCTGAGTACGCAGATCTGCTGCGACAGGGGTATTGTTAAAATAGAGATGGAATGTTATGATAGCGCAAATTGCTGTAATTGGGTTATTTATCATTTTAAAAAATAAGCCTAAGCCATAAAGTGCTCAATTTCATTTTCTGATCATGCCCCACTAGCCCTTTCAGTCACTGTGTCCTGTATAAAGGACTATTAATTTATTGATTTGATAAACGAATATAAGTGGAAGTAGAAACAATTTTTTTGGCATCTTGGAGTTAAAATATTACTATCTTGCATACGGCAATACCGTAGTGGCATACACACAGTAAACGTAAGTAAAAAGTAGCAAAATCAGTGTTGACCAAGGTGTAACTCTCAAAGATGATTCTTTCCTATCCCGTCAACTTCAACGCAAGCCTGTCACCGTTTATTTAACGTGGGCCCTCCCACCAACTGTGCCACAGATCGGCTAACCCTTTTAAGAGTTGCACCACCAGGTCAGGTTTGGTCGTGAGTGCCGCTGCCCTCTATTTAAAGTAGATAATTGGTGACTGAAAGGGCTAGTTTTTTTGTCAATCCTTTTTTAACAAATTTAAAATGCATCACTTGAGATTCAGCGATCTGCGCTGAACATTGAGGTATTTCACATTCTTTAAGTTTGTGCTATACTAGTCCAGTAAAACCGTACAGTAAAATAACCTCTCGTGGAAAAAGAAATGTACGGCCTTAACAAAATTAAAGTTGAGAAAATTTCCAACACTTGCATGTATAAAAGTTATGGTTATGACCAACCATCATTAAACGACATCCCATCAAAAATGACAGGGAAATTTTCAAGATTCATTGAAATTGTGTATATTGTTCAAAATTGGGTATATTGTTCACAGAGTTTCCTGAAAATCTTGTTTTAGTCCAACTTAATTGTACTTAAACCGATATTGGGGTATCGGAATGCCCTAGATTATGAATACCATTTCATCATAATCAACAATGATAAATTATTATACGGCTAATAATTTAGCAATGTGAAGTTATGATAGTTAGAACACTAAACTGTTAAATTTACTGAAGCATATAAGGCTACGGTACATGACTGTCTCAACTTTTTAAATATTTAGTGTAAATATAAATTTTTATATGCATTAAGTATATTTTCTGTACATAATATAAATCAGTAAGATCATGTTAAACTTTTAAAAATAGTGAGCCCTGAGGGTATTGTCAAGAGAGAAGAAGTAATTTGTTTACGGCAAAACTAATCAAAACTCATAAAACTCATGAAATCTGCAAATTTGATTTGTTTTTAAGCAGGTTTTTTGTAGGTTACAACAATATGTGTTTTATGCACATATACAAATTTGCCTATAAAACTGAGTTCACACCAGTAACTACCGGATATTTCCATACGATTCAATGTTAAAAATAACAGCTTGCTCCTAATGTGATGTCACGAGTGCTTGTACCTACGGATATTTGAAACATTAGTATACACAAACCGTTGATGTATTTAACAGATTTATATTAAACTTCACCAGGTCTGTCAACCTATAGCTACAGCCTATAAATTATCATGGCTAAACAGTAAAAATAACACTTCAACACTACAATACAGTAGCCTACTGTAAATTCAATGAATATGTTGGTTTGCCGCATCGAGATAGATCTTTTTTTGTGAATTTTCTAGCTATATTTGCAATAATTTACACCAAATACATTTTAATTTATTGAAAATCATTCAATATAGTCATTGAAATAGACAATTAATTAATTGTGAGTGGCAATAATGGTCTAACTTGGATGGGCTGTAAAAACAGGGAAAATAACATTATAAGCGGTCTACCGACTTAATAACCATATTGAAAACTAACAATTGTAGGTATACAAATTCCATAGAAAATTCAATGCACTTTCCATACATATATTGTGTGTCAATAAAGCTCGTTCCCCCACCTGCTACTTTTATTAACAACTGGAGGTAACAAGATAATCCTCTGGGGTAGTCTTAGTGACCAAAAGAGGAATCTTTTGGTCCAAATTTTCAAACGAACAATATGCCAAATTTGGGGGTTTGGGGTTAAGTCAAAATTTTAAAATCTTAACAACTCCCCACCATTTTTGTGCCAGTTTTGCAGTTTATGGATTATTTAAAGACCTTCTTATTCTTTGACATTTTACTCTAAACATAAGAAATAGTTTACCAAGGGAAATTATTGTAGTTCATTTTTAGTCCCATAAGAATAACTAGGAAAACCTTCATTGCCTGTATCTCCAAAACTATTCGTTAAACTAAAAGCTATATACTCAGGAATAAAAATGTCTAACAAGGGCTTTTAAAACTTTTATTTCATAATAACATCAAATTTATATGAGTGTTATTTATTTGCCGCCATATTGAAAAATGGGTGTGTTTATGTTAATTGTGGCATTGTCAGCCCCTTTGTTCTTTTTTGTTCAAAAGACTAACATAGGAAAGAATGTTAACTATTAACTCAAATATCAATTTGTAATAAGTTAATCCTATCTAAATATGTTAAAGTTAAAAGAAAACTTAAAAGAAACAACGTAAACAACATACTAATTATGCCCAAAATATATTTCTTCAAAATAATTCCCATTGGAGAATATTTTATCACAATCGGTGAAACAAAGCTATTCAGATGTGAACCATCTTAAGTTGTTTTTCTCAGTATTATTACGTTTAGATATGGAGGAAAATATGTTATCTATAATAATGAGAGTAATCATATGTAACGTTTACTAACATTTATTTCAATGGAAACTAATCAGAATGGGAATAGAAGTGGTGCGTTTTAATATGGCAGTATATAGACAGCAGTGGCTACGTCCGTAACGGATTGGGGGAGAGCTCCGTCGGTCAGACCTTGTCTGTTGCACAAAATCCCACATGTGTACGGTACTCTTAATTCAACGATCAAGAAGGTTAAAACTATTGTTCCACACTGCAATGTGCAATAGCAATAATGTCTAATAATGCAATAATAATGTCTACACGTTTGAGTGAAAGTTGCTGTTTGTTATATGCCTTAAATATGATAGTTTTTGTTGGCAGTTTTTTTGTCGATGTGGATAGCATAGGAAAGTCTCGAGCAGAAGTTACCACCCAGCTCTTACTAGAATTGAATCCTGATGTTCGCGGGGACTATGTGGATGAAAATCCGATCCAGCTTTTTGAAAACAACCCACATTTCTTCAGTGGCTTTAATGTAGTGATTGCTACAAGCATCCCCGAAAGGTATTTAGCCAGCTCATATTCACATTTTAATTTTTCACGATGTAATTTGGGTTATTAAAAGAAAGCTATACAGGGACCAAGCTTGAAACAGTGAATTCTAATGTGACAGTACGACTTCATGTTTGTTGTTTGTTGAAAAAAAATTAAAAAATGAATAAGAACTCTAATTCATTTATTCATGCACATGTCACAAAACATTTGATAGTACAGGGAAAGTCCTACTCAAACAGGCGACTAGTCATATACAGTTGGTTTCTTAAAACTAAAAAAATAATGTCTGATTCTCTAAAATATAAATTAACAGTTTTTAAAAGATTTTTATACAGCCATCCTACAATTTGTCTTTCAAAAAATCGTCCACAGAATAATAAGCTCTTTCTATTAGAAAGCCCTTGATAAATTTTGAAAATTTTCTTTTTGGCATCATCTTCCATGTATTTGGAATTTTGTTGAAAACTCTCATTTCCATTTAGAAAGTGCTTTTTTTCTATAGTCCGGTTCAATAGCGGTGGCGGCTGAGGGATTAGGACGGCCGGGGAGGCCTCCCTTCCCCTCACCTACCCCTTGGTCGGCCGCTCCGGGCCTGGGCCATGAGTCATCCACTGGGCAAGAGGTGCGATTTGTACAACTTTCGTTACTTCGCAATATATTGTCATCTAAATGCCATTTTTTAAACCTTCATAAAATTACAAGAAAATCAAGTCCAAGAATGATGTTAATACGATAATATTGGGTATTCCAGGTCCAAAATGAAATTATAGGCGGGGCAAGAGTTAAAATTGATACAAATGCCGTATTCTATTTCATAATATATCGTATTCATAATTTCATTTTTGCATCTTTCAAGAAATGTCAAGAAACTAATAACAAGATAATAACGATAATATTATAAGTATGCAGGTTATTTTAAACTCAAACAATAAATTGTTTGGAAATATATAATACAGTTTTATTATATATGGACCTAACCGACGCAAAGACGATGTACCGACTAAGGAGATCCTAGACAACAGCACATATTACAACACCATTTAAGTTATATATGATGTGAGACCGTAAAGAGACCTTTGGAATGGGAAATACTCATCACCCACAAGTAACAGTGAAACGTGCGTCATCTGTGCACAGGTCTTATTGGCCTAACCAAAGTAAACTATTTAAATCGAACCAAAGTAAACTCTGGTGTAATTCAATTCCCATATGCATATAATGTATAGCAATCAATTCGAAAAACTTCATAACTCAGATGTGTTTATTGCCATAAAACATAGTATAACGTATGGTTAAATTTGTGTCCTGAATACTCATTCCTACTGTATTATTGTATTTGCATCGTTCTTGGGCTTCTTTGGATTAGTTTCTTGGTATTTCGTGAAAGATGTAAAAATAACATTATGACTAGGATATATTATGAAAATACGGTGGTTGTACCTATTTTAACTCTTAATTTAATTTTGGATTTGGAATACTCAATGTTATCGTATTAATATCATTCTTGGTCTTGATTTCGTTGTAATTTTGTGAAAGTTTCAAAAATGGCATTTACATGACAATATATTGCAAAGTAACGAAAGTTGTACAAATCACACCTCTTGCTCAGTGGGTTACTCATGGCCCAGGCCGGAGCGGCCGACCAAGCGGCCAAGTGAGGGAAAGGGAGGCCTCCCCGGCCGTCCTAATTTCTCAGCCGCCACCGCTGTTGAACCGGACTATAATTGTTTTGTTTTGTGCAGAGGATACTGTATATGTTCCCAGAGGATATGTTCAGTATTCTATTTCATAATATATCGTATTCATAATTTCATTTTTTCATCTTTCAAGAAATGTCAAGAAACTAATAACAAGATAATAACGATATGTGCAGATGATATGTTCCCATAAATATTGTACCAGAAGCAAAATAAACTCCCTTTATTTTGTTTCTAATAGTCTATCAAACCAAATTGATCCTTTGAACCATTCCTGGATTAGAAATGTTTTGGCTTGTCACCCAGTTTGGACCATTAGTTGATGGGGGGTTTGGACCGTTTCCCGTCATAATGTTAAAATATGCCACTGGCGTAGATAGACACAAAATAAAAATAAATATAAAAAATAAAATAAACAGTATCAGATTACAGATACAAACTTTCTCCCAGCAATGAATGGCAAACATTGGTATTTAATGCCACCCAACGATGTCTTGATCACTTTGTATGTAGTCGAGTGGGCCACCATCTGCCGCTCAGGATCAGTACCAGTTCGACTCCAAGCAGGCGTCTGTGACTTATTTCAACTTTCTGTGTTTCTTGTTGAACAACCTTAAGCTTTATAACTTTAATATGTGAATTTTCTCAGAGATACGGTTGGTTTTTTATTTGGTCTTTTTTTTAATAAACGAAAAAATTTTAATAAGTCTTTTAAGCCGTTTATGAAATATCTATTATTTTATCGGTTTTTAAGATTTTTGTGTGCGAACTAGCATTAAAAAATTCAAAATGAATAAAGCGCCTGGAATTATTTTTGATATAGACCTACATACAAAATTACATCAAAATCAAGTGTTTCACATTCGTTCTGGTTCCCAAACCCTGTATAGTGAAATTGTGAATGTTATTGAGATAAAAAAAAACAATATATGAACAGTTGCACCATTTCTTTTTGTATATATATGTGTTAAATGCTTTTAGTGAGCATTTTAAACTTGACAAGTTTACACTTGTCAACTACTTAAAATAATAATTAAACTAATTTTGTGTATAGCTATATTAATTTCCTACGTCTGTGGAATTTTTTAACCTTTTGGTGGGGATTGTTTAATACTTGTATATTACTAAATCTCTTGAGTATAATATAAATACCACCTGATGTATTTCATGATGTACAAAATGTTTTTCAGATTGTTGATACCACTTTCAAAACACCTGTGGGAAGCCAAAGTTCCGTTGATTGTTGCTCGCAGTTATGGATTTATCGGCTCTATACGGATCCAAGTTGAAGAGCACACCGTGATTGAAACGCATCCTGACAACACAACGCCTGATCTGCGCTTGGATGCACCGTTTCCAGCTCTCAAACAGTACATGGAGAGTGTAAACCTGCAAGATTTGGAACTAAAAGATCATTGCCACATCCCCTATCTTGTACCATTGTATAAGTGTTTAGTCAAATGGAGAGAAGAACATGATGGCGCTCTGCCAAAGAATTACAAAGAAAAGGAGTCATTAAGAGAAATGATACGGGGAGGTAAATATTGTAAATTTAAAAATTACAAACTTTGATCAGCAAATTATAGTGAGTATGCTCTAACTTTTTATTGTTCATGTTTTTGACTAGCACATGGGTGATTTGGTCTACACAGTGTGTCCATGCAACAGGAATTCTGGGAAAAGGGCTAATTATTCAGAATTTACATCTGCATGAAAAATACAGAATTTCCAAGAAAAGGCAATTAGGTCTTAGGCAATCATGTTCGCCAACTGGGGTGATTGTTTCCATCAGTCTTTTGCAAACATGTCCGTCAACCAAGGCTATCCAAGTCTCCGCTATCCGGGATGATCGTATCCGCCAGTCTTGAGCAATCATGTCCGCCAACCGGGGCGATCGCCCGCATTGGACACAGTGGTGCGTGCCATTCTTCGGCAATCGTATCCGCTGATCTTAGGCAATCATATCGCCGAACGGGTCGATTAAGACTAAGACAATTAAAAGTGATTAAGACGGGTCTTAAGCGATTGTGTCTGCCCATCGGAGGCGCTCGCCCCTTCCCATAATGACGTCCCTGGGACCTCAATTTTTGAATAGTAATAGTTGTATTCGTGAATTTTTTAAATATAAATTTGACAAAATGGCAGTATAACTGGCGGGATAAACTCGTATTATTAGTGGGAAAACACAATAAATACAGTACACTCTCGTTCATCGGACTCGGCGACATCGGAACTCCGCTTCATCGGAACTGAAAATCTGGATATTATTAATTTTTTTTTCTTACGAAATAAACAATTTTTCTGTTTTAGCGCCTTCAATTTCCATTCGTTCTATCCGCACAACAGTGAAGTATCACATTTTGCATTAAAAGTCATCAGGCGTTTTCCATAATCTATACCCATCGATGTGATTTACGAGGCCGTGGAGTATTCACACAAAAATAGAAAGAGTGAGTGGGCAGGAAGTGAACATCAGCGTCGACCGCTTCCCAAACAGTCATTCAGTCTGTCTTGCGTCGCGACTGCACCTGTGTTATGTGGAAGTCAGTTGACTGCTGGAATATTAATATGGAATATGATAATAAAGATTTTGGATCTTTATTTCCTGCGTTGTTTTTATTCCTATAGGTTCATTGTTACCATGTTCAAAGTTTGAGTGCCTTTTTTTCATCAAATCTCTTGCGTTATCTTAAAAACAAGAGTGAATACAATCACGATAGGTCAACGTACGGGCGGAAATGATGACTCACGACGGACTCCGCTTCATCGGAATTTTTTGACATCCGAACCGGCCGTCCGCCACATTAGTTCCGATGAACGAGAGTGTACTGTACATAGGAAATTGGTGAATTTAATTTTGTGAATACCAGGTCTACAACAACCCTACAGCTGTATGTAGTCCCTAGATAGTGCTTAACAATTACCCTGACAGCGAAAATCTACCATTTTAGCCTGCTGCCATACAGAATCCAAATAAGCCTTTCAAAAAACAAATTGAAATACAGGGTGTTTCCAAACAACCTGGAAATATTTTGTGTGTATATTCCTTAGGTCAAGACAATCACAAAACATCATACAAACATGGGTCTAAAATTCTTTGTTAAGCCGCTAGCCGCCATTTTGTATTTTACACATAATAATTTTTATTTACGTAACGGATAGCTGTATCAACTTCATATTTAGCACGAACCTTTATCCTAACCATGTTCATTTCCAGGAAAAAAATAAAATTTTTCCGCTTTGTATTTTTAAAATGGCGGCCATTTTAAATTTTCAAACTCAAATATCTCAGAAACGGCAACTTTTATAAAAATTTTACAAGAGACAAAAAAGTTGACAAATTTAATTATCTAACCAATAATACCAAGTTTGTAAGGATCTGACAACAAATAACGGAGTAATTGCGATTTTTCTTCATAAAAACATTGATTTTGCATTGAATTTAATGCAAATAAGGGCATTTTAACAGCAAAATCAATGTTTTTATGAAGAAAAATCGCAATTACTCTGTTATTTGTTGTCTGATCCTTACAAACTTGTTATTATTGGTTAGATATTTGTCAACTTTTTTGTCCCTTGTAAAATTTTTATAAAAGTTGCCGTTTCTGAGATATTTGAGTTTGAAAATTTAAAATGGCCGCCATTTTGAAAATACAAAGCGGAAAAAATTTATTTTTTTTCCTGGAAATGTACATGGTTAGGATAAAGGTTCGTGCCAAATATGAAGTTGATACAGCTATCCGTTACGTAAATAAAAATTATTTTGTGTAAAATACAAAATGGCGGCTAGCGGCTTAACAAAGAATTTTAGACCCATGTTTGTATGATGTTTTGTGATTGTCTTGACCTAAGGAATATACACACAAAATATTTCCAGGTTGTTTGGAAACACCCTGTATAGAGTCATTTCTGTAGCTCTTCTTATTGGAACAATTAATGAATTTTAAATTGAAAACTCACATCCAAAAAACCACAATAAAATTTTATTTATTGGATGTGAGTTTTCAATTTAAAATTCACCCTGTATAGACTTATTGTATGTTATTTAATGAAGGATGTCTTAGAAACTCTAAGAATGAATCGCTCAGCAAAGTACTGATAGAGAATAAAGTCGATGATTTTCACTTGAAGATGCCTACTCACATTTAAAATTCAAGAATAGTGTGAAGGGCGATTCCTTGACTATAGACTTATAGAATATACAGGGTGATTGATATAAGTGTGCCAGCTGTTATACATGGAAACTGTTAGAGCTATCGAAAAAAGTTAAATAGTAACCCCCCTGGAAATTAAGTCTAGTTTTTTATAATGATAATGATTTTTTTTAAAGTCGGCCATTTTTCCAATATGGCGGCCAACTTTAAAATTTCTTATGGAACGCAATGCATTTTATGGTGTTTTTGAAATTTTCATGTGATTTTAAGACTTTTTTATTCTTTGCAATTTTTCTCTAAACGTAACGGTTAGGAAGTTAGAACCAATTAAAATTCATTTTTAGTTCCATAAGAATAACATGGGGCAAACTTTATCTGCCCATATCTCCGAAACCATTGATTAAAATAAAAAATACTCAAGAATAAAAGTGTCTTAAATTGATGTTTTAAGAACATTTTTTTCATAATAACTAAAATAATTTTGAAAATTGATTTTTTGACCGCCATATTGGAAAGAATTTAATTAATGTGTAAATTATAATTTTTATGAGTGAAATGTTCTTAAAACATCAATTTAAGGCACTTTTATTCTTGAGAATTTTTTATTTTAATAAATGGTTTCAGAGATATGGGCACATAAATTTTGCCCCATGTTATTCTTATGGAACTAAAAATGAACTTTAATTGACTCTAGCTCCCTAACCGTTAGGTTTAGAGAAAAATTGCAAAGAATAAAAAAGTCTTAAAATTTAATGAAAATTTCATAAACACCATAAAATGTAGGGTGTTTCATAAGAAATTTTAAAGTTGGCCACCATATTGGAAAAATGGCCGACTTCATTATCATTAAAAAAAAATTCATTATCATTATAATAAAAACTAGACTTAATTTACAGGGGGGGTTACCATTTAACTTTTTTCGATAGCTCTTACAGTTTCCATGTAAAACAGCTGGCACACTTATATCAATCACCCTGTATAGACCACAAAGTTTATATTTTCCTTTTTGATATTTCAGAAGAAACTAAATAAACAATTTTGGTAATTTTTCTTTTTAGAAATCAGGCTAGATGAACATGGCAACCCAGTAGATGAAGAAAACTTTGAGGAAGCTATTAGAGCAGTCAACTTTGCGGTTCTCCCAACCTCAATTCCAAAAAATATTGAAGACATATTAAATGACAGTGCTTGCATCAATTTGACTTCCAAGGTGAGTTTTTATATCATTATGTTTTTTTTATGGAGACAAGAAATAAGGTAAATGAGTATAATTTTATGGTTGTTTGTGTTCTTATTTACCCATCCCACAACTTGTGTTTTTTTATTTTGTTTGTATCCATCTCAAAAAATTTAATACTTGTAGTCTAATGGTTCTCCAATTGGGCGAGCACATCTTAATTTTAAATAAAACTAAAAGAAAAAAGTTAAATAAAATGTATTTATAAGTGTTAAATGTGAGTACAATATCATCAGTATAATTTAGATGCAAAATTGTAAACAAATACCGACATACGAACATACGCTACAAGAGAGTAAACGACTACAAGTAAATCGACAACAGCACTGATGGCAGCCAAAGCTGGTGACACTCACTTTGTATTCCTGATCCTTGAAAAGAAATTAAATGATAAAGTTGCTGGGTTAGTCCCTGTATTTTACTGGTGTGTTATTAAAATAAAATCAAAGAGAATAAAGTAATATGTTTAACATATTCTTTATACTATTTAAAAATTTTACTATAAATGTAACAAACAACTTCTTTAGAATTTTAAACTACAACAGCACAGAAGTTTAGTTACAGTTAGGGATAGATGGGTCCTGAAATTTTGGGAAACTTTTCAGAATCAATATCGACCCATCGGGGGGATTTTTTTAAGCAGGAATTTATGAAAACGGGAATTGCTAATTAATGAATGTTAATCCCTGGCAGTGCTGGGTGATCTCGCTAACAAGGAAAACATGGCGTAAATTCCGTGAACGCCAGAGATGATCTATTCAGCTTATCTATTGTTTGACATTCGACAGTAATTTTCAAGTGGATTGTTTTTTATCTTGTTTGGACAAAGTGTCGTATAAAACCAATTGATAGCTAGTTTTTGTCATAGAATTCTCACAAATTAAATAATACCCCCGTCGCAGCAGACCTGCGTACTCAGCGAATTTCCAATGGGATTTTGGTATATTTTCTATTTCCCCATAAAATCCATGGGGATGAGAATATGTAGGTTTGCCGCCATAATATGGGTTTAGTTGGTAAATATAAGTTAAATCCTACCTAGTGATTGTACATACCAAATTTTATAAGGTTATGGTGTTCTGTTTATTTTCCCCATAAACCCCATGGGGGTGAGTATGTAGGTTTGCCGCCATATGGGTTTTGTAAGCAAGTATAAGTTAAACCTTATCTAGATAATGTACATACCAAATTTGATTAAGTTATGTCAATAAATAAGCAAGATATAGGCTTTTCTTGATTTCCCATAAGAATAACATGGAAAACACATTTTTTTATTTTCCCCGTAACCAGTTATGCTAAGATAAAAATTCAAAATACCAAATTGTTTGTTTTTTTAAGCTCTTTTAAATGGTTTCAGTTAAAATTGTTGAATTTTAAAAATTAAGGTCGAAAAATGCCAAAAACCCATTTTTAACCCTTTTGAAACCCCATAAAACCCCGTTCCAATGGTCCGATCATTCTGGTTCGCGAACTCAACCTAGTAGATGCTGGCTTACACCCCTGTACCAAATTTCATCAAAATCGGAGGTTCCGTTCAAAAGTTATCGTGTTAACGGACACATAGATATATATATATATATATATATATATATATAGATATATATATATATTTAGGGAACCTAGGCACTAACCGGTCCTACCCACAAACCAGGCAGTTTCCAGTCCGATTTTAATGTTTATTATAGCATCTTCTGATTTATTAAACATTTGTTTTTTGTTATATATGTACTAACTTTTACCTTCTGATTCTATATATATCTTTGTAATTGCTATATAGAGCAATTTTGGCACAAGCCGGTCTGTTTATCTAAAAGTGGCACTTCTAAATCCATATAGAGTTTTCTAGCTGGAAGGCATAGCCAAGTCCATGGAGTAGTGGGGGAAAGCGGTATTTGATTGGTTAAAGCGAATGAGGGGAAGGGACCGGGATGGGACCTACGTCTAGAATGCTCCTATATAAAATGGAATGTATTTAGTACTACACTTTACAATTGGCTATGTTTTCAATCTTTTTAAAGCAAATTAATTGATGCGGTCCCTAAAATATCTTAGCCTATATGTAAATACCTGCAAGTGTTGCCAACGCTGCAGGAAACAAAAATCGTTCTCTTTTGCGTTGGAGATATTTTGTCTCAACTATTACTAAAATAAGGAATTTCAAAGCAAAGTAGGATAGAATTTATGGTTTTAGATCTACCTTGATTGAAAATTAATTGTCAATTTGGTCATTACCTAATGGTTTGTTATTAACTAATAATTCAAATGTAAAATAGAGTATAATATGGTGTCGTTAGGATAAATATCGTACCCGTGGCAAGACTGCTTCATTCTCTTTTTCAATAAGCTGTGTAATGGTAAATATTATTACGTAACTTGACTTCCGTTTTAATGTTGACGCTGCATATCCGGAACACAAAACATAGCTATTCAGCTGACCTTAGGAAGAAGTTATGCTTTCTCCTCTACAGACCTTGAGTAAACACTAGCCCGCTGGCATTTACCAGCCGCTAGTTCTGGATCAGACTAGGCTGCTTGATTGCAATATTACCAGCGGCTGGCTAGTAGCGGCTGCTAAACAGCCTAGTCGGATCAGTCGTTCATCATTTGCGCACTTTTTAATCCTTCTGTAAAATATTTCAAAGGGTCGCCTAATCCCCTTGCATCATTTGCGCACTCTCCCGTCCAGGTAGCCTCTGCCTGTCGTCAACAATTCGCAAACAGTCGTCCCCCACACAATACACATGTGTAACGTGTATGGTTGGTGCGGATTGTATTACTGTAATACAAACCCACGGAATACGCATGTGTATCGAATGCGCATACCAAACCCTTCGCGCAAGGGGCGCTGACCTGCGGACATTGGGAACCCACCCCCTGGAATTTTAGACATTCCAAGTAAAGAACAAACTAGTTCACTTTCGTTCTCCCCCTAGTCGACAGTGAGCCACCAGAGAGATTCGGTGTTCAGTTAGGCGTTTGTTATTTTTTATTTTTCCTGTCTAATTTAGAAACAAACTACAAATGGTAAACATGAAATCCAAATGTTAATGTACGGTCAAGGCCGTAATATTGTGTGGATTATTTGCCATTATTTCTGTTCTGTTGAATATTGTTTTGCTAATTTTAGCGAATTTCCTTTGGAAATAAGCTATTACCGTCGTTTTCATGGGAGCTGCCGTTTATATCGTTGTAGGGACACCTCTGCGATTACATAAATTTATATATTAAGTTGTGGCTTTTTATGTGTACTTTCTGGATACGAAGTGATTATTTGTCGGAAACAAATTTAAAACTGCACAAATAACGATTTACTAAAAAATTTAACATGGGCTTGGGAAATAGAATTTTCAATTTTGAGTGTTTGTGAACACGATAACTAGTGCAAAAATCGTCTGATCATCATGAAATTTGGTACAAACATGTAAAGTTGGATTCTCTTGGATGAGTTCGTTAACCAGTAAGATCGGTATCGAAAAAATTGTCTGATCATCATGAAATTTGATATCACACACTTACGTAAAGACTCATAGTGTGTGTTTAAATGTGTTATGTACACTTATGTAAAGATTACCATTGGAAATTCGCTAAGTACGCAGGTCTGCTGCGACGGGGGTATTTAAACTTATATGTCTTACGCCAGACAAGACGTTTAATCATTCAAAGTTCAATTATTCATTATTCATCATTCATTGCCAGACATAAGACATTACACGTTTAATCATTAAAAGACCATTTGAACACGGACATGAGTTTTCAATAACTTTGTAAATAAAAATAATGCCGCTTCCACCACCCTGCAGTGCGCAAACGATGCATATACTTAAGAGCCCCCTGGAGCTCGATGCGGAAAACAAGCATCCCTTCTACCTGGCTCTCCGCATGATGCGCAAATGATGCACGCCCGTCGGATCGCGGCTTTTAAGTTATAATATTTACAGCTGACTGAATAAGAGGATGAAGCAGTGTTGCTATAGCTACGATATTTATCGTAATGGCACCATATTAATCTATTTTACATTTTAATTATTTTTTAATAACAAACAAACCATTATATACTTGCCAAATTAAAAATTATTATTCAAGGAAATTATACAACCATAAATTTTACACTATAGTTTACTTTAAAATTCCTTATTTTAGTAATAGTTGAGACAAACAATCTCCAACGCAAACGAGAACAATTGTTTTTACTGCAGTGTTGGCAACACTTGCTGGTAACAAAGAGTAAAATGTAGATTTTTTAACACATTTTTAATCGTTTTATCCTCGGTGGCGACATCCGTGGATGTTGCAGAAACTGACACCATTGTTTTTATGGGATGTAGGTCACCTGTGGCACTACAGTCCGTGTCTTCCCACTAGATCCGAGTCCCACTAGATCCGGACATGAAATTGACAGCAAACTGTCCCGCTAGATCCGCGACAAATATGTGGCCCTAAAGAGGGGATTAACGATTCCCGCTAGATCCGCGCTGCGGCGAGGGCAACCCTTATTTCTATTGCTTGACTGCACTCGATAGCAGACAAGCGCTAGAAACCCAGTGTTGTTGTATCATTTTCAATACAACTCAATATGAATAAATTTCGTTGGCATAACTAATTTGTGACTACAGTCATCTTGAATGTTAGATTCGTATGATTTGTTTATTTTTTTAATACACATTTACATATCAGTATGACTACAGGAATGCTACTATTACCGTCTAACAATGTAAGTGCATCATCAGCTGACTGTAGAGGTGCAACAATTAAAACAGCGTACGGTATTGTTGTCATTGTTGTGCGTAAATTATTAGTGGTGCCGAGAGGCGTCAGTTGGTATCGTGCAATGTACATGTTTATAAAAATTGTAAAAATGATCTAGCCTAATTTACTTTTATTTCAGAACCGAATTTCATAGTTTTTGTATGGTTGGATTTGTAATTGAATTTCCTAAAACTTGCAAAATAACATAAATTTCTGTACCTTATGTAGTATTTTCGCAATTTAAGGTTACCAGTAACGATTTTAAATAGCCGTTATTTTAAAAATATAATCTATAATTTTTTTCTCAGATAGGTTTTTATTTCAAAAAGCTATACCAAATTTTAACTCATTACGTCAAGGAGTTCTCAGATTAAAAAGTATTCTTATAAGACTCAAAGTGGCGGCTGTATGGGTAATTACGGAGTTTTGGAAATTTTAAATATTATATTTTGCCTAGTCTTTGGTCCAGGAATAATAACTGAAAAGGTCCATAGAGAGTTTAGTGACACTCTGTATGTTGTTATTTATAGATAATGTGGGGTTCGTACGTAAGTATGTTGGTTGCCATGGGAATGTTGCAAGCTAATGTTACTCAAGGATCACCTAAGGGCTAGTAGGGCCTTTCCTATTGGACTAATATTAACCGATTTACTTTAGAAACAACTTCTCGTCGAACTCTATCCTATGACACCAAAATCATTAAGTAAATCAATTCAATAGTAGTTTGTGCAATGATTGTATTTGGAAGCATTTAAGCCACGAGTGACACGTAAGTTGGAGCACGAGCAAAGAAAGGGTGTGTTCTAAATATCTCAAGAGAATCAATAAATTATAGGGGCCATAGGTACTCAGTATTGACACAAAAATGACCAGAATACGTTCATTAGTTCCATCTCTTGACACTTAAAAATTTTTATTGTATAGAAATATTATTTAATGATATGAAATTAATAGACTAATCAACCTCACATTAGCCTATGTACTTTGTGTAGAGAGTGTACAGTTACCTTCTTATTTTCCATTAAAACGTTATATTATTTGGAATGAGATTTGACAGGGAGAAAACAATTTATAAGTATATCTTAGACTTGGTCACGTCGGAAACACTTAACTCCAGAGGGAAAGAGCCCGACCGGCCACATTCCTGGGTTCCCCGAGGGGATGAGCGCTAGTTGTTAGAACTGGCGAGTTTGTATGTTTTGACGGCCCCGATTTTCTACCGGTTTGGGAGCTGGTGAATTTGTATCTTTTCGTCAACCCTCCAACCACTGGCGAATTTGTTTCTGGCCGGTAAGACGGCGCTGTGGAGGGGATACTACTTGAGGCCACTGCAAAACCACCCTGGTGCGGACTTTCATTGTGGCATTAATAACGGTTCGATGATTTTTGCCGATGGACATGTTTAGTGCGGACTTTCATGGTCGCCCAAGTTGGCAAGTTACATGGTTACCAGTAAGGAGACATTTTTAATGTTAAAAATCATATACCTGGGGGCCGAGCATTCGTTCGGTAAACTCAAACAATTCTTTTTAGTAATAGAAATATTGGTCACAGACATACGAAAAAAATGTCATGCCTGAAAGGCTCTTTTCTTTAAGAAGAGCTCGTTCTCTCCACTCACTCACTCACTCCCGCAACAAGCTTATGAACATGTTATTTTGTTCAGCGACAGATAGTGGATATTGTGGAAACTTTTATTATTCGAAAAATAATCAGCACGATCTGACACTACAGTCAAATCCCCTTCCTCGACCGTAAAATAAGATATAAACGCAAAATAAACGGTATGAGATAATTGACCCATACTATATTTTCAGCCTACATACTGGAGACAATAAAAAAGATGTTAAAAACCTCCATTCAACAATATATTGATTGTTCACGTGGAATTTTTGGATGGCTATCAGCTGAGCCGCATGAGTCAGAATCTACGAGCGTCGGTTATTTTTTGCAAACTACTGCTTTTCATAAGTTATAAGTAACCAGTTTATGAGAAATAACTTGTATAAACAAAATCACGTGGGTCAAATTCTGATTTTTAAAATACAGAGTTGGCCATCGAGCAATTTATTTTGTTCTAAAACAATGACGCCCGGGGACTAATCCAATATTGTGAATATCAGTGATCACAAAAAAACTACAACTGTACGTTAACATAGTGTTGTTTAAAATGGTCAAACCAATCTCAATGTTATTCTAATGGGAATTTTCGAAATTTAATTTGTGGATGGCACCCTTATTTTAAGCCCGATTCTCGTAAATTTCTGGCGGAAAAAACTATAGACCAAGCCCTGTACAATGACACAAAAAACTTGAATATCAGTTGAAAATTGTAGGAGTTCTCAACATAAAAACCCTTAGCGCATTAAATAAGTATAAATAGATAAATAGATTTTTAAGGTGCTAAGAATACGTAATAAATAGGCCTATGCCTAGGATGTTCAATAATTTGCATATAGCTATATAGAATATTTCTATCCTTTGAAAACGTCTTCACCCCTCGCGTGCTCTGTGAGGTCATCGGCATCCAGGACCGTGGCGCTGTGGAAGCACGGCAAGGGTTGGGATTTTTACAGGTTTGCAGTACTTTTTGGAATGTAAAGCATGTTATTTTTTCAACTTTCCCCACCACTTTCAACAAATAACCCTATCGGACTTAAAGTCAAGTAGGTCAGTTCGGGTTCATCTTTTGCGGTGGTGATACAAGGTATCGTGCGTTTTAAGTGTTTTAGTTCAATTGGTTTTGTTAAGTTCTAGTTAATAGTTATGTAAATAAGTAGGTTAATCTTGAAATATAAAAATTGAATTTGTTTCTTGTGTAAATATTACTATTATTTTGTTAACTTTTAATAATAAGACCATATGCGTACTGTTTGAGTTGGCATTTACAGTGTATTGTATTTACTGTATTAGTGAACTAATGTAAGGACACTGAAAATGCGAGTGTATATAGGAATTCATTGCAAATTCCATTTGACCCTTTTCTACCTGAGGTTCGCCGCTCAGCCCACGCGCCACTACAAAAAATCAAGCTCAGATGTTTCAAGTCAAGTGGAATGCACCCTTAATAGCACCCCCTGCACACAGAGAGCGCCGCTCTCTGTGTGAGAATCACAAGTTATAAATAATTGTTCAAAGTTTCAACAATTCCCCAATTTTTATTTCGTCACTGTGATATAGGGCCTATTATATTTAATAAATAAAAATTATAAATAAAAAAACATCTGAAAATGTGGACCCCTTTTGTCCATGGCCCTGGGCAATGTATACCATCTGCTCCCCTCTCCGCGGCCCTGGCCTGCAGTATTATAGATTTGTTGGCTTTGCCGACGACATTAACACGACGACTAGTAAACCACAATGTTATGGAAAAAATGCCATTATCATGACGATATATTGTATTGTGGAATAAAAAAGTTGTCACAACGGCACATCTTGCCCGGTGGGTGACTCATGGCCCAAGACCGGAGCAGCCGAGCAAAGGATAATAGGGGTAGGGTGGTCTCCACGACCGTCCTAATCCCAGCCGCCACCGCTACTAGCGGGCACTGTGTGATATGTTGTTCTTTGAAATAGGAATATCAGCCCTTTGTCAGTGAAAGACAAAAGGAGTCCGGCACTGAGGCACGAGCGACCAAGGTCGCTGCTGGGCCCACACTACCTGTAGAGTTCGGTTGGAAGCTCCTCGCTGATGACAAAGGCGCTATCCTCTAAATAAAACTACTATCTTCCTTGATATAATTTCTCAAATAAACATAGATAGTTCCCCATGGACATTATGAAAGTTTCACTGTAAATACAAACATTTAACAGACAGAGTAGAAAATTCATGGTTTTGTTAACTAGAAAATATTATTTTACCCCTACGACAGTTAAGTTAAATACGACAGTTAATGCAGTAATAACTCCCGTACAGAAATTTTTTTAACATGAGTATTATACGTTATTGTATTAACATCATTGTTTCACTAGTAACTTTCCTTATACACGACCTCCAAAGGAATATATTCCTAGTTATTTTTATCCTATCATCCATCTAAGGGCATGTTGTCGGCTTAGGATTTTGTTGAATGAAATCGTCTACTCAGTAAAGCCGCATTTACACTATACAACTTGTTTATAAACTTTTGTTGTTCAACCAATTATAGTAATTGGTTTGAACATGTTTAAGAATGCAATGAAATTTCTTAACAAGTTTTACAACAAACGTGTTTTTAAACAAAAAAATCGTGTTTTGCAACAGGTTGCAGGTTTCCCGAGCCGTGTCGGAAAGATCAAAGGAAATTTGTGTTTTATAAACTTTTGTTGTACAACATTCATGGGTGGAGTTTCGAGGAGGCATGGGGGGCCGAGTCCCCCCCAAAATTTAAAAAATATTATGTAAAAGCTTTAAGTTTAGGAGCTAAATAATTATCCATTCAGCTAACGCTCAAAGTTTTATCTCACTTTTAACTTACTCAAAAAAATAACACCATTTTCTTTATTTACATTTTCTACCTATGTTCATGTAAGATACTGAAAAGGAAATTAAACAATAATAAATTATCTCATACTAAACACTATTTGCGCAAACTACTAACTAGGGATATTTCGTGGATCGCTAAGGGGAACGCCCTACAGCTGGCAAAACTGACTGTCAAAGCTCAGTGGTGGGTAGGCGCCGTGCCCCACTACGACGCTTAAATAAATGTATCACCTTTATGTGTTACTTATCTTTACACTTTGAATTAGTAAAGATGTAAAATCAACATGATTTGCAATTAAAGTTTATTTTCTATCCATCCCTATGTCACTAGACTTTTTATGCATCCGTAGGCTACTATCGGCAGGGTCACATCAGTGTGACGATACACATTACTCATGATTGATTAAGTGTTCGGCCTAGAAGACTTGCGGTTCCAAGTGCCACAGAGACTTTGTCTTTCTGTAGATGCTGGCGGAGGACAACTCCACGTGCGCTTTACTTGCTGTTCCATTCATAATAAAAAAGGGTTTTGCTATAAGGGTATCTTTAAAGTACATCACCAAGCTTAATAATATGGTTAATTGGGTCAAAATAATCAAAATAGTTTAAATTAAGTCTTCTAGTTGTTTAAGCTAATTAAGTTCTAGTTCAAATAAATATCTTGAAATATATTTACCTAAATATCCACTATTTTGTTTATCCCACTTAATAATTTTTATTTCAGTGACGGATTGCTGTTGGAAGTTCATATTTGGAATGGACATTTATAATAATACCAACGTCTATTTTTAAATGACGGATAATTTAAATTTGTAAACCCAAATATATTAAAACCGGTAAATTTTATGAAAAATGTACATGGGACAAAAAAGTTTTAACAGTTAATTTTCTAACCAATGACATCAAGTTCGTAAGGATCTGACGACATTGATTTTGTATTATATTTAATGCACAATAACTCCATTATATGTTGTGAGATCCTTACGTCTTTGGTAGGGCCTATTATTGTTTAAATAATTAACTTTTATAGCTTTTTTTTGTCTCATGTAAAATTTTACAACCTATATAAGTTAGTTTTAAGATATTTGAGATTATAATTTTAAAATGACCGCTATTTAAAAAAATACACAAAGTAAAACAAAATGCATTTTTAAGGACATTGATTATTAAGTGGCCAAACCAAATGGCGGATATTTAGGTAAATATGCGTTTTCGGACATACCTTTATGAGAACTTTTTGCTTATTTTGACCCAATTAACCATATTATTAAGTAAGGCGGTATGCCTACCGGCCTACCTCACTTACGACTTTCGATCAAGAGACTATATTGATGATACGGAACAGTAGGAAGTACCGCCACTACAGGCTGAACTATCGAGTCATTGTTTTTAGGGTCACATATTTTCCCAATATTTGTTGAATGATATTTTCTGTTGTCTGATATTATTTGTTTGATTATTTAAAGGGTTTTGTAAACCAGTACTTTAATAGATCAACAGATCTATTTTGGGTTTATTTCATACTTATCACCGTTCCCCACGCACATATTGATTTTAAAAATTTACAGTAGCGGCCACGAAATCAGGCGGGTGACTGAAAACGCGATGTTGTCAAATTGAACCAAAAGATGAAGGAGATTATCGAAAATTGCGTATGTTGATGCATAAACTGGCAACACTGACCATCCAGCGTTGCCTAGACCGTATGTTGAATGTACATTCTATAAAAATTATCAAAACAAGCATCTTATATAATAAAAGAGTGCATTTAAGGGTCTAGAGAGAGAACTACTGAACGGATCGAGGTCGTTTTGGTGTCAATGGATTTCTTATGACCCCTACATGATAGGAAAAATATGGAATCCCTCGGAAAATGCCTAATGAAGCCGCAAAATGAAAATTAGACCTTATTTAGACCAATCTAAGACGTGATTTTGTCGATTTGTTTACTGCTCCAGGTGATCCATATCTTACCTTGAAATTAGACCACTGCTGCTTTACAAATTGTTTTTGTCAACAAAACAGACAAGTTTTCAATTCTATTATAATTGACAGATATAAATAAAAACAAGGGCAAGTAATGTTGCAGTGGTTTTCAAAGCAGTGAAATAAATATTTAACAGCTGATGCTTTAATAAAATTTGGGTTTCTATACTATGAAAAGAGTTTAATTAATATGGATGATTTAATTTGTGTATTTAAACTTACGAGTTAATTATTAATATTTGTTTACACATATGTTTTATGTACTATCAACTAATGAGCTTTATGTTTTGAAATATATAACCTTAATCTTTAGATCATAAAATTCTTTCCACCATATTTTAATCCATTGAGTTTTGTCATAACTAAGTCATATAACCTCCTTATATTCTTATTTTTTACCCTTTGAAGGTCACGTAGGCTTTTGATTCTACATGTTTAACAGTTAGTTTATTGTTCCCACTGATATAATGGAGTACTAAAATGTGAAAATGTGGAACTATGAACTGGAAGAAATAAGTCTTGAAATGTACAAGAAGAAAGTTACCAAGAATAAGAAAAGGAGATGGGAATAAAGTAAAAAACAAAAGACAGAGAATAAACATTTTGATTAGTGTTTTAGTGAAGGTAAAAAACCTACTATACGATTGTCTTAGAGGACAATGCATTAACACTTAGTACACACAGGAATGTACTTCTATAACATTGCGTGAAAAATTCAAGTCAGAACTTGAAAGCAAGGTTCAATTATATGCATAAACACTGTGGAAGACCCACAGAATGGTTCTCAGTGATTGTGGTGATACCAAAACTTAATTGGGACGTTAGACTCTGTGTGGATCTAACAAAATTAAACAAGAACGTAAGGAGGTAAAAATGCCAGAGGTTAAAGACACACTTAATTAGATTGGTAACAGTATTTCCATTTATTCCATTACAATGGTATGGCCGATTGACTTATGGGTATAATTTCACTCACTCAGAGTCCATTTAATTTGTCAGAATTTGGAATTTGTATCTGATTTGTAAAAATCTTTAATCATTTTTTTTTTTTTTGAAGTCTCATAGGCCTACTATTTTGTAAAACCATATGATAGTAAGTATTATAAACTATTCAAACTTATAAACTATTAATGATATACTAGATATCACCTCCTGATCAAAATTAGACGAACATTTTAATTGATCTGGACCCAAGAAGTTAAAAAAAAAAACATTTTATAACTGAAACATCTGTTCTTCATGTTTTAGCTGTTGTTTTTACAACAGCTGTCTAACGATTCAATTAATTCTCCTTATTCCAAAAGATTAACATTGAAACTTTGAAAGCCTGTGGGGTGTAGCCCTAGAGTCCAACATAAATTAGAATAGGATTCTGCTCATCTACTTCATACCTTTCTAACGGTATGAACGGATTTCTCCTACAATGCACATGAGCTGAGAAAAAAAGGAGGAAAAGAAACATGCTTGCCTATTATAGAGGACTAGGAAATCACCCACTGGTCGTAATTCGACAAAATATTTATTTGATCTTGAGCAAATTAGTTTAAAAAATTATAGATGGAACAAACTGTTTTTCTTGATTTGCTATAATTTGTTATTACAAAAGCTGGTTCATGATCAATTGCAATTATCCTCCTCCCATAAGATTAACATTGAAACTTTTAAAGCCTGTAGGGCGTAGCCTCGGGGGCCATTGTGAACGAAAATACCATTCTGCTCATCTACAAGACACTACCTTTCAAACGGTATGCGCGGGTTACTTTTATGTTGCTCACAAGCTCAAGGGAGAAAAAGAAACATGTTTGCCTATTATATAAATAACTGTTCACATTGCTAAATAAATGAAAATATTTTAGTTTTAATACTATGTTGTCTGTGTACAGTATTAATGAATTCTGTGACCATTTTAAAACAAACACATCAAATTCATGAATAATCATGAAAATTACCCGTCATTTTGACGGGCTATTTGCTAGTCATCTAATAAAACAGATAAAAATATTGACATAAATATAAAACATATGATTAAATTAATAACCACTGAAAATTTGGCAACGTTGCAAAATCATTCACCCGCCTGATTTCGTGTCCGCGACTGTAGTTTTGTGATTTTAATTTTAAAAATTAAAAAAAAGAAAAATAAAAACACCATTTTTATTATATTGCACACAGAACAGTCGTTTTCAGTCCACCAAGTTGGCCTTTTCTGTAGCCTTTTAAAAGTGCACCGAGAAAAAATATTTGTTAAGTTTTACTGTGCGCTAACCTCAAAAGTTGTTTCTATTAAGCAAAAATACATACTTATCCAAAACAAATAAGGACAATGTAAACAAAAAACGACTTGCAGACTACAATTAATTTTAATCCAAGATTTTTACTTTTCTTACATTCTACGTATATATTAGCTGTTCGCTATACGTTTTAACCTCAAGACAAAATTTGTGCTGAGATGCCCCTCCCGCAGTGCCGTCCTTAGGGTGGAGCAAGTGGAGCGGCCGCTCCAGGCCTTGCGCTGAGGAGGGCCTCGCGCCGTGAGGCCTTGCCCGCTAAAAAGTTAGTTGCGTAAACGTTTAGGTTGAATAAAAATAATATAGGCATATAATAATGAACAGATACGTACCTAAAATATCGGTTTAATTACCCGCGCAATATGTTCAATAATTGTGATTTAAAAGCCTACGAACGCGATTCTTATTCGTACGTAATAGTAGAGACCAAAAGGATGCAAACGCAAATCATCGTTTGATAACGGCGGCCGGCTGGCGGGGTGACGGGACCAAGCCTCGGGGCTGCCGAGCCATGCTTGCAGATGCCACAACCATGCATTACCGACTTTGCCTATCTCTAACCGTTTTTCAACTGTTTTTCTGTATGTGAATTTTTAATTGATCCATTATATCTTTGAAGTTATTTAAGGCACGGAATTAAAACTTAGCACAACTGTTAAGTGTGTTAAGGTACAAATGCAGATTTGGACATTTCTAACATTTATGGTTGCAAAATGGCGGTCATTAAAAATTTTCAAAGCTAAATATCTTTAAAAATGCAAACAAAAAAGTTGAAACTAAGTTTGGTTTGTAATGATCAAACGAGAAACAACGGATTAATCTAAGTTTTTACATTTTTTAAATCATAAAGATTTACATAGGCCATTTACATAGGAATCATACATAGGCTACATAATACTTGAATAATTTCATGCTTAAATAACTATAAACCAGCAACCAACTCTAGAAAACATTCAACGTAATCTAAAACTTGCATGTAGGCCTTATATTTTTGGCTTGTCTTTGGTCCAGGAATAATACCTGAAAAGGAGGGTAGAGGGCTAGAGGGTAGAGTTCGGGGAGACCCTGTAATTAATAGTTGTGCCAAGTTTCATTTCTGTAAATCAAATAATTTCAAAGATATAGGGGTCTAATGGATTGAGTACATATATAGACAGTCGGAAAACGTCTTGACATACCTTGGACACATGCTGTCGTATTCCATACCCCACAACCCCCCAGCAATCACAGTTAAATAAGGCCTCGCAGAAATATTTTGCTCCAGGCCTCGCATTTCCTAAGGACGCCTCTCCTGACGAATAGGGGCGAAACAATTTTCCACCATTAGGACCAAAAATAATCCGGATTGCGGTGAGTTATCCCTACCTTTTTACTTATAAAAGATTAGTACTCTTCCTATAAAAACTAATAAAGACTATTTTGTACTATAGGGAATGATTTGAGGGAAAACATATTGCATGCATGGTTCTATTGCCTGTAATCTAGTAGAGTAATAAACAATAACTATTAAATTAACGACATTATTAAGTTCTTTATATTTTGATAAGAATTAAAAAAATGCCCGTTAAAATTAAAAGGTATAAGTGTCATAAAATAGAGTTAAATGGCAACAAACAAGCTAAAAACTATTTGTCATTTTCCTCCCGGTTTTTACCATTGCATAACGAGATATACGGTTTCCATAAAAAATTTGATTTAGATTATTTGTGAATTGGTGCCCGGATGATAAAAAATGGTTTTCGAAGTTATCACCTGATTTTGATGGAATTTGGTATATACTTCCAAGTTAATAATAATTCCATGTGTTCATTTATTTTTTTTCTTATTGCTCTATTTTTTATTTTAATAGTAGTTTACTCTCAGATACACTAAAAGAAGAAAATTGTATGAACTAAAAAGGACATTGACGATTTTGATTAACTTTATTGTTTTATTAAAGAACTTTATATTTCTAAAATCTTAATAGAATTACATTACCCCAAGACATTTTTTATTCAAAGTGTATAAAGCTTTAAGTTTTACAATATCAGTTGATGACCTAAAAATATACATAAACATTTGAAATATAATCCTTAAAATAAGGTCAACAAATTAATAACTCGCACTTTAAATTAATTATTACTGCACGAAAAATGTTTGCGGAGACTTCGAAAATGTATGTTTAAAAGCACGGTGGGTTGTAAAAAATCGTGGAGTTTAAGTTTGTTCAGTGAGGGTGTTAAACGAAGCTCCGCCTCATACTGAAATTCTAGCCCAGGCAAGGCACATGAGGACCTAGCCAGCAGCGGCGGGGCGGTGGTCTTGGCCACTTAAGGGTTGAACAGGGGAGGGCGAAGAGAAAGTTACTTCAAGAACAAGACTGTGAATCATCCCCGAGCCACACACCTTACACGTGACCTTTTCTTTCATTGTTTGTCTCAGCCTGTTGTGCAGTGCCTCACTTCAGACTGACGATGTCGTACCACCGCAGAGCAGGTATGGTGCGGCCGCAGGTAAAATTGGCTACGACGACACGTTGTCGCTTTACCGTACGCCACTTCCTCCGATGTTTGGGATGTTTTGAAAAATGTACACTTCATCCGATGACCGGTGGTCGGCGGTTAACTGCCGCGGTATGTCGCTGCGGTAGAATATTCCACACTGGCTTAGAGAGATGTGTCGTGCCGCACTGGGTTTATTAAATAACTGTTTATATTGGGAGGTGTATTAAATTAATTTATTAATGTTTCCAACAATCTCATACAATTTCTGTCACTCAATGTGTTTGAAATTTTTTTTGACAATACTTTGTTATTTAAAACAACGTTCAAGCTATTATTATTTTTAAGTGACAGGGAGATTTGAACATTGTGATTATCTGCGTTCCTAGAAATGGAGAGATCTAAGAATTCAAAAAGTAAGAAACTGTGGGGGACGGTTGTTTAAAAGTAGCCGTCGTGAATTCTAAAACAGTAGTTCGTTTCAAGGTGTCAGGCAGCATCGTTGTATATATCGATATCAGGCAGTGCGGCATAGGGACAAAAATGGCCTGATTGTCGATGGGTTTAAGTTTACAAAAAAGTGCGTTTAAGTGCGGTAAAGTCAAGTGGGTTTGTGAACGTTGCTAAACATGAAGTGTTCTGCAAAATATGTTTAACAAATAACCTCATAACGCAGTTTTAATCAGTTCGTAGTATAGTATTTTTCTATGTGCAATCTACTATTATGAAAGAGTTTTTAGACTTACGGCAAATGAAAACGGCAAACTCCAAACGCTATTATGCCATTTATGGTGGATTTGCTAATTTTTACTGCTTGAAGATATGAATATGATGACTTGTGGAAAAGGGAAAAAATAATATTATAAAGCCGAACGAGGTTAAAGAAAACAAACTAAGTATTCTACTCATTGTTATAATTAACTTAACAAATTAACAACTGCATGTTACTGTAATGCATTCTCAGAATATCCTGTGTATTAAATAATATCTATTTAAACTCATTTAAAACACGTTAATTAAAAAGTGTCTTTTAGCATGTTTAACATTACTTTGAATTTTTTCTTACAATTAACATGTGATAAACACAAGTTTATTCGTAAGGCAAATAGAAAAGTAGTGTATTAGTGTGTGTAATTACTGTATTGTTTGTTATAGCAATATTTCATGTTTAATATTTTCCTTCAATTTGACGGAAGGTTGAAATTCTGCAGCACTATTAAGGAATCCTGCATGATAGATTTATTTGTATAACGTAAGTAATTGATTCGCCAGTAATATTAGCCTAGGTGATAGGGTAGGAGTACAGGATAGACGGTGGCTGATCTCAGTAGCTGCGCGGCCATCCGTCCGCCGGCCACCACCACACATCCCCAGCCCTGTTGGCGACAACGTGTCAGGGCGGGTTCTGAATCTGACTGTACAATATTCATCGTTCTTCTCCAAAATTCCCTAGTTAAACGTGGTTCGAGAAGCAAAAAATCTCACTCAACCAGTTCAAGGATATTTAAAGTTATATTAGAATACTGGTACAGGATTACAGTACAATTTAAATTAATTTATTACAGTTCCCAATGAAACAGTTATTTAATAAACCCAGTGCGACATATCCCTCTAAGCTAGGTAGGAATATTCTACCGCGGTGGCGTACCGAGCCGGTGAACCGCTGACCAGCGGCCGTCAGATGAAGTGTACTATTTTCAAAACACCCTAAATATCGGATGAATTGGCCTACAGCTGGCTAGGAGACAGTGTATGATAAGTGTGAGCTTGAGACTCTTCATACCGGCATGGTTCTGTCCAGTGTACTGAGAAGATGAGCTCTGATTTACTCCATGACTGGGTGCTCAACAACCACTATTCAATTAACCACAAAATTAAGTTTTCTATATTTTGACGAGATTTCAAAAGGACCTGTAAATATTAAAAGTCGTAAACGATAGAGTTAAATGGCAATTAACAAGCTCAATATTACTATGTTATTCCTCCCGCGATTTTTATCATTGCGTATGGGGAAAGTACGGTTTTCATTGAAACGTTTGTATTTGGGTTGTTTGTGAATATAACTTTTTGGTGTTCCCATAGGTCCAAAAATGGTTTTCAAAGTAATCACCTGATTTTGATGGAATTGTATTGCCTATATGTCAAAATTCATAATACTGTATTTCCATGACGTTTCATTGCTTCTATTTTCTCATTTTAGTTGTAGTTCCATTGTATTTTGCAAAAATTGCATTACAATAGTATTAAATGCAATAATTTTTTGTATCAAATAAGTTTTATTGTTTTGTAAAGAGCTTTTAACTTCTAAAATGCAAAGAAATGACATTACACACATATCTAATACATTTTCATTAAACATTATTAAAGCTTAACATATTAAAATATCAGTTTTTCTAACTTACAAAAAAGTATGTGGTCGTAGTCCACTTGTGGGTTGACCGGGAGGGGGGGGGGGAGAGCGAATAGAAAGTCGCTTCGAGGAAACGACTGCGAATCATCCGCCGAGCCAAAAGCTGCACACGTGACTTTTTATTTCCTCGTTTGCGCCGACTCGTAAAGCGTTACCTCACTTCGGACTCTCGATCAACAGACTATAGTGATGATCCGGAACTGTAGAAAGTTCCGCCATTACAGGCTGAGCTATCGGACATTGTTTTTAGGTGTCAACCTATTTTCGCAATTTTTGTTGAATGTTTTTTGTCTGATACTATTTTGTTTGATTATTTTATAAGGGTTTGTAAAACAGGACTTTAATTGGTCAAATTCTATTTTAGGTTTATTTTTCACATCTCACCGTTACCCCCTCACATATTAATATTAAAATTTAGTTTAGTAAAATATGACAATTACGAGGAAAAAACCACTATTTACTGGCGAAAGATATTACTGGTGTTTTTAGAAGAATAATCAATGCGCATCATGTTATTTGTAAAAGTACTAGAACAAACAATGTTTAAAAACAATAATAAAAAAATTAATACTGAATGCAATAACTCGAGCAATGTCGGGTCAGGGGCCCGTGAAGTCCACATCGCGGGGCAGCCCACGAGACATACGCAGTCTACATACAATACATATACAGATGTACAGCACATGCCAGTCCTGTAATGGTGGGGGATTTCCCCTCTCTCGCTTTAACTTCATATATTTTCCACAGGCTGCGCCACTTGCCTGATAGGGCTGTATCCATATATCCGTCTCATCCCGGTCCGCTTGTTTCTAGCTGAAAGGCTGAAGACGGTCCGGACCGGCTTAGCTCATCAAACGGACCGGGGAGTGCCTTGGGACCGGTTAGTGCTTTAAGTTTAGATCGTGAAAACCGGCTTCTGCCGAGGTGCTAGACATATATATATATACATATATATATATATATATAAATTTTAATGACTATTATTTTCGGTCTCTGGACACCTCAAAACGAAAAAGTAACATGGTCCCGGGCTTAGGTCTTTCCATGAGACCTACGGTAATAGCTTATTCCCTATGGGAAATTCGCTAAAACACGTTTTCTGCAAGGATTGAATTTGAGTTATGTG